>LR738714.1:405208158-405263852 GCA_902687465.1 Secale cereale | reverse complement strand
CGAGGGCGTCGGCGGCACGGCGCTCGGCTCAGCGGGGGTGGCGCGGGGGCGGCGGCGCGGCGCTGGAGGGAGAGAGAGGCGTTGGGGAGAGGGGGGAGATCTGGCGAGGGAGAAAGAGGAGGGTGCGGCCGGCCGGTGGGGGGGTATGGATGAGGGAATACTAATGGCGCAGTGCACCTCTGTGCGCCATAAGTATGTAGATTCTTATGGCGCACGTTCCCCAGGTGCGCCATTAGTATGTTTGGACAGGCGCACTTGTTCAAAAAAAAACTTCTTGATACTAATGGCGCACTCTGGACATCGTGCGCCATTAGTAGTTTGAGCTCTAATGGCGTATCTGTTGCTGGTGCGCCATTACTATATTCTAATGGCGCACTGCTTGTCCGGTGCGCCATTAGTATCAGTTCCATCTATAGCCCTTTTCCTAGTAGTGAAAGTTGAATAATATTGGCATGAAACAATCAAAAATTATAGATACGACGAAGACGTATCAACACCCAGAAGGCATTTTTCCTCCAAATGACACCCGTCTAGCGACGTGTCAAGTAGGCAAGACAAGAGGCAGATAGAGTAACGCGGCAAGGCTTGTCGGGCTATTCCACGATGTGGCACTAAGTGGTGCATTTAATGCATGATGTCATGTCTGAAGAGTTAGGTATGATAGCACTGTTGGCCATCTAATCAACCAACAGTGATCATGTCGCCACTATGGATTCCCCTTGGCCTATAAAAGGAGGACCGAGGAGATCTTAGAAAGGATTCGGACACTTGTATACCCATACGTGTGTAGTGACTCTCCCCGAGGCCGCCTTGCGGAGCTAGAGCGCTACGTGCTCCTCGCACTCCCTCATCCAATCCACTAAGGCAGGAGTAGGGTTTTACGCTTCGCGGCGGCATAAACCTGGGTGAAAACCAACGTGTCACCATTGCCGCTGCCCCTGCGACCTCCGCTCTTTGTGTAACGTTCCCTTCCCCTCACCGAACCACAAAGGGGCCTACGGCCCCATATTGATCGTGTTTTCCCATGACATATTCAAATACGCCAAGTACTCTTCCAAGACTTATGACTCATACACTCAAGCAACTACAACTTCAGCACCTCCTACCTCGTGAGCATTTCCAAGTACCGGCGACAAGTCGATTTCCAAGAAAGTTATACCCTCTTCAAGTCATCCACCGGCAAGCTCGTACAAGTCCAAAACTTAGTCCACACCGGCACCACTGGATGATCCCATCAAGACAAGTTCCATGAAATGATTTACTTGTGGTGGCCGAGGACACAAGTCATTCGAATGTACCAACCGGCGCACCAAGATTGCAAATGACAATGGCACATACGACTCCATTAGTGAAGATGAGATGGAAGCGCTTTAACATGTGGCCATGCAACGCCAAGTGAACGAGGATGAAGACAGTCATGTCTTTTGCGACAACGACATAAATCCCGCTCTCTTCATCTCCAAAGTCTTGACACTTCAATAACATCAAGACGAAGATCAAAGATGCCATATCTTCCACACCAAAGCGAGCATCCAAGGGCATTCCATCAAGGTAATCATCGACGGAGGAAGTTGTCACAATCTAGTAAATGAAGAACTCTGATCCAAGCTCCAGCTCATGAAGAAGAAGCACACCCGCCCCGACAAGATCTGATGGCTTAGTGACTCAGGCACAATTCAAGTGGATCATACGGTGCAAGTTTCTTTAAAGATCGGCGCATATGAAGACACCTTGGAGTGTGATGTGGTTCCTATGTCTGTATGCCACCTTCTCTTGGGAGTGCCATGGCAATACGACTACGGTGTTCTACACAATGGGCAAACCAATCAATATAGCTTCAAGATGAAGGACAAAGAGTTTCTGCTACGTCCTATGTCTCCAAGTCAAGTGATCACCGACAAGCAAGCTTCCACCCATCATGGAGAGAATAGTGAGAGAGTGATCCACCTAAAGGAAAGTGAGAGCCACAAGCCAAAATTGAGTGCCTCCACAATGAGCGAGAAGAGAGATCTAGTGATTTTAGCCACCAAAAGAGATACGAGAGAAGCGCATGAGAACCCAATGTGAGTAGTTCACTTTGTCCTCTTGTGCAAAGGTGATATGGAACAAGCTAACACTTCACCTACTGTACCTCTAGTCTTGTCCTGTTTGTTGCAGGAATTTCAAGACATATTTAACCATACCACATCGATCTCATCCCCGGAGCACCTCTTCCTAACAAAGCACCATACCGCGTCAACCTTGACGAAACCAAGGAGATCCAACGGCAAGTCCAACAACTCATCGACAATGGCCACGTACCAAAAAGCTTGAGCCCATGTGCCGTTCTAGTAATCCATGTTCCTAAGAAAGATGGTACTTACCGCATATGTTTGGATTGTCGTCCCATTAATGCTATCATCGTTATATATCGTCACCCCATTCCACGCTTAGATGACATGCTAGATGAGTTTAGCGGATACACAATTTTCTCTAAAATCGATCTCCAGAGTGGGTATCACCAAATTTGCACACAAGAGGGTGATGAATGGAAAACTGCTTTTAAAACCAAGTTTGGCTTATACGAATGGCTTTTTATGCCAATGGGTTTATCGGAAGCACATGGTACCTTCAAGCGTGTCATTACTACAGGATGCTGCTAACGCGACACTACGATCAGAGACCCTTCGACGAACTGTGTGCTATGCCATAATCGTAAAGGGGGGGGGGTGTGATGAAACGTCAAAAAGGTGCAAAATGTTTGCGATGGAGGATGCATCAAATATGGTTCAGATTTTGGTTGCGTGTGTGATGGTGGGCATATGGTTCAGTTCAATTGACTGTTTGCGATGAGGAGGAACAAAAGAAACGGGCTGCCAGATGAAGGCGTGTGCGAGTTACATCATACGGTTCAGTCGGATGAACTATTTGTGATTAGGCAACACAAAATAAACGGTCATGCAGATCAAGGTGTGTGTGATATACGGCATGTGGTTCACTCGGATGAACTTTTTGTGTTGGGACAAGAGAACAGAAATGGTTCAATATAAGAAGATGTGTGTGATACGCGACAAACAGGTCTATAATAAAAAATGTGTGCTAAGACCGATAATAACACATACGGTTGCTGCTAATAAGACGTGTGTGTTGTGTGACGGGATTGCATGCATACAGAACAACATACTATATATATACACACACTTATAAGGACATGGTTTCATAACCAAATTAAACATCCACTTACATAGGTGGCTACTATACAACCATGGCATTTGCACACACCAAAGTAAACTATTACATGCATAATTACATAGGTGGCTACTACACACATGACATTTCCACACACCAACAAAGTAAACTATATATTACATGCATGATCAACTAGCATAAACAATCATCTGATCATCATCTACTTCTTGGGACGCTTGCTCTGCTTGTGGCTCGATTCGGGATCGTCGATTTGGGTAACAAGGTACTTCCTCATGTCAACGATCTGCCTGTTCATCTCGTGGCATGTGTACACGCTCTTGGCCGCAAACCTGAGGTGAGGTTCATCCAGTTGCCGCATCCAGGCCCTATGCCAGGATACGGGACTTGTTCTCTTGGCATCCTGCTTCATCTTTTCGTAGTAGGGGTCGATGATGGCTGAGGCGAGTTCAACCATGGAGTCCTTCTTTGTGCTGCCACAGACCCTGTAGTGCTCACGGATTTCGTGAAGGTTCTGGCAGGCCAAGCCCGTAACCCTGATTGCTTTTACATTGTCGATGTTTCCACCGTGGCGAACTTGTAGTCAGTGTTGTTGACAAACCTGTTGAAACGATCGCAAGGCTCTGTGGCCATGCAGTAGTGGTAGATGAGGACATGATGGCACACACATAACTGGTTGACGACAACCTTCTGATCTATGTCAGGACGACCGGCGGTGTACTGGAAGTCGATGCCGACCACCTTGTACTTGTCTCCAGCAAGCAACTTCTCAACGATGTTGATGTAGTCGTCGACCACGGCTAGGTCGATGGTGTACACCATCGAGAGATCCGTCTCCCTCACGTGGGTCTCCACTTTATGCTCGTTGAACTCCATTGGAGCGCCGCTAGACATCCCCTCTCTATGTGTCGTCGTGGGTGTGATTGTTGTGTTGTGGGGCGCGATCGAAAGGTTGAAGAGACTAAGGTTATAATGGTCGCGGGAATTAAAGGGGAAGCCGAACGGCCAGGAATATCGGCAGGCCCTGATGGTAGTTATAATTTGCAGTGCGTAACTCCAGCGTGCCACACGTAACTGCATCACGTGGCAACGCGCGCGGCGCAACCACATGCATATGGGTCCCCCGACGTGATAGTGCGCACGCCCAACCGTTGGGAGAGCGCGCATGGAGGGACGCGAGCAGAGCGCTCCAGGGTCGCCTCAACGGCGAGCAACCATATATATATGCATATAAAAGTTGAACACACAAGGAAAAGCTTTCCACAAGCCGAGCGCGCTGACGGACGCGAACAGAGCGCGTCGACGAACGGGAGCAGGGTGCGTCGCGGCGTCTTATGGTGAGCACAGGGTGCTGCATCACCTAACGGCGAGCAGAGCTTGCCGAGGTATGTGAGTAGAGGCCGACACAGCGAGTAACTGCATTGTCGCACCGCGCCCGGCGCAACCGCATGCACACAAACGTGCGTGATCTTGTGCCGGCCCCAAACACTGGCAGCACAACTTACAAATTGACGGATGGAGTACTAGTTACAGTGATGCATATAATTAAGCAAAGGGATCGCAAATGTCTGTATTGACTGGAACGAGAATGCAATAGCACATTAAGAATTAAGGCCACGATGATGTGATCGTGGTGGTGGTTACAGGAGGCAAGAAGAAAGATGCATCCATCAACTTATGACGTCCTCCTCCTCAAATCAGTGCACCGGGCCACCGACCAGCAGCTAAGGAGCGGTGGCTTTTGTGGCGAGGTCTAGGTGCTTCTCAGCAAAGCCATCCAAGGCTTCCAGCCGTTTGAAGAAGGCCAACATCATAGCGTCCTGATACGCCTCCAACATATCTATAATTTTTAATTGTTCCGTGCTATTATATTATCTATTTTGGATGTTTAATGGGCATTAATATGATATTTTATATTATTTTTGGGACTAACCTATTAACCGGAGGCCCAGTGCAAGTTTCTGATTTTTTGCCTATTTTAGAGTTTTGCAGAAAAGGAATACCAAACGGAGTCCAAATGGAATGAAACCTTTGCGATGATCTTTCTTGGACCGAAAGCAATCTAGAAGACTTGGAGTAGAAGTCTGGAACTCCATGAGGAGGCCACGAGGTAGGAGGGCGTGCCCACGGGGGTAGGCGCGCCCCCACCCTCGTGGGCCCCTCACAGCTCCACCGACGTACCTCTTCCACCTATATATAATCTTATACCCTAGAAACATCGGGGAGAGCCACGAAACCACATTTCCACCGCCGCAACCTTCTTTACCTGTGAGATCCCATCTTGGGGCCTTTTCCGGCAATCTGCCGGAGGGGTAATCAATCACGGAGGGCTTCTAGATCAACACCATAGCCTCTCCGATGAAGCGTGAGTAGTTTACCACAGACCTTGGGGTCCATAGTTATTATCTAGATGGCTTGTTCTCTCTCTTTGATCCTCAATACAAAGTTCTCCTTGATTTCTTGGAGATCTATTCAATGTAATACTTTTTGCAGTGTGTTTGCTGAGATCCGATGAATTGTGGATTTATGAACAAGTTTATCTATGAATATTATTTGGTTCTTCACTGAATTCTCATATGTTGATTTGATATCTTTGCAAGTCTCTTCGAATTATCGGTTTAGTTTGGCCTACTAGATTGATCTTTCTTGCAGTGGGAGAAGTGCTTAGCTTTCGGTCCCAATGACAGTAGGGGCAGCAAGGCACGTATTGTTTTGTTGCCATTGAAGATGAAAAGATGGGGTTTATATCATATTGTTTGAGTTTATCCATCTACATCATGTCATCTTGCTTAATGTGTTACTCCGTTCCTATGAACTTAATACTCTAGATGCATGCTGGATAGCGGTCGATGTGTGGAGTAATAGTAGTAGATGCAGAATCGTTTCGGTCTACTTAACACGGACGTGATGCTTATATCCATGATCATTGCCTTAGATATCTTCATAACTATGCTCTTTTCTATCAATTGCTCGGTTGTAATTTGTTCACCCACCGTAATACATGCTATCTTGAGAGAAGCCACTAGTGAAACCTATGGCCCCCGGTCTCTTTCCTATTATATTGAATCTCTTTTATTTACATCACATCGCGTTTACTATTTCACAATCTTTACTTTCCAATCTATACAATAAAATACCAAAAATATTTACTTTACTATCATTATTAGATCTTACTTTTGCGAGTGATCGTGAAGGGATTGACAACCCCTTTATCGTGTTGGTTGCAAGGTTCTTGATTGTGTTGGGGAACGTAGTATTTTAAAATTTTCCTACGATCACGCAAGATCTATCTACCAGATGCATAGCAACGAGAGGGAAGAGTGTGTCTACGTACCCTCGTAGACCGGAAGCGGAAGCGTCAAGTGACGCGGTTGATGTAGTCGAACTTCTTCGCGATTCAACCGATCAAGCACCGAACGTACGGCACCTCCGCGTTCAGCACACGTTCAGCTTGATGACGTCCCACGAGCTCTTGATCCAGTTGCGCTTCACGGGAGAGTTTCGTCAGCACGACGGCGTGGTAACGGATATGATGTATTCACCGGCGCAGGGCTTCGCCTAAGCACCGCGACGGTATGACCGAGGTGTGTTTCTGTGGAGGGGGGCACCGCACACGGCTGGAACAATTCAACTTGTGTGTCTTTGGGTGCCCCCCTGCCCCCGTATATAAAGGAGCAAGGGAGGGAGGCCGGCCAACCTCTCCTGGTGCGGCTAGGGAAGGAGTCCTACTAGGAATAGGATTGCCATCCTATTCCTAGTAGGATTCACCAAAAGAGAGAAGAGGGAAAGGAATAGGAGAGGTGGCGCCCCCCCCCCCAATCCTAGTCCAACTAGGAACCCTAGGTGGGGGCACCGGCCAGCCCTATGGGCTGCCTCTCTCTTTCCCTTTAGGCCCACTATGGACCATCCCCTCTCGTAGGGGGTTCCGGTAACCCCCTCCGGCATTCCCGATAAATCCGAAACTTTTCCGGTATACTTCCGGTGTCCGAATATAGCCGTCCAATATATCAATCTTTATGTCTCGGACATTCCGAGACTCCTCGTCATGTCCGTGATCTCATCCGGGACTCCGAACTACCTTCGGTACATCAATACTCATAAACTCATAATATCGATCGTCATCAAACGTTAAGCGTGCGGACCCTACGGGTTCGAGAACTATGTAGACATGACCGAGACTCATCTCCGGTCAATAACCAATAGCGGAACCTGGATGTTCATATTGGCTCCTACATATTCTACGAAGATCTTTTATCGGTCAGAACCGCATGACAACATACGTTGTTCCTTTTGTCAAACGGTATGTTACTTGCCCGAGATTCGATCGTCGGTATCTCTATACCTAGTTCAATCTCGTTACCGGCAAGTCTCTTTACTCGTTCCGTAACACATCATCTCGTGACTAACTCATTAGTCTTTTGCTTGCAAGGCTTATTGTGATGTGTGTTACCGAGAGGGCCCAGAGATACCTCTCCGACACTCGGAGTGACAAATCCTAATCTTGATCTATGCCAACACCACGAATACTTTCGGAGACACCTGTAGAGCATCTTTATGATCACCCAGTTACGTTGTGACGTTTGATAGCACACAAGGTGTTCCTACGATATTCGGGAGTTGCATAATCTCATAGTCATAGGAACATGTATAAGTCATGAAGAAAGCAATAGCAGTAAAACTAAACGATCATAGTGCTATGCTAACGGATGGGTCTTGTCCATCACATCATTCTCCTAATGATGTGATCCCGTTGATCAAATGACAACTCATGTCTATGGCTAGGAAACATAACCATCTTTGATCGATGAGCTAGTCCAGTAGAGGCATACTAGGGACATACTGTTTTGTCTATGTATCCACACATGTACTAAGTTTCCGGTTAATACAATTCTAGCATGAATAAAAGACATTTATCATGATATAAGGAAATACAAATAACATCTTTATTATTGCCTCTAGGGCATATTTCCTTCAGATTGTGCGTTGTATCCTACTGGATTGATACCTTGGTTCTCAAAACTGAGATACATACTAACACTAGTTTGTTGCATCACCCTTTCCTCTTCAAGGGAAAACCAATGCATGCTCAAGAGGTAGCAAGAAGGATTTCTGGCGCCATTGCTGGGGAAATCTATTCCAAATCAAGACATACCAAGTACCCATCATAAAATCTTCTCCCTCGCATTACATTATTTGACATTCGCCTCTCGTTTTGCTCTCCCCCACTTCTAAAACATTTTCAGAAAATCACAAAAATATTTGACTTCTTTTTGTTTGCCTTTTTCTCGCTCGATCTTATGTTTGCTTTTGTTTCCATGTGCATTCTATTTGATTGCATCTTTGCTTGATTAAAATCTACCTATGGATCGTCATCCACTTGCTAATCTTTTTAAAAGATCCAATTACGTTGGACCAATTGTTAGTGAGTTGAGAGCACTAGATTATCTTTATGAGGTTTTGCTTGTAATTCGTGAATCTGAAATTTGTGATGAAGTGATTAAAGAAGAAATTTATGAAGTGATTCACGATAGCTCTTTGAATGAAAAACATGATTGCAATGATTTTATTATATATTCTATTAATGTCAATTGTGTTAATGATATGCAAAACCCTAAGCTTGGGGATGTTGTGCCCACTAGTTGTTGCAATGATCATGATTGGGGTGATGCTTCTTACGATCTTGAAAATTTATTTAAGCCCCAAGATAAATATAAGATTGATAATAATGTTTGCAATAATATTGAAAGTGGGTTTGGAAGAGTGTCAACTTTGGATCCCACATATTTGGAGTATGATAAATCTTACGAAATTTCTGATAAAAGTGGGTCTCGAGAGGTCATGACTTTATTTGATGATAATTCCACTATTTTAGAAGAGTGTCAACTTTGAATGCATCTGGATCATGTTGAGAATATTTTATGTGATAGTTATATTGTAGAATTTGATTATGATCCTACATGTAATTATTATGAGAGAGGAAAATATGGTTGTAGTTTTCATGTTAGTAAATTACCTCTCGTTATGTTGAGATTGCTATCGTTCCTTTGTGCTTCCTTGCATATGCTAGTTTTTGCTTGCTTTGCTAATTTGTTTTATTATAAGATGCCTATGCATAGGAAGTATGTTAGATTTAGATGTGTTTTTACATGTTACATGATTCTCTCTAAGTGTTTCAATTACTATCCTTCATGTGAGCATCATCGAAACTATCAATGCCTAGCTAGGGGCGTTAAACGATAGCACTTGTTGGGAGGCAACCCAACTTTATTTTTGTTCTTTGCTTTTTGCTCCTATTTAGTAATAAATAATTCATCTAGCTTCTGTTTAGATGTAATTTTATGTTTTAATTAGTGTTTGTGCCAAGTAAGACCATTGGGAAGACTTGGGTGAAGTCAATGTGATCTTGCTGTAAAAAACAAAAACTTTTGCGTTCACGAGATTAGCTGCCGTTTTTTACTGGAGAGTGCTTTTAGGTTGATTCCTTTTGCAGATGATTAATAGATAAATTCCTCACGTCCAACAATTTATTTAAGAATTTTTAGAGTTGAAGAAGTAATCGAAAGTTACAGATTGCTACAGACTGTTCTTTTTTTGACAGATTCTGTTTTTCGTGTGTTGTCTGCTTATTTTGATGAATCTATGAGTAGTATCGGGGGGTATGAACCATATAGAAGTTGGAATACAGTAGGTTTAACACCAATATAAATAAATAATGAGTTCATTACAGTACCTTAATGTGGTGGTTTATTTTCTTATACTAACGGAGCTCACGGGATTTTCTGTTAAGTTTTGTGTGTGAAGTTTTCAAGTTTTTGGGTAAGGATTTGATGGACTATGGAATAAAGAGTGGCAAGAACCTAAGCTTGGGGATTACCAAGGCACACCAAGTTAAAATTCAAGGACAACAAAAATCCTAAGCTTGGGTATGCCCCGGGAAGGCATCCCCTCTTTCGTCTTTGTTTATCGGTAACTTTACTTGAGGCTATATTTTTTTTTTCACCACATGATATGTGTTTTGCTTGGATCTTCATGTGTGATATGAGTCTTTGCTTTTCAGTTTTCCACAATCATCCTCGCTGAATACATCTTTAGGGGATACACGCTTGTATCGGAATTTATTAGAATACTCTATGTGCTTCACTTATATCTTTTGAGCTAGATAATTTTGCTCTAGTTCTTCACTTATATCTTTTTAGAGCATGGTAGTGGTTTTATTTTATAGAAATTATTGATCTCTCATGCTTCACTTCTATTATTTTGAGATTCTTTTAGAACAGCACGGTAATTTGCTTTGGCTATAAAACTAGTCCTAGTATGATGGGAATCCAAGATGGTATAATAAAAACTTCCATATAAAGTGCGTTGAATACTATGAGAAGTTTGATGCTTGATGATTGTCTTGAGATATGAGGATGGTGATATTAGAGTCATGCTAGTAGAGTAATTGTGAATTTGAGGGATACTTGTGTTAAAGTTTGTGATTCCCGTAGCATGCACGTATGGTGAACCGTTATGTGATGAAGTTGGAGCAAGATTTATTTATTGATTGTCTTGCTTTGTGTGGAGGTCGGGATCGTGCGATGGTTAACTCCTACCAACCCTTCCCCTAGGGGCATGCGTGTAGTGCTTGGTTTTTATGACTTGTAGATTTTTGCAATAAGTATGTGAGTTATTTATGACTAATGTTGAGTCCATGGATTATACGTACTCTCACCCTTCCACCGTTGCTAGCCTCTCTAGGATCGCGCAACTTTCGATGGTACCATACACCCACCATACCTTCCTCAAAACATCCACCATACCTACCTATTATGGCATTTCCATAGCCAGTTCGAGATATATTTCCATGCAAATTTCCACTGTTCCATTTATTATGACACGCTCCATCATTGTCATATTTCCTTGCGTGATCATGTAGTTGACATTGTATTTGAAGCAAAGCCACCATTCATAATTTTTTCATACATGTCACTCTTGATTCATTGCACATCCCGGTACACCGCCGGAGGCATTCATATAGAGTCATATTTTGTTCTAAGCATCGAGTTGTAATTCTTGAGTTGTAAGTAAATAAACGTGTGATGATCTTCATTATTAGAGCATTATCCTAGTGAGGAAAGGATGATGGAGACTATGATTCCCCCACAAGTCAGGATGAGAGTCCGGCCGAAAAATTAAAAAAGGAAGAAAAAAAGAGGCCATAAAAAAAGAGAAAAGGCCCAAATAAAAAAATGAGAGAAAAAGAGAAATGGGGCAATACTACTATCCTTTTTCCACACTTGTGCTTCAAAGTAGCCCCATGATCTTCATGATATAGAGTCTCTTGTTTTGCCACTTTCTTATACTAGTGGCAATTTTCGCTATAGAACTTTGCTTGTATATTCCAACAATGGGCTTCCTCAAAATGCCCTAGGTCTTCGTGAGCAAGCAAGTTGGATGCACACCCACTTAGTTTCTTGTGTTGAGCTTTCATTCATTTATAGCTCTAGTGCATCTGTTGCATGGAAATCCCTACTCACTCACATCGGTATATATTGATGGGCATCTCCATAGTCCAATAATATGCCTAGTTGATGTGAGACCATATTCCTCCTTTTTGTCTTCTCCACAACCACCATTCTATTCCACCTATAGTGCTATGTCCATGGCTCACGCTCATGTATTGCGTGAAAGTTGAAAAAGTTTGAGAATACTGAAGTATGAAACAATTGCTTGGCTGAAACCAGGGTTGTGCATGATTTAAATATTTTGTGTGATGAAGATAGATCATAGCTAGACTATATGATTTTGTTGGGATGAACTTTCTTTGGCCATGTTATTTTGAGAAGACATGATTAATTTGTTAGTATGCTTGAAGTATTATTATTTTTATGTCAATATTAAACTTTTGTCTTGAATCTTTCAGATCTGAACATTCATGCCACAATAAAGAAAATTACATTGATAATTATGTTAGGTAGCATTCCACATTAAAAATTTTGTTTTTATCATTTACCTACAAGAGGACGAGCATGAATTAAGCTTGGGGTTGCTTGATACGTCTCCAACGTATCAATAATTTTTTATTGTTCCATGCTATTATATTATCTGTTTTGGATGTTTAATGGGCTTTAATATGGTCTTTTATATTATTTTTGGGACTAACCTATTAACCGGAGGCCAAGTGCCAGTTTCTGTTTTTTTGCCTATTTTAGAGTTTCGCAAAAAAAGGAATACCAAACGAATTCCAAACGGAATGAAACCTTCGCGATGATCTTTCTTGGACCAAAAGCAATACAGAAGACTTGGAGTAGAAGTCTGAAACTCCACGAGGAGGCCACGAGGCAGGAGGGAGCGCCCCCCACCCTCGTGGGCCCCTCGTAGCTCCACTCACGTACCCCTTCCACCTATATATACTCTTATACCCTAAAAACATTGGGGAGAGCCAGGAAACCACTTTTCCACCGCCGCAACATTCTGTACCCATGAGATCCCATCTTGGGGCCTTTTCCGGCAATCGGCCGGAGGGGGAATAAATCACGGAGGTCTTCTACATCAACACCATAGCCTCTCCGATGAAGCGTGAGTAGTTTACCACAGACCTTCGGGTCCATAGTTATTAGCTAGATGGCTTCTTCTCTCTCTTTGATCCTCAATACAAAGTTCTCCTCTATTCTGTTGGAGACCTATTCGATGTTATACTTTTTGCAGTGTGTTTGCCGAGATCCTATGAATTGTGGATTTATGAACAAGTTTATCTATGAATATTATTTGGTTCTTCTCTGAATTCTTATATGCATGATTTGATATCTTTGCTAGTCTCTTCGAATTATCGGTTTAGTTTGGCCTACTAGATTGATCTTTCTTGCGATGGGAGAAGTGCTTAGCTTTGGGTTCAATCTTGCGTTGTCCTTTCCCAGAGACAGTAGGGGTAGCAAGGAAAGTATTGTATTATTCCCATCGAGGATAAAAAGATGGGGTTTATGTCATATTACTTGAGTTTATCCCTCTACATCATGTCATCTTGCTTAATGCGTTACTCCGTTCTTATGAACTTAATACTCTAGATGCATGCTGGATAGCGGTCGATGTGTGGAGTAATAGTAGTAGATGCAGAATCATTTCGGTCTACTTGTCACGGACATGATGCCTATATTCATGATCATTGCCTTAGATATCTTCATAACTATGCACTTTTCTATGAATTGCTCGGCAGTAATTTGTTCACCCAACGTAATACATGCTATCTTGACAGAAGCCACTAGTGAAACCTATGACCCCCGGGTCTCTTTCCTGTTATATTGAATCTCTTTCATTTACATCGCATCTCGTTTACCATTTCGCAATCTTTACTTTCCAATCTATACAACAAAAATACCAAAAATATTTACTTTACTATCTTTATTAGATCTCACTTTTGCGAGTGACCATGAAGGGATTGACAACCCCTTTATTGCGTTGGTTGCAAGGTTCTTGATTGTTTGTGCAAGTACTAGGTGACTTGTGCGTTGTCTCCTACTGGATTGATACCTTGGTTCTCAAAACTGAGGGAAATACTAACGCTACTTTGCTGCATCACCCTTTCCCCTTCAAGGGAAAACCAATGCATGCTCAATAGGTAGCACGTCCTCACTGGCCTCGTAGATACCTATGTACACGATTTGCTCGTAAACGTGGATGTGTAGGTCGATGAATTCTTGCAGGGCAAGGCGCCTCGCGGCGAGCGCGATCTCCGGGTGGACATTCTTCGTGGCGTCGGCGGGTAGTCGCAGGGCCACCAGTGCTTGAAAGAGGTTCCAACCATGGAGGAGGATTAGGGTGGCAGGCAATGAGGAGCCCGGGCGCACGGGCTAGAGGAGTATGGCGATGTCGTCCACGAGCTTCTTGACGACGGTGAACTTGTCGGTAGTGGCAAAGATCATCTGGTCCAACTGAGAGTCGTAGCTAGCAGCGGCGGCGTCCATCCACCAGCCGGCCGCCAACACCGTCTGCAGACGACCCATGGTTCCATACCACAGGCCGGCGTCGTGGACAACATAGCACAACTGCTGGCCGCTCGCGCGCATCGCCTCCATGGGTCTGGAGTGAGCACTTTTGCGCTTAGTGTATGTGCTTAGGAAAATGCCTACGTGCGTACGATGTGGTAGATGGATTGGAATTGAGGGGCGCCTTTATATGAGTGCAAACTGCGTTGCATTCACATCGTGCTGCATATTTTCCCAGTCCTCCTCCCATTACTCCCCTCATGCATTACACTGTTAATTTAAGGAGGATGTATCATTGGTTGTTCAACATTTCTGGAATCGCTACCCTCTCCCTCGTCTGCATTAAAGCCATATCGGGAACTGCGCCGCCCGCTGCACGCCCGGCTGAACATGCCTACTCGCCTCCATCTATGCTTAATTACTGAATTTTAGTTGCAATAATTAGATAATGCTAGTCATTTTTAGCTTCATATTTTGACAAATCGCAGTATTACAAGGTTTGGCAAATGGCAAGGTTACTAGATCAAAAAATGTCAATCTTTCCAGTTTGACAAATGCAAATCTTACCAAATTGTTTGTACATGGTTGCACACAGGTCATCCAAAACAACTGTTTGCATTGAAGGCATCCACAAATCCTGCGCTGCGAATTTTCCCTCGAAATAAGGGGGGAGACCTTAGCTCTCACTTTGCATACCGGTGTTCGACCTAAAACGTTTGCAATCAAGAGCTACAGAAATCCTGCTCGGCACATTTTTTTTGGCTTCTTGGGGAAGCTATCGGTTTGCACACGAGTGTTCTAACTAAACCGTTTGCGATCAAGAGCTGCACAAATCCTGCTCGGCACATTTTCTCTTGGCTTCCCGGGGAAGCTGTCGGTTTGCATACGGGTGTTCTTACTAAAATGTTTGCGATCAAGAGCAGCACAAATCCTGCATTCGAGACGAGTTTCAATTTAATAGAATCTAAAAACCAAGCATCTCCACGTTTTGCCGGTAATCAACA
Organism: Secale cereale; assembly: GCA_902687465.1. Taxonomy (NCBI): domain Eukaryota; kingdom Viridiplantae; phylum Streptophyta; class Magnoliopsida; order Poales; family Poaceae; genus Secale; species Secale cereale. The sequence continues at coordinate 405,248,698 of LR738714.1, read as the reverse complement.
ATGCCCTGGTGTTTGAATTACATTCCCATTTCTTGCATGGGACCTAGAAATTTACCCAAGGACACACATGTGATTTTTCGAACAACTTTGGTGCACTGGAGCATGTGCTTGTAGTTCAAATATGAATTATGCACATAAAATGCCTATAAAACCCAATTAAAGTATAAAAAAGGCCAAACAAACCACAAAAAATTCCAAAATTAGACAGAACACTCATGTTGTTCTATGTTGACACTAGAAATTTTTCAAAGCAATAAGAGGCAACAGATATCGTTCCGTCCACAAAGGTGGCATGTTCCCTACCAAAACCATCACGCTTGTTGTGAGAAGCTCTAGTTTGTGAGAAGCTTATACCCAAACCTGCCCCGAATGGGACAATTTTTTTACAACGGCATGTTGATGCCGCTCCATGATAGCATGCCAAGTTTCATGAATTTCATACGAGTTTTGGATTTACTAGAATTTAAAAACCAGGCATCTCAACGTTTTGCCGGCAATCAACTGTGCCCTGTTGTTTAAATTTCATTCCCATTTCTTGCATAGGACCAAGAAATTCACCCAAGGACAGACATGTGATTTTTCAACCAACTTTGGTGCACTGGAGCATGTGCTTGTAGTTCAAATTTGAATTACGCACACAAAATGTTTAGAAAACCCAATTAACTTATAAAAAAGGCCAAGCAATCCACGAAAAAAATCCAAAATTAGACAAAACACTCCTGTTGTTCTATGTTGACACTAAAAAAATTTGAAAGCAATAAGAGGCAACGGATATCATTCCATCCCAAAGGTGGCCCTACCGAAACCATCATGTTTGTTGTGAGAAGCTCTTGTTTGAGAGGAGCTTATACCTAAACCTGCCCGGAATGGGACTAATTTTTTACCACGGCATGTTGATGCCGCTCCATGATAACATGCCACGTTTCATGAATTTAAGATGAGTTTTTGATTAACTAGAATTTATGAACCAGGCATCTCAACGTTTTGCCGGCAATCAACACTACCCTAGTGTTTGAATTCCATTCCCATTTCTTGCATGGGACCTAGAAATTCACCCAAGGACATACATGTGATTTTTCAACCAACTTTGGTGCACTGGAGCATGTGCTTGTAGTTCAAATTTGAATTATGCACATAAAATGCCTAGAAAACCCAGTTAACGTATAAAAAGGCCAAACGAACTGTAATGCCCAGGATGGAATTATACCTCCTACGTGTCGAGGCACGACTTAAAGGCATAAGTCCATCCTAGAATGATCTCAAGTTTGGTAATCTTTGCACAACTCATGTAAAAGGGGGAAAGTAAACTGAAAATAGTTGGCTTACAATCGCCACGTCACAGAATAACAGTACAAGTCTCAAACATCATACAATAAGATCACTACAACCCTCTAAGGGCAAAACCAAATGTCAAAGTACCAAACTCAGATAAATAAAACAACCACAGGCGGATCGAATCCTAGTAAGAGACTCCACTACTGATCGTCCGGGTAGCGCACGTAGTAACGACTACGCTCCTCGTCGTACTCCCAATCCAGCTCGGTGCCATCACCTGGATAGCTCACGGCTGGACCTGCATCTGGTGTGAAGTAACTGTGAGCCACAGAGGACTCAGCAATCCCGTTCCCGGGTAACAGAACTATCAAAGCCTTTAGGTGAGGGAAAAGGCTGAAGAAAGAAATGAGGTGAAGGAACAACAAGAGTCTGCAGCAGCAACTAGCACTATCTTACGCAAGAGAGAGCGAGAAGAGAAGGCATACGGCGAGAAGTGATCACTAAGTGATCCTAGCTACAAGCTCACAAACATAACCCCTCCGTGTTCAACTCCCGAATCCCTATTCGGAAATTGACAGTCACGGAACACACGCTGGTAGTGTATTAGTATCATTGTGTCAAGTTATCTACAACCGGAATTAACAAGCTCCCATCTGCCACATAACCGCGGGCACGGCTTTCGAAAGTTCAAACCCTGCAGGGGTGTTCCAACTTGACCCATTACAAGCCCACGATCCGCGGAGTCGCAACTCCAAAGTGGGAAGACCCGAGTATCCTCGGAATCCCGTGCTCAAGATATACCGAACTAAGGTAAGGCTAATCCAGCAAATCCTCCCGGCGTGTCGACACCCTGATCGTAGCCGCGCGTATCTAGGTTTCAGGACACGACCGGATGGGTGATTCTACAGGTTTTTACCAAACCTCGAGTTTCCTTGAGGTGGCCCCGCAGACTCCCCGTTTCGGACCAACACTCATGTGGAGCACTGGCCCGGGGTTGTTGATTAAGAAAGAGGGTTAATTACTCCCTATGCAAGTTTAGTTTGTTATTAGGCAAATAGTACCAATGTTGGGATTTGCTGGAAAAGACTTAGCACTTAGCGGTTTATCGAGGGGGTCCCATACACCCCAACCGTGTTAGGAACGCATAATCAAGGAACATAAAACCGGCTTATACGGATCCTAACGGCATGAGTGGAACAAAACACCAAGCAAAAGGCTTAGCCTTCCACCCTTGCCAATATATATGTGATTTCAGTTAAAGCATTTATATAGTGTGATATAACCCAACCAAACTTCAACATGGAGCAAGCATCTTCACTTCACCTGCAACTAGCAACGCTATAAGAAGGGCTGAGCGAAGCGTACTTAGCCAAGCAACGGTTTGCATAGGTAGGGTGGTTAAACATGGCAATTGGTTACAAGTAGGGGGCTGACAAGAAGAACATGGGCATCGAGGCAAAACTATAGATCGAGACTACTAGCAATAGACAAAGATAGTAATGTTATCGGGGTTCGGTCATCTTGCCTGAAGAGAAGAAGTTCGGATCAAAAGAAGGGTCCTCTTGCTCAAACTCGTTGGAAACCTCGTGCTCAACCTCGTTGGAAAACTCGTGCTCAACTTCGTGCTCTAAACAAGACAAACACACCAAGCACCAATCAACACGATGCAATGCGCACTCGAAAAACATGTATGCATGATGGATGCACTAGAGATGCACATGGAGCACGGAAAACATCACTCAAGCAAAACACCTCAAAACAAGACAACAACCTGATATTATTAATCTACACAGAAAATCACCCAAGTTTGATATAAGATTCGCTGAAATCGGAGTTACGGGCTAAAAGTTATGCCCGAAACAAGATTTGAGCGAAAACTGCAAATTACAGCAACATAGCATCTTGGGAGCTCAAAATAAATAATCTACAGCACCCAAAAAGCATGGCAAAGGACTTGAACATAAACTAGATATAATGTACAGCAACTAGGTCCAAAGTGCACCCCCAACGGAGTCACGGATCACTAGCAATGATCTTGGACATATTGAACTTTGAAATAAAATTCTGGCAGCAGAATTTTATTGAAAGTTTGGAGCAAAAGATAAACATGCTACAGCCACTCAAATGGAAATGTGAGGACATGGATGGAAAGACAACAATATATACTTCATGGAACAATCAAAATCCACCCCAAAACTATCATGCATTTTCCTAGAGCATCACACGAACATGGCATCGGAACGTTACAGATTTCAGACTTAGTGAAATTTCACTAAGTCCTAAAACAGCAACATCATCATAGCATCAAAAAGAGCATGTTTAAGACACCTCGAAACTAAACATGGCAAGGGGTAAGCACCTCATCAAAATACATATGACGGTGATCCCGAAACACACAAGCATGCATCAATGTGGTGAACACACCGATTACAACGAGCTTAACAACATGGCATTTCATAACAAGTGAAAACACAACATATGAACATGGCATCTTGCAACGATGATAACAAGGAAACAATACATCTACCATGCAACCTATCACACACAACACATAGTTCGTGGCAAGACGAACACGTGGACATGTCATTTGCATCGTTTGGACAAACGAGCTAAAAGATATCACATGTCAAAGGTGGCACAAAAATAACACATAACAGCAGTTTATATCATCATGCACTCTTGTAACAGCAAAACATGCCCCTAGATGATCTCTAACATGCATGACTACAACAGGTAAAACGTAGAGGGCAACTCCACGAACATCTGGACATATTACACGCACAAAACGGAGCACCACAGTAAAAGTTATGCATGGTCAAAGTAGGCATATCAGATCAGGAAAACAGGGGCTTAGGGAAAAAAAAAACAACCTCTCCAGATCTGATGAACAGTACCAGGCCGGCCTGATGAACAGTGTGCGGCCCAGCGGAGGAACAGTGCTCGGAGGGGCCCGGGCGGCGGCCTGCGGGGCTGGAGGCCCAGGCGGCGCGCGGTGCTGGGCCGGGGTGGCGGCGAGTGGTGCGGCCGGCCCGGAGCGGAGGCCCGGCGGAGGGGCGGGGACGCGGCCCGGCCTGCCCGCGAGCCCAGCCGGCGGCGGGAGAAGTGGCGGAGAGGCGGCGATCGCGCGAAGGCGGGCGAGGGAGGTAGCGGGCCAGATGGGGAGGCGGCCCACCAGCGGCGGCGATGCGGTCCCCCCAGGGCGACGGCCCGGCGCGGCGTACGGGCCGGGGAGGGGCCCGGCTGGCTGTGCGTCGAACTGGTCCCGCCGCGGCCCTGGCGAGCGCCCGGCTCGGTCGCTGGGAGCTGGTCGAGCGCCCAGCCTGGTCGTTCGAGGCGTTGACCTCGGAGGCAGATCGAAGGAACCGCGAGGTGCTCCGAGCCGGCAGGATTTGCGGCGGCGGATGGATCCTTCGGGATCCGTGATTTTTTTGGGGAACTCAGATCTGAAATTTAGGGAAGAAGAAGGGGAAAGCCAAAAAGACTAGGGGTCTATATAAAGCAATTAGACTAGGGTTTGAGACTAGGGGATGTTTAGGAGCCCTCCGATCTGGATCCAACGGATCCGATCGCGGGGATGATTTAAAAGTACCAGACGGAGATAAAAGGAAGCAGTGGGGGTATTCCCGGGACACGAAGTAAGGGCACTTCGGACCCACACGGACAACGGAGGGAAAAGTCAACGGAGTCCAAACGAGACGAGATTTGAGAGGCGGGTTGCACACAACAAAACAACAACACACAACACAACCTCGCGGCACACCGGTAACGAAAAACGCCCGAACAACAAAGTAGGCCTACGGGACGTCACGGACACGTGAGGGAGCTCCGGAACACGAAACGGACAACGGGAAGAAACGCCACGAACCGGATGCAACCCACAACACAAATGCAATGCAATGCACATGTCTACATGATATGAAAGAATGCCACACACTCACACAACAAAACGACGAAAGCCCGAAAGACAAAGAACCCGAAATGGAAATAGATGAAGCCGGAGATTTATTATAAGCCCAAAAGGGAAAGTATTACATCCGGGGCATTACAAACTCTCCTCTACTACAAAAAGATCTCGTCCCGAGATATAGGACTGGAAAAAGGAAGGGTACTCGGAACGAAGATGATCTTCTCGTTCCCAGGTAGCTTCTCGGTCTGTGTGATGTGACCACTTGACTTTCAGAAACTTGATGGTCTTGTTGCGAGTCTTGCGTTCGGTTTCTTCGAGAATTGCAACTGGATGCTCTCGGTAGGAAAGGTCTTGTTGAAGATCAATCTCCTCAAACGGAATCATACGCTCAGGTGCCTTGAAGCATTTGCGAAGCTGAGACACATGGAAGACATCATGAACATTTGCAAAGTTGGAAGGGAGCTCGAGCTGATAGGCTAGATCGCCTCTTTTGCCAAGAATTTTGAAAGGCCCGACGTATCTAGGAGCAAGCTTTCCTTTGATACCGAACCTCTGGGTTCCTTTCATCGGAGAAACTCGGAGATAGACATGATCACCGATGTCGAAAACCAAATCACGATGCTTTCCGTCATAGTAACTCTTCTGACGCGACTGAGCGGCCTTGAGATTCTCACGTATGACTTTGCACATTTCTTCGGCTTCAGAGATCAAATCATTGCCAAGAAGTTGGCGTTCACCTGTTTCAGACCAGTTGAGAGGGGTACGGCACTTTCTGCCATAGAGAATTTCAAACGGTGCTTTGCCTGCACTTGCTTGAAAGCTGTTGTTGTAAGAGAATTCTGCAAATGGAAGACAGTCCTCCCATTTCATGCCGAAGGAGATGACACAGGCTCTGAGCATATCTTCAAGGATCTGATTCACACGCTCGACTTGACCACTAGTCTGAGGGTGAAAGGCAGTGCTGAACCTGATCTTCGTGCCCATGGCGGACTGAAAGGAGTCCCAGAACTTTGATGTGAACAAGCTGCCACGATCTGAGGATATCACTTGAGGAATGCCATGTAGGGACACAATTCTGGAAGTGTACAACTCTGCAAGTTGAGCTGCATTGATTGATTCTTTGACTGGAAGAAAGTGAGCGACTTTGGTAAGCTTGTCAATCACCACAAAGATAGCATCATTGCCTCGCTTGGATTTAGGAAAACCAGTGACGAAGTCCATTTCAATGTGGTCGAACTTCCACTCAGGAATAGGAAGAGGTTGGAGAAGACCGGCTGGACGTTGATGTTCTGCTTTCACTCTTCTGCATACATCACATTCATTCACGAATTGGGCAATTTCCCTTTTCATGCGTGTCCACCAGTAAGACTGCTTGAGATCTTGGTACATCTTGGAACTGCCAGGATGAATGGAAAGGAGAGAGTCATGAGCTTCTTCCATTATGAGCTTCCTGAGATCACCTTTGGGAACAACGAGTCTGTCCTCGAAGAACAAGGTATCTCTCTCATCAACACGGAAGCACTTATATTTTGGAGTGCCCTTTGCAATGCCATGTTTCACCTTCTTCACCATGGTATCACTGAGCTGAGCCTCACGGACTTGATCTTCCAAGGTAGGAGCAATCTGGAGATTTGCAAGAAAACCCTGCGGAACAACCTGAAGGTTGAGCTTCCTGAAAGGTTCACAAAGCTCAGGCTGGTGTGGCTTGATAAGAAGGCTGTTGCAATATGCCTTTCTGCTCAAAGCATCTGCAATCACATTCGCCTTGCCTGGAGTGTACTCAATGCTGGGGTTGTACTCTTGGATCATCTCGACCCAACGAGTCTGGCGGAGGTTCAGATGCGGCTGTGTGAAGATGTACTTCAAGCTCTTGTGATCAGTGAAGATGTCGACCTTTCTGCCCAACAACAGATGTCTCCACGTAATCAGAGCATGTACCACAGCTGCTAGCTCGAGATCATGTGTGGGATAGTTCTTCTCAGCTGGCTTGAGCTGACGTGAAGTGTATGCCACAATTCTCTTCTCTTGCATAAGCACACCACCAAGACCTTGAAGAGAAGCATCACAGAACACTTCATAGGGCTTGGATTCATCTGGAGGAATCAGAACTGGAGCTGAGACAAGCTTCTCTTTGAGGGTTTTGAAAGCCACTTCACACTCAGGAGACCAAAAGTATTTGACATTCTTCTGGAGGAGGTTGGAAAGAGGCTTGGCAATCTTGGAGAAGTTCTCCACAAACCTTCTGCAATAGCTGGCAAGACCCAGAAAACTGCGGAGCTGCTTGACGTTCTGAGGAGCTTCCCAGTTGACAATTGCTTCAACTTTCTCGGGATTAACCGCAATACCGTCAGCTGAGATAATGTGGCCCAGGTAGAGAACCTTATCGAGCCAAAACTCGCACTTGGAGAACTTGGCATAGAATTTGTGCTCTCGGAGTCGATCAAGAACCAGACGCAAGTGCTTTTCGTGATCTTCTTCATTCTTGGAAAACACCAAAATATCATCCAGATACACTAGCACAAACTCGCCTGTATAGGGGTTGAAGATGTAATGCATCATCCTTGAGAAGGTAGGAGGAGCATTGGCGAGACCGAAGGACATGACGGTATACTCATATGAACCGTAGCTCGTTCTGAAAGCCGTCTTGGGAATGTCTTCCTCGCGAATGCGAATTTGATGGTAGCCCATTCGGAGGTCGAGCTTAGAGAACACTTTAGCTCCTTTGAGCTGCTCAAAGAGTTCATTGATGTTGGGGAGCGGATACTTGTTCTTAATCGTCTTCTTGTTCAAAGGCCGGTAGTCAACACAGAGACGCTCCGTGCCATCTTTCTTCTTGACAAATAAGACACCACAGCCCCACGGAGATGTACTCGGTCTGATGAGACCCATACGCTCCTGTTCATCCAACTGTTTCTTCAATTCCTTCAATTCATCTGAAGAGAGCTTGTATGGACGCCGACAAACAGGTTCGGTGCCCGGCTCGAGTTCAATGACAAACTCCACCTGACGGTGTGGAGGCATTCCTGGAAGTTCTTCTGGAAAGACGTCTTGATATTCATTCACCACTGGAATTTGCTCTATGGCATTAATTTCACCCTTATCATTAAGAGAGAAAAGCCGAATAGTATTATCCCTGGAGGCGAAGATAATCACATCTTCATCAGAATGAGTCAACTTGACTTCCTTTTGAGCACAATCAATGTGAGCATCGTGCTGAGAAAGCCAATCCATTCCGAGAATGAGGTCGATATCAGAATGACCAAGAACCACCGGAGAAGCCAAAAATCGATAATCACCCATGCGAATAGAAACATCCGGAGCATATATACTGGAATGCATCAATCTACCCGGAGAAACAACTGATAACTCCCTTGGCAAACTTTTGATGCCCACATCATACTTGGATGCAAAAGGTTGAGACATGAAAGAGCATGATGCACCCGAATCAAATAACACTTTAGCTGGAAAAGAGTTCACTGGAAGGTTACCCAGAATGACATCAGAAGAAGCCTCTGCTTGTGCTGCATTCATCAGATTAACCCTTGCAGACTTTGGATCATGCTTGACAATAGCTGAACTCATAGGTGGTGGAGGAGGAAGGCGCTTCGGATTCGGACATCTGTTGGCATAGTGACCTTTCTGAGTGCATTTGTTGCAAGTCACTTCTGAGAGAGGACGGAACTGAGAGCCACTGGACTTGGAGCCTTGAGACTGAAACTGCTTCTTCGACTGGTTGCTTGGGTTGGGTGGGTGGGAGAAACCACGACCACTAGAGTTCTTGTTGTTGGAGTTGTTGAATGGAGCTCGAATCATTGGAGGAGGAGGAAGCCAGAATTTCTGTTGTTTCGCAGCCAACTGAGACGATGAGGTAGAGTGAACAGCATCTCGAATTCTCTTCTTAGAAGCCTCCATCTTGAGCTGAGCTGCTTCTTGTTTCAAAGCCATATTATAGAACTTATCGAATTCGTCTGGCTCGAACAGAGTGAGAGCAAGCTGAAGTTCATCTTTGAGACCTCCACGGAACTGATAGATTTTGCTCTTTGCATCAGGTATGTCTTGCTTTGCATAGCGAGCGAGGTTTTGGAACTTGACATTATACTGATAGACTGTCATGGAGCCCTGCTTGAGGTTGCGGAATTGCTCACGCATACCCTCAATAACACTTGTAGGAATGTGATGCGAGCGGAAATCCCTGCAGAAGTTCTCCCATGAGATCACTTGACCCGGCCTTGAGTCTTTATACTGCTGCCACCAGTCGGCTGCTTGATCTTTCAGTTGGAAGGCTGCAAACTTCACATAGTCATCTTCTTTCACGTTACTGCACTCAAAATGCTTCTTGATATCGGTCAGCCAATCCTCAGCATCAAGAGGGTCGACACAGTAACTGAAAGCTTTAGGATTGTTGGCCAAGAACTGGTTCAGAGTAGCATGGTGCTGCTGGAAGAAGTTGCCTTGGTTCATTGGAATGCCCTGATTAGCTTGATTAGCTTGCATAGCCTGCATTTGCTGCATCATCTGCATCATCAACTGAGTGTTCTGAGCAGTAGTCTGCATAATTGCTCTCCAAGCCTCAGGCGGAGGAGGAGGGGAAGGAGGATGCTCTGGAACCTCTTCCACCTCTGGGTTGGCATTCGGAACCTTTTTCGGAGCCATCCTGTAAGAGATGACCACAAATCAGCAATTGATTGACAAAAGGAATAAGCTGAATCAATGGAATGAATTGCAACAAGTATTTACAATAATCATTCGAACAATAAGAACGAATGAAATCATCCGAACAAGAGGAACGAATGAATTTCTTAGTTAATTGATAACATCAGTCATCACGAGAAGCCACATAGGGATCAAAAGGATAAAATAATAAAACAACAAGGTACGGAAAGGAACAAACACAAGAGAGGAGTTTCGTTCTAACATCTTTGTGCTGAAAGCATATGAACGCGTTACGAAAAGGTTTTGCAATCCCCGGATCAGCATAGCCAAGGACCCTTTAAGATGCAACTCCTGATAGTAACCTCGGTCATATAACCCCTTCACTCAATGTCGAACCCCGAACTCACTAACCTGCATTCGTTGGAAGAATGCCTACGATCTACTGGATAAAACCCACCTATAGCTTTCCGAAAGATTCCAGTTATGCAATCAGGTGTTGGGGATACACGGGAAGCACCGCGCAAACAACTCTAACCTACATCCAGGTGTATCCATCCTTCAACACATAACCAGTCTTTCTCGGAAACTGTGTACCTCGGACCTTCGAAAAGCATCCACTATAACAAGCTATGGCAATACTCCCGAACTACCTCCCCAGTACTGGGTGATGTCGGGGTTATCGTGCCACTGGCCGTATAGGGGAGATTTTCGATGTCGGCCGTCTTAAGTATTTAGTACTGTCGCGATATGCTTGTTACAGTGATACCCCGAAGCTCAACTCCTCGGTAACAGGAGGCATCAGGAACAATATCCTTGTCACAAGAACATCGAAACAATCCCAGAATACTCGCGGGAATCCTAAAAAAAAATTTGTGCAAATTTTGAAGATAGGAGAGACAAGAGTAGACGTCAGGAGTCCTCACCAGAGAGAAAGGGGATGAGAAGCAAAGAATCCTACTCTCCGATATAATATAGGACTCAAAAAGTTTTCAGTGTGTGCCTAGACTCAACCGTCAACGGTTCGATCAAACAGTGGGGGCTCCTAGGTCGGAGAAGGCTCTGATACCAACTTGTAATGCCCAGGATGGAATTATACCTCCTACGTGTCGAGGCACGACTTAAAGGCATAAGTCCATCCTAGAATGATCTCAAGTTTGGTAATCTTTGCACGACTCATGTAAAAGAGGGATAGTAAACTTAAAATAGTCGGCTTACAATCGCCACGTCACAGAATAACAGTACAAGTCTCAAAACATCATACAATAAGATCACTACAACCCTCTAAGGGCAAAATCCAAATGTCAAAGTACCAAACTCAGATAAATAAAACAACCACAGGCGGATCGAATCCTAGTAAGAGACTCCACTACTGATCGTCCGGGTAGCGCACGTAGTAACGACTACGCTCCTCGTCGTACTCCCAATCCAGCTCGGTGCCATCACCTGGATAGCTCACGGCTGGACCTGCATCTGGTGTGAAGTAACTGTGAGCCACAGAGGACTCAGCAATCCCGTTCCCGGGTAACAGAACTATCAAAGCCTTTAGGTGAGGGAAAAGGCTGAAGAAAGAAATGAGGTGAAGGAACAACAAGAGTCTGCAGCAGCAACTAGCACTATCTTACGCAAGAGAGAGCGAGAAGAGAAGGCATACGGCGAGAAGTGATCACTAAGTGATCCTAGCTACAAGCTCACAAACATAACCCCTCCGTGTTCAACTCCCGAATCCCTATTCGGAAATTGACAGTCACGGAACACACGCTGGTAGTGTATTAGTATCATTGTGTCAAGTTATCTACAACCGGAATTAACAAGCTCCCATCTGCCACATAACCGCGGGCACGGCTTTCGAAAGTTCAAACCCTGCAGGGGTGTTCCAACTTGACCCATTACAAGCCCACGATCCGCGGAGTCGCAACTCCAAAGTGGGAAGACCCGAGTATCCTCGGAATCCCGTGCTCAAGATATACCGAACTAAGGTAAGGCTAATCCAGCAAATCCTCCCGGCGTGTCGACACCCTGATCGTAGCCGCGCGTATCTAGGTCTCAGGACACGACCGGATGGGTGATTCTACAGGTTTTTACCAAACCTCGAGTTTCCTTGAGGTGGCCCCGCAGACTCCCCGTTTCGGACCAACACTCATGTGGGGCACTGGCCCGGGGTTGTTGATTAAGAAAGAGGGTTAATTACTCCCTATGCAAGTTTAGTTTGTTATTAGGCAAATAGTACCAATGTTGGGATTTGCTGGAAAAGACTTAGCACTTAGCGGTTTATCGAGGGGGTCCCATACACCCCAACCGTGTTAGGAACGCATAATCAAGGAACATAAAACCGGCTTATACGGATCCTAACGGCATGAGTGGAACAAAACACCAAGCAAAAGGCTTAGCCTTCCACCCTTGCCAATATATATGTGATTTCAGTTAAAGCATTTATATAGTGTGATATAACCCAACCAAACTTCAACATGGAGCAAGCATCTTCACTTCACCTGCAACTAGCAACGCTATAAGAAGGGCTGAGCGAAGCGTACTTAGCCAAGCAACGGTTTGCATAGGTAGGGTGGTTAAACATGGCAATTGGTTACAAGTAGGGGGCTGACAAGAAGAACATGGGCATCGAGGCAAAACTATAGATCGAGACTACTAGCAATAGACAAAGATAGTAATGTTATCGGGGTTCGGTCATCTTGCCTGAAGAGAAGAAGTTCGGATCAAAAGAAGGGTCCTCTTGCTCAAACTCGTTGGAAACCTCGTGCTCAACCTCGTTGGAAAACTCGTGCTCAACTTCGTGCTCTAAACAAGACAAACACACCAAGCACCAATCAACACGATGCAATGCGCACTCGAAAAACATGTATGCATGATGGATGCACTAGAGATGCACATGGAGCACGGAAAACATCACTCAAGCAAAACACCTCAAAACAAGACAACAACCTGATATTATTAATCTACACAGAAAATCACCCAAGTTTGATATAAGATTCGCTGAAATCGGAGTTACGGGCTAAAAGTTATGCCCGAAACAAGATTTGAGCGAAAACTGCAAATTACAGCAACATAGCATCTTGGGAGCTCAAAATAAATAATCTACAGCACCCAAAAAGCATGGCAAAGGACTTGAACATAATCTAGATATAATTTACAGCAACTAGGTCCAAAGTGCACCCCCAACGGAGTCACGGATCACTAGCAATGATCTTGGACATATTGAACTTTGAAATAAAATTCTGGCAGCAGAATTTTATTGAAAGTTTGGAGCAAAAGATAAACATGCTACAGCCACTCAAATGGACATGTGAGGACATGGATGGAAAGACAACAATATATACTTCATGGAACAATCAAAATCCACCCCAAAACTATCATGCATTTTCCTAGAGCATCACACGAACATGGCATCGGAACGTTACAGATTTCAGACTTAGTGAAATTTCACTAAGTCCTAAAACAGCAACATCATCATAGCATCAAAAAGAGCATGTTTAAGACACCTCGAAACTAAACATGGCAAGGGGTAAGCACCTCATCAAAATACATATGACGGTGATCCCGAAACACACAAGCATGCATCAATGTGGTGAACACACCGATTACAACGAGCTTAACAACATGGCATTTCATAACAAGTGAAAACACAACATATGAACATGGCATCTTGCAACGATGATAACAAGGAAACAATACATCTACCATGCAACCTATCACACACAACACGTAGTTCGTGGCAAGACGAACACGTGGACATGTCATTTGCATCGTTTGGACAAACGAGCTAAAAGATATCACATGTCAAAGGTGGCACAAAAATAACACATAACAGCAGTTTATATCATCATGCACTCTTGTAACAGCAAAACATGCCCCTAGATGATCTCTAACATGCATGACTACAACAGGTAAAACGTAGAGGGCAACTCCACGAACATCTGGACATATTACACGCACAAAACGGAGCACCACAGTAAAAGTTATGCATGGTCAAAGTAGGCATAACAGATCAGGAAAACAGGGGCTTAGGGAAAAAAAAACAACCTCTCCAGATCTGATGAACAGTACCAGGCCGGCCTGATGAACAGTGCGCGGCCCAGCGGAGGAACAGTGCTCGGAGGGGCCCGGGCGGCGGCCTGCGGGGCTGGAGGCCCAGGCGGCGCGCGATGCTGGGCCGGGGTGGCGGCGAGTGGTGCGGCCGGCCCGGAGCGGAGGCCCGGCGGAGGGGCGGGGACGCGGCCCGGCCTGCCCGCGAGCCCAGCCGGCGGCGGGAGAAGTGGCGGAGAGGCGGCGATCGCGCGAAGGCGGGCGAGGGAGGTAGCGGGCCAGATGGGGAGGCGGCCCACCAGCGGCGGCGATGCGGTCCCCCCAGGGCGACGGCCCGGCGCGGCGTACGGGCCGGGGAGGGGCCCGGCTGGCTGTGCGTCGAACTGGTCCCGCCGCGGCCCTGGCGAGCGCCCGGCTCGCTCGCTGGGAGCTGGTCGAGCGCCCAGCCTGGTCGTTCGAGGCGTTGACCTCGGAGGCAGATCGAAGGAACCGCGAGGTGCTCCGAGCCGGCAGGATTTGCGGCGGCGGATGGATCCTTCGGGATCCGTGATTTTTTTGGGGAACTCAGATCTGAAATTTAGGGAAGAAGAAGGGGAAAGCCAAAAATACTAGGGGTCTATATAAAGCAATTAGACTAGGGTTTGAGACTAGGGGATGTTTAGGAGCCCTCCGATCTGGATCCAACGGATCCGATCGCGGGGATGATTTAAAAGTACCAGACGGAGATAAAAGGAAGCAGTGGGGGTATTCCCGGGACACGAAGTAAGGGCACTTCGGACCCACACGGACAACGGAGGGAAAAGTCAACGGAGTCCAAACGAGACGAGATTTGAGAGGCGGGTTGCACACAACAAAACAACAACACACAACACAACCTCGCGGCACACCGGTAACGAAAAACGCCCGAACAACAAAGTAGGCCTACGGGACGTCACGGACACGTGAGGGAGCTCCGGAACACGAAACGGACAACGGGAAGAAACGCCACGAACCGGATGCAACCCACAACACAAATGCAATGCAATGCACATGTCTACATGATATGAAAGAATGCCACACACTCACACAACAAAACGACGAAAGCCCGAAAGACAAAGAACCCGAAATGGAAATAGATGAAGCCGGAGATTTATTATAAGCCCAAAAGGGAAAGTATTACATCCGGGGCATTACACGAACTACGAAAGAAATCCAAAATTAGACAGAACACTCATGTTGTTCTATGTTGACACTAGAATTTTTTTTTAAACCAATAAGAGGCAACGAATATCGTTCCGTCCCCAAAGGTGGCACGTTCCCTACCGAAACCATCTTGCTTGTGTGAAAAGCTCTGGTTTGTGAGAAGCTTATACCCAAACCTGCCCCGAATGGGACAAATTTTTTACCATGGCATATTGATGCCGCTCCATGATAGCATGCCAACTTTCATGAATTTCAGACCAGTTTTGGATTTACTAGAATTTAAAAACCGAGCATCTCAATGTTTTACCGGCAATCAACAGTGCCCTGGTGTTTGAATTTCATTCCCATTTCTTGCATGGGACCTAAGGATTCACCCAAGGACACACATGTGATTTTTCAACCAACTTTGGTGCACTGGAGCATGTGCTTGTAGTTCAAATTTGAATTATCCACATAAAATGGATATAAAACCCAATTAACGTATAAAAAGGCCAAAAAAACCTCCAAAAATTCCAAAATTAGACAGAACAATCCTATTGTTCTATGTTGACACTAGAAAATTTTTGAAATCAATAAGAGGCAACGGATATCGTTCCGTCCCCAAAGGTGGCACGTTCCCTACCGAAACCATCATGCTTGTTGTGAGAAGCTCTAGTTTGTGAGAAGCTTATACACAAACCTGCCCCGTATGGGACAAAAAATTTACCACGACATGTTGATGCCGGTCCAAGATAGCTTGCCAAGTTTCATGAATTTCAAATGAGTTTCGGATTTACTAGAATTGAAAAACCAGGCATCTCAATGTTTTGCCGGTAATCAACTATGCCCTGGTGTTTAAATTTTATTCCCATTTGTTGCATGGGACCAATAAATTCACCCAAGGACATACATGTGATTTTTTAACCAACTTTGGTGAACTGGAGCATGTGCTTGTAGTTCAAATTTGAATTATGCACATAAAATGATTAGAAAACCCAATTAACGTATAAAAAGGGCAAACAAACCACGAAAATTCCAAAATTAGACATAAGACTCATGTTGTTCTATGTTGACACTAGAAATTTTTCGAAAGCAATAAGAGGCAACGAATATCGTTCTGTCCCAAAGGTGGCATGTTCCCTACCGAAACCATCATGCTTGTTGTGAGAAGCTCTTGTTTGAGAGAAGCTTATACCCAAACCTGCCCCGAATGGGAATAAAATTTTACCACGACATGTTGATGCTGCTCCATGATAGCTTGCCAAGTTTCATGAATTTCAGACGAGTTTTCGATTTACTAGATTTAAAAACCAGGCATCTCAATGTTTTTCCAGCAATCAACTATGCCCTGCTGTTTGACTTTCATTACCATTTCTTACATGGGACCAATAAATTCACCCAAGGACATACATGTGATTTTTCAACCAACTTTGGTGAACTGGAGCATGTGCTTGTACTTCAAATTTGAATTATGCACATAAAATGCCTAGAAAACCGAATTAACGTATAAAAAGGCCAAACGAACCATGAAAAATTCCAAATTTAGACGGAACCCTCCTATTGTTCTAGGTTGATACTCTAAATTTTTAGAAAGCAATAAGAGGCAACGGATATCATTCCGTCCTCAAAGGTGGCTCGTTCCCCACCGAAACCATCACGCTTGATGTGAGAAGCTCTAGTTTGTGAGAAGCTTATATCCAAACCTGCCCCGGATGGGAGAAAAATTTTACCACGGCATGTTGATGCTCCATGATAGCATGCCATGTTTCATGAATTTCAGAAGAGTTTTGGATTTACTAGAATTTAAAAACTGAGCATCTCAACATTTTCCCGGCAATCAATAGTGCCCTGGTATTTGAATTTCATTTCCCATTTCTTGCATGGGACCTAAGGATTGACCCAAGGACACACATGTGATTTTTCAACCAACTTTGGTGCACTGGAGCATGTGCTTGTAGTTCAAATTTTAATTATGCACATAAAATGCCTATAAAACCCAATTAACCTATAAAAAAGGCCAAACGAACCACGAATAATTCCAAAATTAGACAGAACACTCCTGGTGTTCTATGTTGACACTAGAACTTTTTTGAAAGCAATAAGAGGCAACGGATATCGTAGTGTCCCCAAAGGTGGCACATTCCCTACCGAAACCATCACGCTTGTTGTGAGAAGCTCTGGTTTGTGAGAAGCTTATACCCAAACTTGCCCCGAATGGGACAAAAATTTTACCACGGCATGTTGATGTCGCTCCTTGATAGCTTGCCAAGTTTCATGAATTTTAGACGAGTTTTGGATTTACTAGAATTTATAAACCAGGCATCTCAACATTTTGTCGGCAATCAACAGTGCCCTGGTGTTTGAATTTCATTCCCATTTCTTGCATGGGACCTAAGGATTCACCCAAGGACACACATGTGATTTTTCAACCAACTTTGGTGCACTGGAGCATGTGCTTGTAGTTCAAATATGAATTATGCACATAAAATGCCTATAAAACCCAATTAAAGTATAAAAAAGGCCAAACAAACCACGAAAAATTCCAAAATTAGACAGAACACTCATGTTGTTCTATGTTGACACTAGAAATTTTTCAAAGCAATAAGAGGCAACAGATATCGTTCCGTCCACAAAGGTGGCACGTTCCCTACCAAAACCTTCACGCTTGTTGTGAGAAGCTCTAGTTTGTGAGAAGCTTATACCCAAACCTGCCCCGAATGGGACAAATTTTGTACCACGGCATGTTGATGCCGCTCCATGATAGCATGCCAAGTTTCATGAATTTCATACGAGTTTTGGATTTACTAGAATTTAAAAACCAGGCATCTCAACGTTTTGCGGGCAATCAACTGTGCCCTGTTGTTTAAATTTCATTCCCATTTCTTGCATAGGACCAAGAAATTCACCCAAGGACAGACATGTGATTTTTAAAACCAACTTTGGTGCACTGGAGCATGTGCTTGTAGTTCAAATTTGAATTACGCACACAAAATGTTTAGAAAACCCAATTAACTTATAAAAATGGCCAAACAGTCCACGAAAAAAATCCAAAATTAGACAAAACACTCCTGTTGTTCTATGTTGACACTAAAAAAATTTGAAAGCAATAAGAGGCAACGGATATCATTCCATCCCAAAGGTGGCATGTTCCCTACCGAAACCATCATGTTTGTTGTGAGAAGCTCTTGTTTGAGAGGAGCTTATACCTAAACCTGCCCGGAATGGGACAAATTTTTTACCACGGCATGTTGATGCCGCTCCATGATAGCATGCCACGTTTCATGAATTTAAGATGAGTTTTTGATTAACTAGAATTTATGAACCAGGCATCTCAACGTTTTGCCGGCAATCAACACTACCCTAGTGTTTGAATTCCATTTCCATTTCTTGCATGGGACCTAGAAATTCACCCAAGGACATACATGTGATTTTTCAACCAACTTTGGTGCACTGGAGCATGTGCTTGTAGTTCAAATTTGAATTATGCACATAAAATGCCTAGAAAACCCAGTTAACGTATAAAAAGGCCAAACGAACTACGAAAGAAATCCAAAATTAGACAGAACACTCATGTTGTTCTATGTTGACACTAGAATTTTTTTAAACCAATAAGAGGCAACGAATATCGTTCCGTCCCCAAAGGTGGCACGTTCCCTACCGAAACCATCTTGCTTGTGTGAAAAGCTCTGGTTTGTGAGAAGCTTATACCCAAACCTGCCCCGAATGGGACAAAAATTTTACCATGGCATATTGATGCCGCTCCATGATAGCATGCCAACTTTCATGAATTTCAGACCAATTTTGGATTTACTTGAATTTAAAAACCGAGCATCTCAATGTTTTACCGGCAATCAACAGTGCCCTGGTGTTTGAATTTCATTCCCATTTCTTGCATGGGACCTAAGGATTCACCCAAGGACACACATGTGATTTTTCAACCAACTTTGGTGCACTGGAGCATGTGCTTGTAGTTCAAATTTGAATTATCCACATAAAATGGATATAAAACCCAATTAACGTATAAAAAGGCCAAAAAAACCTCCAAAAATTCCAAAATTAGACAGAACACTCCTATTGTTCTATGTTGACACTAGAAAAATTTTGAAATCAATAAGAGGCAACGGATATCGTTCCGTCCCCAAAGGTGGCACGTTCCCTACCGAAACCATCATGCTTGTTGTGAGAAGCTCTAGTTTGTGAGAAGCTTATACCCAAACCTGCCCCGTATGGGACAAAAAATTTACCACGACATGTTGATGCCGGTCCAAGATAGCTTGCCAAGTTTCATGAATTTCAAATGAGTTTTGGATTTACTAGAATTGAAAAACCATGCATCTCAATGTTTTGCCGGTAATCAACTATGCCCTGGTGTTTAAATTTTATTCCCATTTGTTGCATGGGACCAATAAATTCACCCAAGGACATACATGTGATTTTTCAACCAACTTTGGTGAACTGGAGCATGTGCTTGTAGTTCAAATTTGAATTATGCACATAAAATGATTAGAAAACCCAATTAACGTATAAAAAAGGGCAAACAAACCACGAAAATTCCAAAATTAGACATAAGACTCATGTTGTTCTATGTTGACACTAGAAATTTTTCGAAAGCAATAAGAGGCAACGGATATCGTTATGTCCCAAAGGTGGCATGCTCCCTACCGAAACCATCATGCTTGTTGTGAGAAGCTCTTGTTTGAGAGAAGCTTATACCCAAACCTGCCCCGAATGGGAATAAAATTTTACCACGACATGTTGATGCTGCTCCATGATAGCTTGCCAAGTTTCATGAATTTCAGACGAGTTTTCGATTTACTAGAATTTAAAAACCAGGCATCTCAATGTTTTTCCAGCAATCAACTATGCCCTGGTGTTTGACTTTCATTCCCATTTCTTACATGGGACCAATAAATTCACCCAAGGACATACATGTGATTTTTCAACCAACTTTGGTGAACTGGAGCATGTGCTTGTAGTTCAAATTTGAATTATGCACATAAAATGCCTAGAAAACCGAATTAACGTATAAAAAGGCCAAACGAACCATGAAAAATTCCAAATTTAGACGGAACCCTCCTATTGTTCTAGGTTGACACTCTAAATTTTTAGAAAGCAATGAGAGGCAACGGATATCATTCTGTCCTCAAAGGTGGCTCGTTCCCCACCGAAACCATCACGCTTGATGTGAGAAGCTCTAGTTTGTGAGAAGCTTATATCCAAACCTGCCCCGGATGGGAGAAAAAATTTACCACGGCATGTTGATGCTCCATGATAGCATGCCATGTTTCATGAATTTCAGAAGAGTTTTGGATTTACTATAATTTAAAAACTGAGCATCTCAACATTTTCCCGGCAATCAATAGTGCCCTGGTATTTGAATTTCATTTCCCATTTCTTGCATGGGACCTAAGGATTGACCCAAGGACACACATGTGATTTTTCAACCAACTTTGGTGCACTGGAGCATGTGCTTGTAGTTCAAATTTGAATTATGCACATAAAATGCCTATAAAACCCAATTAACCTATAAAAAAGGCCAAACGAACCACGAATAATTCCAAAATTAGACAGAACACTCCTGGTGTTCTATGTTGACACTAGAACTCTTTTGAAAGCAATAAGAGGCAACGGATATCGTAGTGTCCCCAAAGGTGGCACATTCCCTACCGAAACCATCACGCTTGTTGTGAGAAGCTCTGGTTTGTGAGAAGCTTATACCCAAACTTGCCCCGAATGGGACAAAAAATTTACCACGGCATGTTGATGTCGCTCCTGGATAGCTTGCCAAGTTTCATGAATTTTAGACGAGTTTTGGATTTACTAGAATTTATAAACCAGGCATCTCAACATTTAGTCGGCAATCAACAGCGCCCTGGTGTTTGAATTTCATTCCCATTTCTTGCATGGGACCTAAGGATTCACCCAAGGACACACATGTGATTTTTCAACCAACTTTGGTGCACTGGAGCATGTGCTTGTAGTTCAAATTTGAATTATGCACATAAAATGCCTATAAAACCCAATTAACGTATGAAAAAGGCCAAACGAACCACGAATAATTCCAAAATTAGACAGAACACTCCTGGTGTTCTATGTTGACACTAGAACTTTTTTGAAAGCAATAAGAGGCAACGGATATCGTAGTGTCCCCAAAGGTGGCACATTCCCTACCGAAACCATCACGCTTGTTGTGAGAAGCTCTGGTTTGTGAGAAGCTTATACCCAAACTTGCCCCGAATGGGACAAAAATATTACCACGACATGTTGATGTAGCTCCTTGATAACTTGCCAAGTTTCATGAATTTTAGACGAGTTTTGGATTTACTAGAATTTATAAACCAGGCATCTCAACATTTTGTCGGCAATCAATAGTGCCCTGGTGTTTGAATTTCATTCCCATTTCTTGCACGGGACCTAAGGATTCACCCAAGGACACACATGTGATTTTTCAACCAACTTTGGTGCACTGGAGCATGCACTTGTAGTTCATTTGAATTATGCACATAAAATTCCTAGAAAACCCAATTAACGTATAAAAAGGCCAAAGCGAACCACGAAAAATTCCAAAATTAGACAGAACACACTTGTCGTTCTATGTTGACACTAGAATTTTTTTAAAGCAATAAGAGGCAACGAATATCATTCCATCCCGAAAGGTGGAACGTTCCCTACCAAAACTATCACGCATGTGTGAGAAGCTCTGGTTTGTGAGAAGCTTATACCCCAACCTGCCCCGAATGGGACAAAAAATTTACCACAGCATGTTGATGCCGCTGTCGCTCCATGATAGCATGCCAAGTTACATGAATTTTAGATGAGTTTTGGATTTACTGGAATTTAAAAATCAGGCATCTCAATGTTTTGCCGACAATCAACTGTGCCCCGGTGTTTGAATTTCATTCACATTCTTGCATCGGACCTAGAAATTCACCCAAGGATAGACATGTGATTTTTCAACCAACTTTGGTGCACTGGAGCATGTGCTTGTAGGTCAAATTTGAATTATGCACATAAAATGCCTAGAAAACCCAATTAATGCATAAAAATGCCAAACGAACCATGAAAAATTCCAAAATTAGATAAAACACTCCTGTTTTCTATGTTGACACTAGAATTTTTTTGAAATCAATAAGAGGCAACAGATATCATTCCGTCCCCAAAGGTCGCATGTTCCATACCGAAACCATCACGCTTGTTGTGAGAAGCTCTAGTTTGTTAGAAGTTTATACCCAAACCTGCCACGAATGGGACAAAATTAATACCACAGCATTTTGATGCCGCTCCATGATAGCATGCCAAATTTCATGAATTTCAGACGAGTTTTGTATTTACTAGAATTTAAAAACAAGGCATCTTAATGTTTTGCCGGCAATCCACAGTGCCATGGTGTTTGAATTTCCTTCCCATTTCTTGCATGGGACGTAGAACTTCGCCCAAGGACACGCATGTGATTGTTCAACCAACTTTGATGCACTGGAGCATGTGCATGTATTTCAAATTTTAATTATGCACATAAAATGCATATAAAACCCAATTAACGTATAAAAAGGCTAAACGAACCACGAATAAATCCAAAATTAGACATAACACTCCTGTTGTTCTATGTTGACACTAGAAAATTTTTCAAAGCAACAAGAGGCAATGGATATCGTTCCGTCCCCAAAGGTGAAACGTTCTCTATCGAAACCATCACGCTTGTTGTGAGAAGCTCTGGTTCATGAGAAGCTTACACCCAAACCTCTCCCGAATGGGACAAAAATTTTACAATGACATGTTGATGCCGCTCCATGATAGCATGCCAAGTTTCATGAATTTCAGATGAGTTTTGGGTTTACTAGAATTTATAAACCAGGCATCTCAACGATTTGCCGGCAATCAACTGTGCCCTGGTGTTTGAATTTCATTCCCATTTCTTGCATGGGACCTAAGGATTCACCCAAGGACACACATGTGATTTTTTAACCAACTTTGGTGCACTGGAGCATGTGCTTGTTGTTCCAATTTGAATTATGCACATAAAATGCCTAGAAAACCCAATTAACGTATAAAAAAGGCCAAATGAACCACAGAAAAATCCAAAATTTAACACAACATCCTGTGGTTCTATGTTGACACTAGAATTTTTTTGAAAGCATTAAGAGGCAACGGATATCGTTCCATCCCCAAAGGTGGAATGTTCCCTACTGAAACCGTTACGCTTGTTGTGAGAAGCTCTGGTTTGTGAAAAGCTTATACCCAAACCTGTCCCAAATGGGACCAAAAAAATTACCACGACATGTTGATGTCGGTCCATGATAGCAAGCAAAGTTTCATGAATTTCAGACGAGTTTTGGATTTGCTAGAATTTATAAACCAGGTATCTCAATGTTTTGCCGGCAATCAAAAGTGCCCTGGTGTTTGAATTTCATTCCCATTTCTTGCATGGGACCTAAGGATGCACCCAAGGACACAGATTTGATTTTTCAACCAATTTATATGCACCGGAACATGTGCATGTAGTTTAATTTTGAATTGTGCACCTTAAATGGCTAGAAATCCAGTTTAATGTATAAAATGTCCAAACGAACCCTAAATAGTTCCAATTCTTTTGCGACACACCTATAGTTGCATGTTCACTGTAGATAAAAGGTCTAGCAATTCAAACAACGTCCATTTCGGCCGTGAACCCATTATGTAATTCAATTTTTTTTAAATCAAGTAGATCGCACACATTTTATTTATCACCAACCGTGTGATATGCGACACAAAATATCCTCGAGCACCGTCGGCCTATGGCTTACGCGAGAAGGAGCGTCGGCTATAGTCCACAACCGGCGTCTCAAGCACACTAGCTCGCTCCCCAAATACTCCCGCTTATGCATCCCTCACAATCTCAAAAATATTACCGCCTCATAATCTCGAAAATATCCACCGCCTGGAAGGTTTTAATGTTTGATAGCACACAATTAGTATGTGCGGAGCGTGTGCGATGTCTGTTACTCTCGCACTGCTTCAGTCCCTCGATTCAAATTTTCAATAGCCCCGGCATTTTACTCCCACCTAGTAAAGTTTCCCTCGCAATCTCAAAAATATCTGCTCCCCCTTGATCCAAATTTTCAGTAGCCCTGCCTTGTTACTCCCGCCTAGTAAAATTTCTAGTTGCCGCAGTATTTCCTCAAACACAACCTTCCCCCCTCCCCCCCAGCCCCCCTCCACACACACCACACACTCCCCAAAACCTCCATTCACACAGACACACACAACCCTCGAAACCACAGGTAGGTCACCGACATCGCCGGCGCCTCCATCCTCAACCTCTGCATGTGTGCCGGGGAGCTCGAGGAGCCAATCATGAAATAGAGGTTTATCACGGCCTTTTAGCCCGACGACGGCAAGGTGGCCACCGAGGTGTCCCCGTTGTCCTCCGCGGGCTCGATCCTGTCACACCCTGCATTTTGTAACATGTTATTTGTAACTTTGAAGCATGAAAATTTGGACCAGCAAAATTTTTTAGCATCATTTGGTTTTTATTTGGAATTGAGTTTTCTTCATATGCTTTTTCTTGTGCTCATTAAAGTCAACTATGACCTCTTGTAGAATTCATCCCCATACCCAAGACTTCTGCCCAATGATCATGCCAAGTGTTATATGACAGTATAATATTTTCTTACAAAATTAATTTGGCCAAAATTATTTTATAAATTTAGTTTTTCCAAAAACCCCTGAATTGAGATTTGCACTGCAAGTACTTGATTTAGGGTGAGA
Source organism: Secale cereale (assembly GCA_902687465.1). Taxonomy (NCBI): domain Eukaryota; kingdom Viridiplantae; phylum Streptophyta; class Magnoliopsida; order Poales; family Poaceae; genus Secale; species Secale cereale. Next base: position 405,223,920 of record LR738714.1, on the reverse strand, counting down.
AAATTATTTCAAAAGGTTTATTCGAGACCTAGTAGTCATAGGACTCCCAGAAACCACAAAGATGTAATTTTAAAAGTTATTTTCCTATTTTATTTAAAAGCTTTTTCTTAAGGCCAGAAATGGTCTTTAATAGGGGAAAATTATTTAACTGTTTCAAAAATATTTGCCAAAATTCAGAGAGACTCAGAGGACATATATTGTCCATATATAAGAGTTTCAACACTTGGTCATGTTCAAAATAATGGGCTAAACCCTCTAAAACCCTTTCTGGATATTTCAAGCTTTTGAAATATTTACAAAGGGAATTTTGTCCAAAAATTCCAGGGAAATTCTATCATGTCATATATGACATATTTGATGATCTTGCCAAGTCCCATGCCTTGGGAAGCAAGAAAACATCCTCAAACCCCTTCATAACCATTATGTCCATATTTGAAGTTTGAGCAACTTTGCATTGCCAAACTTGTCCAAATGCTCTCAAACTTGGTGCACATGCTAGAATGACCTAATAAGGCATCTAGACCAAATGGCACAAGAATTGGAATAGAGAAACTTGATCTGATCACCTGAAAACCCTTTACATTACCAACTTTTTATCTGGAGCTTCAAACTTTGTGGGCATGATCAATACCCAAAATGATGATGCTACACCAAGTGGTGCATCAAGGGGAGATGATTATCTTGACTCAATCAAGATGAAACTGTTTCTGTTGATTTCTAGGGTTCACCAAAGTTACATTGGCTAGTTTCTTCAAATGGGCCCAAACTTGGTGAAGCACCCTATTTTCTCATGTCTTTCAACCCTGTTAAGTGCCATGTCAAGTGGAGGTCATTTACTTGACCAAACACTGATCAAACACCTTCTAGCTTTTTACTAAAACCTCCAACTTGATCACTTTGACTCTTCTCCATGGCCTGTACTTTTTACCACATGATCATTGAGTTACTAGCTACCTCCAGTAACTTCCCCAGCACCCCAGCTCCATGATTGAGGGGTAAGAACCCTGTTTTACCTTGCTGGACAGCAAGTTTTCACCAATTCACCAGCACTCTCACTCTCTCTCAGCATCTCCAGGGCATCCAAGGCCTCAGGCCAATTCTTTACTTCCCCCCTGACCTTCTAGACGCTGCTGGACACGTTGGTTTTGACCAGGACGGCGAGAGCGCGGCGATGCCAGCCAAACGCGCGCTCTGGAGCACGCAACAGTGCAGACAAGCACTGTGGATCCGGCCAATCGCTGACCCCGACAGCCTCGGGCCTCCCACTCGCGCTAGTCGAGGCCTCTCGACGTCCGCAACCTCCCCAGCGCTGTCCCCCCTCCTCCTGCGCCCTCCAGTGGTCGTCGTCGCACGCGCGCTGGCCGCCCGCGACGGCCACTCTGCTGCTTCACACGCGCGCACGCTCTAGACGCTCCTCCGCTCCTCCTCTCACTTCTACTGGACGTGGAGATCGTCCAGGAACTCCACGGACTCATTCCCTTGGCCTCCCGTGCGCTGTAGCCTCGAGCCGGAGCTCGCCGGCGCACTGGACCACGGGCCTCCGTCGACCACCTATATATAGCCCCTCCCGGGCCTCTCCAGCAGCATCAGCGACCTCTCCTCACTCCACTGAGCCTCCCAGCACCACCCACTCCTCCCCAGGACGTCCCAGTACTCGGGGTCGACCGGAGCGCCGCCGCGTCGGGCCGCCGGTGATCTCGCGGTACGGGCCTCCCCTGCCCTTCCTTTCGCCTGATTCGGAACCCCCTCCACTACTAGGAAACGGGCTATAGATGAAATTGATACTACTGGCGCACCAGACAGCAAGTGCGCCATTAGTATATAGTAATGGCGCACCAGCAACAGATACGCCATTAGAGTTCGAAGTACTAATGGCGCACCTTGCCCGGAGTGCGCCATTAGTATCAAGAATTTTTTTTAACTAGCGCGCCTGTCCAAACATACTAATGGCGCATCCATTAATAGTGCGCCATTACTAGTTGTAAATAGTAATGGCGCACCTGCAGTAAAGTGCGCCATTAATGCTATTTTTTTATGATATTTTTTATTCTGTTTTTTACAAAACTACTAATGGCGCACTTTCCCAAAGTGCGCCATTACTAGTTTGAACTAGTAATGGCGCACTGTGCGGAAGTGCGCCATTAGTATGTTTTTTTTTGCAAAACTTTTAATGGCGCAGCAACTTTAAATGCGCCATTAGTAACCTTGATTACTAATGGCGCATTAGTAGCTGGTGCGCCATTAGTATGCGGGCAGCAACTAGATATTTTGGACAACCTCTCAACCACACTCACTTTCCCCCCAACTTCTTCATTCTCTCTACTTCCTCTCCTCCCGGGTCTCTCCTCTTTTCCACCTCATTTCCACCATATATTCATTCAAATTAAGTGGTTAAATTACCTTGTTTTGGTAGGTAAGTATGGGGGGAAGCTATATTTATGTTGTTCTCCATACAAACAATGTGCACATGCACTTTTATGGCCTATAGCTAGATCTATGTATGTTTGTGGTGTTGCATAGGTTTGTTGTGTTGCATATGTGTTTGTGTTTGGAGGTGTACCGGTATTTGAAATGCGATAGTTGCCAATATTTTCCCGGAATGTTGATTCATTTCCGTTTCGGTGAGAATTTTGGCATTAAGCATTCATTTTTGTCCTATTTTTAGGGAAAGTCATGGCAAATTTTTTCTTGGTTCTAAAATATCGTTTTGCTCTACCCCGCAGGGCGACCATGGTGCGCACGATGACCGAAGGCATCGTGAATAGGTTTTTGAGGTCCGCGAAGGCCGAGATGCTTCACAAGAACGAGACGGAGATAAGATGTCCGTGTCGAAGATGCAAGCTGAAGAGCCTTATTGCGGACCCGGATTCCAGGCAGGTGCGGGACCACCTGCTCTTGCGTGGTTTCATGGATGGCTATCGGTGGCAAGGTGATGAAGATGACTACGAAGTCGTCCATGGGGGCCGGGCAAGAAATGAGGAAGGGCAGCAAGACAACCACCGCGGCTCGGGCGGGCGAGAAGACGAATAATCCCCAAGAGATGATCACGACGGTGATTCTGTACACAGTCATCATGTAGAAGATGCAGGACATGATGATGAGGAAGATGCTGGAGCAGACGACGGGCATGATCATGAAGATGATGATGCCGGCGGAGCAGACGACGCTGAACCATCGATGGGCTGGGTGCAGGACCATCATATTCAAGAGCTGCTTCTCAAACCTTCACGCTTGTTGTGAGAAGCTCTAGTTTGTGAGAAGCTTATACCCAAACCTGCCCCGAATGGGACAAATTTTGTACCACGGCATGTTGATGCCGCTCCATGATAGCATGCCAAGTTTCATGAATTTCATACGAGTTTTGGATTTACTAGAATTTAAAAACCAGGCATCTCAACGTTTTGCGGGCAATCAACTGTGCCCTGTTGTTTAAATTTCATTCCCATTTCTTGCATAGGACCAAGAAATTCACCCAAGGACAGACATGTGATTTTTCAACCAACTTTGGTGCACTAGAGCATGTGCTTGTAGTTCAAATTTGAATTACGCACACAAAATGTTTAGAAAACCCAATTAACTTATAAAAATGGCCAAACAATCCACGAAAAAAATCCAAAATTAGACAAAACACTCCTGTTGTTCTATGTTGACACTAAAAAAATTTGAAAGCAATAAGAGGCAACGGATATCATTCCATCCCAAAGGTGGCATGTTCCCTACCGAAACCATCATGTTTGTTGTGAGAAGCTCTTGTTTGAGAGGAGCTTATACCTAAACCTGCCCGGAATGGGACAAATTTTTTACCACGGCATGTTGATGCCGCTCCATGATAGCATGCCACGTTTCATGAATTTAAGATGAGTTTTTGATTAACTAGAATTTATGAACCAGGCATCTCAACGTTTTGCCGGCAATCAACACTACCCTAGTGTTTGAATTCCATTTCCATTTCTTGCATGGGACCTAGAAATTCACCCAAGGACATACATGTGATTTTTCAACCAACTTTGGTGCACTGGAGCATGTGCTTGTAGTTCAAATTTGAATTATGCACATAAAATGCCTAGAAAACCCAGTTAACGTATAAAAAGGCCAAACGAACTACGAAAGAAATCCAAAATTAGACAGAACACTCATGTTGTTCTATGTTGACACTAGAATTTTTTTAAACCAATAAGAGGCAACGAATATCGTTCCGTCCCCAAAGGTGGCACGTTCCCTACCGAAACCATCTTGCTTGTGTGAAAAGCTCTGGTTTGTGAGAAGCTTATACCCAAACCTGCCCCGAATGGGACAAAAATTTTACCATGGCATATTGATGCCGCTCCATGATAGCATGCCAACTTTCATGAATTTCAGACCAATTTTGGATTTACTTGAATTTAAAAACCGAGCATCTCAATGTTTTACCGGCAATCAACAGTGCCCTGGTGTTTGAATTTCATTCCCATTTCTTGCATGGGACCTAAGGATTCACCCAAGGACACACATGTGATTTTTCAACCAACTTTGGTGCACTGGAGCATGTGCTTGTAGTTCAAATTTGAATTATCCACATAAAATGGATATAAAACCCAATTAACGTATAAAAAGGCCAAAAAAACCTCCAAAAATTCCAAAATTAGACAGAACACTCCTATTGTTCTATGTTGACACTAGAAAAATTTTGAAATCAATAAGAGGCAACGGATATCGTTCCGTCCCCAAAGGTGGCACGTTCCCTACCGAAACCATCATGCTTGTTGTGAGAAGCTCTAGTTTGTGAGAAGCTTATACCCAAACCTGCCCCGTATGGGACAAAAAATTTACCACGACATGTTGATGCCGGTCCAAGATAGCTTGCCAAGTTTCATGAATTTCAAATGAGTTTTGGATTTACTAGAATTGAAAAACCATGCATCTCAATGTTTTGCCGGTAATCAACTATGCCCTGGTGTTTAAATTTTATTCCCATTTGTTGCATGGGACCAATAAATTCACCCAAGGACATACATGTGATTTTTCAACCAACTTTGGTGAACTGGAGCATGTGCTTGTAGTTCAAATTTGAATTATGCACATAAAATGATTAGAAAACCCAATTAACGTATAAAAAAGGGCAAACAAACCACGAAAATTCCAAAATTAGACATAAGACTCATGTTGTTCTATGTTGACACTAGAAATTTTTCGAAAGCAATAAGAGGCAACGGATATCGTTATGTCCCAAAGGTGGCATGCTCCCTACCGAAACCATCATGCTTGTTGTGAGAAGCTCTTGTTTGAGAGAAGCTTATACCCAAACCTGCCCCGAATGGGAATAAAATTTTACCACGACATGTTGATGCTGCTCCATGATAGCTTGCCAAGTTTCATGAATTTCAGACGAGTTTTCGATTTACTAGAATTTAAAAACCAGGCATCTCAATGTTTTTCCAGCAATCAACTATGCCCTGGTGTTTGACTTTCATTCCCATTTCTTACATGGGACCAATAAATTCACCCAAGGACATACATGTGATTTTTCAACCAACTTTGGTGAACTGGAGCATGTGCTTGTAGTTCAAATTTGAATTATGCACATAAAATGCCTAGAAAACCGAATTAACGTATAAAAAGGCCAAACGAACCATGAAAAATTCCAAATTTAGACGGAACCCTCCTATTGTTCTAGGTTGACACTCTAAATTTTTAGAAAGCAATAAGAGGCAACGGATATCATTCTGTCCTCAAAGGTGGCTCGTTCCCCACCGAAACCATCACGCTTGATGTGAGAAGCTCTAGTTTGTGAGAAGCTTATATCCAAACCTGCCCCGGATGGGAGAAAAATTTTACCACGGCATGTTGATGCTCCATGATAGCATGCCATGTTTCATGAATTTCAGAAGAGTTTTGGATTTACTAGAATTTAAAAACTGAGCATCTCAACATTTTCCCGGCAATCAATAGTGCCCTGGTATTTGAATTTCATTTCCCATTTCTTGCATGGGACCTAAGGATTGACCCAAGGACACACATGTGATTTTTCAACCAACTTTGGTGCACTGGAGCATGTGCTTGTAGTTCAAATTTGAATTATGCACATAAAATGCCTATAAAACCCAATTAACCTATAAAAAAGGCCAAACGAACCACGAATAATTCCAAAATTAGACAGAACACTCCTGGTGTTCTATGTTGACACTAGAACTCTTTTGAAAGCAATAAGAGGCAACGGATATCGTAGTGTCCCCAAAGGTGGCACATTCCCTACCGAAACCATCACGCTTGTTGTGAGAAGCTCTGGTTTGTGAGAAGCTTATACCCAAACTTGCCCCGAATGGGACAAAAATTTTACCACGGCATGTTGATGTCGCTCCTGGATAGCTTGCCAAGTTTCATGAATTTTAGACGAGTTTTGGATTTACTAGAATTTATAAACCAGGCATCTCAACATTTAGTCGGCAATCAACAGCGCCCTCGTGTTTGAATTTCATTCCCATTTCTTGCATGGGACCTAAGGATTCACCCAAGGACACACATGTGATTTTTCAACCAACTTTGGTGCACTGGAGCATGTGCTTGTAGTTCAAATTTGAATTATGCACATAAAATGCCTATAAAACCCAATTAACGTATGAAAAAGGCCAAACGAACCACGAATAATTCCAAAATTAGACAGAACACTCCTGGTGTTCTATGTTGACACTAGAACTTTTTTGAAAGCAATAAGAGGCAACGGATATTGTAGTGTCCCCAAAGGTGGCACATTCCCTACCGAAACCATCACGCTTGTTGTGAGAAGCTCTGGTTTGTGAGAAGCTTATACCCAAACTTGCCCCGAATGGGACAAAAATATTACCACGGCATGTTGATGTAGCTCCTTGATAACTTGCCAAGTTTCATGAATTTTAGACGAGTTTTGGATTTACTAGAATTTATAAACCAGGCATCTCAACATTTTGTCGGCAATCAATAGTGCCCTGGTGTTTGAATTTCATTCCCATTTCTTGCACGGGACCTAAGGATTCACCCAAGGACACACATGTGATTTTTCAACCAACTTTGGTGCACTGGAGCATGCGCTTGTAGTTCATTTGAATTATGCACATAAAATTCCTAGAAAACCCAATTAACGTATAAAAAAGGCCAAAGCGAACCACGAAAAATTCCAAAATTAGACAGAACACACTTGTCGTTCTATGTTGACACTAGAATTTTTTTAAAGCAATAAGAGGCAACGAATATCATTCCATCCCGAAAGGTGGAACGTTCCCTACCAAAACTATCACGCATGTGTGAGAAGCTCTGGTTTGTGAGAAGCTTATACCCCAACCTGCCCCGAATGGGACAAAAAATTTACCACAGCATGTTGATGCCGCTGCCGCTCCATGATAGCATGCCAAGTTACATGAATTTTAGATGAGTTTTGGATTTACTGGAATTTAAAAATCAGGCATCTCAATGTTTTGCCGACAATCAACTGTGCCCCGGTGTTTGAATTTCATTCACATTCTTGCATCGGACCTAGAAATTCACCCAAGGATAGACATGTGATTTTTCAACCAACTTTGGTGCACTGGAGCATGTGCTTGTAGGTCAAATTTGAATTATGCACATAAAATGCCTAGAAAACCCAATTAATGCATAAAAATGCCAAACGAACCACGAAAAATTCCAAAATTAGATAAAACACTCCTGTTTTCTATGTTGACACTAGAATTTTTTTGAAATCAATAAGAGGCAACAGATATCATTCCGTCCCCAAAGGTCGCATGTTCCCTACCGAAACCATCACGCTTGTTGTGAGAAGCTCTAGTTTGTTAGAAGTTTATACCCAAACCTGCCACGAATGGGACAAAATTAATACCACAGCATTTTGATGCCGCTCCATGATAGCATGCCAAGTTTCATGAATTTCAGACGAGTTTTGTATTTACTAGAATTTAAAAACAAGGCATCTTAACGTTTTGCCGGCAATCCACAGTGCCATGGTGTTTGAATTTCCTTCCCATTTCTTGCATGGGACGTAGAAATTCGCCCAAGGACACGCATGTGATTGTTCAACCAACTTTGATGCACTGGAGCATGTGCATGTATTTCAAATTTTAATTATGCACATAAAATGCATATAAAACCCAATTAACGTATAAAAAGGCTAAACGAACCACGAATAAATCCAAAATTAGACATAACACTCCTGTTGTTCTATGTTGACACTAGAAAATTTTTCAAAGCAACAAGAGGCAATGGATATCGTTCCGTCCCCAAAGGTGAAACGTTCTCTATCGAAACCATCACGCTTGTTGTGAGAAGCTCTGGTTCATGAGAAGCTTACACCCAAACCTCTCCCGAATGGGACAAAAAATTTACAATGACATGTTGATGCCGCTCCATGATAGCATGCCAAGTTTCATGAATTTCAGATGAGTTTTGGGTTTACTAGAATTTATAAACCAGGCATCTCAACGATTTGCCGGCAATCAACTATGCCCTGGTGTTTGAATTTCATTCCCATTTCTTGCATGGGACCTAAGGATTCACCCAAGGACACACATGTGATTTTTTAACCAACTTTGGTGCACTGGAGCATGTGCTTGTTGTTCCAATTTGAATTATGCACATAAAATGCCTAGAAAACCCAATTAACGTATAAAAAAGGCCAAATGAACCACAGAAAAATCCAAAATTTAACACAACATCCTGTGGTTCTATGTTGACACTAGAATTTTTTTGAAAGCATTAAGAGGCAACGGATATCGTTCCATCCCCAAAGGGGGAATGTTCCCTACTGAAACCGTTACGCTTGTTGTGAGAAGCTCTGGTTTGTGAAAAGCTTATACCCAAACCTGTCCCAAATGGGACCAAAAAAATTACCACGACATGTTGATGTCGGTCCATGATAGCATGCAAAGTTTCATGAATTTCAGACGAGTTTTGGATTTGCTAGAATTTATAAACCAGGTATCTCAATGTTTTGCCGGCAATCAAAAGTGCCCTGGTGTTTGAATTTCATTCCCATTTCTTGCATGGGACCTAAGGATGCACCCAAGGACACAGATTTGATTTTTCAACCAATTTATATGCACCGGAACATGTGCATGTAGTTTAATTTTGAATTGTGCACCTTAAATGGCTAGAAATCCAGTTTAATGTATAAAATGTCCAAACGAACCCTAAATAGTTCCAATTCTTTTGCGACACACCTATAGTTGCATGTTCACTGTAGATAAAAGGTCTAGCAATTCAAACAACGTCCATTTCGGCCGTGAACCCATTATGTAATTCAATTTTTTTTTAAATCAAGTAGATCGCACACATTTTATTTATCACCAACCGTGTGATATGCGACACAAAATATCCTCGAGCACCGTCGGCCTATGGCTTACGCGAGAAGGAGCGTCGGCTATAGTCCACAACCGGCGTCTCAAGCACACTAGCTCGCTCCCCAAATACTCCCGCTTATGCATCCCTCACAATCTCAAAAATATTACCGCCTCATAATCTCGAAAATATCCACCGCCTGGAAGGTTTTAATGTTTGATAGCACACAATTAGTATGTGCGGAGCGTGTGCGATGTCTGTTACTCTCGCACTGCTTCAGTCCCTCGATTCAAATTTTCAATAGCCCCGGCATTTTACTCCCACCTAGTAAAGTTTCCCTCGCAATCTCAAAAATATCTGCTCCCCCTTGATCCAAATTTTCAGTAGCCCTGCCTTGTTACTCCCGCCTAGTAAAATTTCCAGTTGCCGCAGTATTTCCTCAAACACAACCTTCCCCCCTCCCCCCCCAGCCCCCCTCCACACACACCACACACTCCCCAAAACCTCCATTCACACAGACACACACAACCCTCGAAACCACAGGTAGGTCACCGGCATCGCCGGCGCCTCCATCCTCAACCTCTGCATGTGTGCCGGGGAGCTCGAGGAGCCAATCATGAAATAGAGGTTTATCACGGCCTTTTAGCCCGACGACGGCAAGGTGGCCACCGAGGTGTCCCCGTTGTCCTCCGCGGGCTCGATCCTGTCACACCCTGCATTTTGTAACATGTTATTTGTAACTTTGAAGCATGAAAATTTGGACCAGCAAAATTTTTTAGCATCATTTGGTTTTTATTTGGAATTGAGTTTTCTTCATATGCTTTTTCTTGTGCTCATTAAAGTCAACTATGACCTCTTGTAGAATTCATCCCCATACCCAAAACTTCTGCCCAATGATCATGCCAAGTGTTATATGACAGTATAATATTTTCTTACAAAATTAATTTGGCCAAAATTATTTTATAAATTTAGTTTTTCCAAAAACCCCTGAATTGAGATTTGCACTGCAAGTACTTGATTTAGGGTGAGAAAATTATTTCAAAAGGTTTATTCGAGACCTAGTAGTCATAGGACTCCCAGAAACCACAAAGATGTAATTTTAAAAGTTATTTTCCTATTTTATTTAAAAGCTTTTTCTTAAGGCCAGAAATGGTCTTTAATAGGGGAAAATTATTTAACTGTTTCAAAAATATTTGCCAAAATTCAGAGAGACTCAGAGGACATATATTGTCCATATATAAGAGTTTCAACACTTGGTCATGTTCAAAATAATGGGGTAAACCCTCTAAAACCCTTTCTGGATATTTCAAGCTTTTGAAATATTTACAAAGGGAATTTTGTCCAAAAATTCCAGGGAAATTCTATCATGTCATATATGACATATTTGATGATCTTGCCAAGTCCCATGCCTTGGGAAGCAAGAAAACATCCTCAAACCCCTTCATAACCATTATGTCCATATTTGAAGTTTGAGCAACTTTGCATTGCCAAACTTGTCCAAATGCTCTCAAACTTGGTGCACATGCTAGAATGACCTAATAAGGCATCTAGACCAAATGGCACAAGAATTGGAATAGAGAAACTTGATCTGATCACCTGAAAACCCTTTACATTACCAACTTTTTATCTGGAGCTTCAAACTTTGTGGGCATGATCAATACCCAAAATGATGATGCTACACCAAGTGGTGCATCAAGGGGAGATGATTATCTTGACTCAATCAAGATGAAACTGTTTCTGTTGATTTCTAGGGTTCACCAAAGTTACATTGGCTAGTTTCTTCAAATGGGCCCAAACTTGGTGAAGCACCCTATTTTCTCATGTCTTTCAACCCTGTTAAGTGCCATGTCAAGTGGAGGTCATTTACTTGACCAAACACTGATCAAACACCTTCTGGCTTTTTACTAAAACCTCCAACTTGATCACTTTGACTCTTCTCCATGGCCTGTAGTTTTTACCACATGATCATTGAGTTACTAGCTACCTCCAGTAACTTCCCCAGCACCCCAGCTCCATGATTGAGGGGTAAGAACCCTGTTTTACCTTGCTGGACAGCAAGTTTTCACCAATTCACCAGCACTCTCACTCTCTCTCAGCATCTCCAGGGCATCCAAGGCCTCAGGCCAATTCTTTACTTCCCCCCTGACCTTCTAGACGCTGCTGGACACGTTGGTTTTGACCAGGACGGCGAGAGCGCGGCGATGCCAGCCAAACGCGCGCTCTGGAGCACGCAACAGTGCAGACAAGCACTGTGGATCCGGCCAATCGCTGACCCCGACAGCCTCGGGCCTCCCACTCGCGCTAGTCGAGGCCTCTCGACGTCCGCAACCTCCCCAGCGCTGTCCCCCCTCCTCCTGCGCCCTCCAGTGGTCGTCGTCGCACGCGCGCTGGCCGCCCGCGACGGCCACTCTGCTGCTTCACACGCGCGCACGCTCCAGACGCTCCTCCGCTCCTCCTCTCACTTCTACTGGACGTGGAGATCGTCCAGGAACTCCACGGACTCATTCCCTTGGCCTCCCGTGCGCTGTAGCCTCGAGCCGGAGCTCGCCGGCGCACTGGACCACGGGCCTCCGTCGACCACCTATATATAGCCCCTCCCGGGCCTCTCCAGCAGCATCAGTGACCTCTCCTCACTCCACTGAGCCTCCCAGCACCACCCACTCCTCCCCAGGACGTCCCAGTACTCGGGGTCGACCGGAGCGCCGCCGCGTCGGGCCGCCGGCGATCTCGCGGTACGGGCCTCCCCTGCCCTTCCTTTCGCCTGATTCGGAACCCCCTCCACTACTAGGAAACGGGCTATAGATGAAATTGATACTACTGGCGCACCAGACAGCAAGTGCGCCATTAGTATATAGTAATGGCGCACCAGCAACAGATACGCCATTAGAGTTCGAAGTACTAATGGCGCACCTTGCCCGGAGTGCGCCATTAGTATCAAGAATTTTTTTTAACTAGCGCGCCTGTCCAAACATACTAATGGCGCATCCATTAATAGTGCGCCATTACTAGTTGTAAATAGTAATGGCGCACCTGCAGTAAAGTGCGCCATTAATGCTATTTTTTTATGATATTTTTTATTCTGTTTTTTACAAAACTACTAATGGCGCACTTTCCCAAAGTGCGCCATTACTAGTTTGAACTAGTAATGGCGCACTGTGCGGAAGTGCGCCATTAGTATGTTTTTTTTTGCAAAACTTTTAATGGCGCAGCAACTTTAAATGCGCCATTAGTAACCTTGATTACTAATGGCGCATTAGTAGCTGGTGCGCCATTAGTATGCGGGCAGCAACTAGATATTTTGGACAACCTCTCAACCACACTCACTTTCCCCCCCCCCACTTCTTCATTCTCTCTACTTCCTCTCCTCCCGGGTCCCTCCTCTTTTCCACCTCATTTCCACCATATATTCATTCAAATTAAGTGGTTAAATTACCTTGTTTTGGTAGGTAAGTATGGGGGGAAGCTATATTTATGTTGTTCTCCATACAAACAATGTGCACATGCACTTTTATGGCCTATAGCTAGATCTATGTATGTTTGTGGTGTTGCATAGGTTTGTTGTGTTGCATATGTGTTTGTGTTTGGAGGTGTACCGGTATTTGAAATGCGATAGTTGCCAATATTTTCCCGGAATGTTGATTCATTTCCGTTTCGGTGAGAATTTTGGCATTAAGCATTCATTTTTGTCCTATTTTTAGGGAAAGTCATGGCAAATTTTTTCTTGGTTCTAAAATATCGTTTTGCTCTACCCCGCAGGGCGACCATGGTGCGCACGATGACCGAAGGCATCGTGAATAGGTTTTTGAGGTCCGCGAAGGCCGAGATGCTTCAAAAGAACGAGACGGAGATAAGATGTCCGTGTCGAAGATGCAAGCTGAAGAGCCTTATTGCGGACCCGGATTCCAGGCAGGTGCGGGACCACCTGCTCTTGCGTGGTTTCATGGATGGCTATCGGTGGCAAGGTGATGAAGATGACTACGAAGTCGTCCATGGGGGCCGGGCAAGAAATGAGGAAGGGCAGCAAGACAACCACCGCGGCTCGGGCGGGCGAGAAGACGAATAATCCCCAAGAGATGATCACGACGGTGATGCTGTACACAGTCATCATGTAGAAGATGCAGGACATGATGATGAGGAAGATGCTGGAGCAGACGACGGGCATGATCATGAAGATGATGATGCCGGCGGAGCAGACGACGCTGAACCATCGATGGGCTGGGTGCAGGACCATCATATTCAAGAGCTGCTTCTCAAGCGGACCGATAACGCAAGAGCTGCCGCCCGAGAGAAAGCCAAGATGGATCAACTTGAGTTAGACGCGGTTACTCCATTGTATGAAGGATGCAGGCCCGAGGATACCCGCCTGAAAGTAACGCTCATTGCTCTGGAGATGAAGGTAAAACACAAAATGACCGACGCATGCTTTGACGAGAACATGTCATTTTGGCACGAACGTCTTCCCAAGGGGAACAAGTGCCCCACCAGTTTGGAGGAGGCGAAGAAAATCGTGTGTCCTCTGGATTTACCGCATGTGAAATACCATGTGTGCATGAACAATTGCATCATTTATCGGGACGAGCACGCGGAGTCTACCATATGTCCGGTGTGCGGCGTCACTCGATAAAAGAAGAGGAAGAAAGCTCCTCGAAAAGTGGTGTGGTACTTTCCGATCACTCCTCGTCTGCAGCGGAATTTCACGGACCCTAAGGTAGCAAAGCTTCTGCGTTGGCACGCGGATAGGGAGGAGAAGAAGCGAGAAGATGACGCAAATGATCCGGAGATAGATAAAAAGACAAGATGCTGAGTCACCCTAAGGATGCGAGCCAGTGGCAAGCGTTGAACTTCGAAGACCTAGAATTTGGGAATGATCCAAGGAACATCGTGCTGGGCGCGAGCACCGATGGAGTCAACCCGTTTGGCAGCCAGAGAAGCACACATAGCACCTGGCCTGTGTTTGTGTGGATGTACAACCTTCCCCCCTGGTTGTGCATGAAGAAGAAGTACATTCACATGAGTATGCTAATTGAAGGACCGAAACAACCAGGGAACGACATCAATCTGTATCTGGGGCTGCTGAAAGAGGAGCTAGACACGCTGTGGAAAACGCCAGCCAATACGTGGGACGCCGCAAAGAAAGAATATTTCCCTATGAGAGCCGCGCTGCTCACAACGGTGCACGACTATCTCGGTTACGGATATGTCGCGGGGCAGGTGGTCCACGGATTTTCTGGATGCGTCAGGTGCATGGATGACACAACGTATCGCCAGCTAGATAGAGATCCCGGGTCTTCAAAAATCGTGTTCATGGGACATCGAAGGTGGCTTCGCGACGATGACCTGTGGAGAAAACGCAAGGATCTGTTTGATGGTGAAACCGAACCCCGAGGACGCCCGCGTACGAGGAGCGGCGAGGAAATAGACGAGCTGTTGAAAAATTGGAAAGATTGCCCACTGCCGGGAAAGAAGCAAAAGGCGCCAGAGCCGGGAAAGAAGCAAAAGGCGCCAGAGCCGCTGCTGAAGGTATGGAAAACGAGGTCTATTTTCTGGGACTTGCCGTACTGGAAGATCCACCGTGTGCCTCACAGCCTTGATGTAATGCATATCATGAAGAACGTGTGCAAGAGTCTGCTTGGTACCCTGCTCAACATGCCAGAGAGGACCAAAGATGGGCCGAAAGCAAGGGCAGACTTGAAATCAATGGGCATCAGGCAGGAGCTTCACACTATATATGATGATGATGATGATGATGAGGCGAAGCAGGACACAGAAAGTCGTCGCAAAGGCAAAAAGGCCAAGAAGACCGGAAATGACTACCCTCCCGCGTGCTTCACTCTAAGTCAGGAGGAGATCGAGCAATTTTTCACCTGCCTCGTAGGAGTACAACTTCCTTACGGTTACGCGGGGAAGATAAGCAGATACCTAGACCGGGCGAAGCTGAAGTTCAGCGGGATGAAGTCTCATGACTGTCACGTGCTGATGACGCAGATACTTCCAGTTGCAATCCGTGGTATCATGGACGCGCACGTCCGTGAAACCCTATTTGACCTATGCAACTTTTTCGACGTCATCTCTCGGAAGTCTATTGGCGTGAGGCAACTCAGAAGGCTACAGGAAGAGATCGTGGTGATACTATGCGAGCTTGAGATGTACTTCCCGCCCGCATTCTTCGACGTTATGGTGCATCTGCTGGTCCATATCGTGGACGATATCATCCAACTCGGGCCGACGTTCCTGCACAGCATGATGCCGTTCGAAAGGATGAATGGTGTCATCAAAGGATACGTTCGCAACATGTCACGTCCAGAGGGAAGCATAGCCAGGGGCTTTCTGACCGAAGAGTGCATCTCGTACTGCACGAATTATCTAGGCATCGAGAACCCCGTTGGTCTGCCCGTCAACAGGCACCTCGGCAGGATCGCTGGATCGGGTCACCGTGAGGGTCGCCGCGAAATGCATGTCGACTTCGAGGGTCGACTCGCC
>LR738714.1:405151716-405207875 GCA_902687465.1 Secale cereale | reverse complement strand
GCCGCCGACCCCCCGCACACCTCCCCCTGTTTTAAATTTGATGATATTTTTAAAAAAATTATTTCTGTCTTATAAAAAAATATTACTGTTATGATTTAAACAAGATTGAACATATTTAAACACAAATAAGTATCAAAAAGCATTTTAAATGCATAAAAAAATTTGTGGAGCCTGGGATTCGAACCCAGGACCTCCTGGTGGGAGAACTGGGGGCTGACCAGTCGAGCTAGCTAGGGGGGCTTGATGTGTATGAGGTATGGTGGGAGATAAATTGTTGGCTCGCGCGCAGAAATAAAAAAACAATACTAATGGCGCACCTTGGTGTGGTGCGCCATTAGTATGGACGTATTTATGGCGCACCATGGCACGGTGCGCCATTAGTATTGTGCCCTATAGCGTTGTCGCCCGTCCCTCCCTCTCGCCAGATCCCCACTTCTCCCTCTCGCACCTCTCGCACCCGACGCCCCCGACGCCGCCGCCCCCACGGCCCCGACGCCGCCGCCCCCGACGCCGCCGCCCCACGCCCCAGACGCCGCCGCCCCCGACGCCCCCGACGCCGCCGCCCCCGCTTCAACCTCGCCGCCGCCAGGTAACCACTCCGTCTCCTCCCCCCTTCCTTCCTCCACCTCCCTCCCTCCCTCCTTCCCCTACCTGGCCAAGTTCGTGAAACAGCCCCCGACGTGTTATTGTGATGAGAGGCTTGGAAGAACGAATTGACCATACCTGGAAAGTTTAGTTGATTATAAAGATCAAAATTAAATTCAACTCTATGAAATGATGTAGAAAGAAACAAGTCATTTACGTGGCAAATTCTGTCCCGAGCACCAGCAAATGTTGTTGTGTCCTTGGGGTTAAACTTAAACCTGAACCCAATCTCAGGTCCACATGCCGAGCGCCCGCTAATTATCTGGGAACATTTCCAGCCCATATCCCAGTCCCAAAGCCTGATGGGGTCCTCACAATCATCCCATGTTGCTAGCGTTATTAGCAATGGATAGGTTGGGTGAACCGCCAAAGATTTGATAGGAGCAGAAAAGTAAGCACTGAATTTCTTTATCTCTGTCATTGTAACACACGAGTACACACGGACGTTCCCATAGTCTTCCCCAGTTACAAACCATTGCTTCCGTGGGATGAACTTTGCCGCATAAACCAGCACATCGCCATCTAACATCTTCTTAGCTCATCGTTGTTTCTCATTGGAGTAAAACGACATCACTACTGTCTGTTGATTCATTAAATATAGTGCCTTTATTAGCTAGCTAGGTTTCGTCTCAGACTATTTAAAGGAAAAAAAATGGAATAATGAGCTTAACCTGTTCTGTATGAACATAGAAGATGTTATATGACAGTTATCTTTGTCCGGTAGTCCCAAATGGAAACTTGCGTGAGGTTCCCAACTAACAAAATCCTGTAGTACGTAAACAAGGCACAATTAAAGCGTGAAAATATATTTCAATATGGCATCATGCATGCTAGTTGAAATTTATTTAAGCTCCTATGGTGGCCAGCTCTTTGAAACCCATGCAGTCCCTTCGTTCACAAATATAAGATGTTCCAACTTTTTTATACGAAATACAGATATGCACATGCTAGTTGGCACACACAGTAGGAAACACATTGTTTATACGAAACAAGCACCTCATACAGATCTGACATAGGAGTATTTCTCAAAGGAAGATGACCAACTCTTCATATTTGATAAATCCTCTCTTGCTCAACCACTCTCACGTATCTCACTCGTTTAGGTTAACTTCTATTTTTGTGTGTGGAAAGAAATCATCTTAATGGAGGCTCTGCCCTTATGAGGTCAAGGATAGCCACTGTTACTTAAATATGCCATATTGCTGCTGCTTTCTAATTAATACTGGCAGCAACATCAATTTTTGAGTTGTTGTTAGTTTGCTATCAAGCCGGGGTATTCACTGCTGTTGTTTTACAAGCTTCAAACTATTGTTTTACAAGCTTCAAACTATTGTTTTACACATCAATTTTCTGTGTGGAAAGGAATATGGTGGTCATGTATTTGGTTCCTTGTTGTAAATATTTGAACTTCAAACTATTGTTTTACAAGCTTCTGCAACTTTTTCTTAATTGTTCATGTTGCTGTTATGAATTCACTGCTGTTGCTACTGTACTTGTCATGATGTTGTACTTGTGATGATGCTACTTGTGATCTTCTGAAATGACCCATTGGCGACTTCATTAGGCGGGGATAATGATTTTGCAGGTACCCCGAGAGGCCCTTGAGTTTGCTGGAATGTTGATTAACTTCCGTTCCGACAAATTCGGGTACTCCATATGTCCTATTTTCAGCAAAGGTCATGCTTAAATTTTCCGTGAATTTTAGCATGACTTTTCTAAAAATAGGACATATAGGGTACTTGTGACTAATGCATGGGCCGGGGTATCTTAGTGGTTAATTAGGTAGGATCAAGTGATTAGAGCCAAGTGATTAGGCCCAACTTACAATTCTCCTTCCTAGCTTAGCTTTTAGGATGCCTCGGTGTCGACAAACCATAAATTATGAAACCTTGGCTTTTAGGGTCCCTCGGTGTCGATAAAAAACGAAATGATGAAATCTTAGGCTTTTAGGGTGCCTGGGCGTCGAAAAACCCTCAATTATAAAAGCTTAGCTTTTAGGATGCCTCGGTGTCGACAAACCCTAAATGATGAGACCATGATCTTGTTCCTTGACAATAACCAACTTTTTGACCAAACTTTGTTCCTATTTAGAGAGAAACATGGCCAACAACGATGAGGCCGGCGGTTCGGGCGGGAAGGCATTCTGGGAGTTGTCCCAGGAGATGGAGGAACAACCTCACTTGTATGAGGACGCCGCCTTCCACACCGATCCTGAGACCACTGATGGTACCACGGAGAATGACCCCACTGATGCCACCACTGATGGTGCCGCCGAGAATGCCACCACTGATGATGGCGGCGCACGCACAGATGGCAGCCAACCGAAGAGGCAACGGAAGGACCGGCGCCCGACCGTGCTCCGCACCCTCAAGGAGGAAGTTACTGAAGTGGACCCCGACGGGAATCCAACAGCGCCCGAACGAATAGTCAAGGGGTACTCGATTCAGCTCGGGTGCATTCTCCGGAGCACCGTCTCGATCAACAGCGAGAACCTGAGGCATCCTGACAACGCGAATTACCGCAACCTCCTCTTCACGAAGCTGCACGAACGATACAAGTTCCCCGCTCAATTTGATAACACAAGCCTCAAAGGGAATAAAGTGAACAATGCTGCCCTCACGAAGATGAGCAAGGCCCTGTCTACTTGGAAAACCAATGTGAAGATAATGATCAAGAAAGGTGAGAGTTATGAGACGATCAAGGAGAAACATCCTTCGATCACCGAAGATGACTACAACGAATTCAAGATCACTTGCTCGAGCGCCACACTCCGAATCAAGTAAGTGGGGGAAAGAAATGTGGCAGCTCAACTTAGGGGAACACACACTCGGTCCCGACGGTTACAGAGTGGCGGAGCCTAAATGGGACAACGAGGAGGCGGACCGTGCCGAGCAAGGCCTACCGCTCCTCTTCGATAAATACGGTGACAAGCAGACCAGGAACTTTATCAGGGCCCGGTACAAGAAGGACCCGAAAACAAAGGAGCTGACCACGGATCCGAAGACCAGGGCGCTTGAGCTTGTTCTGGTAAGGAATACACCCCCGCGTAATTAGCTCCATATGGTTGCATTCTAATTAATGAAGCCATATTTCTAAATGATTCACATTCCTTCCGCAGGCAACTGAAAGCAGTAGCGCGGGGTCGACTAAGAGCGACCCTTGGGACACGACTCTAAATAGGGCATTGAATGTAATGAAGAACAAGGATAAGCTCGAGAAGCCGACGTCAGCTGGTCGTGTGGCCGGCAAAGCCTTGTCGACAAAATGGTCGTCATACTATAACGCTGGTGGGCGAAAGGAGAAAAAGACCAGCTCGGAAAGCCAGGCGCGCGAGGTTCAAGAACTCAAGGCATAGGTGGCGCGGATTCCGGAGATTGTCCAAGAGCAAGTGCAACAACAGCTCGGAGCGACGATCACCGCCATTGTGCCTACCTTGATCGAGGGGTTGAGTGCGTGGATTGCTGGCGGCCAACAGGGGCCACCCCCGATTCCCAACTTCACGGCCAGCAACTCGCAAAACGGGATGGCGGGGCCATTGGTGTCTCCGGCGGAGGCGGCATTGGTGTCTCCGACGCCGGCACGGGAGCTTAATGCACCCGTGTGTACGCCGGCGGGCACCTCTGCAGCAAGCGGCCCCTCCGTCAACTGCACGCCCGCCGTTGGCGGTGCCTCGACATTAGCCGAGCTCGACGCCATCATCACGGTAACTAATTAAGCCTCTCTCGGCCGAGGACTTCATCTCCTTGCCTTTGACTGGGCATCCCTGACGCCCTACATGTTTTCGCAGGGCGCCGCCGACGTTCCGTGCACTCTCCTGCACTTCGTGAACAACGAGTTGGTCGATGTCGCCAAGGGCAAAATCGTTCAACCGGGCCAGCCCTTGTTCCATGGTACCCAGATGCCACCCAACTTGTTTAGGGTTCAACTGGTTCGGGTGCTGCCAGGCTGCAACGACGTGTTACCTCCGATTCGACCCGTCGGGGCCGACGATGATGACGTCATGACCCTCAGCGCCTGCCTGAGCTGGCCCCTGCTTTGGCCGAAGAGCCAGATTCGTTTGGGGGCGGGGGAAACCACACCAAAGACAACACCGCCAGTCATGCCGGCGCCAAGTCGTCCCCATGGCAAGTCCGCCACAACGGTGCCGGACATCCCTATGCCACTGTATCCAAACATGCATATGGCACAGGATCAGAACGACGACGACGACGATACATTTGCCAACGTCGATCATTACTTTGCCGATCATGGGTACGGTGACGACTTCATGGGGGCTCCTTCTCAAGAACCCAACCCAACAAAAGACGTGCGCGATCAAGCCGGTACCGCGGAGAAGCCAAGTTGCAACAGGCGTCGTCTGCCATTCAGCTCTCAGGAGACGCCTCCAGCTGACGATTTCACCGAGCCTCAGATAGGCGAGGTGCGAAATATGATCAGCCCCAACACACTAAAGAAGGCGGTCTCTGAGCAGAACTCGGTCCCAATTCAGGAGATCAAGAAGAAGGCACGCAAAAGAAAAACTAACAAGGGTGCGAGCCAGCCGGCACCGAGTACGATCCGTGCTCAGGACGGGCCACCTTCACCTGAGGATGTAATGAGGAGGGTGCATGTGGCGGGTAGGCCGATGCTACCGACAAATATGCTCGATGCTGCAACCGGTGCCATGCGGAGTCTGCATGACAGTGTTCTTTCTTTGGAGAAGCGGCGTCTCACACAGAAGGATGTGGCGTACCCGGTTTTCGCGGCCAAGGTGCCGGAGGGCAAGGGCTTTGTGGATAACTCCATCGGGGGCACGATCGTGCTGCGGTTTGATGACATCCACGCTATGTTGAACCTTCATCCGCTGCACTACACCTTCGTTCGGCTATTTTCGCTGAGTATGGAGATGCGGATCATTCGCGACAAGACCCCGGACATCGTGATAGTCGACCCCTTCTACATGCGTGCCAAGATCTTGGGCAGCGCTGGGGACTGGCAAGTCGCGAGTTCTTACCTCGGAGGCATCATTCTGGCAAACCGAGATAAGGATAACTTCCTCGTGCCTTACTTTCCCGAGTAAGTCCTCCGCCTCAACCGCCCCGTAACATATGAATTCTTAGATTTCGATCGTTCTTCTTTTAACATTCCGTGTTATCTGCAGTGACACACAGTGCACGCTCATCCTACTAAGCCCCAAATATTCCATGGCCACGTATTTCGACCCGGACCGTAAGTCGGCTGTAGACTACACAAATGTCAAGAAGGTTCTTGATGATGTTCTCGTCGGCTACGCCAAATCTGGAGGCACCTTCACCAGGAAAACTCGTAAGTACGGCAAGCACGTGTTCTCCCACAACACGACGTTCTGCTGCGTCAAGTAGCCGCCTGGCGGTCAGAAGGGTGACTACTACGCCATCCATCACATGCGGGCGATCGTACGGGACCATCATCAACTTCTGCTACCGAGTAAGCTCAAAGATTGGGCCGCGCGCGTGTCGGCAATCCAGGACGCGGACATCAGACAAGATTTCTTTCGCATCCAGTCGGAGTTTGCGGAAATCATCCATCAAGATGTCCTTCGTACCTCGGGGCTGTTCTACCTCAGGAATCAACCGTCGAACAGTGACATAGACACAATGCTACAAATGCAGGCTGACAACGCCCGTGATTTCATGACTCCCATGATAGACGGCGGCTTCATCCACGCTCCGGTGCATTGAGTCGAGTCGAAAGCAGTGATGCTATGTCTAGTTCTGAAACATCGATTGGCTCTTGTTGTAATTAAACTTTAATGAACTTGTAGTATGTCTCTTTGGTTTCGAGAGTCGTTCAACTTAGATGTAATCGATGCTATTAATGTCTTGCTTTTCTCTTTCGATCGTTCTGTTGCATACTTATATATTGCTTATGAATTGTCTGTGAATTGATACTAACGTTTCGTTTGGCTAGTGCATATATATAGCGATGCCATCGTATGTCGTGTACAAGGGTAAGGTTCCCGGAGTCTACGACGACTGGGAGGAGTGTCGGAGACAGGTTCACCGATTCAGCGGTAACAGTTACAAAGGGTACACCACTAGGGCCGAGGCCGAATCTAGATACGCCCGCTATCTAGCGGGAGAGGGGAGGGAGCATTGGCGGAACCGAATGAAAACGAGTTTCATTGTGATGATGCTCATCGTGACGACCGCAGCTCTCTTCTATGTGATGGTAGTTTAGATGATCGATATCGACTTGTAATGCGAAGACAAACTCGCTACTCGCGATCTCGAGACTTGTAATATATTGTTCTATCTTTGTTCGGTCTTTTCAATTTGGAGACTAATATGATCGATGAATTGTATTCGGAGACTAATATGATGAATTGTATTCAGAGATTAATCTTCTATTGTATTCGATGAATGTGTTGTTGATGTGTGCTGTCTATATTCTGTGCAATTATACATTTTGTAATCTGTAAAAAAAACAGAAAAATAATATTAAAAAAACCTAATATTCATACTAATGGCGCATTAGAGAAAAGTGCGCCATTAGTATGCCAAAGCATAGTAATGGCGCATTAACAGGCAGTGCGCCATTACTGTGCGGATACTACTAATGGCGCATCATACTTAGTGCGCCATTAGTATGCCATAGCACCTGGCCCCTGGGAGGCATACTAATGGCGCACTAAGGTGCACACTAATGGCGCATCCGAGGTGCGCCATTAGTATACCAGATACTAATGGCGCACTAGAGGTGCGCCATTAGTATCAAATACTAATGGCGTGCTAGTAATGGCGCACCACTAATGCGCCATTAATGGCCAAATTAGGTGCGCCATTAATAGGCCTTTTGCTAGTAGTGCTCGCCTCACTGATCCTTTCCCCCTTGTTTCCCCCTCCGTTTGCAGTCGGAAACGACCAGAGCCACCACCTCCCGACGAGCTTCCGCCGTCCCACCTCGCCGCCGGCGAACCGGACATCCCCGGAGTGCCGCACCACCACCCCTGCATCCGCGACACGACGCTGAGTCCATCCCTGCCCTCCGTTGCCGTCGTCGTGGCCGGGAACCTCGCCGGTGAGCTCGCCGTCGCCGTGGCCGCAAGGTTGGAGATGAAAGGCGGGCCCCGCCTGTCATCCCCACACCTCTCTCCCCCTCTTCTCTGTCACTGACCCACGGGGCCCGCCCGTCAGGTTCAAAAACCTGACGAGCGCGCGCAGGCTCCCGTGCGGCTGGGCTGGACCGCCCTGGGCCGTGCACTGTGGCCTCTCTGGCCCAGTTGCATAGGTCTTTTTATTCTTTTTCTTTTCTGTAATTGTTTTAAACATTTCTACAGAAAAGAATAATGGTCCAAATTAAATATTTCCAACTCCTAAAATCTTGTAATATTCCAACCTATTTAATGGTACCACTTTCACTCAAATCCATGAAACTTTTCTGTTCTGTTCAAATTTAAATTCAAATTTGGGCAGTAATGCTCCTGTTCAAAAATCAATAGATTCTATTCTGTAACTCCAAAACTCCAACTAAGATTTTTCCCCATCTTAGAAATTCCTCTAGAATTTTACAAAAATGAGTTGACATTTTTCTGAGCACCTTGATTTTTCTGTTTTGTTTGTATTCTTATTTTCCCGTGGTTATTATGCGACGTATAGATCCCGTATTTGACGAAGTTGCTGTGGAAGAAGAAGGAGAAGGATTTGAAGACTTTGAAGACCAAGCCAATCCAGGCAAGCAGCCCTTTGACAATGATACACTTGTTCTTCGGAACCCGTATGTTTCCGATGCATGATGATTAGGGTTACGATAGTGACCTAGTTGATTCCACCATATGATGCATACCATGATCTTGACCTTGCTATGTGCTAGATGACTTGCATATGGTTAGTGGTTATGATTAGTGATGCATGTGTGACATGAACCTTCATGGTTGAAGTCTTTGCATAAAACCGTGTCGGGTGCCATTTATGCCTGAGGGAGATGATGATGAGTTGGGTGACCACTTGATGATGAAGTGGTGTGCCAAGGCAAGTGTGTGTGTTTTTCAAGCGGATTGGTTTAAGTTGCGACCGTTATTCCAACCATACATGTGCAACCACACTACCCCTTATGGGACGGGGCTTTATTGATTAGTTAGGTCGATACTAGCATGGTGCCCGCATTACTAGTGACGGGAAGACTTGAGGTCTTTCCCGGGACGGGGTCGTGCTTGGATAGACGGCCATGACTGTTTTTACAGGGCACCGGACACACCGTTGGTCCCTTCGGGTATGCGTGACATTGAAATTAGGGCAAGTCCCGTGATCTATTGTTTGTACCCGAGGGCCATGTAACAACGACTGGACTCTATGTTAGTGTCGTCTAAGGAAAGATAATGACCAGGTGCTTACCCCGGGTACTTGAGGTACCGCGGGTCGTGGATGACACGGAAGTTCCCCGGATCTTGTGGGTAAAGTGTACAACCTCTGCAGAGTGTCAAACTATTCGAATAGCCGTGTCCACGGTCATGGACAGTTGGGTAACCGCTCTTGGGCTACGTCCAATGTTTGTGAAACCATGTGTGTGTATGTGAGTCAAGGTGGTGACTTGACTCGAGGAGATGAATCATATTCATGTTGATATCGGTAACCTGTCTTCAAGGTTACACGAGGTTATTGATGCATAAACTTGATAGTAGATTACTTATTCTAGCCCTTGCTAGATTGTTCATTACCGTTCAATAGCATTGTTACTTTGAACCACATCATGGGTTGCTTGCGAGTACATTCAAAGTACTCATTGGCTTGCCACTGGTTATTTAATTGGCCAGGCATGGAAGAACAGGATTATGAGGAAGAGTTCTTTGGAGACAAACATGCGAACTAGGACGCTATCCCAGTCAGAATGCATGTAGGGTTATGGCAGATGGCATGGGTTCTACCCGTTATCGAAGACTTCCGCTATTTGAGTTATTTCCTATTCAGCCCGTGAGGCTCTATCTATGTAAGACTTGGCCATAATGGCCATAATTCGTGTAAGACTATTTGTATGGATGTAAGACTCTTGTTATTTCAGCTTCTGTGTGTTCAGTGAGCATTGATCTCTGGGATCACTGTACACGTGCATTCGGTGATCTCGACTTCTAAGTCTGGATCCCCACAGAACTGGTACAGAGCCATCCTGACTGTAGGAAGCCTTAGTTAGCATGGGCGTTAGTTAGATGAGACCCCCTTTTTCAAAAACCTTCTGAACCTCTCTTCTTTTCTAAACCTGAGATTTCATCAGCTTATTAACCCCTCCTATTCCACCTTTGTAGATGGCCGCTGTACCCGAAGAGCACCTGACCACTGGGTTTCCCCTACTTCTCGAGGATAGCCTCCAGGAGTGTCAGTTCCACCGAGCACCCATCCTCACCTACCTTGAGCATTGGGTTAGCGACACTGAGGTGGAGTACCATGTGGAAGTAATTGTGAAGGCAAACGATCCTCCCACAAGTTGGTTCTTCGAGGGACCCCAGATGGCAACACTACCACTCGCTGTCGAGGTTGCTGCACTCAAGGCTTTAACCCGTCTCCGCGAGCTTCTTCCGGAGATGGCAGCCAAGATGACAACTCGCTTCTTACCTTACCGGAAGGAAGGTGGAGAAGAAAGCAGCGCACTAGCCCCTCCACTGAAGGAAGGACTCTCGCTTCGGTTCCAGACCTACTTCAGTCTATGTGCCGACAGTTTGGCACAAGACTTGGCCTCGGAATCAATGAAGCTTCGAGAGGAACTTCACCAGACCAAGGCACTTCTTCGTCGAGCTCAAGAGAAGGCAAATAGGATTAAGAAGGAAGGAGCACCTTCTGGACAATCCGCTATCGCATATCGAGGCGGAAGGCCCTCCGAGGATGTGTCTTCCAAGGGTGAAGAACCACCTCGGTGACGCCGGATGACAGCAAGGGAATATCGCAAACTTTTCCCTGCACCACCGACGAAGCACCGTCGTATCCAACTCCTCCACTCCCCCACACCCTCAAGCGACAAGGGAGCCAAGACAGATGAAGACAAGGAGGAAGACCCAGAAGAGCCGGAATACGCGACCGAGCATTCCGCCGCTTAGGCATTATTCGCTACTCGGATATGACAGTTGTAACCCCTACGGTAGGATAGGTCGTGTAACCCCTATGCGCAGTCGAGTCCTTGTATGGTTCATATGAAACCATCTAGTGTTTGCTTTTGTTGTGTCTGGATGTATGTCGTATTCTTCCTTCGGGAATGTGTAAACGACTACATCACCCATTTGGATTTTAATGAATGTGTTTTGGCCTTACGGCCCTTGCATGATTTGATTTAGTGTCACACCCACCCCTTACTAGGCACCCATCTATCTTGATTTCCCTCTTCCGAGTCATGAGACCTTTTACCGCTCCAACAGGATGCCTGTTGTAACTCGTACTGGTACCTCTACCCAGCAGCCCAAAGCCGGAACATCCTCTCAGCCAGAGGCAGGCCACGACCAAACCAACGACCAAGCTCCACCACCACCTCTTCCAAGCATGGACATGGCTCAGCTTCTCCAAGCTTTCCGAGAGGAACGCCAAGCCAACACTGCAGCTCTCCAGCTGATTGCTCAAGCTGTCACCAACAACCGCCAGCCGGCGGGGAATGGCAATGGACGTTCCACGTTGGCAGAGTTCAAGAAGCATGCACCGCCAACTTTCATCGAGACTGCTGAACCCTTGGATGCAGACGACTGGGTCCGTTCCATTGAGGAAATTCTGGAACTAGTCGGATGCACCGAAGAACGCGAGAAGGTGGCTTATGCAGCCCACTGCCTCGGGGGAACTGCTAGAGCTTGGTGGGATGGATTCAAGGTCATGCATGCTGAACAAGACATCACTTGGGTTAACTTCAAGGCCGAATTCCGCAAGGCCCACATTCCTTCCGGAATCATGGCTATCAAAAAGCGTGAGTTCCGAGCCCTGAAGCAAGGAAGTGGCACTGTCAAGGAGTACATGCAGAAGTTCAGTGTTCTGTCAAGGTATGCCCCTGAGGATGTCAGCACTGATGCTGCCAAAAGGGAGCGCTTCATGGAAGGCCTCAATCAGACTCTGCAATACTCGCTTGTCGTGTGCGACTGCCCGTCTTTCCCTGACCTGGTGAACAAGGCACTTATGCTTGAAGACAAGCGGCGTGCTTTGGAAGACACTCGCAAGCGCAAGTTGGTCAGTAATGGAAGTTCCAGCAACCAGAAGCCTCGTCCGTGGTAGTCAGCCCCGGCCAAGCCAACCTATCAGCAGCCAAGAGCTCCTGCACCTCGTGCCAATTGTCGGGGGAAACTGTCTACCACGAGCACCTATGGCACCGGAGCCCCTTGTACGTTGCGGTAAGGGAGCGGAGGGAGCACGAAGAGCGGATCGAGGAGCACACGCGGGCAGTTTACCCAGGTTCGGGCCGCGACGGACGCGTAAAACCCTACTCCTGCTTAGATTGTATTGAGTTCTTGGGCTCGGGAGCTTGAAGAGCTAGCTACACCGAGCAAGTGAGATGTCTAGGTTCCGAACCCTTTCTACGTTGTGCATGGGCCTCCTTTTATAGCTCAAGGGGTCACCGACAGGTGTCAACGTAGAGGAGGGTAAAAATGTAACTTTGGTGGTAGTTGTAACAGTGCGGGAACAGTGCATAAACAGTGCATGAACAGTGGTCTTCACCTAACTTGACAGTGGGGGACAAGGGCATTAAATGCCCGTCACCGTCGACCCCAAAAGCACCCGTCCATGCGTCTCCGTTCGCCACGGCGGTAGCCTTGTCACCGTGGCGTGCCACCGTGTCCCCCAGGCTGCACAGCCATCCGCCACGCGTCCCTGGAAGGGCCCCAGGGCGACGCGTGGGCCGATGAGCTGGAGCGCGGGCACACAGCGCAGGCTTCCCCCAGCAAGCACCTTGCCGGGGTCTTGATCTTGCCGGGCCCGGTAGCTTGTCGCTCCCCGGGCCCTGCCGGGGCGCAGGATGCGCCGAGGCATGTCTTCTGAGATGCAGTCTTCTGGTCTTCCTAGCAAGCTCCTCTTGCTAGGGCCTTCTGTTAATGTGATAGTCTTGAGCCTAGGACGGCCTTCCCGGCAAGCTCCACTTGCCGGGGTCTTGATCTTCTGTCTTGTATACTTTGTTTTTGAATGGCTTTATAGGGACAAGAAAGGTTTCCGGCGAGCACGTGGTGAGCCCTGCAGCGGGAAGCAGCTACTGCCCGTGCACAAGTTGGGGTACTAAGGTACCCCTATCTTAGTACACCGACACCAATCCTCAGCCTCAGCAGTATGCCAACCCCCGGCCAGCTTTCAACCCCAATACCAGTGGTGGCAGCAAGATCAATCCAAACCAAGTCACTTGCTTTGGATGTGGTCAGTCCGGACACATCTCAAGGGTGTGCCCCAACAAGAAGCCTGATGCCCCGCGCCCCAATGCGCAGAACCAGGGACAAGGCCGTGGAATGCCACCAAGGAACCCAGCTCCTCGCAATCCACCGAACCATAGGAAGGGGCGTGTGAATCACGTCACTGCTGAAGAAGCCGAGGAAGACCCGGACGTCGTGCTGGGTATGTTCCTTGTCAACTCAGCACCTGCAACTGTCTTGTTTGATTCTGGAGCAACGCATTCATTTGTCACTCAAAGATTTGCATTAAAAAGTGGCATGACCCCTACACCCCTGAATAACCCTATGGTGGTACAAACCCCCGGAGCCGAGATGAGAGCCAAGATAGGCTGTAAAGGAGTCAGTATTACCATTAACGGTGTAGACTTCCTAGCAGACCTTATCGCCCTGAGATCGCAAGGCTTGGATGTGATCCTAGGCATGAATTGGCTCAGCAAGCACCAAGGCTTGTTAGACTGTGCCAATCGGACAGTCACTGTGACCAATGACCAGGGAGTCGAAGTCAAGTTTGCTTCCAACTCCTCTTCCGCTCAAGCCGCTAAAGTCAACTGTCTGTCTGAAGTTGGGCTAGATCAAGTACCGGTGGTATGTGAGTATCCTGATGTCTTTCCGGATGAACTACCGGGAATGCCCCCTGACCGTGACATTGAGTTCATCATCGAGCTCGTGCCCGGAGCAGGACCCATCTATAAGAAGCCTTATAGAATGGGGACGGAAGAATTAGCCGAGTTGAAGAAGCAGCTGGAAGAGCAGCTAAGGAAGGGATTTATCCGCCCAAGTGCCTCCCCTTGGGGATCTCCTGTTCTGTTTGTGGCCAAGAGGGACAGTACCATCCGCTTATGCATTGACTATCGTTCCCTCAATGAAGTTACAATCAAGAACAAGTATCCACTTCCCAAGATCGAAGATCTGTTTGATCAGCTCAGCGGAGCCAAGGTATTCTCCAAGATCGACCTGAGATCTGGGTATTACCAGCTGAAGATCAGACCCCAAGATATTCCAAAGACGACATTCGTAACCATATATGGCCTGTACGAGTGCACGGTCATGTCTTTTGGGTTAACCAATGCCCCAGCTTACTTCATGTATCTCATGAATAAAGTCTTCATGGAATATTTGGACAAGTTTGTTGTTGTCTTGATTGATGACATTCTTGTGTTCTCGAAGTCCGAGGAAGAGCACGAGCAGCACCTAAGGATGGTCCTAGACAAGCTTCGTGAGCACCAACTGTATGCCAAATTCAGCAAGTGTGAGTTCTGGCTGCATAAAGTTGGATTATTAGGTCATGTCTTGACCGAGGAAGGATTATCTGTTCATCCTGCAAAAATCGAAGCTGTGACCCAATGGCAATCTCCAACGACCGTCAAGGAAGTCAGAAGCTTCCTCGGACTAGCGGGCTATTACCGCAAGTTCGTGGAAGGATTCTCTAGCATCGCACGACCAATGACTCAGCTCCTCAAGAAGGACAAGAAGTTCGAGTGGACGCCAAAATGCGAAGAGAGCTTCCAAGAGCTCAAGAAGAGATTGACCATCGCCCCAGTTCTGGCAACACCTGATATCCACAAGGAGTTCGTGATATATTGTGATGCCTCTCGAACCAGATTGGGAAGCGTTCTGATGCAAGAAGGCCGCGTCATAGCATACCTCTCCAGGCACCTACGACCCTATGAGGAGAACTACGCTACTCACGATCTTGAGCTAGCGGCAGTAGTTCATGCCTTGAAGACATGGCGGCATTACCTCCTAGGGAAACGGTGTGAGATTTACACAGACCACAAAAGTCTGAAGTACATTTTCACCCAAATAGAATTGAACATGAGGCAACGGAGATGGTTGGAACTCATCAAAGACTATGACCTCAGTGTTCAATATCACCCTGGGAAGGCTAACGTGGTGGCCGATGCCTTAAGCAGGAAGGCTTGCTCTTTGAATGCCGTTATTCAACAAAGGCAGCCAGCCTTGTTTAAGGAGATCAAACAATTCAGTTTGGAATTGGTCACCCCTGGATTTCTGGATCATTTGGAAGTCAGACCGACCCTGATGGACGACGTCAAGAAGGCACAAGATGGACACGCAAGCATTGAAGGCATCAAGAAGAAGATGAAGCTGGGCAAGGCCCCAGGATTCTCCGAAGACGAGCACGGGATTGTTTGGTACAAAGGTCGCATCTGCGTACCAAACGACACCGAGCTGAAGACGCTGATTCTGCAAGAAGCCCACGACACTCCGTATTCCATCCACCCCGGAGGAACCAAGATGTACCAAGACTTGAAGGCACGATTCTGGTGGCACGGTATGAAGAGAGAGATTGCAACCTATGTTGCAAAGTGTGATGTGTGCCAAAGGGTCAAGGCTGAATATCAACGACCTGCTGGATTGCTTCAACCGCTCAAGGTCCCTGAGTGGAAGTGGGATAAAGTCGGAATGGACTTCATCACTGGATTACCAAGGTCGAATAGAGGACATGACTCTATCTGGGTCATAGTCGATCATTTGACCAAGGTGGCCCATTTCATTCCTGTCAAAACTACCTACTCAGGCAACCAGCTGGCAACTCTCTATATCAACCGAATCGTAAGTCTTCACGGTGTTCCCAAGGAGATTGTGTCAGATCGAGGCACCCAGTTCACTTCAAGGTTCTGGGGAAGATTCCAAGAAGCCTTGGGAACCAAGTTGTCTTTCAGCACAGCTTTCCACCCACAGACCGGAGGTCAAACAGAGAGAGTCAATCAGATTCTCGAAGACATGCTCCTAGCCTGTGTCTTGGCATATGGAGCCAAGTGGGAAGACTGTCTCCCGTTTGCCGAGTTCTCCTATAACAACAGTTACCAGTCAAGCCTTCAGATGGCACCATTTGAGGTGTTGTACGGACGTAGATGCCGCACACCCCTCAATTGGTCAGAGACTGGAGAAGGACTCGTCTTTGGACCGGATATTCTCCGTGCAGAAGAAGAGCAAGTCCAACTAGTCAGAGAGCGATTAAAGGCAGCCAAGTCAAGGCAGAAGAGTTATGCTGACACTCGACGCCGAGACATGAGTTTCCGTGTCGGAAATCATGTGTACCTGCGGGTAACTCCTCTGAAGGGAACCAAGCGTTTCCACGTCAAGGGGAAGCTCGCGCCAAGGTTCATTGGCCCTTTCAAGATCACCGACCGACGAGGAGAAGTGGCTTACCAGTTGGAACTACCACCTGAGCTATCCGATGTGCACAATGTATTCCATGTGTCACAACTCCGGAAATGTCTCCAAGTTCCAGACAAGCCCAATCTCTACAAGGATGTGGATCACCAAGCCATTGATCTGCAGCCTGATTTGACCTACCACGAGAAGCCCATTCGCATTCTGGACGAAGCAGAACGACGTACGCGAAGCCGTACCATCAAGTACTTCATGGTCCAGTGGAGCAACCACACCGAAGCAGAAGTAACCTGGGAACGAGAAGACTATCTTAGATCCGAGTTTCCCGATCTCTTTTAAGCCCTAGTTTAGGAATCTCGGGGACGAGATTCTTGTAAGGGGGGTAGGTCTGTCACACCCTGCATTTTGTAACATGTTATTTGTAACTTTGAAGCATGAAAATTTGGACCAGCAAATTTTTTTAGCATCATTTGGTTTTTATTTGGAATTGAGTTTTCTTCATATGCTTTTTCTTGTGCTCATTAAAGTCAACTATGACCTCTTGTAGAATTCATCCCTATACCCAAAACTTCTGCCCAATGATCATGCCAAGTGTTATATGACAGTATAATATTTTCTTACAAAATTAATTTGGCCAAAAAGTATTTTATAAATTTAGTTTTTCCAAAAACCCCTGAATTGAGATTTGCACTGCAATTACTTGATTTAGGGTGAGAAAATTATTTCAAAAGGTTTATTTGAGACCTAGTAGTCATAGGACTCCCAGAAACCACAAAGATATAATTTTAAAAGTTATTTTCCTATTTTATTTAAAAGATTTTTCTTAAGGCCAGAAATGGTCTTTAATAGGGGAAAATTATTTAACTGTTTCAAAAATATTTGCCAAAATTCAGAGAGACTCAGAGGACATATATTGTCCATATATAAGAGTTTCAACACTTGGTCATGTTCAAAATAATGGGATAAACCCTCTAAAACCCTTTCTGGATATTTCAAGCTTTTGAAATATTTACAAAGGGAATTTTCTCCAAAAATTTCAGGGAAATTCTATCATGTCATATATGACATATTTGATGATCTTGCCAAGTACCATGCCTTGGGAAGCAAGAAAACATCCTCAAACCCCTTCATAACCATTATGTCCATATTTGAAGTTTGAGAAACTTTGCATTGCCAAACTTGTCCAAATGCTCTCAAACTTGGTGCACATGCTAGAATGACCTAATAAGGCATCTAGACCAAATGGCACAATAATTGGAATAGAGCAACTTGATCTGATCACCTCAAAACCCTTTCTGTTCAAATGCAAATTTGAACAACTTTACATTACCAACTTTTTATTTGGAGCTTCAAACTTTGTGGGCATGATCAATACCCCAAATGATGATGCTACACCAAGTGGTGCATCAAGGGGAGATGATTATCTTGACTCAATCAAGATGAAACTGTTTCTGTTGATTTCTAGGGTTCACCAAAGTTACATTGGCTAGTTTCTTCAAATGGGCCCAAACTTGGTGAAGCACCCTATTTTCTCATGTCTTTCAACCCTGTTAAGTGCCATGTCAAGTGGAGGTCATTTACTTGACCAAACACTAATCAAACACCTTCTGGCTTTTTACTAAAACCTCCAACTTGATCACTTTGACTCTTCTCCATGGCCTGTACATTTTACCACATGATCATTGAGTTACTAGCTACCTCCAGTAACTTCCCCAGCACCCCAGCTCCATGATTGAGGGGTAAGAACCCTGTTTTACCTTGCTGGACAGCAAGTTTTCACCAATTCACCAGCACTCTCACTCTCTCTCAGCATCTCCAGGGCATCCAAGGCCTCAGGACAATTCTTTACTTCCCCCCTGACCTTCTAGACGCTGCTGGACACGTTGGTTTTGACCAGGACAGCGAGAGCGCGACGATGCCAGCCAAACGCGCGCTCTGGAGCACACAACAGTGCAGACAAGCACTATGGATCCGGCCAATCGCTGACCCCGACAGCCTCGGGCCTCCCTCTCACGCCAGTCGAGGCCTCTCGACGTCCGCAACCTCCCCGGCGCTGTCCCCCCTCCTCCTGCGCCCTCCAGTGGTCGTCGTCGCACGCACGCTGGCCGCCCGCGGCGGCCACTCTGCTGCTTCACACGCGCGCATGCTCCAGACGCTCCTCCGCTCCTCCTCTCACTTCTACTGGACGTGGAGATCGTCTAGGAACTCCATGGACTCATTCCCTTGGCTTCCCGTGCGCTGTAGCCTCTAGCCGGAGCTCGCCGGCGCACTGCACCACGGGCCTCCGTCGACCACCTATATATAGCCCCTCCCGAGCCTCTCCAGCAGCATCAGCGACCTCTCCTCACTCCACTGAGCCTCCCAGCACCACCCACTCCTCCCCAGGACGTCCCAGTACTCGGGATCGACCGGAGCGCCGCCGCGTCGTGCCGCCGGCGATCTCGCGGTACGGGCCTCCCCTGCCCTTCCTTTCGCCTGTTTCGGAACCCCCTCGCCTCACTGGTCCTTTCCCCCTTGTTTCCCCCTCCGTTTGCAGCCGGAAACGACCAGGGCCACCACCTCCCGACGAGCTTCCGCCGTCCCACCTCGCCGCCGGCGAACCGGACCTCCCCGGAGTGCCGCACCACCACCCCTGCATCCGCGACACGACGCTAAGTCCATCCCTGCCCTCCGTTGCCGTCGCCGTGGCCGGAACCTCGCCGGTGAGCTCGCCGTCGCCGTGGCCGCAAGGTTGGAGATGACAGGCGGGCCCCGCCTGTCATCCCCACACCTCTCTCCCCTCTTCTCTGTCACTGACCCACGGGGCCCGCCCGTCAGGTTCAAAAACCTGACGAGCGCGCGCAGGCTCCCATGCGGCTGGGCTGGACCGCCCTGGGCCGTGCACTGTGGCCTCTCTGGCCCAGTTGCACAGGTCTTTTTATTCTTTTTCTTTTCTGTAATAGTTTTAAACATTTCTACAGAAAAGAATAATGGTCCAAATTGAATATTTCCAACTCCTAAAATCTTGTAATATTCCAACCTATTTAATGGTACCACTTTCACTCAAATCCATGAAACTTTTCTGTTATGTTCAAATTTAAATTCTAATTTGGGCAGTAATGCTCCCGTTCAAAAATCAATAGATTCTATTCTGTAACTCCAAAACTCCAACTAAGATTTTTTCCCTATCTTAGAAATTCCTCTAGAACTTTACAAAAATGAGTTGACATTTTTCTGAGCACTTTGATTTTTCTGTTTTGTTTGTATTCTTATTTTCCCGTGGTTATTATGCGACGTATAGATCCCGTATTTGACGAAGTTGCTGTGGAAGAAGAAGGAGAAGGATTTGAAGACTTTGAAGACCAAGCCAATCCAGGCAAGCAGCCCTTTGACCATGATACACTTGTTCTTCGGAACCCGTATGTTTCCGATGCATGATGATTACGGTTACGATAGTGACCTAGTTGATTCCATCATATGATGCATACCATGATCTTGACCTTGCTATGTGCTAGATGGCTTGCATATGGTTTGTGGTTATGATTAGTGATGCATGTGTGACATGAACCTTCATGGTTGAAGTCTTTGCATAAAACCCCGTCGGGTGCCATTTATGCCCGAGGGAGATGATGATGAGTTGGGTGACCACTTGATGACGAAGTGGTGTGCCAAGGCAAGTGTGTGTGTTTGTCAAGCGGATTGGTTTAAGTTGCGACCGTTATTCAATGGAAAGACATGTGAAACCACACTACCCCTTATGGGACGGGGCTTTATTGATTACTTAGGTCGATACTAGCATGGTGCCCGCATTACTAGTGATGGGAAGACTTGAGGTCTTTCCCGGGACGGGGTCGTGCTTGGATAGACGGCCATGACTGTTTTTACAGGGCACCAGACACACCGTTGGTCCCTTCGGGTATGCATGACATTGAAATTAGGGCAAGTCCCGTGATCTATTGTTTGTACCCGAGGGCCGTGTACCAACGAGTGGACTATATGTTAGTGTCGTCTAAGGAAAGAT
This sequence comes from Secale cereale, assembly GCA_902687465.1. Taxonomy (NCBI): domain Eukaryota; kingdom Viridiplantae; phylum Streptophyta; class Magnoliopsida; order Poales; family Poaceae; genus Secale; species Secale cereale. The sequence continues at coordinate 405,187,740 of LR738714.1, read as the reverse complement.
AATGACCGGGTGCTTACCCCGGGTACTTGAGGTACCGCGGGTTGTGGATGACATGGAAGTTCCCCGGATCTTGTGGGTTTAGTGTACAACCTCTGCAGAGTGTCAAACTATTCGAATAGCCGTGTCCACGGTCATGGACAGTTGGGTAACCGCTCTTGGGCTACGTCCAATGTTTGTGAAACCATGTGTGTGTATGTGAGTCAAGGTGGTGACTTGACTCGAGGAGATGAATCATATTCATGTTGATATCGGTAACCTGTCTTCGAGGTTACGCGAGGTTATTGATGCATAAACTTGATAGTAGATTACTTATTCTAGCCCTTGCTAGATTGTTCACTACCGTTCAATTGCATTGTTACTTTGAACCACATCATGGGTTGCTTGCGAGTACATTCAAAGTACTCATTGGCTTGCCACTGGTTATTTAATTGGCCAGGCATGGAAGAACAGGATTATGAGGAAGAGTTCTTTGGAGACGAACATGCGAACTAGGACGCTATCCCAGTCAGAATGCCTGTAGGGTTAAGGCAGATGGCATGGGTTCTACCCGTTATCGAAGACTTTCGCTATTTGAGTTATTTCCTATTCAGCCCGTGAGGCTCTATCTATGTAAGACTTGGCCATAATGGCCATAATTCGTGTAAGACTATTTGTATGGACGTAAGACTCTTGTTATTTCAGCTTCTGTGTGTTCAGTGAGCATTGATCTCTGGGATCACTGTACACGTGCATTCGGTGATCTCGACTTCTAAGTCGGGATCCCCACAGATCCACCGTCCCCGGTCCCCAGATCTGCCCACCCCCGCGCCCCTATGCCGGTTCGAGGACATTCTACCTCGGGGTCCGGCAGCGGCGGTTGGGGACGTGGGTCACCGGGATTACAGATTGGGAGACCCACACTCGCCGGTGGCTCGGTAGCTTCCACATGGCCCAGCTCGTGACCATGGAGTTAGAATGCTGTGTGACGCCCGAAGACCGACGTCCCAGAAGATCCCAGAAGATTCCAGATGTTCCGGGTTCTCCCGTGTGTTTCATTTGTGTTTGTGTTATTTATTTTTTTGCATTGCATCATGTCATCATGCCATCTTGTCATATTTCTTTTACTCTCAACTTAAATAAATTGTGTGGACCTTCGGTCCATTTAAATCGAGGGAAGCATGACTTCTCTTTATAACATATCCTCTCAATATTATTAGGGAGCTATAGTAAATAAATATTCCGTTGTTGGAAGCAACCATCACACACTTGCAATTTTCCCCATGCCTATTTCACTTCAAGTTTCATCGTCAAACCTTGCCAATAATTCTTTTCCCGTTTGTCGAGCCCCATCCTCAAATTCGAGCCCTTTTGGATTCCATCTAAAGGGATTTCTAAAGTCAAACAATTTGGCTTTTATTCAAATGTGTTTTGAATTTTCATCTTCCAAAAATCTTCAAACAATTTTATTTATATTCCTCACATTTTTGTGAGTCCAGGGAATTTTACCCTGTGCATTAATCCTATTCAGATCACCTCCTTCCTTTTCTTTCTCCTTGTTGTTTTCTGTTTTTTTGGGAAAACACCAGCAGTTCAAAAAAGAGAGCCCAGCTCGCAGCCAGGCCTTCCCTCCTCCTGGCCCAGTCTGGCCCATCTGGCCTCCACGGCCCGTAGCGCTTCCTAACCCTAGCCCGCTCGGCATCGCTCTCCCCTCGCTCGCCCTTCCCCCTCAGCGCCGCTCGCTCCCGTCCCTCTATCTCCCTCACTCTCCCCTCGCTCTCGCCGTGAGCGCCCCTTCCCCCAATCCAATGCCTCGCTCCTTCTCCCCGTCCATCTAGCAGCGCGCCCGCGCCCCGTCTTCCAGGTCGCAGCACCGTAGGGGCTCGTCGCCCCTCCTCTCCAGCCAAGCCGGCCGAATCCCGCGTACCCAGCGCGACCAGTGCCACCGTTCCCGCGCCTCGCCTCCAGCCATGCCGCGCCATGGCCCTGCTCCCGTCCTCCGTGGCTCGGCGCCCTCCATCCGCGTCGCCGGAGCCAGCAGCCGCAGGCCGGCCAGGATCCTCCAGCGCAGCGCCAGCCAGCGCCTCCTCGGCCAGGGGCTACCGCCCGAGACCTGCTGCTGTGCATCTCCCGCCTCGCCGGTTCATCTCCGCCATGCCGCTGCCATGGCCTCGACAACGCCTCCCCGTGCTGCCCCTTTTGGTTGCTCCCATGTTTTGCTTCGTTTCGGATCCTCGAGACCGGCTAGTCTGCTCCGACTCGAGACCGAGACCTTGCCATGTTTGTTTGTGGCTGTTGTTGTTTCTCCTAGGATCTCGGGAGCGTCAAGTTCCTCTTCAAGATGAACGGCTACACGATGAGACGCCAAGTACCACGACGACCCTCATGTACCCCTACGTCAACGACGACCTCGAGTTCGACTACCGGATGTGCCAAGTATCTCGACGCCGAAGATCAAGACCTCAAGTTCCACGACACGTTGAACATGAACATCTACGGAACGAGAACGACTACATGATGCGACGCGACAAGTACCCCACCGGCAAGACCGCTACGGCCGAACGACTACCCGATGCGTCAAGTTCGACTACCGTCGCCGTGTTCGACTACTTCCTTTTGGCAACGTGAACGACAACTTCGACAATGACCGCCTCGAGAACGACTACTTCCACTAGGTCTACTTCCTCTACGACTCGAACCCCTCCGAGAATGAACGTTCTGAAGGTATAACCCCGACACGATGACCCGTGGACGAATGCTTGTTGTGTGTTATGAAATGTTTCACTTATGTGCTCCGTGCCCGTTTCGCCTTTTGTCATGCTCCTCGTTTGCCTTGGAGTTAACCCGTGGGAACCCGGCAACGGGATCACCCCATCTTCTTGCATGACACGCTTCGCCACCTTGCTTTTGCACCGGCTTCTCGACGAGTTGTCGGATCATCAGAACGTTGCCGTGGCACCGTTTCCATTCTCTTTGCCAGGACACTCCTTTCCTTCCGTCGTGGCGACCAAATACTTCATACCTCTTCATGTCAACCTTTAACTAAAATTGCATAAACTTGATCATGTCATCCGCATCATGTTAACAACATTAATATGTTTACAATGTGTGAATTGTTGTTTGCTTAAAATTACTAAACATGCACATGGGGATTTTTCCGAAATTGTTGTTGTTATTTCCGGCCTCATTTAAAATGACTAAATAGTGTAGTTTTATTGCTTCACTTCTTCCTATGTTAAAAACATTTAATCTTGTCTTGTAAATAAACGAGAGTCAATTAAATAATTAAGATGTGGTGTTTTGTCAATATGCAAGTCGATGCATATTGACCCCACTTAACTTGTAGTGTTGTTTGTGCACATTGCCACGCCATGCATAATTAAACCGGACATGCATCATACTTGGATGTGCATCGTATGCCATGTTTATGCTTGTGTGTTTACCGTGTTGTTTGCTTCTTTCCGGTTGCTTCTCTTGTTAGCTTCGGTTTCGTTTCGGAGTTGTGAGGATTCGCTCGACCATGTTGCTCCGTCTACTTCATGGACTTGTTCTTCTCCCTTGCGGAATCCCAGGCAAGATGATCATACCCTTGGATACCTTTACTACCATTGCCATGCTTAGTTGTCTCGATGCTATCGTTACATGTCCCGTACCCATCTTTTATGTCAGCCTCTCCTTGTTGCCATGAAACCTCTAACCTTTTGACACCTTCCTAGCAAAACCACTGTTTGGCTATGTTAACCGCTTGCTCAGCCCCTCTTATAGCGTTGTTAGTTGCAGGTGAAGATGAAGATCGTTCCAGGAGGGAACTTGTTGTTGGAATATCACAATATCTATAATTATTATTAACACACCTATATACTGGGCATGGGTGGAAGGCTTGGCCTTTTGCTCGGTGTTTTGTTCCACTCATGCCACCTTAGGCGCCGATAAACCGGCATTATGTTCCTTGATTTTGCGTTCCTTACACGATGGGTGGATGGGGACCCCTTGACAGTTCGACTTTGAATAAAACTCCTCCAGCAAGGCCCAACATTGGTTTTAATTTGCCTCATAATAACAACTTAATTAATTAATTAAATTTGCATAGGGGGTCGCGTCCCCGGGTTCTTAATTCTACATAGCAGGGGGGCCAGTGCTGATGGTGTTGGTCCCAAACGGGGAGCCTGCGGGGCCACCACGGGGAAACTCGAGGTTTGGCTCTCGTAGCTTCACCCATCCGGTCGTGGCCTGAGACGAGATACGCGCGGCTACTATCAGGGTGTCGACACACCGGGAGGTCTTGCTGGACTTGTTTTACCATTGTCGAAATGTCTTGTGCACCGAGAAGCCGAGCCTGATAGGATTTGTCTAAGATAAGGGGTGATGATATTATATTTATCACTTCAACTAATCATGAGAGCTTGTGATGGGATAAGTTGGAACACCCCTGCAGGGTTATAATCTTTCGGAAGCCGTGCCCGCGGTTAAGGGGGAGATTGGAATTTTTTAATGTCCGGTTGTAGAAAACTTGACAGAGGATCCGAAGTAAAACACACAACTGTGTGAGTAACCGTGACTGTCTCTTTTCACTTTGAGAAGAGAACACGGTGGGGTTATGTTTGACTCGTATGTAGTTTAGGATCTTTAGCGATCACTACTAGTTCGCGACCGTTTGCGTAGATGCTCATCTTACTCTTGTACTCGTAAGTTAGCCACCATATTATGCTTAGCCGCTGCTGCAACCTCACCACTTTACCTCTTCCTACCCATAAAGCTTTGCTGGTCTTGATACCCATGGTTATGGGATTGCTGAGTCCTCGTGGCTCACAGATACTACAACACCAGATGCAGGTTCAGCCGAGATTGATGCAGGAGCTGGTTCAAGTACTTCTCTGGGAGCTCGATGAAGATTTTAGCCGTATGCTTGTGACGTTTTTGACGATCAGTAGTGGTTTCTACTAGGATTCGATCTAGACCTGTGGTTTAACGTTATGTTTGGTATCTTGTCTTTTGGATCTTACCCTTAGATGGGCTGTGATGTTTTGAATGATGTTTTGCTTATGTAATGTATTGTGTGAAGTGGCGAGTGTAAGCCAACTATCCCCTTTTGCAATTTAATCCCTCTTTTACAAGAGTCGTGCAAAGATACCAAACTTGAGATCATTCCAGAATGGGCTTATACCTTTAAGTCATGCCTCGACACGTAGGAGGTATAGTCCCATCCTGGGCATTACAAGTTGGTATTCATAGCCTTCTCCGACCTAGAAGCCCCCACTATTTGATCGAATCGTTGACGGTCGAGTCTAGGCACACACTGAAAATGTTTTGAGTCCTATATTTATATCGGAGAGTAGGATTTCTGTTTGCTCCTCATCTCTTTTCACTCTGGTGAGCACTCTTGACGATTACTCTTATCTCTTCTACTCTCAAAAAATGCACCAATTTTTTTAGGATCTCGCGAGTATTGTTTGGATTGTTCTGATGTCTTTGTGACGAGAACATTGTTCTCGATGCCTCCTGTCATTAGGGGTTGTGGCAGTGTCCCGGGGAGTTGAGCTCCGAGGTGTTTTCGTCACAAATATATCGCATCAGTTCTAGAATAATTAAGACGGCCGACATCGAAAACTCTCCTATGCGGTTAGTGGCAAGATAACCCCGACATCACCCAGTACTGGGGAGGTAGTTCGGGAGTATTGCCATAGCTTGTATAGTAGATGCGTTTCGAAGGTCCGAGGTAAACGGTTTCCGGAAATAACTGGTTATGTGTTGAAGGATGGATACAGCTGGATGTAGGATTAGAGTTGAGTGCGCGGTGCTTCCCCTGTATCCCCAACACCTGATTGCATAACTGGAAACTTTCGGAGATTAATAGGTGGGTTCATCTAGTAGTTCTAGGCATTCTTCCAACGAATGCATGATATGAAGTTTGGGGTTCTACATTGAGTGAAGTGGTTTTATGGGCTTGTTCCGATTGGGACTTGCATCTTAAAGGGTCCTTGGCTATGCTGATCCGGGGATTGCAAAACCCTTTTGTAACACGTTCCGTGAGCTTTCAGCACAAATATGTCGAACAAAGCTTCTATCTTGTATTTGTTCTATCTGCTCCTTGTTGTTTTTATTTATCTTTTGTTCTCCAAAGTGGCTTCTCGACAAGTTGATGTACCTACGGAATTCATTCGTTCAATTCTCTGTTCGAATGATATTGTGAAGATCATGTTGCAACATATATATCCGTTGTTTTTGTCTTGATTCTGGTATTCGAGTTGCTTCGATGTCAAATGTTGATTCCATACCTTTCCTAATCGGTGTTCTCATATTTCTATGGGAGTGCTAATTCTTCTTGACCATCGAGATTTTCATGTTATCCTTTTCAACCGGTGTGCCTTCTCTTCAAGTTATTCCATACGGATGCCGTTGAGAAATCTGACGATTTGTCTGTTTCATTCATTCCAAGTTGTCTTTGTTTTCCCCACCCTCCCACCCTTTTTCTTATGGAGCCAGCAATTCTCAAATGAAATATCCATTTTATTCATGTGATATTTCTTCATTCTTTTCCATCAATGTCTTTATCTGGTGATTTCTCGTGAAGATGCTCAGGAAACTCCAAGTTCATCATTCTTTTGTTCTCAAATTCTGTCGGTGGATGTAATTCAAGATTTCGGTGTTGATCTTATCCTTTTCCTCATTTCACAATGCTTTCTTATTCCGATGCACCAATTAATCATTCTCCTCTTGCTTTTCATATCCGGAGTGTTGAAGATTCGTGTTTCCATTCTTAATCCTGTCAAGCTATTTTGAGGATTGTTATCTTACTCAAGCTATTTAATTCAACCGGTGCAATATCTCTTGAGAAATCTTTTTCAACGGTGATTTCTTTAGTGCGCCCTAACCCACAGGTCTTTTCCAGGATCTTACCTGACTCTTCTAATTTTTTTTCTGGAGTTATACTCAAATTCTTTTAAAGTGTGACGTAAGAATGATTTCCATCAGTCACATGCCTTCTCCAAGCTTGTTTTCAATTATTTCCATCTTTTGCTCTACCTTCCTCTTGTCTTTCGTCCGGAGTATCTCGAAATTCTTCATGGTATTTCTCGTCTTCACTCTCAACATTTGAAGACCGGAGAAGTATTTCTCTTAAATCTTGGCCCGTTCTCTCAAGATTCGTGGTTCTAGCTTCTTGCCATCCTCATTATTGTTCCGATTGTGAGGAATTCTTTTTATACCCATCCGAAGCATTTCATGAATTCTTTCCATTGTGATCCTCCGAAGGCCATCATTTCAGAAGATTTCTTCGTTCTCAGTTTTCAACTTCGTTCTCCAAATATTCTTCATCGATGCCTCTTCGTTCGTCTCCATAATTGTCACGGTGGTTCGTTCAAGTTTACTCTTCCTTGTTATCGTATTAATTCATTTGTTCTTTTCATAATCCTACCGGTGAGTCGTCCAAGATTATTCTTAAGTTTGGCGCATCTCTCTCAAATCCTTTTCAAGAAGAATAAGTAGTAGGCCAAATCCGTTGCTGGTCATCAATTTATTTTGATCAAGGATAAGCATACAGTAAATCTTATTCTTATTTCCCTCGAAGTGATTAATCTCTTTTTCCAGAGCTTGTTCATCATATTATATTCTCGGTTCTAAGTTGTTCATCTTGTTTTCCGGAGCTCCAAGTTATTTAACTATATCATTCCAAAGCTCCATCTAATTCATCGCAGGCCTTGAATCATATTCTTTTCATCTTTCACTTCTCATGCTTTCATTACCGGAGTTCTTCATGGTGGTTCATCATGTATTAATTCATCATCGAAGTCTTCATCAAGATTCTTGTTCGAGCTCAAGCATTCTTCTTCTTGCATTTCGTAGTGCAATTCTTTCTACCTTATTGTTTGAGATGGTGTTATGTCATTCTTGTCAATTCCTTCATGAATTACGATTCACAAGTTGTCAGGAATGAGATATTTAAACCCATCATTTTTCTTTGTTCAGGAGATCTTTCCAAACCTTCATTTATTCGTTGGAGTAATCTTGGGTTGTATTTCACCTAAAAGCTTTCCCTGAGAATTGTTGCTATTATGGTGCTTATAAACGACCCAAGTTCTTCTTTTATCATTCCGGTGAATTAAGTTTATCGTCTCCTTGTTGATCTCAATCAAATCAATTGTTTAAGTTAGTGGCTGGTTGTCACCTCTTAATTTTGAGATTTTTTCCATAAGCCCACATCAAGCTTATTCGTTTTCTTGTTGATTTTTTTAAAATCAACTCCGTTCAACCCTTCTTCGTAAGGATGCTCTTTCAAATTCAATTTTGAGAGAAGTTGTCATTTTTCTTCTCCATTCATTGCTTTCGTAGGTTTATATGCTATTCTTTCATTCCGGAGGCATTGTAATATTGCTATCTTTGACCATCATCTCGTTTTATCGAGATGATGTTCTTTCCTTGCTTGTCCATTTATCCGGAGCGTTGTATTCTCCACTCTAATTCTCTCATCTTATCAAGTTTTGCCTGTCTTTTAACCGGAGTGCTATCTGAAATCTTTCTTACCCTTGTGCCATTTTTTAATTGTTTCGGAGGCAATATGTTCTCGATTTCATCAAGTATCATTCCATCTCCTCAAGTTCATGTTAATTCCTTCCATTTTCAGTCGAAATGCTGTCCAAATTATTTCGTTCTTATTCCTTCTCAATCTTGGTTAACCGGAGTGGTTTTGAAATTCTTCCGTCATCCGTGAGCTCTTGTTTCATGTCTTTCAACCTTCAAGGTTCTCATTGCGTTCCTTGTTCCTCCTTTTACCGGAGTGATTTCATCTTCGTCCATCTATGTTGCATTGTTCTTCCAACTTGTTTAACCTCTCAAGGTTCGTGGTTTCACTCGTCTGTCAAAGAAGCAACTTTGTTTTACCTCTTCTTTTTCGTTTTTACCCGGTGCCATCTCCAGGATCTCGGGTCGAGATCCTCTGTTAGTGTGGGAGAGTTGTGACGCCCGAAGACCGACATCCCGGAAGATCCCAGAAGATTCCAGATGTTCCGGGTTCTCCCGTGTGTTTCATTTGTGTTTGTGTTATTTATTTTTTGCATTGCATAATGTCATCATGCCATCTTGTCATATTTCTTTTACTCTCAACTTAAATAAATTGTGTGGACCTTCGGTCCATTTAAATCGAGGGAACGATGACTTCTCTTTATAACATATCCTCTCAATATTATTAGGGAGCTATAGTAAATAAATATTCCATTGTTAGAAGCAACCATCACACACTTGCAATTTTCCCCATGCCTATTTCACTTCAAGTTTCATCGTCAAACCTTGCCAATAATTCTATTCCTGTTTGTCGAGCCCCATCATCAAATTCGAGCCCTTTTGGATTCCATCTAAAGGGATTTCTAAAGTCAAACAATTTGGCTTTTATTCAAATGTGTTTTGAATTTTCATCTTCCAAAAATCTTCAAACAATTTTATTTATATTCCTCACATTTTTGTGAGTCCAGGGAATTTTACCCTATGCGTTAATCCTATTCAGATCACCTCCTTCCTTTTCTTTCTCCTTGCTGTTTTCTGTTTTTTTGGGAAAACAGCAGCAGTTAAAAAAAAGAGCCCAGCTCGCAGCCAAGCCATCCCTCCTCCTGGCCCAGTCCGGCCCATCTGGCCTCCATGGCCCGCAGCGCTTCCTAACCCTAGCCCACTCGGCATCGCTCTCCCCTCGCTCGTCCTTCCCCCTCAGCGCCGCTCGCTCCCGTCCCTCGATCTCCCTCGCTCTTGCCGTGAGCGCCCCTTCCCCCGATCCAGTGCCTCGCTCCTTCTCCCCGTCCCTCCAGCAGCGAGCCCGCGCCCTGTCTTCTAGGTTGCAACACCGCAGGGGCTCGTCGCCCCTCCTCTCCAGCCAAGCCGGCCGGATCCCGCGTCCCCAGCGCGACTCGCGCCATCGTTCCCGCGCCTCGCCTCCAGCCATGCCGCGCCATGGCCCTGCTCCCGTCCTCCGTGGCTCGGCGCCCTCCATCCGCGTCGCCGGAGCCAGCAGCCGCGGGCCGGCCAGGATCCTCCAGCGCAGCGCCAGCCAGCGCCTCCTCGGCCAGGGGCTGCCGCCCGAGACCTGCTGCTGTGCATCTCCCGCCTCGCCGGTTCATCTCCGCCATGCCGCTGCCATGGTCTCGACATCGCCTCCCCGTGCTGCCCCTTTTGGTTGCTCCCGTGTTTTGCTTCGTTTCGGATCCTCAAGACCGGCTAGTCTGCTCCGACTCGAGACCGAGACCTTGCCATGTTTGTTTGTGGCTGTTGTTGTTTCTCCTAGGATCTCGGGAGCGTCAAGTTCCTCTTCAAGATGAACGGCTACACGATGAGACGCCAAGTACCACGACGACCCTCATGTACCCCTACGTCAACGACGACCTCGAGTTCGAGTACCGGATGTGCCAAGTACCTCGACGCCGAAGATCAAGACCTCAAGTTCCACGACACGTTGAACAAGAACATCTACGGAACGAGAACGACTACATGATGCGACGCGACAAGTACCCCGCCGGCAAGACCGCTACGGCTGAACGACTACCCGATGCGTCAAGTTCGACTACCGTCGCCGTGTTCGACTACTTCCTTTTGGCAACGGGAACGACAACTTTGACAACGACCGCCTCGAGAACGACTAATTCCACTACGTCTACTTCCTCTACGACTCGAACCCCTCCGAGAACGAACGTTCCAAAGGTATAACCCCGACACGATGACCCGTGGACGAATGCTTGTTGTGTTATATGAAATGTTTCACTTATGTGGTCCATGCCCGTTTCGCCTTTTGTCATGCTCCTCGTTTGCCTTGGCGGCAACCCATGGGAACCCGGCAACGGGATCACCCAATCTTCTTGCATGACACGCTTCGCCACCTTGCTTTTGCACCGGCTTCTCGACGAGTTGTCGAATCATCGGAACGTTGCCGTGGCACCGTTTCCATTCTCGTCGCCAGGACACTCCTTTCCTTCTGTCGTGGCGACCAAATACTTCATACCTCTTCATGTCAACCTTTAACTAAAATTGCATAAACTTGATCATGTCATCCGCATCATGTTAACAACATTAATATGTTTACAATGTGTGAATTGTTGTTTGCTTAAAATTACTAAACATGCACACGGGGATTTTTCCGGAATTGTTGTTGTTATTTCTGGCCTCATTTAAAATGACTAAATAGTGTAGTTTTATTGCTTCACCTCTTCCTATGTTAAAAACATTTAATCTTGTCTTGTAAATAAACAAGAGTCTATTAAATAATTAAGATGTGGTGTTTCGTCAATATGCAAGTCGATGCATATTGACCCCACTTAACTTGTAGTGTTGTTTGTGCACATTGCCATGCCATGCATAATTAAACCGGACATGCATCATACTTGGATGTGCATCGTATGCCATGTTTATGCTTGTGTGTTTACCGTGTTGTTTGCTTCTTTCCGGTTGCTTCTCTTGTTAGCTTTGGTTTCGTTCCGGAGTTGTGAGGATTCGCTCGACCATGTTGCTCCGTCTACTTCATGGACTTGTTCTTCTCCCTTGCAGAATCCCAGGCAAGATGATCATACCCTTGGATACCTTTACTACCATTGCCATGCTTAGTTGTCTTGATGCTATCGTTACATGTCGCGCTACCCATCTTTTATGTCAGCCTCTCCTTGTTGCCATGAAACCTCTAACCTTTTGACACCTTCCTAGCAAAACCACGGTTTGGCTATGTTAACCGCTTGCTCAGCCCCTCTTATAGCGTTGTTAGTTGTAGGTGAAGATGAAGATCGTTCCAGGAGGGAACTTGTTGTTGGAATATCACAATATCTATAATTATTATTAACACACCTATATACTGGGCATGGGTGGAAGGCTTGGCCTTTTGCTCGGTGTTTTGTTCCACTCATACCACCTTAGGCGCCGATAAACCAGCATTATGTTCCTTGATTTTGCGTTCCTTACACGATGGGTGGATGGGGACCCCTTGACAGTTCGACTTTGAATAAAACTCCTCCAGCAAGGCCCAACATTGGTTTTAATTTGCCTCATAATAACAACTTAATTAATTAATTAAATTTGCATAGGGGGTCGTGTCCCCGGGTTCTTAATTCTACATAGCAGGGGGGCCAGTGCTGATGGTGTTGGTCCCAAACGGGGAGCCTGCGGGGCTACCAAGGGGAAACTCGAGGTTTGGCTCCCGTAGCTTCTCCCATCCGGTCGTGGCCTGAGACGAGATACGCGCGGCTAGTATCAAGGTGTCGACACACCGGGAGGTCTTGCTGGACTTGTTTTACCATTGTCGAAATGTCTTGTGCACCGGGAAGCCGAGCCTGATCGGATTTCCCTAAGATAAGGGGTGATGATATTATATTTATCACTTCAGCTAATCGTGAGAGCTTGTGATGGGCTAAGTTGGAACACCCCTGCAGGGTTATAATCTTTCGAAAGTCGTGCCCGCGGTTATGTGGCAGATTGGAATTTGTTAATGTCCGGTTGTAGAAAACTTGACAGAGGATCCGAAGTAAAACTCACAACTGTGTGAGTAACCATGACTGACTCTTTTCACTTTGAGAAGAGAACACGGTGGGGTTATGTTTGACTCGTATGTAGTTTAGGATCTTTAGCGATCACTACTAGTTCGCGACCGTTTGCGTAGATGCTCATCTTACTCTTGTACTCGTAAGTTAGCCACCATATTATGCTTAGCCGCTGCTGCAACCTCACCACTTTACCTCTTCCTACCCATAATGCTTTGCTAGTCTTGATACCCATGGTTATGGGATTGCTGAGTCCTCGTGGCTCACAGATACTACAACACCAGATGCAGGTTCAGCCGAGATTGATGCAGGAGCTGGTTCAAGTACTTCTCTGGGAGCTCGATGAAGAGTTTGGCCGTATGCTTGTGACGTTTTTGACGATCAGTAGTGGTTTCTACTAGGATTCGATTCAGACCTGTGGTTTAACGTTATGTTTGGTATCTTGTCTTTTGGATCTTACCCTTAGATGGGCTGTGATGTTTTGAATGATGTTTTGCTTATGTAATGTATTGTGTGAAGTGGCGAGTGTAAGCCAACTATCCCCTTTTGCAATTTAATCCCTCTTTTACATGAGTCGTGCAAAGATACCAAACTTGAGATCATTCCAGAATGGGCTTATACCTTTAAGTCGTGCCTCGACACGTAGGAGGTATAGTCCCATCCTGGGCATTACACGCTGGCAGGTCCGCTACCACGGCGCAATGGCTATGCTCAATTTCCCCTTCGGCACACGTCCGGTCGACCTCGTTCCGCCGGAGGCAGGGGTGGTGATCTCGGCTATGGTGAGGGAGGACCGCGAGGGGTGGGAGCGCCTCGAGGCCGAGGCCGCCGACGAGGCCTACATGCAAGAGCTCCGCCAGAAACATCCGGAGCTCGTGGAGGTGGAGCGGGTGATCTATGCCAGCGTGGAGGGTGGCAAGGTTATCGTGATCTCCTCCGATGACGAGGTCGAAGGCAGCGATGACGGCAGCGCGGAGGGCGGCGAGGTTATCACGCTCTCCTCTGATGACGAGGTCGAAGGCGGCGGTGACGGCGGTTGGATGTCATCGAGGTGGGACCCGAACACGAGGAATCGACGTCGCGAGTGGAGGAGTGCCTTCCTTAACGACCCTGACGATGGCACCGGCCCAGACCCGGCTAGCGGCACACCGTACATGACGAGGAAGGATTGGCTCGACCTCTACTTCGACCGAAAGTACTTTAGCTTAGTTTAAATTTTTGTTTTATATTCGGTTATGCAAAACTATCTATGTTTATGTTTGAATGCATGCTACTTTTGGTTGAACCTGCTTTGAACTTGATCAAATTGAAGCTTACAACGTTAAGTTTAGGGGATCGACTAGAGAAGGCCAAAAATTGTTGGAGTATGTATATATACAGCCAGTCTATTCTGCTAATATTAGCAGAATAACTATTCTGATAACACTTCCGCACTCAGTAGCAGAGGTACTACAACATAGTGACCAGTGAACTTCATGTTGAAAAAATTGTACGTGTTGTTTTTTCAGTACCTTTTTTGCTCTAGTTTTTTAACCGTTTATCCAAACAATGCGTGTAATATACTTTTAAAAAGCTATGAATTATTCGCTACTTCGCCATGTTGAACACTTTTCGACATTCCTCACGGTTTAAGAGCAGTTTTAAAACGATGCGACCCACGAATAATGGCAGCGAGCGTTTTTTCGTGTTTTTAACTAAACCGCTCGTCGGAATGAAACATATGATACGCCGTTGGAAAGATATCGTCTAGGCGCATCTTTTTCATATGTACTATTTTGTCTAATTCGTTACGGTTTAAAAGCAGTTTCAAATTTACTAAATCGCGGAATTCTGTTTTTCGAATTTTTTCAAATTTTCGGTACTGTTTTTGCTTCAGTTTTTCAACCGTTTGTCGAAACAAGGCGTGTGATACGCCGTTGGAAAGCTATGGACGAGGCGCAACTTTCATATATTGACATGTTTTTGAGATTCCTTACGGTTTTTAGTTAATTTTGAAAATCGTGCGGCAGACTACGAGAGGCAGCGGTTGTTTTCACAAATTTTTAACAAACCGTTGGTCGAAATGATCCAAACGATACACCTTTGGAAAGATATCATCGAGACGCTACTTTTTCATGTAGAACACTCCCTCTAATTCATTATGGTTTAAGAGTAGTTTTGAAATTACAAAAACACGGACACTCTATTTTTCGCGACACCCAAATCGTCGTGTGTACTGCATCACACAGATGAACGCACTGCTTCGGACCAAAAAACCGCACTGCGTCAAATAGTCAAGTGAACTTCTTGATTTCTATTGTCGGACGTACATTTTATCAGATGGGTTTTTGTGAGTTTTGTCACCATTTTAAAAAAAAAATTAACAAGAGTGGACCTCAAAGACGAGGCAAGTGAACCACATCGGGGGAAAAGTGAAGTGCAACACGAGTCTAAGTTACTGGACTACATGAGCAATGTTACTGGACTACATGGTCAGTGTTAGTGAGCTGCATCAATTTTTTTCTAAGTTACTGGACTACATGACCAATGTTACTAGACTACATGGTCAGTGTTAGTGAGCTGCATCAATTTTTTTTGTTCATCTTTTCCTGCAAAATGTAGTTGTGAAATATAGTTAATGGAACAGTGGGGGTGTAATGCGTCAGAGTAGCCTTGAACTTCAGCGTCTTCTTTGTTTTGCAAAGTGCACCGCTAAGGTTTTCTTAATAAACTGCATCGATTTTTACCAAAGTATAAACAATGTCCATACAAATTTGCAAAAACAATTCCTCCAAAATAATAAAAGTGAAATCCTATGAAAACTGCACGGAGCGGTGAACTACATCACCGTGGGAACAATGCCGCACACATGCGCTCCACACCTCCGGCCGGCCGACTGCACGTAGATGCGCTCCGCACAGCACGAATGCATCGATTGAACTGCATACTGGCTCGAGTGGAGAGGGGAAAGAGTTAAGGTGGGAGGGGATCCCTAGCGCCCGTGGATGAACCGCACGAGGACGCTTGGCGCACTGCTAGAGAGATCCAGATGCACTGCAATGCCACGTCTAGGATCTCGGAAACAACATTATCTGGAGTGGTTCTCCCGTCCCCGGCGAATTGCTCCCGGTGCGGAATCCCTCATTCCCGACGCGACAGATGTTGGGGGCAGTAGTTGCATGAGCCCGCGAGTGTTGGCGCCCTCCCCACCAAGGTCGCCCGTCGAGGCCCACTACAGGTCGCCATGGCGGACGAAGAGAAGGGGAGGAGGATGTCCCGGTGTGGTGAGGGCATCGCCGAACCACACGCGGCGCGGCGGCGAACTACACAGACTTCATGAGCACATTGGCCCCGTCAACTCCATGGTCAGCGCTGGACAGAGGAGCAGAGGCCCTTTGGCCAGCCGAGGTGAGGAGTACGATGCCGGGCGTGGTGGCGGCCGGTCCCGTGCGCAACCGCCGGGTCCCGTGCTGGGTCGTTGGCGCCCCAAAACATCGAGGGGAGGGGAAGGGGACCGCGCCCTACTGTCTGTTCATCGACGCCGCAGCAAATCGAGGCGAGGGGAAGGTGAGCCCTCCACTGCGCTGGCCCTCCGCCGTGGTGGCTGGGGGAGGCTGCCGCCCGTCGTTGCTATGCAGGAGCCACCACCCTCCATCGATGACCACCGAGATGAGCGCGGGGAAGTGCGGATCCCGCCAAATCTGGCACCATGGAGGGATGTGGTGGTGGCAGCAGGGGAGGGTGGTGGCGCGGTGGCCCGGAGGTAGGTGGCGCGCGGCCGTGCGGGGCAGGAGTGCGCTCTTTGCCGCGGGGGAGGTTCGCGGCGCGCGGGAGCAGGGGAGGTGGTGGGTCGGCGCTGCGGGGAGGATAATTGCGCGGCGACGCAGGGGAGGTTGCGGGATGGGAGGCGGGGAGTAGGGGAGTGGGCACGAGAGGATAAGGCAATTTTTTTTACGCGAGCAGTTCGGCTCCGTTGTTTCTGGGGTCAATTTGTAGCTACGGGTCGGCTCGACACTGTTATCAGAGTAAGCTTTTTGAGGTGCAGAATAAGGTCTTAAGGGGCGTTATCATAATAGACCCACCCTATATATATATATATATATATATATATATATATATATATATATATATATATATATATATACAGCCGGTCTATTCTCATAACATTATGAGAATAATATTCTCATAACACTTCCGAACTGCATTGGAAAGCTATGCGCACTGCTTCCTTCTTCTGTTCTGAACCGCAGAGAGGGGCAGTAGCAAACCTTCACGGAGCAGCATTTCTGGCTAGTTTGATCGATTTCTATTGTTTTATTTGTGTGTGCGTTGATTTAATATATTATTAAACACGCAATTCTGCGAGAAAACAACGGAAATCGTTGGATTTGGCGGATCTGCCTCTGTTCTTCCGCACGGGCAGGAGCTTCGCATCCTGCTGGCGGGCTTCGTATTCGATTTTATAGTGTGATCCTAGTGTGTTACTAATTTCGCGTTCATGTTTTTGTTATTCCGCAACAGATTAATTTGCTAATAGGATTGAAATTTTAGGATAATTGGTCAATTATCTCTCTGTTCTAGCGCAAAAACGGCAAGGTCTCTGTCCTCCCCCGCCCGGATCGAAATTGTTGTGTTTTTTATGTATTTTTTCTATTGTTTTCGGCAATTACGTGCTGCCTTGCACCTATCCGTATGAATTGCAGCGGATTAAGTTGTTAATTTTGAAGAATTTAACTTTTTTCCATGTTTTTTGTGTTCAAGCGGGCGCCACTGGCTTTGGTCGTTACTCAAGATGTTTTTTGAGTTTTTGGGCATTATATAGTTTTTAGAACTGCATTACAGCCTGTGTTTTTCTTCTGCGAATCGTGGAGGGATGAACTGCAGTAATATGCAATGCGCGGTGAATATTGTAGCGCGGTGAACTGCAGTAATATGCAATGCGAGCCTGTATGAACTGCATTACAGCCACAGGGGGGGGGGCTAGTTTAATAAGTTTTTTTGCTTGGTCAAGCGCGGTGGACTGCAGTAATATGCAATGCGAAATGTACCTTGTCATGTTACCGCACTGCTTTATTTGTAGTTTTACTTTTTTTTGGGTTGTGTCTGTACATATATATATTGGTGGGTCAATTGGCTCGCCTCCCACCTTATCCCTGGCGGCCCCCCTCCCACCTTATCCCTGGCGGCGAACATTGCCTGCTCTTTTTGCCACTCCTCCTCGATCTGTCTTCTTCCCAACCAGACCCTACGCCTGGCAATGGATTGCGCATGCGGCTGCCTGGCAAGGTTGGAGCCCATGCTGGAGACATGCTTTTTTTCTGAATGGTTGGTTCTGAACCAGAGGCAGCGGCACAGCGTGCTCTGTTCCCTTCTCTATTCTTCAGGTATTCGATTTCGGGCTCCATTCGTCCATGATTCATGGGTATGTATTTCTCGCATAGTCTTTTCATGTGTTGTGTGTAGTTAACACTATCTGAATATTTGTAGTAGTATTAGTTTCTGAAGAAGCATTTTTCACTAAGTATAAGTGAACTGCTTTTCACATAGAGTTTTATTATGAATATTGTAGGAGCAGCAGCAATTTTGTCTAGTCAATATTATTATATATTGACATCAATATTTATTATGAAGATTGTAGCAGCAATTTAGTTTGTTCTTATTTGTTCTTATTTTCTGTTCTTGTTGATTTGCTTGCAGAAATTCCCTTCTGGTCTAGTCAGGGTAACAGAAAGCTGTGTTAATTTGGCCTTGGTTAGCAAGAATGGATATCATGATGTTGATGTTATGTATTCGGTTGGCTCTGATGATTGTTTGGATCTCAAAGATGGCTGGAAGGAATTTGTGGAGGAAGATGGTCTTCAGGCTGGGGATGTTGTCATGGCTATGTTTTATAGGCATGCAAAGTGTTTGGAAATCAAGTTAAATTTGCTTTAGATCAGTCTTGCTTGAGCAGCAGCAGCATGAGACAATTTTGTTGTAATAATTCAACATTTTTGTGTGGCTTCTAGTTTATTTTCTATAAGAAATCTGAGTATAAGTGAACTGCTTTTCACAGATAGTTTTTCATGTGCATCCTATCAGCAGCAGCAGTTGAAGCAATATACAGACTGGAAACACCCACTAAGCTTTCTTTCTTTTTTCTTTAACCCACATACGGAACTAGAGTGCTTAATAAAATAGGACCGCATCAACCATTATAGTAGCAGTAGTTTTGTGAAAGAAAAATCTTTGTGAACTGCTTTCATAAATAGTTTTTTAGGTGTATCCAAGCTACAGCAGCAGTTGAAGCAATATACATACTGAAAACAAACTACTGAGAACTGCATATTGTTGATAGATACAAACCAAGGTTATGCGCTCATAATTAACAAAGTAAATCATCAAGCAAACTATTGCAACATAAGCAAACATTGTGCCAAAGCAAATTACAATGAAAGCAAACTAATCTACATAAGCAGAAGGAAACAAATTGAGCAATTGTGACAGGAATCCTTGGCTATCAGCATCTGGCCTGCTTCACCAGTTCCACCTGTGGGAGGTGGAGGTGGAAGTTGATCCCCCCTTGCCCGCCACCCTCCAGGATGATCTCGGGCGCTTCCTCGTCTTCTCTTTTGCAGAGCGGGTGAGGCCTTTCTGCACTATGGTGATGCGGTTCCATATCTCGAACGCAGTGTAGGCGTCCTTGGCAGCATACTCAACGTGCTTCATGCTGAGAATCGAAGTCCACTGGCGGTGGTCTTGGTCTGTCATCTTTTTCTTCATGTCAGCGTATTCGTCATCGATGATGGCAGAATATACATCACCAAGTGAGTCCAGTGTCTTCGTTCCTTCACGCACCCTCCAGTTTGCTTGAATGTCGACGAAGTTGGGGATGTGGAGGTTGCAGCGTGAAAGCTTCTCCTTGTCCTGGTCGATGCAGAAACCAGCGAACTCGTACCTAAGCGAAGTGAACCACAAGTTATACTTTTCGGAATTGCATATAGAGACATATAGAACTGCAACACAGATGAAAAGGAGAGACCCATCGGCCTGCAACTATATTTTACTCAGCAGAAAGAATGGCTTACCTTGGGTCGCCGAGGAACTTGTCGAAGGTGATGCATCTATCGCCCATTGTAGCGCATACTTGGAAAAGCAGCATTGGGTGATATTTGCCGATGGAGAGTTGAATCACGGCCGCTCTGCTCTTGTCGGGTGTGTACTCGAGGTCGATGCCGACGATCTTCTCGCGGCGCCCCCGGAGAACTGCCTTGTACTCTTCGACGTACGTCGCCACGGCGTCCACGTCGTTGGTGTAGACCACCTTGAGCTTGGTCTTTCCATGCGCCAGGACATCGTCGTAGATCTTGGTGAACGGCATGGCTGGAAAGAGGAGGAACAGGAGGAGGAAGCGCAGTGTTGTGTGTTTCTGCGAACGATCAGGGTGATGGAGCGCGGAATTTAAAGGGGAGCGGCAGCAACTTCAGCCGAGCGCACGATCTCGTCCTCCAACCGACATGGCGATCGTGTGTTCTTGATGATCGTGGCCTTCGCGCGTCTTCCAACCGGCCGGATAGAGGAGCGGGCGCGCGGCGCTTCGGGCGATTGTGGGCGCGTATAGTTCCGGCAGGCGAACCAATTCGTTTTCTATAACCGAACTGCATCATTTTGAAACAGAGCCGTTTTTTGTAACCGAACTGCATCGTGTTACAACCGAGCCGTTTTTTTATTTTTTGTCTATGACATGTGGGCCCGTGGGCCTTTTATTCATTAAGCCTCTCTTTTCTTCTATGTTTCTTGCAGTCCCCCTTCTCCTTCCTCTCCCCCGCACAAAAATCCCCTGCCCTCGTGCTCTCGTGGTGGAGAGTGACGACGCCCGCAGCTGCCGCCGTCCATAGGGGCGCTCTCGTGGTGGACAGCGACGACACCCGCAGCCGCCGCCGTCGGTAGGGGCGCTTCCTCTGCCGTCGCCGTCCGCAGCCGCCTCCTTTGTCCGTCACATCATCTCATGGTGAGCCCCAAATCACCCCCAACCCGTTCCAGATCTTGTGCTAGGGTTATTTTTGGAGCCAGCATCCTCTTCTTAACTTTGTTTTGTATGCTTGAAATTGCAATGCCCTATGGATTGAAAGTTTTTCTCTGCCTGTTTTTGGGTTTGCTGTCTAGGGTTTGATTATTATCCCTTTCTGATAGACACAACATGGCTTCTTCCTCCCCAATTGATGCTCACCAGTTAGCACAGCTCCCCCATCTGGTACTACATCAAAGTGAACTGCATTTTTCATACACGGTCAATTGCTTTTTGTTGAACAAAATAGTGCACTGTATCGTAGATTCCTTTACCAAGGCCCATTTTTTCAGACATGTGGCAAACTGATATGAACTGCCTCAAGTTAATTGTTTTTAGTTTTTTGGAATGACATTAAGTTACTTGTTATGTTTAATTGTTCAACATAAACTGCTAAAAGAGCACTGCATTTGGACATTGCTTTGTATTTTTTTGTCTATCCACTATGCGGTTGCCAAATTGATATGAGCTGCATTAAGTTTTAGTTTTTGCCTCTCACGGAACTGCATGAATTTGTTTTGTTTTGTATATCTAAGCGCACTCCATTTTTATATGTGTTCAATTGGTGACTCAACGAATTAGTGCACTGCATCATATATCCCTTTACCAAGGTCCATTTTCAGACACGCGGCAAATTGATATTCAAGCGACAGGAACTGCATTAGGTTTTCTGTTATGTTTTAATTGTTAAACATAAACTGCTGAAAAGAGCACTGCATTTCTACATTGTGTTTCCAAGTTGATATGAGCTGCATTAAGTTTAGGTCTCCCTCTCACACACATATTTTTCTTATGTTTTTCTTACCCACAGTTTTATGTCCTGGTGGGTCCGGGGGTGGTGGTGTTAACTATTTGATTACACGTTATTTCACAGCCGATGTTGTCAGTGGCGGGACATCTGATCAAGGCAGCATTCTACCTGATTTGAGTGAAACCCAGTCGCAATCTGTTGATGGCACAGAACCAGGTACACAGGATTGGATGGTCCCTGATCAGATTGCAGCTGATGTTGAGAGGAAAAGGCAGAAATCGATTGCGCTCGGTAATACTTTCGTGAAGGCTCATAAGGCGAAGCACGTAAAATTTGATGAGGGTAAGGAGATAGGAAGGAGGATTGCAGATTCAAAGAAGTCTGCTAAGTTTGCCCCTGCAAAGAATCATGTGAAGAGAAAACTCAACACTGTTGCAGAGCAGGGTTTAAGTTCTCCACGGCGGAGCCCGCGTGTTGATTACTCAAAGAGGCCTAATTATGCCGAGGTTGATGTGCATGGGATTCAAGGAAAGCGGAGACGCGCGGACGATCACTCGGGTGTTGATTCTGAGCGTCCATCTAAGTTGACGCGGGAAAATGCAGCTGGAGAAGCCCTAGACAGTGATTCTGATGAGGAGGATGTTGATGTTAGGAAGGTATACGCTATTTATTTATTTTTCTTCTTCTGTTTTTTAAGTTGTTTCGCATGAGTTTGCTGATGTGAACTGCATTTTTTATTCTTTTTTTTGTAGACTGCTAAGAGTACCAAGAGGAAGAGGTCTGAAGATGATGTTGCGCATGAATGGCGTTTTAACAAGACTGTTCGGCTGTCCATTCCAAACGTATGCAAAGCTGTTGCCTTGTTGGATGAGCCGCACAGAACTTTGGTGTGGCAAGTAGGTTTTGGCATTGTCTTCGACCTGAAATTAGAGAAGAATGTTTCTCGTGTTCTTATGTGCAAGCTGATGGGAAAGATCGACCCTGATTCGATGAGATTGGACTGCGGGTCAAACAAGGTTCTGGAAATCAATCGTGAGGTTGTCCATCACATTTTTGATTTCCCTATGGGTTCTCGCACTGCTCCCAGGCCTGCTGCCAACGGCCATGATGATTCGCTGGCTAATCTGAAGGATGAACTTGGTTTCAACCGTTCTCGTAGCATAGATGTGAAGGACCTGCTTATTTTACTTCGCACGCTGGCTGCGGACTGTGCGAAGGTTAATAAGACTATGAAGGTTTTTTCTCATTGTTTTCCAGAGCTTGCTTTTTCCCAGCCCTAAAACTCGGTTGTCCAGGGTAGCTGCTATGGTTGAAAACTTGGATTTTGCATCTATGGCTAGCATGGAATTTTGTCAGCTTGTTGTCGACGAGCTGCAGGCCGCTGTGTACAAGTGGAATTCTGAAGGGAGCAAGCAGAACTGCGCTGAGGGTTGCACCATCGTGCCCCTGTTCATGTACCTCGATTCGTTGAATCTTCGCAATGTATCGGTTATGGATACACGCACTCCACGCGCTGCAATACTGTCCCATATGCAGTTGAAGAAGATTCACAACGCCGACATTATTGTCAGGGGAAAGATACACCTAGACACTTACAAGTTTGGCAAGCTGCCGGTCAGTGCATAGCCAGCCTTTGTGTTTGTTTTATTCCTTTTTTTTGCCATGCTAAATGTGAACCTCTTATGTACTTTTTTGTGAACTGCATCTCTTTTTTTTGTTAATTTGTTCAGTGGAAGGCGGAAGGGGACATTGTGTACAAGCGGACTGCAGTTGCCGAAGCGCCTGAAATGTTTTGTGAGCCTCTTGCTAGGGCGGCTCCAATTCGACGGGGTCGTGGTTTTGCTAGGGCGGCTGCTAGAGGTTTTTCTGGCGAGGCTTCTGCTGATCGCAATAAATTTGTTCAAGTCGATGAGCTTCTCGACCGGGTCATCAATTTAACTTCTGATTTCCCAACATCCAGTTCCAAGATGAGGAATATTGTTGGATTGTTTCCTGAAGGCAAAGGCCCTTCTGAAGCAGAAATCGAGGCCGCTCATAACTTTGACCGTGGGCAGCTTGAATTCCTTAAGCAGACAGTTACGAATATCAGGTCTTTTCGTTCAGTTTAAGCAGTCTTAGGACGACAAGTGTGCTAGGTATGAGCAGGAAGCTGAGGCAATTGTGAAGGAGATGAACAGGCATGAAGATGTTGTCTGGCCTTCTTTGCTTGACCCCGCAGCTGTGGATGTATGTCTTTTTTCATATGTGAAAATTTTTTTTACCCATTTTGTTATCGATTTTTTCTGTGTGTTGTGGCATTGACTATTTGTTTTCGCATCCTTTTGTTCTTTTCGCAGTGTGGAGGAGAATCTTCTAATGCTAACGCTTGTCGTGATGATGACCACCAGGAACACTACGGTGTTGATTCTGATTATTTGTTTGACAGGCCATTGTCCCCTCTTGACGAAGCTGCCAAAGACAATCCTCTTGATGAAGGCGTTACCGACAAGGTTTGATTTCTTCGTATTTTTTGTTACAGTGGACTTCATTGTTTAATTTTTTGTAGTGTCCAAAACAAACAATCATATTTTTGCACCAGCAGTGGCAGCGAACTACAGTTTTTAACTTTTTTCTAGTGTGCACCAGTAGTGGTAGTGCACTGCAGTTGTTGTTTAGAGAAGCATCATTTTTTAGGAGTGAATTGCATGATCTGGTGTTGGCTTTTTAGTTGTAGAGATGCATTTTGGATAATAGTTTTATTTATGTTTTTTGTTTTTTAGGATGGCGAATCAAACGTGGAAATACATGGGAAGGAGGCAGAGGGTGACGCTGGCAAGGACGACGAGGCTGACAAGTCTAAAGAGATGGAAGGCGACGCTTCTCTGGTGAGTATAGAGAATTTGCATTTTGTGTTTTATTTTTATTTTTCATGCTAGCTTCATGGTCCGTTTTATTAGTGAACTGCATTCTCTCTTTTTGTTTAATGTGTTTTATTTTTTAACTCATCAGAACTGTGGATTAAATGTTGAAATCCAAGCGGAGCGCATCATGGAGGATGATAATGTGGAAGGGAGAGGAGGGGAGGAGCCTAATGCGGAGGTTGATAAGGCAGAAGGTAGAGAAGGAGGGGAGTGTCCTGTTGAGGCTGATAAGGCACAAGAGAGAGAAGGAAGGGAGGATATTGTGGATGGTGATAAGCATGAAGAGAGAGAAGGAGCTCCTCGTGTTACAGTTGAAATTGCAGAAGAGAGAGAAGGAACTCCTAGAGTCGGATTTGATGCTGTGAGGACATCCGCTGGCATTGATGGTGTTGGTGGGCCTACTGTTTTGTCGCTTGGCGATGAGGTGCCTGAGAAATTTTGTGTCGTCCCTCGCGCCCCCGAGCAATCTGATGGTAATCTGGCTTTCCCAGCCGAGACAACCAAAGTCCTAGCTGAGACAGTTTCGATTGGTTCTGAAGAGGAACAGCCAAGACTCTCTCAGGACATGAGCAATCAAGCGTCGCTTGACGATGATATTACCGGGTTGGCTCACTTGACGCTCATCGAAGATGTATCTGAGCAGCCGCAGGAAGTTTATTCTGAAACCGAAGGTAAGCGAACTGCATTATTTTTGTTCTTTCCCGGTGCGAAATGGACCGTGTGTGTTTTATTATCTAATATCGTTCCCACTCTGTATGCAGATGAGGAATTACCTGTTGTTACTCCTTCGAGCATTGATCCAGCTCTTATGAGAAGATACAATGAGTTATATGATGCTGTTACGAGGGCTAGGAGGGATAATAAGAAGAAGTATGACATTTTTTGTCTTACACCCCGGTTATTTAATATGTTATTTTTTCAGGGACACCCATCTTATCACTTTTTGCTAGGCTTTTTTCTTCTTGTCTAAAGGCATCTAGTTGCATTCAAGGGCGAGTTTGGTGATATTACTATTGGTCATGTTGGCGAGTCTTTTTGGTCGTATGGAACGCTGAGCACGCGCCTCGCAAATATTGGTGTCTCTATGTTAGCTGAGAGGTTCAAAGGAACTCAAACAATGATTGTCCCGTACAACCTATGTGTAAACATTTTCATTAATTTATATTTATCCCTCATCCAATTTTTATTTGTGCTATAAGCATTTTCATTAACTCTTTGGTTTTGTCTTTTTGGCAGAATTCCATTTGGAACGGCGGTGCCATAAATAGGGCTTTGAAAAAGATGTTTTCTTCAAGCGCAGAGGAACGTGTGGACAAGAAAAACTTGGTAACGCATTTTGACCATTTTCGTCATCTTGAAAATAAGTTTTCTGTTTTTCTATTTTCTCATCTGGTTTGTTTTATTATTTTTTTATTTCAGATTATGTTTACAATATTTGATCCTCCTCCCGCAAAAATGAAGGACGCGATAGGACACTACTGCTTGGTCACTTTGAACCTGCGAGAGAAGCGTTTTGAGTTTCTCGACTCATTGAACGGCGCCGACAGTGCTCCTGCAAATCTTGTCTTCAGGAAAATGGTCAGGAACATCAAAAAAGTTTGGAAAGATGGCAGCGCAAGCTGCGATGAGCCGTTGAACCCTCCCACCCTTGACGGCTTTGTGCTGACTCATGTTAATGTCCCACAACAGGGAAACGGGTTTGTACTTGTTCTCCTTTTCTTTTTCCTCCTTCAGTTTTTTTGTTTAAGTGAGCTGCATTATTTTTACTAAATTAGAAGCACCTTTCCCTTGAGCGAACTGCATTACTAATGTGTCATTAGTTGTTCTCCCTCAGTTTTTTGTGTGTATGGAGCTGCATTGTTTTACTAACATTAGTAGCACTTCATTATTGAGTGAACTGCATTAGTAATGTGTTTATGTTGGTTTTCTTGCAAGCATGATTCTGGATTTGAATGTTCCAATTCATGCAGACCTGGGATGGTGAAACGATTGCCAGGTTTGGGAAGGAGCACATTGGCTACATCAGGAAGGCGATGCTCTATAGTTGGCTGACCTCGTCGCATTGCTGTCTGGACCTGACATCACTTTTAATTTTTAAAGAAGGTTATTACATTTTTTCAGTCACACACCCTTTTATTAAGTAACTTCATTGATACAGAAATGGAGGTCCACTACTTTTGTTAAGCTTTTAGTAGAACCCCATTCGCATGTTAAAATGACTTTCGTTAGTGAACTTGATGATTCTTTTCATTTTGGTCATTATCCATTTTTTTGTGCAGGCTTTGACGAAGGCGCACACCAAGGTGGTATTTCCTTGTTTGAAACTCAGGTTCACACTCCAACCATTCAGAAATTTGTCCTTGATGAACCCCCCGTTAAGCTTGAAAAAGAACCGGTGTGTAAGAGGTTGAGGAGTGGCGCCGGCACTTCGAATGAAAAAGCTCTTGAGAAATCTCCTGTCAAGGTCAAGCGTGGGAAGAAAGGAGTTAGCCCTCCGAATGCTGAAGATAGTGATGATGATTTTGAGAGGCCACCACCAGTGCCTAGGAGGACCAGGAGCGTAGTTGTGGAACACCCGACCGACAGCGAGGCACTAGTTCTATCAAATAAGAGGCATGTGCAGAAGCCATCAAAGTTTAGATCTCCTATACAGAAGTTGAAGCCTGCGAGATTCAGCAATCTTGCGGAGATGAGGAAAGTCTTGCAACTCATCACGAGCACACCATTCAGGCAGAAATACAACGAGTAAGTTCTTTTTTCGTTAGTTTTTTCGTTTTTTGATTCTTAATGTGTGTAATGTTTTGTGTGTTTTTCCTTTTGTGTTCCTAACCACCCACCCTCGCCGTTTGTTTTGTGCAGGTGCGCGCTTTTCATGCACAGGAATCTTGTCGAAGTCTACACTGTGAATGTGGACTACATGTTCTTAATTTTCACCAGAGGTGGTTTCATGGACTCGGAATTGATGGATCATATCATCAGGTACTGGAAGAATGACGAGCATATGAATGTGGTTTATCGATCTGGCGAACGCGTTCTCCTGCCCCTTTGTTTATCACGGTATTTCTCTTTTCCCCTTTTTTTCTTTTTTCTGCTAGAGTGAACTGCAGTTCATAGTGTCTAATAATTTGTTTTAGCAATGTACTAAACTGCATACATTTATTTTGTGTTTAACCCATGTATCTTAAATGAAACAAATTGGGGGGAGAATTGTGAACTGCATACTGTTTAGAGAAGCGTGATCTGTTTTTTCATTAAGCGTAAGAGTGAACTCTGAGGGGGGACTGCATTAACGTTCTTTTGTGAATTACCCACACGCAGTATGTGCTTCAAATGAATGATCACGCGGATAGAGATGAAGATGGAAACGTTGTGTTGCCTTTTGTCCACGACAAGTTTAACGTTGATGATGCAGCAAAGCAGTTCAAAGTTTTTGTTCGTGATGATGAGAACCTTCTTGATTGCAAATTAGTAAGTTATCAGATTTGCTTTGTTTAGCCTTATGTACTTATTTTCTCTCCCAATTTTTTCCAGTAATCCTTTTTCACTCATCAAACCCATAACAATTTTGATGAAACAAAATCAGATTATGTTACCACGATTGAAAGACCAGCATTACTCACTATACACGATGAATAGGCACCGCGACACCCTTGATATTCATGACACTAGGAGGTACAGCGGACCGATTGATGAAACAACGAGGTGGCATAAGTCTGAATACCACAGCGACCGCACTGAAATGGTAATTTTTTTTCTTTTTCACCTTCTTCTTGTTTTCATGCGTGCGCGTGTCGAACAATATTGTTGTGATGTGTATTTTTGTTTTTTTATTTTCACCAGATGATCAGGATGACTGCATTGTTAAAGAAGGTTTACGGAGAAAAGGAGTACAAGAGAAAGGAGTCGGTAGACTGGATCGATGTTTCAAAGAAAGCTAGCTTTTTGGGCGCCCCTGAGCAGGGCCCCAACGAGTGCAGCTTCTTTGTTCTGAAGATGGCTCAGTTTTACGATGGCAAAACCTTTGTTGTGAAATTCGCAAAGCGTAATGTAAGTATCTTTTTTTAACCCAATAATAATCCCTCATTCTTTGATATTTTTTTGCCAGTTCTTTTTTGTAGATGATCTTGTATATTTGTTTATTTTGTTTGCTTCATCGCAGGAAGCTGTTGTTGAGGAATGGAAGGCTGGGTACTTGTTCCAGATCCTGTTCCACCCTGAAAACATGGTCGTAGTCACCGAGTTCCCGAAGGATCTAAGAAATCTCTGCATTTCTCTTGGCTTTTCTCCAAAACTGGATTCGTACGAGCAGGATGAGGCATAAATGATAGCAGATCTTTTTTTATGTGTGTTGATGTCTTTTCGTGTGTGCTCCAAAACTTTCTGTAAACAGTATGTATAGTCGCTGTGTGTAGTTCTCGATCTGCAAAACTTTTCACATCATGTTGTGTGCTTTCATATATACCGGTCTAGTTAGTTTTGTGTTTTTCTTTTTTTGGCAGACAGGGACAATGTCAAATATGTACATAATGGAGCTTTCAGCCAATTCCTCCTTGTTTATTGTAACATGTTCGCAGCGCACTGCATTCACTCATATGAGTAGCAGCCAAGTTTTTTTAAATGTACGCATCCGCACTGCATCTCACCTTATCACATTGGACAGCAAAGAGGAATTCAAGGTGTTTGTCGTCGAGTTTCAAAATTTTGGAAAAATTGTATTAGAAGACAGAAAATCAACCGTGTCTGCTAAGCGAGAGCTCAATTTTTACATTTTTGCACTAAGCGCACTGCACTGTGTACTCGAAGCGAACTGCACTATAAGCTTTAAACGCACCACACAGGCACTGCACTGTACGTGAAGCCTAGTCTGACTCTATATATTTTTCTTTCTAACTGCATTCTATATTGATTCACTGTCATCTCAGATTCTATACGACGAAGAGAACTGCATTCTCAAAATGATATTCTGATCTTAGGGTTTTCATACAGAAGAGAACCGCATTCTGAGAATGACATTCTCATCTTATTTCTTTCATATAGAAGAGGACTGCATTTTATCAAGCATACCCCCCCCCCCCGCAGCACATTGATCACAAAGTATGTATGGCATATGTTATATCTATTCATTTTGAACTTCAATATTACATGTTGAATTCTTTTTTTTTGTAGTCCACTGAACAGAAGCTATATCTTATATACGATACGATATATATAAAGGATGAAGTTAACATATTTTAAAAGGTAAAACTGTATATGTGTTGATCTATGTCCTTTTCCTGCTGCTTCTTCTCAAATTGTGCACTGCATTTGTTTCAATGGTTGGTGCTGCTTCTGTTTTGCTCTTGTTGTTCGCATTACCCCTCGTAACGCGACCGTGCGACTGCGATGCTTGCCTACGCGCTGGATTCTGCGTTCTGCCTCTCCCCCTCGTTTTTGATGATGGTTCTTCGATGTCTTCATCATCTTCTTCTTCTTCCTCATCTTCCTCTTCAGTTACGTCAGCTTCGCTCTCTTCCTCGTTCTCTTCTCTGTCAGCATCTTCTTCGTCATCTTCTTCATCTTTTTCTTCTGTTCTATTTGGACAAGTTCTCGCGTTATGCTTCTCTCTCTTGTTGCAGACGCTACATAGTCTTCTCTTTGTCGTATCATCTTGTTGGTCAGCTTGGTGATCTGTGGCGGCATTTTCAGCCTGGATTTTTTCAGCCGCTCCTTACATGTTCTTGAGTTGTTTCCCGCAATCTTATTGCATGATTTGCACATCCTTACCCCCAGTGGTCTTCCTCCGCTGTCCAGTTCCGGCTCAGGCCTACTATTTTTTCAGGACTTTTTTCTTTGGTTGCAGCTTTTTTATTGGCTGATTTGCTCTCTTTCTTTCTCCCTTTTGTGTTTGAAACAGGTGGGGGAAGAATTGTGTCATCCATATTATGAGCTGCACCATCAGCGGTGTCGTGGATTTGTCACGGCAGATGTCCGGTTTAGAGAATTTAGGTTTGGAGCCATCGCGCGGGTTAGCTTGAAGAGGTTAAAGCACACAAAGAACACAGAGGGTTTATACTAGTCCGGCCCCTTCAATGAAGGTAAAAGCCTATGTCTAGTTTGGTTTGGTATTGCTTGGGCGTCGATGAACAGGGAGCGGATTGCTTGCCTGTGTCTCGACGGGTTGTTGCTTCTCCTTGAACCGTCGCCGGGTCGTCCCTTTATATAGGAGGCAATGCCCAGTTCGGTTTACAGAGTCCCGAGGCCGGTTCATAATCGTGTCTGCCTCGGTCTCTACCCTTTCTACCTTATACCTCAAGTTACATGATAGGACGGTTCATAAACCGTAAACTTTACATATGGGCCCTAAGCCTTCATGGACCGTAACATCTACTGGGCCTATGATAACACAGCTACATTAATATAATCCGGATCTTCCTAGCTGGTTTATACCTGCTAGTAATATCCCTGACATTAGGCCCCAAAATGATTTGAACTTGTTCATGCCAGTCTTTTAAATCTCTACATAATTTTCCTCTCTATAGTTTCTCTATTTTGTAAACCGGCTATGACGTCATCTCCGGAGATCATCTCAATCTGTTGTGACATCACCTCCGCATTTATTGCTCACAGATGTTTGTTACCTTTGTTTAATGGCTATCCCGAAGATCGAGGCGACAACGGAATCTTTATCCAATCTCTGACCTCCTTGATTCCCGCGCTTGCTGTTTCACCTCACCAGCCCTTATAAATACCTCTGAGCCCTATTCTTTTCCTTCCTTCCGCACTTCTTCTTCCTCCGTCGCCTGAAGCTCCGCCGCTGCCTTCGAGCTCGTCGCCGTCGTCCAGCCAGGCCGCTGCATCACCCTGAAACGTGTCCAGAGTACTTCGCCACCGTCTCCTTCTTTCTCAGGTATTCCTTTCTTCTCGCTGTAGATCTTTAATCTAGGGTTCCTCCATGGCTTCCGCAATGAAACCTCGAAGCTTTGCTGTTCTTCCTATAGGTTATATTTGCAATAGATTCAAACCCTGGATTTGTTTCGAACGCGTCCCCGCTTCGTAGTTTAATCCTTAGATTCAAATCTTTAGACGTAAACCTTAGATCCATTTAGTCTGTAGAAATCCTTCGTCATTCTTCATATATAAGCAGAGCATATATTTCATCTTTTCCTACGTCTCAGATCCATTTTTACTTTAGTCTTCTGTAGAAACCTGTTTCTTTGTCTTGGTAGATCTGTAAGTTAATCACCGGTTTAACGAATCATATACTTCTCTTGCAAAGAATTAACCATGAGCCTGATGGTTTAGCCTCCTCTTTTTTGTTATCATAAACCGGTAGCAGTTTGTTTCACATCTGCTTCCGGGTTGCCAATGCCATTAGTCCCCTGTCTAAACCGTCGATATAATTTGATGATACACTCCGGTTTATGCTTCAGTACTTAATAATCTGGATTTTGCACTGTACTTTTTCAGCGTTTTCCTTTTTGCTCAGATGGCTGCCAAGCATTTCGTTTGTTGCAATTGGGTTCCTTCCCGCATTACGGAAGAGGACTTAACCAACGCCGCTTCAATTGGTATTCTGGGCCCCCAAACGGTTCTGAAATGGCGGGCCCCAGGGAATGAGTGTCCTCCTACCCCTAAAGAAGGAGAAGTCATTGTTTTATTTGATCATATGGCCCGGGGTTTTAGCCCTCCCGGTTCTAAGTTTTTCCGGGATGTGCTGGCCGCTTTTCAGCTCCATCCTCAAGATATAGGTCCGAATTCTATATCAAACGTCTTCAATTTCCAAGTCTTCTCGGAAGTATACCTTCAAGAAGAACCATCAGTAGACTTGTTCCGAGACTTTCTCCACTTAAACCAGCGGACAGAGTTTACTGCCGGACCACATCAAGAGCTGGGCGGTGTTAGTATTCAGAAGAGAAGAGATGTGGTCTTCCCTCACGCTGCTCTCCATACACACCCCAAGGACTGGAACCAATCCTGGTTCTATTGCAAAGATACCTCTCCTGAAGGAGAAAACCCACTGCTGGGTTACCGTGAACATCGTCTTCCTGAAGATCATTCCCTGCCGCAGCGCCTTAGTTCCTCAGAGCGGGCCCGGTTTGCCCCTCAGCTTGCCAAACTTAAGGCCTTTATGGCCAACGGTTTGACTGGAGTCGATTTAGTTCGTTGTTGGCTTGCTTGGAGCATCCTTCCTCTGAGCCGGCGCTTCGGTTTGATGTATGAGTATACGGGAAATACGGATGACCCTCAACGCCACATTGACATAATGCTTCCTGAGAGGAAGTCACTGAATCCGCAAAGAAAATGCTCAACATCTCTCTGGAAGAGTGCAGTCAGACCGGATTGGCTCCATTCTATGAGAACAACAAACTGCCAGCAGTAAGTTTTTCCTGACCTCTTCTGTTTGTTTCTAATCCGTCCATATCAATTATCTTCTATTTATCTTTCATCTTCTACATTGGCCAACGATCCTTTTTGGAAAGGAAAACCTCAGGACAAGTCAGGCAAACAGCCACGCCGGAAGACATGTGTTGTCAAGAAGAAGAAGGCGGCCGCTGCCTCCGGTCCACATCCTGAGGAAGATGATCCGGATTCTGAGGTATGAATTGATCCTGATATTTTTTGATCTCTTTTTATCCAGATTTATGTTTAACAGTGTCTTCCCACAGGATTTGGCTGAAGGAAGTAAAGCGGGAGAAGTTGAGGTAATCTCCCTTTCTTCAGACTCTGAACCGCCGGTGCCCAAAATTCGTCGGGCATCCCGGAAGTACCCTTTTTCTCATCCTTACGCTCAACTGGACCGCAAATTTCTTTTGAAGAAGCAGCAGCATGAAGCACGCCGGACTACGCGCCATAGTGGCCATGTAGTAGAATCCTCCGGAATATCTCTTACTCCGGCTCGCAGGCGCCGCTCTGAGGTTTTACTTTTTCCAACTCTTCTTCATCCAAAGGCCGGACTTATACGTAAACCGCTTAAACCGTCTGATCCTAACTATCAGGAGACACCTTTGTCATCTTCTGGTGAATCGACTGCCACACAGGTCCCTGTACTGAAGACCGTGCCTGGGTAAGTCCCTTTCAACTTCCGGTTTACATTTGTATTTCCTCCTTGATGATTCTCAAGAAGGCGAAGGCCACCAAAGCGGCTGCCGAGACTGCTACTGCTGATCCGGCGGCTGATCCGGATGAAGTCATCCCTCCAGAGAGCGATCCTGCAACTCAGCTTGATGATCCTGCTCCCATGGACCATGATGACATTGTTGCTCCGGAAGATACGAATGTAGAAAATGTCGTTGAACCGGCGAGTCTTGTCCGGGTTAGCCCTCCTCGGACTAACCCGGCTCCTGTTAGTCCGACCCCTGCTGCTGCCCCTTCTCAGCCAACTACTGCCTCTTCTCCGGATGTTCAGATAACAGGGACAGGTTTTACCGCTCCTGCTGAGCCTGTCATCTTGGCCAAGCATACTGCTAAAGCGGAGAAGCTTCAACAAGAGAAGGGCAAGTGGAGCACGGATTTGTCCAACTATGCCGAATTGAGTGCCCAGGAACTTTATTCCGGGTATTTGAACCGGCTTCATACCAGCCGCGATTATGAATTGGGCTTGGTTAACATGATGAAGGATAAATACGAGGTACCTTCCTTCACTTGTCTTTGTTTTGCCTTCTTTATACTTCTGTCTTTATGCTGTAGTAGCCCCCAAGTTCCGATTTAGCTTCGTTGTAGGTGAACCGGTACTTCCAAATGTATGAAAAATGAACTTACATTAGCCCCCAAGTGCCAGGGGCATAACTTGTTTTATGTGCCTGGGACTTTGCTGGATTTCTCTTTTGATACTTCAACTGCCCATTAGCCCCCAAGTGTCAAGTGGATAACTTGTTTATGTGCTTGAGACTTGTCTTAATTGTCGTCTACTCCACTTGATTTTCTTGTAGGCTGATTTGACCCGGAGGGCTGCAGAAGTAACTGAGCTCCGGAATAGACTTGCTGCCACTGAAACTGCTTCTGCCAAGGCCAAGGATGAGCTGGTGCTGAACTTGACCAATACTGAAAAATTGAAAAAATATTTTTAAGCGGAGCGATCAGCCTGGGAAGTGCAGAGGAACGCCCTTGAGAAAAGGGCAAAGGATGCTGAAGAGGCCCTTTATCCGGTAACGCAAGAGCTGACCGGCTTAAGGCAGCAAATAGAGCTTATGACCTCTGCCATCTTTGGTGAGCACTTAATTTACATATGCTTTCATTTCTACAATCTTTATTCTGCTCCGGTTTAACTGTAATAATCACATGCAGGGCGACGCATCACCCACCTTGGGGATGATATCCGAAAGAAACTCAAGGCCTCTTATACTCTGGTGAGCAGCTGTATTTCGGCGCTCAAAGGATTATAAGTGCGATGTCCCCTCACAAAGCGGCCCCCACTACTATCCAAGGTACTTTGGAGAAGCTTTCTATATTGCCTGTACGCTTGGAAGAAGTGAAGAAATCTGATGCACGGGCCGGCTCTCTTGTAGCGCTGACTAGAGCTAAGGCATGGGTTCGGACTTTGATTCGGAGGAAGCTATGAACGGGTACCCCAGTACAAGGAGGATGGATCTGCCTTCTCTGGCAAGGACCTTCGTGCTTTAAATAAGGAAATGCGCCCTCTTGCCAGCAAGCTTGCTGATGAAGCGGACCTGACCAGGTATCATCCGGCATATGACTTAGAGAACGAGCGGGTGGACCGGCCGGTTTATGATACTGAGAATCTAATCCCACCAGTGCGCGCCCATACTTTCGCCCCAGATGTTGATCTGTCCGATCTCATTACTGAGGAGAGGTACTTCCGTGCACTATCCAAGATCGACTCGCGCGTTCCTGATTTTCAGCCGCTTCAAGAAGACGAAGAAGTTCCGGAACAAGCCGATCCTCAGCCTTCGCAGCAGGAAGAAGAAGCATAAGCCGCTCAGTTTATCTTTTACGTTGCTGTAATCTGTTGCCTTGAAAACTTTAATCCGCTCAGGCTTGCCAGTGCCTTGTAAGAGGATAGTTCAAAACATTTTCTGTCTTAATCCGGATGTCACAGCTTTGATATGGAATCTGCTCATTTTAATCCCTTGTCTGCTATGGTTGATCCTTTATATTACATGTATCTGCATAAACAACACTAAGAAAATGTCCTGGCGGTTTACCGCCGGACCGATTAAAGTGCTCTCATAGGCATATATATTGAACGAGTATCTGCTTTATACCCAAAAATACTTTCATACATTTAATTAAGTATGCTTGTCATCCTTAATCCGGTGGACATTGTAGATTCTGAGGAGGCTCTTGGCTCTGTTGGTGTTTGCCCAATGATTGTTCCGGGTTATAGTAACTACCGGTTTAAATCATGCTGGTGCTCTATGACCCAGACTTTTGTAATTACGTGGTCAACTTTGAAGTTGCCCAGTTCCGGATCAAAAAACCATAGAAAACTTTGAAAAGTCACAAAACACAAAACACTGTTTGCAAATAAGTCCATGTAGTCGAGGCTTTTTGCGAGCTGCCAGGCTCCATATTTGCCAATCAATGGATGCGACCCAAAGGGCTATGATTCATTTTGCCAATCAATGGGTGTAATCCAAGGAGCAATGATTTCTTTTGCCAATCAATGGATTTAATCCAAGGAGCAAGAACGTTTTTCTTTTGCCATCAAAGGATGTACTCCAAGGGGCAAGAACTTTTTCTTTTGCCATCAAAGGATGTACTCCAAGGGACAAGAACTTTTTTCTTTTGCCATCAAAGGATGTACTCCAAGGGGCAAGAACTTTTTCTTTTGCCATCAAAGGATGTACTCCAAGGGAAAAGAACATTTTTTCTTTTGCCATCAAAGGATGTACTCCAAGGGGCAAGAATTTTTTCTTTTGCCATCAAAGGATGTAC
>LR738714.1:405069265-405151406 GCA_902687465.1 Secale cereale | reverse complement strand
GGGCAAGAACATTTTTTTCTTTTGCCATCAAAGGATGTACTCCAAGGGGCAAGAATTTTTTTCTTTTGCCATCAAAGGATGTACTCCAAGGGACAAGAACTTTTTTTCTTTTGCCATCAAAGGATGTATCATCCAAGGGGCGAGAATTTTTTCTTTTGCCATCAAAGGATGTATTCCAAGGGGCAAGAACATTTTTTCTTTTGCCATCAAAGGATGTATAATCCAAGGGGCGCTGATGTGAAGACGATCATATAAACCGAACCAGAAGGGATTTAAGCAAGGATTCAAATGTGATCCGTAGCCCCCTAGTGATCCTGGAGGTAGGGTTCCTATGAAGGAGTTGCACTTGAAGGGCAAGTCATGTTTGGTCCCTTATAGAATTGTCCTGCATAGCAAAATAGATTGTTCGAAGTATCTGTATTAACTTTCATAAGATAGTTATTTAGAAGAAAAAAGGCTGATCCCTCGGTTTACCAGGGGTGCCGGTTTATTTATTAATCATAATATATGTAGGATACATGAAGCGGAGCTCATGGCTCAAGTGTAGTAAGGCCGCAGGAGGGCAATGTTCCACAGCCTCTTCGTCTCTTCTTCTGCTGTCCGTGAGTCTTTGTGTTCTCGAACGTCCACCATGTAGTATGAACCGTTGTGTAGGTTCTTGCTGACTACAAAGGGCCCTTCCCAAGGTGGGGATAGCTTATGCATATCTGTCTGGTCCTGGATGAGCCGGAGTACTAAGTCCCCCTCCTGGAACGTCCTGGTTTTAACCCGGCGGCTGTGATATCTGCGCAGGTCCTGCTGATAAATTGCAGATCGTGCTGCTTCTATATCACGCTCTTCATCTAGCCGGTCCAAGCTGTCCTGTCTTGCTTGCTCATAGGCTGCTTCAACATAAGCTGCCACCCATGGTGAGTCGTGGCGGATATCACTTGGAAGAACTGCTTCAGCACCGTACACCATGAAGAAAGGTGTGTACCCTGTGGACCTGTTCGGTGTAGTATTGATGCTCCAGAGGACAGAAGGTAACTCCTCAACCCAGCACCCTGGTGTTCTTTGCAAGGTTGTCATAAGCCGGGGCTTGATACCTCGCAAAATCTCTTGATTGGCCCTTTCTGCTTGACCATTGGATTGAGGGTGAGCTATAGAAGACACATCTAGGCGAATATGCTCCCTTTGACAAAACTCTTCCATCTATCCTTTAGATAGATTGGTGCCATTGTCAGTGATAATGCTGTGTGGAAAGCCAAACCGGAAAACTACCTTCTTGATAATTTAACCGATGTTGCCGCATCACACTTGCTCACAGGCTCTGCCTCAATCCACTTTGTAAACTTATCCACTGTGACCAACAGGTGAGTTTTTTGATCTTGGGATCGTTTAAAAGGCCCGACCATATCAAGCCCCCAAGTCGCAAACCGCCAAGTAATTGGAATCATCCGCAGCTCCTGTGCCGGAACAAGAGCACGCCGTGAAAATTTCTGACAAGCGTCGCATTTCCGGACTAGATCCTCCGCATCAGCATGGGCTGTCAACCAGTAGAACCCATGATGGAAAGCTTTAGCTACCAAGGATTTTAAACCGGCATGATGACCACAATCCCCTTCATGAATCTCTCGAAAAATGTCACAGCCTTCTTCTGATGATACACACCGCTGAAACGCTCCAGAAACACTGTGGTGATGAAATTCTCCGTTAACAATTGTCATGGACTTGGATCGCCGGGTTATCTGCCTAGCTTCAATCTCATCATCTGGCAACTCTCCTCGGCTCAGGTACGCTAAGTAAGGGAGTGTCCAATCCGGAATAACATGAAGTGCCGCAACCAGCTGCGCTTCCGGATCAGGAACAGCCAAATCCTCCTCCGATGGTAGCTGAACTAATGGACTGTGTAGCTCATCCAAGAAAGTATTCGGCGGCACCGGTTTACGCTGAGAACCCAGCCGGCTTAGAGTATCAGCCGCTTCATTTTTCCGCCGGTCTATGTGATCCACCTGATATCCCTTGAAACATCCTGCAACTGCTTCAACTTCTCGCATGTAAGCTGCCATGAGAGGGTCTTTGGAGTCCCACTTGCCAGATACTTGTTGCGCCACTAAATCTGAATCACCAAAACACTTGACCCGGCTCAAGTTCATCTCCTTAGCCATCCGCAGGCCATGAAGCAGTGCCTCATATTCGGCCGCATTGTTCGTGCAAGGAAACATTAGTCGGAGGACATAACAAAATTTGTCACCTCGTGGGGAAGTTAACACAACTCCAGCCCCCGAGCCTTCTGATTGCCTTGAATCGTCGAAGTGAATAGTCCAGTATGTATGATCCGGCTTCTCCTCTGGTGCTTGCAATTTTGTCCAATCATTGATGAAATCTACCAATGCTTGGGATTTGATAGCAGTACGTGGTACATACTTCAACCCATGTGGGCTAAGCTCAATGGCCCACTTTGCTACTCTGCTAGTGGCTTCTCTGTTCTGAATTATATCCCCCAATGGAGCTGAACTAACAACAGTGATTGGGTGGCCTTGAAAGTAGTGCTTCAGCTTCCGGTTTGCCATAAACACGCCATACACCAGTTTCTGCCAGTGTGGGTACCTTTGTTTTGATTCAATTAGAACCTCACTGACGTAATAAACCGGGCGCTGAACCAGATATTCCTTGCCTGCTTCTTTGCGCTCCACCATGATTGCCACGCTAACTGCGCGGGCATTGGCGGCCACGTATAATAGCAGCGGCTCCTTATCCACAGGGGCAGCAAGGACCGATGGTTCTGCTAATTGCCGCTTGAAGTCCTCAAACGCGGCGTTTGCAGCATCACTCCATAAAAATCGGTCTGTCTTCTTCAGCATATGATAAAGCGGAATTGCCTTCTCTCCCAAACGACTGATGAATCGGCTTAACGCTGTAATCCGGCCAGCGATACGCTGAACATCATTGATGCAAGCTGGTTTAGTCAAGGATGTGATCGCCTTGATCTTCTCTGGATTGGCTTCTATTCCTCTGTTTGATACCAAGAATCCAGGGAGCTTGCCAGCTGGTACACCAAAAACGCACTTCTCCGGATTAAGCATCATCTTATAGACTCGGAGGTTATCAAAGGTTTCCTTTTGGTCCTCTATCAGCGTCTCCTCCTTCCTTGACTTTACAACAATGTCATCCACATAAGCATGGACATTTTTCCCTATCTGCCCCTTAAGACAGTTTTGTACGCAACGCTGGTAAGTTGCTTGGGCACTCTTGAGCCCAAAAGGCATAGATACATAGCAAAAGGCACCAAAGGGAGTTATGAAGGCTGTCTTCTCCTGGTCCTTAATCGCCATCTTGATCTGATGATACCCTGAATATGCATCCAAAAAACTTAGCCGCTCACATCCCACCGTGGCATTAATGATCTAATCAATACGGGGGAGAGCAAAAGGATCGGTTGGACAAGCCTTGTTTAAGTCTGTGTAATCCACACACATCCTCCACTTTCCATTTTTCTTTAACACCAGAACCGGATTATCCAACCACTCCGGGTGGAACACTTCTACTATGAACCCTGCGGCCAAAAGCCTGGCCACTTCTTCACAAATAGCCTTGCGCCTTTCTTCATTGAAGCGGCGCAAATACTGTTTGACCGGTTTGAACTTCGGATCAATATTAAGAATGTGCTCAGCGAGTTCCCTCGGTATACCTGGCATGTCAGAAGGTTTCCGTGCAAAGATATCCCGGTTCTCACGGATGAACTCGATGAGCGCGCTTTCCTATTTGGGGTCAAGGTTAGTGCTGATAGGGAACTGCTTGGATGAGTCGCCTGGTACAAAGTCAACTTGCTTGGTTTCCTCTGCCGATTTAAACTTTAATGCCGGATCATGCTCTGTAGTTGGTTTCTTTAACGGGGACATATCTGCCGGATCAACGTTGTCTCTATAGAACTTCAACTCCTCCGTAGCACATACTGCCTCTGCATAAGCAGCGTCTCCTTCCTCGCACTCCAATGCAATCTTGCGACTTCTGTGGACCGTGATGGTTCCTTTGTGACCCGGCATCTTGAGCTGTAGATAAACATAGCACGGTCTAGCCATAAACTTGGCATAAACCGGCCGACCAAACAGGGCATGATATGGGCTCCGGATCTTTACAACTTCAAAGGTTACTGTCTCTGACCTGGAATCATGTTCATCTCCAAAGGTGACCTCTAGATCAATTTTCCCAACCGGGTAAGCCGATTTACCTGGCACCACTCCATGGAACACCGTATTGGACTGTCTTAGCTTCTTGTCCGTTAACCCCATGCGACGGAAAGTCTCGTAATATAAGATGTTGATGCTGCTGCCGCCGTCCATGAGTACTTTAGTGAATTTGTAGCCACCCACCTGTGGTGCCACCACTAAAGCCAACTGGCCCGGGTTATCAACCCGCGGCGGGTGATCCTCTCTGCTCCACACAATAGGTTGTTCCGACCAGCGCAGGAAACGTGGTGTTGCTGGTTCAACTGTGTGTACCGCCCGTTTTAGGATTTTTTATCTCTTTTGCACAAACTCGTGGTAAACACATGGTATTGTCCACTACTTAGCCCTTTCGGATTACTCTGATATCCGGATTGCTGCTGCTGCTGCCGCTGCTGATTGCCTTGGTTATTGTGACTACCCTGACAATGCTGGTGGTTGCCTTGGTTATTGTAACCGCCCTGACCATGCTAGTGGTGGTTGCCTTGGTTGTAGCTATTTTTGCCGCCATGATACCCTGATCCGGAACCATTACCCTGGTGACCCGGACCATGAAAACCGGGACCTGAGCCGCCGCCCAGTGGTATGTTGTCAAATTTGGCTTGTCTCATGGCCTCTACCATGACCGGCATTGCCCCCATGTATGTTTAGCCGGGCGTTCCTCCATGCTATGCTTCGGGCAAGGCTCGTTCAACTGTTGATCCAGATTAATGAATCATCCGCCGCTCCGTGGAGGCGGCCTACCCTTGCGGCGTTGAAAGTTTCCTTGAACATTGGTATTGGCCACAAAATCAGAGCTGCCTTCTGCCTTTCGCTTAGTATTGAAGCTTGTTCCTACCGGATTAGCGTGCGCCAGTTTACCAACCTTGCTTGTTTTCCCGGATTTGTCTCCATCCGCTTTTGGGTATTTAGTGTTGTCAGAGTCCCCGTACTTCACTAGAGCGCTCATGAGTGTCCCCATGTCATTACAATCCTGCTTGAGCCGTCCCAACTTCAACTTCAGAGACTCAAACCGGCAATTGTTTTCAAGTGTCACTATTGCCGTACTAGGATTGATGCTATTGGAAGAGTGTAGGATTTCTGACACTCGCCGTACCCAGGTGCTCGTAGGCTCCTGTTCTCCTTGAACACACGCCTCCAAGTCCACTATTGACATCGGTTGCTTGCACGTGTCTTTGAAATTTTTGATAAACTGGCGACGCAGCTCACCCCATGATCCGATGGAGTTAGGTGGTAAGCCCTTTAACCATGTCCGGGTTGTACCCTCGAGCATCATGGTAAAATACTTTGCGTACGCTGCTTCATCCACCTCTAGCATCTCCATGGCCATCTCATAGCTCTCAATCCAAGCCTTTGGAGCCAGATCTGCCGTATAGTTAGGCACCTTGCGCGGTCCTTTGAAGTCCTTGGGTAACCTTACGCTTCGTAAAGCGGGAACAAGACACTGTACTCCAAAAGAACTCGCCGTGACCCCCGTCTCTGCTGTGGTTGGGTGAACCGGCGTCGTTTGAAGGATATCCACGCGGGCAGTAGGTCTGGCCTGGTTCATCGTCTCCTGGGCTTGCGCCTCTGCTCCCGCCGGATTATCTTGCCTGTGACGGTGACGTCTCCGCTTGCTGCTGGACACCTCCGGTTCATCCCAATGCCTAGTGTAACTCCTGCTGTGGCGGGGTGTTGAATGAATTCTCTCCCTGCTGTAGGAGTACGCCTGCTGCTGTGCCAGTGGTGTGTGCAGCAATTCCTTGACCCTGCGTGCTTCCATCGCCACGGGGGATGTTCCCTCAATGGGTAAAGCGGCCAGCCGTGAAGCAGCGGCGACAATGTTATCTAGTGGGTTTGAGTAATGGCCAGGAGGTGTGGGGACGTGCGGCGTGGGTACAACCCGACGATTTTGCTCCGCGGTTGGTTGTTGAACCGGTGCGCCTGTTGCTGGGGCTCCCCTCCGGTTTACTTCTATATTAATGTTGGCTCCCGCTCCTGGCGTGCCAAAGAGATTCATCGCCTCATAGACCGGCGGTAGACGAGTCTGATACCTTCTGTTCCTTACTTCCTGCGCAGAGGCCTGATCAATCCTGAGCGGGAAAGCTTGGGAATCCTGCTCTGCTTGCCTTGTCACTATCATGGCTTTCTCTGCATCCAGATCCCGTTTGGCTTGCTCGATCCGGCCCTTTAACTGAAGGATCTCTGCATCATGTTGCGCCTTGTTAGCAGGAGCCACCTCTGCTACTGCACGGGCTATCAACTCCTCAGCCAAGGTGGATAGAGCGTCAGAGGTGAGGGGGCTTGGTTGCTCGCCCCTACACCAGCTACCTCTGCTGTGAACGCCCCGGTCACCGTGGGCTGCTGCGCAGACTGTGATCCGGCCATAAAGACAGCCACCCGGTTTGGCGACTCAAAGGGGTCCGGAATACTATCACCATCGGATACACCCCCGGATCGACCGTCCCGCAACACATACAAAGATTCGGTCTCTCCGGATGAAGATTCATCGTCGGAATAGACAACTGTCTCACCACCAGAATCCGATCCGTCCCCGGCTTGGACTCCATGTATTGCTCCAACGAAAATACGCTTCATGGCAGGCTGAATCCGGGCCGATCTCGCACGCTGAGCCGGCTCGACGATGTTGTGGAAGATGTCCGGCTCAGGTTATTCACCAATCTTGCCGATGAAGACGTGGATGCCGCCGAAGGGGACCCGGTACCCGTACTCGATTGAATCGGCCTCAGGGCCCCAGCCTGCGTCATCGATATAGATCCGGCCGCGGCGACTCTTGGTCATCCGGCCGACCGCGTAACCCTTGAGTCCTTCAAAGCTGCCCTTCAAGAACTCGAAACCATCGTGCGATAGCCCCACGGTGGGCGCCAACTGTTGTGTATTTGTCACGGCAGATGTCCGATTTAGAGGACTTAGGTGTGGAGCCATCGCGCGGGTTAGCTTGAAGAGGTTAAAGCACACAAAGAACACAGAGGGTTTATACTAGTTCGGCCCCTTCAATGAAGATAAAAGCCTACGTCTAGTTTGGTTTGGTATTGCTTGGGCATCGATGAACAGGGAGCGGATTGCTTGCATGTGTCTCGACGGGTTGTTGCTTCTCCTTGAACCGTCGTCGGGTCGTCCCTTTATATAGGAGGCAACGCCCGGTCCGATTTACAGAGTCCCGAGGCCGGTTCATAATCGTGTCCGCCTCGGTCTCTACCCTTTCTACCTTATACCTCAAGTTACATGATAGGACGGTTCATAAACCGTAAACTTTACATATGGGCCCTAAGCCTTCGTACCCTCTACTGGGCCTATGATAACACAGCTACATTAATATAATTCGGATCTTCCTAGCCGGTTTATACCTGCTAGTAATATCCCTGAAAAGCGGCATGTTCACGCTCCTCTCCTTGTTCTTCACCCCGCGCATCCATGATCTTCTCTGCTTCTTCGTCTTCGTTTATTACGTCAACTTCTTGTATGAGTTCTCTCATCCCAGCTAAAGCTCTATTGTACCCTCTATCCGATTTGACACCCCTGTTTGCCAGGTCCATCGCTGTTTCTGCAAGTAGTCTCCTACGGCAGAACATCTAACTCCCATCTGGAGCAGTTTGCTCATAGTCTCTGCGGTCAAAAGTTGCATTTTGGCGCGCGTTTCGTGTGTATCTCTTCAATATGTACTCTTCAAGTATCTTGTCCACCCGCAGCTGATCCAACATGCAAATGATGTGCATGCAAAACAGGCCTGCAGCAAAAGAATTTTTTGGGTTGTTCGTGTCAGCAAACTTCACATAAATATGCAACATTTGAATTTTTGGTTTGTGAGCTGCATTATAAATAGGTCCTGGTTTTTCTGTTCTAGTGAACTTCACTAAGGTTTTTTTTTGTTTTTCATCTCTTTTTGCTACCAGCAATAAGTGAACTTCATTATGTTTTTTGTGTGCTTATTTTTTGTTTCCTGTCTCACTGACCTGTGTGTGTCCACAGCTTGCATTCGCATTCATAGATACCGTTCGTCACATTAGCAACAACCTGGAACTCGTGTCTTGCCCAATCAAAATCATCAGACCGGTTGTAGTGGCACACCAAATATTTCGTCGGGTTGTCAGGGGACTGCACTGATCTGAATGCAGTGCCGCGGTAGTGCGTTTGCT
Organism: Secale cereale; assembly: GCA_902687465.1. NCBI lineage: Eukaryota > Viridiplantae > Streptophyta > Magnoliopsida > Poales > Poaceae > Secale > Secale cereale. The sequence continues at coordinate 405,143,065 of LR738714.1, read as the reverse complement.
TGAAGTCAACAAAGATCGCCCTGGTGTAAATCTTGGAGAGCTGAACCTCAAAACCAAACTGAGTAGTAGTCTTTATTTTCATCTGTGAAACAAAGAAAACCAGTTAAGTAGTTGTCTTTCACAGCTAAAATCAAGAAAGCGAGTAGTGTTTTATTATTGCTAATCCAGCTTAAAAACTTTGCTCTGTTTATATACCTCGTTAGCTATGGTCTCCGCATGCTCGACGCCCTTCCTTGTCTGGATGCACCTGTCCACCTGCGATGCAAATATGTGTAGGTCGTGTCTTTCCTTGACAAAGTTCCTCTTCAAGATCCGGTTCATGCTTTCACTTCTCTGTGTCGACGTCATCCGTGCACAGAACACCTCTTTGTAGTAAGCTGATATCCATTCTTTTCGGTCTGTCCAGAGCGCCTTCATAATTTCATCATTTTGCAGGTTATACTTGTCCATGAGCTCATGCCAAGAACGTTCAAACTCTGATGGCATTAGCGGGTGGTTTAGAACGGAGGTCAGCTCATCTTTGAATGTCTCATACACTTTGTATAGCAAGGACAGGTGATCCTTGTATTATTTTAGTATATGCCAACGGCATAACTTGTGCAGCGTGCCTATTAGCGTACTTTTTTTCGCGGCATCCATGGAGGGGCATTGATCTGCATGTTTTTTTGAAAAAAAACCAAGCAGTGAGTTATTGAGAGAACTGCATATCTTTTTCTGCTTTTTTCTTATTTTTTCCATTGGATGGAAGAAATGGACTACAAAACTTGGCAGTGAACTGCATTGTTATTTAAACCCATTCTTTTTTTAGCATACCTGTAAGTATGCAGATTGGCCGCTTGTTGATCATGCAACGCAAGAACATCCGGAACACCCACTCGAAAGTCGGTATTGTTTCGTCTCTGATGAGAGCCACAACGAATATTGTACTTTGGAGGTGGTGGTTGACTCCAACGAAGACGGCCAGAGGCATGTGGAACTTGTTGGTCTTGTAGGTCGTGTCAAATGTGACACAATCTCCAAAATCTTCGTACAATCCCCGGCAGCTCGCGTTCACCCAGAATATGTTTCGCACACGGTTATCGACATCTTTGTCGTAATCATAGAAGAACTCCAGGTTTATTTGCTGCATCTTCTCAAAGTTAGCCAGGAGTTTCTTCACATCGTCTTCTGTTTCCTCCTTCGCGAATTGGTGCTTCCTGCAGTTCGAAATAATAATACATTTGCAGCATTAGAGACACACAGAAAATGCACAAGCAAACTGCATGAAATAGACGAGATATCGTTTTTTGTTTAGTGAACGTACCTGTTCACCCAGTCACGGCTGGTGCGCCCCATAAAGTGCAGCCCTCCTGACATCCTTGACAGGGTTGACATCATCTGCGTGTGCGTCAGGTTGTCGCTCTGCATGTCATTCACTAGTTTATCAAGTAACGGATCATCCGTCTTATGCGAGTGCATGTGCAGAAGCATAGTCGGGCTGTCAATCATCATGTGGTTGTGATTGAGCTCAATCTCTGCTATCACAACCACATCCTTGATTTTTTTCAATCTCATTCTCGCCTTGCAGCCAGTCCTCTTTGATGTTTTCTCTCGCTTTCTGTCATAATCTGTGACAGTTTCCTTGCTTCTGCCTTCCTTTGAGCACACTATGTATCTGTTTGTTCTGTATCCGCCGTTTTTGCGTGTGTCGAAGCCTGCATGCCTCGCATATGTGCTGTAGAATTCTCGCGCCGCAGCGTGTGATGTGAATTGCATACCTTTCACAGTCACAAGTTCTTGGAGCATGTTCTCACTCTGCACACACAATATGGAATGTTTTTTTGTTAATGAGAATGCACAAGCTGAAAGAATGCGTAAGTGAACTGTAGTAGTTTGGCAAGGAAGCTTACATGAGTGTATTGTTTTTTCTCTAACGGTGTTTGCAGCTCACCAATGTTTATTGGGCATGGAGGGGTGACAATAGATCTGTGTAATTTAGGATCGCGAGGAGGCAGAAGTGTTGAGAACTTTACTTTTTTGGTTGCTTGTGGCTCTCCTTGATTCTGCTTCCGATTCTTTTGGTGCGCAGTAGGCGGCCTTGGTGGAATTCCACTGTCTCTTCGTCGACGAATCGTTTGCTCATGAACTTGCCGAACTTGCTGGGTTTCAACATTGGCTTGTGGAGGTGCTATATCATCCGTTTTGATCTGCTGGCCAAATGTTTCATAGACACGCGTGTACCTTGGCTGCATAACTGTTATGATTTGCTCTTCATCATCATCCTCCTCATCATCTTTCTGCGCATGCTCCCCAATGAAGACCAGATCGTCGTCATCCTCCTCAGCTTGCACGCTTTTTGCTTCACTGCCTTCTAAATCTTGAATGATGTTTGGTTCACTGTTTTCATCTTTATCCTCTACATCTTCCTCCACCGAGTACGCAGTTCTGTTTGTTGTGTTAAAGAAACCCCTATGTATTTTAGGTGTTATCCATCCAGCCATATCCCACTCTTCTCTTCCAATGCAGTTCAGGGGCTTTGGGTTGTGAATCAATCGAGGTATCTTCTGGTTTGGAGGCATAGTAATTTCCTGCACAGTATTAAGCCAAAGCTTTTTATGCACGCCAACAGTGAAATGAACTGCATCTTCATACTATATATCATTATATATGCAATTGGAGAAATTGCACTTCAATTTTTCATTCTATAGCAGGGGCACTGGGAGTTAACATGAAGAAACAATGCACTTCAGTTTTAAGCACAGCGCTCTACATATGTAAGTCATTGTGGACTGCATTTTTCAGCCATATCACATTCTTATTTTTTTCGAAGTATCTTTTCTGTTTTTTACTGGGAGATACATGGGACTGCAGTCGACGCAAGAGGAGCACTACATGGCGATAAAAAGGGCACTGCAAACTAGATGTGGGGGTTGGGTATGTGATTTTCTTACATTATATGCAGTTCTCTCCTTCTGCAGATGCAGCTCTGCCTGCTGTTGGCGTGCAGTCCACCTTCGCTGCAGGAACTCATGGGCTTTTTCAACTTTTGCCATTGTCGCGGGAGAAGGCTGGATGGGCACCATTGCAGTTCGCATCCACGACGACTGCAATGGAGAAGGCATCCTTGCAGTTCTCTTCCCCCTGCCATGCATAACCGAGGCTAGATGCTTCAGCTGGGTCAACGGCGGCGGATCTCCCAGGTGGTGTTGGGGCGAAGGTGAGGGGCGGTGTCGCTTCCTAACCGCCGCCGCGGAAGAAGCCTCGCTGAGGGACTACATCGCCGGCCGCTCCGCGCGCGCTCTGCGCTACCGGCCGCGGAAGAAGGCGGGGAGGGGTGGGGGTTGCCGCCGGCCGCAGGGCGCTGCCGCGCAAGCAGGCTGGGAGGGGAGGGGGACGCCGTCGGCCGCCGGAGCGCTGCCGCGCAAGGAGGCGGGGAGTGGAGGGGACGCCGCTGGCTGCAGGGCGCTGTCGCGCAAGCAGGCTGGGAGGGGAGGGGGACGCCGCCGGCCGCCTGGGCGCTGCCGCGCAAGGAGGCAGGGAGGGAGGGGGACGCCGCTGGCCGCTGGCCGTCAGGGCGCTCCCGCGCAAGGAGGTGGGTAGGGGAGGGGGTGTTATGAGAATAATGGTTTTGTTAGGAGAATAAGGTCTTAAGGGGTGTTATGAGAATAGACCCACCCTATATATATATATATAAAGGATCGGCTAGAGATGGCCTTATGACTTCTTTATTTCAGTTCTTCACAATGTGATACTCTATATGTGCAACTATTTGCCGTGTAGTTCAACTTCATCAATAACAATTTCAACAATACCACTCTGAATTACGATATTTGGTTGCTATTAAGGATATTGTAGTTAACACGCCTTTGCGCTTTTAAAAAAAATAACTAGTGTACTTTAGACCTGCACAATACGAGTTAGAATGATTATTTGCTTGTTTTTAAATGTTATGCCTGATGTACTTAGCACACCTTTCCCCTTCTTGTTTTTTTACTATAAACAGTAGGGTAAAACACCCCACTGCAATTTTTCTAAATAGCAAGGAGCAAAAAAGGTCATGAGAACCAAAGTACAAAGGAGAGCAAGGGATTGAGAGGAGCCCCTCAAAAAAGGGAAAAAATAAGAAGGAGAGGAGGAAAATCTAAAAAACTAAACAACAAAAAAAGAGAAAGGGACCAAAAAACTAAGGCTAAGGAAGAAGGAAAAACTAAAAGAAAGAAACCTAAGTTGAAAGCTAAGCTGTAAGAGACTATCCTTGAAGATCCAGCCATGAAAGGAATTGATTGGCATGCTTTGGTTTTATTCTGTGCTTGAGTAGCTTCAGATCCATCAAATAAATATGCTTCCATCCTTGAAATGTGAGAGGAATATGTTCAAAGATCTTGTTCTTCCGGAAATCCAGATAGCCCAGGAGCAGAGTATTATTATGTCCATGAAGAAAGGAATTCCCAGTTTTTCTCTGATATCCTGAAAGGCCTCTAAGACAGATAAATTTGGTGTTCTAGTAGGGCAAATGTGGTCCCAGCATCTCTTCGAAAATGGGCAACCCCAAAGAAAATGGTATAGGGTTTCCTCCTTATGACATCCCCTGAGAGCACGGTTATAATCTTCCAGCACACAAGTGATTTCCTTCTCGGAAGATTTCTTGTATTTAGTCTGTCATGTAAGAGCATCTAGAAGAACATTTTATGTTTACGCTGACAGGAGGAATTCAAAATCCAGTTGAAGTGTGGTGGAGTTTGCTTGTACCCAATCATAACATTGTAAGCCTTGGCTGAAGAAAAGAGCTCATTACCCCAGATATAGCTCCATGTGTCTGTTAAATGCTGGTACTGGGATTGCCTCATATTGTGGCACATCTCTTCAATCTTTAAAAATTGTTCATGTGCCTCCATTGATAGTGGTAGGCGAAATAGGTCTTCCAGATATTTTGTGCAAATGACCTGTTGTATAGTAAGTCTATGGTTAAGCACAAAAGAGAATAGATGTGGGAATTTATGTTGCGTGAGTTAGTCAGCGCATAAGTTATTCCAAAAGTAAGCACTTCTGCCATCTCCCAAATTACACCTTGCTAGAGCTTTGTACTGCTGAATTAAATGCATGTTTGCCTTCCACGAGAAAGATCCCACTAACTCATTTCCTGGCAACTTGTTTTCAGGGTAGTGAGTTTCCAATATCAATTGTAGTCATGGAGTTTCATGTCTGTTATAGAATTTGTCTAAGTTTTTCATAATTAGTGCCTTATTCCGTGTGAAAATATCCATGACTCTAAGCCCTCCTTGAATTTTTTTCCTACAAATAGTGGTCCATTTTACTAGGGCTAGTCTATGATCATCCATGTCTAGGCCTCTCCATAAGCAGTGCCTGAAATATTATAAGATTTGTTGCTTAATAGTAACTGGTACATCCAAACAGCTCATCAAGAATATTGTGAGTGAAGCTAAAACAGCTTTAGCCATTAACAATCTTCCTGCATAGGTAATAAAAGTGGCAATACCAGCTAGACTTTTTGCAACCCTGTTAACCAGTGGGAGACATTGTTCCACTGTTGGTTTGAGAAGTCCTAAAGGAAGCCCAAGATATGTGAATGCGAAGTGTCCCATCTGACAGTTAACAGTGCTAGCAAAGATTTGCGCCCTCTCCTCTTGAATATTAATAGGGACCATGATGGACTTCTGATAGTTTACTTTGAGACCAGTGACAGATGCAAAAGTGTTCAGTAGGGCTTTAAGGCAGAGCAGTTGTCTGGAATTAGCTTGAATTATCAACATGGTGTCATCTGCATACTGGACAATTGGAAAATCAGGGCAGGAGTGTATTTGCAGTGGTGTATGGATAAAGCCCAGTCCCATTGCTTTATTAATGACTGCTTGTAGAAGGTCTGCACCTATGACAAACAACAGTGGGGAAAGAGGGTCTCCTTGTGGTACTCCCCTTCTGCAATAGATTTTCTTACCTGGCACTCCATTCAATAGCACAGTAGTTGAAGCTGAGCTAAATATCATTTCTATCCATGAAATCCACTTATTGCCAAAACCTTTAGCTCTGAGGATGTCAATAATTTCTTGATGTTTAATTGTATCAAATGCTTTTTTAAAGTCTAACTTTATCACAAGCAATTCTTCTCTAGATTTCAGACACTGGTGGATATATTCATAAGACCACCCCAAGCAATCTTGAATAACCATATCTTTGAGGAAGCCATATTGGTTGATATGAATCAATTCCAGAATTACCTTTTGCAATCTATTTGCTATTAGTTTAGTGATAATATTAAGCACCCCATTAAGCAAACAAATTGGTCTAAAATCACTAGGAGTGAGAGAAGCATTATTCTTGGATACTAGTGTGATATAAGAAGTGTTGATGCTCTCAAGAGAAATATTACCTTCATTGAAGGCATGAACCAATTGTCTTACATCAGCTCCTATAAAGTCCCAACGGGCTTTTAAAAATTCATTGTTGAATCCCAGGCTACATAGCAACAAGGAATAGTGTTACCTTAATGTTCTGATGATGTATAGATATACATGTAATAAAATCTTATATAATGGGATGGAGGGAGTGTTGTACTACATCACTTTTCAATTGTTGTTTAGCTTCTAATATTAACTTGGTGATTTTAGGTACATATATCATTGCCAAAGTTCCACACTTCGAACCTTTCTGGGGCAATGAGATATTCATGAACCAACATCAAGTGAGGAAACTGATAAAGATTGTCATTAAAATGGGTCCAAATACGTCAATGGAACTATTTGTTTACACTTTATGCAAGACAACAATGAACTGCAGGATGGTAAGTAAGAACCATGTAGCCTTCTTTTTACTGCCCGTAATGAGTTGTGTTAGATGACATTGTCTGAATCTTTTTTCCTTTGAAGTGGATCCTGAAGCAGTTTACTCAAGATTACCTCTCAAATTACATGATTGGCGGGCGGCCATCACAAGGGGTCGGGACTAGAGTCCTGCATGCCTTGTGCATCCAGGAGAGCATAATAGGGCCATTGCGCTTCACCTTGTTCAGCAACCGAAATGTATGTCGCCTCTTTCTTTACCATATGTAATACTACAAGTATAGGACCCTGGTTCATCATTCTTTATTTGGTGCTTATTTAATTCTTAAACATATGTACCTGTCAATCGAATAATGCAGTGGTTGTTTGAACCTGATGGATATGAATAAAGCTAAAGCCTACTTTCAAGTTTAAATTAGGTAAAAATTTAAATAGCAGCAATTAATTAGGGCGAAATTAGGGTACGCGGGTCATTATAGCACACATGGTTAATAAAGCACAGCATGTGCGATGTACACCATAATCCGACACGGTTCACGGAGAGGAAACGTGTGTAACAATGCACACAGTTGCTATTTGCAAAGCATGTGTGATGTCAGACACAATCACATACGGTGCGGGGAAATTAAATGTGTGCGATTGTCTACCTATCGTACACGGTTTATAATCATGAACTGTTTGTGATGTGCCAGGCATCGTAAAACTCATGTGCCTGGAATCTACCTGGATAACTACCGTGCCTAGAATCTGCCTAGATTTAGCTAAAACCACAAAACTCCTACTGAGATGGCAATGCGAGCACAAACGAGTAGCAAGGATGAAGCGTTTGGGATATTCGAGATATCGGAAACAGTTATATAGGGAGAACTGTATGCATCAAGGCTCCCTATCCCCGACGGTTTCTGGGTCATGTGGGAAGGACCCCCTATCACCCACACTCACTAGGCGACGGTGCCAAATGCCGTCGCGGAAAGGGGTTAAAAACTGTTTGTATAGCACCGACGCGTACTAGTGTGTCATGCATCCTTCGACCATATATTGGTGTATTTGTTGTGTTTAGCAAATTGCTTAAGGAGCATGTCACTCACCTTCGCACCATTTTGCAAACTCTTCGCAAGGAGAAACTTTACGCAAACATGGAAAAATCCAAATTTTGTGTTGACAAACTTGTGTTCCTAGGATTTTTTGTGTCCTCTAAGGGTGTTCATGTAGACAAAACCAAGATTAAAGCTATTAAAACATGGCCCCAAGCCCCCAACCCACCAACTTGCAACAAGTGCATAGTTTTCTAGGCCTAACCAGATTTTATCACCGATTTGTGAAGGATTTTAGCACCAATGCATCTCCTTTACATGATTTGAGCAAGAAAAATGCACCTTTTGTTTGGGGACCATCTGAAGACACCGCTTTTCATGAACTTAAAAACTTGCGCATGCATGCCCCTTTGCTTGCTTTACCAAAATTTTATAAAACTTTTGAGGTACATTGATGCTAGCGGTAACGGCATATGAGGTGTGTTAATGCAAGACAAGCGCCCCAAAGCTTACATTAGTGAAAAAAATTCCGGGGCGCAACTTAATTATGACATATATGACTAAGAGAGTTATGCCTCTGTGAGAGTTTTGCATGTTTGAGAGCACTATGTCCGCCCTCATGAGTTCATTCTATATGCGGATCATGAAACTATGAAATATCTCAAGGACCAAACTAAATTGAATAGAAGACATGCAAAATGGGGTGATTTTATTGAGTCTTTTCCTTATGTCATCAAGTATATCAAAGGCAAGGAAAACGTTGTAGAGGATGCACTTTCCCGCAAATGCATGCTTGTTACAAAACTTGAATTGGATGTCATTGACTTTGAGCATATCAAAGATTTATATGAGCATGATCTTACTTTTACTATTCCATATGCTAAATATTTGACGCATACATCTTGGGAGCATTATGATATTTCAAATGGTTATCTTATGAGAGATAACAAACTATGCATCCCCGAGTCTTCGCTTCGTTTGTTAATTTTGCAAGAGACCCATGGAGGAGAACTTATGGGACACTTTGTATGCGACAAGACTTTTGCTACGCTCTCCAAGAACTTTTGGCCCAAGATGTTCTGTGATGTCTCTCGTTTCACCAACCATTGCTCAACATGTCACAAAGCTAAGTCCAAAATTCAATCTCAGGGTCTATATATGCCACTTCCAATTCAATACCCCCCATGGGTAGATATTAGCATGAATTTTGTGCTTGTCTTACCTAGAATTAGAAATGGAAAAGATTCGGTATTTGTTGTTGTGGACCGATTCTCTAATATAGCACACTTTATTCCTTGCAACAAGATAGACGATGCTTCCCATGTTTCCAACCTATTTTGTAGGGAAATTTTATGTCTACATGGAGTGCCCAAGACGACCATGTCAGACCGAGATGTCAAGTTCTTAAGTTACTTTTGGAAGACACTATGCGCCAAGCTCGGCATCGAGTTACTCTTCTCTTCGTCCTACCATCCACAAACCGACGGCCAAACGGAAGTCACCAACCATACACTATCTACGCTTCTTCGAGTCTTGATCAAGAAGAACCTCAAGGAATCGGAGGAATGATTACCCATCGCCGAGTACGCCTACAATCGCGCAAGACACTCACCTACCGACAAGTCCCCATTCGAGGTCGTTCGCGATTTCAACCCATTGTCCCCATTGGACATTCTACCACTTCCACTTCAAGAGAGCACAAACTTGGGCGCAAGCACCCACACAAGATATCTCAAGAAGATGGATAAGGATACACGACAAGCCATCGAGCTGCAAGTACAGCGCCACGCGACTAAGTTCAACGCTAACAAGACCCCAATGGTGTTCAATCCGGGTGATCTCATTTGGCTACATCTTCGCAAAGATCGTTTTCCTCAAGAACGCAAGTCCAAGCTTGTACCACGTGCCGACGGCCCTTTCAAGGTGTTAGAGCGCTACAACAACAATGCATACAAGATCGACATCCCACGCGCCATGTAAAATGTGAGGGACATCCTCAACATGAAGGATTTGTCAACTTACCATGGGGATGAAGAAAACGACCCGTGAACAGATCTCCCCCAAAGGAAGGAGATGATGTGGAGCATACCTCATATATCCCCATGGACTCTACATCAACTATACAAGCTCCAAAAGGGCCCATGACTAGAGCTAGGGCACGCGCAATGGAAACCGAGGTGAATTCATTCCTACTTGACACATATATGGACACGAGTGGAACTTGGTTGCTACCTCACCAAAATTCTATATGTGTTATTTGGTACGAAGAGGAACATCACTACGAAGGGGGAGAAGCACCACAAGGCCAAGAAGATGAAGAAGAAGGACAACCAAAGCTAGACAAGAAGTCCTAGGCGACCCCGTGCACACTGGCCCCCGAGACCCCATGCCCATGGGCTACACAGCGAGCTACGCTGTAGCACCCCGTGTGCACGGGCGTGTACCATGCACACGGGACCCCCCTGCGCATGGGCCCAACTTACCCCATGTGCACGGGCCCTTGAGGATGGTCGGCTGGAGCTGGGTTGTTGGGCCTCCACTTCATCTCTCTTCGTCCTCTACCTCTCCAAGACTATATATTTCGTACCTAGGACATGTTTTAGGGTTAGCAAAGTGTTGAGAACATTTGAGAGATTTGATCCTTGTATCCACTCAATCTAGGAGAGACAAGAACTCCTCGGAGAAGAATCCTTGTGGATTACAAGACCTCTTCATCAAGAGAAGGATCCCAATCATAGGATCACCAAGATCTCATCTCTCTAGGGATTTGGGAAGAACTCTACCTCTGTGTGATTGTTTCTTGGATTGACCTTGTGTACTTGTGGATCTCATGTATGCTACTCTAGTGGATGTGTGATTTGTTGTTTGTGTGACTTCTCTTTTGTGTTCTTCCTCTTTTCCCCTCCAAGTGTGAAAAGATCTTCCTATAGGGTTCCACCCTATATCAATTCCCTTTAGACATATGACAAATCTTGGCGATTCTCGCCATTTTCTTTTTTAGGCTGGCAATTTTTGATACTACAGTCATGGAAAATCCCTAAACACTCATGGAGAATACACAGCTACGACATGGAAATTTTATAACAATATTTTTATACATCATGGTAATTTTTAAGTTAGAACATGGCAAATTGTTTACAACAACATGATAAATTTATGTGTTTTCAGTAGGGAATTCCGAAACGTTCGTTGGGTGGCTATTCTTAGTGAATGAAAACGTTCGTTGGGGGAACGATCGTTTGCTCAGGTTACACCCATCAGCTAATGTGAGATGTATATTGGGGTAATTTTAAAAAAGATGTATCAACCTCTTTTTCATAAACCACATCTAGAAAAATTATAGTACAAACTTATGAATAGTCATTGCTCACGCATTGGAATATTGTGGTTTTAGCTTACTGCGATTTTGAAAAATTGTGTGTCGGTGAGTAAGGAGACCCTCTCCGAGAGAGAGATAGTAAAAACTCATCTGGACCTATTGATCGGCGTGAGTGTTTAAGATCTCTCGAGACATGCCTTATGTTCGAATAGACACCTGTAAGGGATAAGGACCAGAGTGTTACTTTAGAAATTTGTGTTCACGGAACATTTGTACCCCTTGACTGCAAGATCCAATATTTTATTGTATCCTTTGAAGATCTCTACCAAAAATGGACCTGGTACTAATTAGGTAAGGGCGGTACCATGGTCAAATGGAGGAATGAAAGCTCTTTCTAGTAACCTAGTTGGGTAGAGAAGAAAACACCGTTTTAGTCATCTTTGTTGCTTCATAAAGATAGGTAGGCATGCTATAGGGCCATTACCCATCCCCAGGCCTGGACTTGCATAAAACGATCGTGCAACAAGAGCATTTCGGACACCACCCCTCTCTCTACATTCATCGACAACAAACTTTAGGTCATAAGGGCAACTCCAATGGCTCGACCCAAATGGCGCCGTATGTCTATTTTTGACTGTTTGGGTGGCCAGACGAACACCAAAAGTCCTCCATGTCCACCGGCCTGCCGGTGCACCTAATGTGTGGGCCGCATTTTAACAAAATCAGTTTCCATTTAGAAAAAAATAGCCACCAATTGTATGTTCATTACATTAATTAAAGTAAAAACATAACTAAAAATAAATTAAACCCTAGATATACTGATCTTCGCCATTGTACTCATCCTTGTCCTCATTAATGAGGTCGATTTTGACCGGATAATCCCATGGTTATGGTTGCATTGCCGGTCCTGCCGCCAACGCGCGTGGTGGCATAGCTACCGCCTCCTGCTAGGTCTTCCAATTCCCTGGGGTTCCTATGGGTTTCTTGGGAGAGGGGAAAGAAAGAGGAGATGAGGAGTGTGTGGCTGGCGAGCAAAAGGCTAAGATAAGGGTGAGGGGCAAGCGGTGCATGCTTGGTGTGTGCTCGGGTGGCCATGTGTGTGCTCAGTCCCCTCATGTCCTTTTTACTATAAAGGGAGGAAGAAATGGTTGAACTGGTAAGTTGTCTCGGCTCACTAGCGGTGGGGCCGAGGCGTTAAGTGCACTGGGGTGTGCGAGAGAGACATGGAGAGACATACAAACAAAGAGAGAGAAGGGGTTAGAGTTAGGTGGGCCTGCGGGGTTTTTGTTTTCCCTCTTTCCTTCTCTTTATCTTTTTCCAGAAAGGCAGAGGTGTAATGCCCAAGATGCGATTCTATCCTGATCACGTGATGAACTCGTGATTGGGGCACAACCGCATTTTGAGCGCCTAGCAGGGTGGATGTCATTTGTGATTTTTATGTGTTTTCATTCATAGTCGGATGTCTCTCTTTTGTATGATGCTTGATGTATTCATGTGGCATTGTGTGCCTTTGTACGTATCCCATCTATTATTTAATGGAATGATGTAATGATATCCATCTTGCTAAGCGCCCAAAATGTGGTTGTGCCCCAATCACGAGTTCACCACGTGATCAGGATAGAATCACATCTTGGGCGTGACAAGAGGGAAACCAAAATGCGAGGAAATTTTGGGCAAACAAAAAAATAGGACGAGGGCATATATAGTATGTTTAGATGTGCACATACCTATAAAAGTGGTTTTAGTATTTTGAAGGTAAGTTTAATATTAACAAGTTTGAATTTAGTTCAAATTATTAAAATTCAAAGCTGAATCAAACAAGTTCCAAATGGGTTCAAATTTTATAAGATGGCCCTACACATTTAATGTGATTTATTAAGGAAATGGAACATTTATTTTGAAAGTAAAATTGCAACTTGAAAATTAGATGTTAAAAGAGAGAAGTTGGGTGTTGCATTTGGAATCTGTGGAAGCTAGGCATAGTGTTTATGGAAGTGGAGATAAATCAAGTTGATGTGAACTTAATGCCATGAGCGATAGCCGGGGGCGGCAGAAGACCGGTGGTGGGCGAGGTTGAGGGGAGGCCGGCGGTAAGGCTGGGGTAGATGTCAGCTCGGTTGAAATCACGAGAGAAGATGAACAGGAAATGTTCAAAGGTAGAAGAGGCATATGCATCGTTGGATCTCGATCTAAAGGCTGAAAACGATCGACTGGACCTAATTTCCTTTTCAGCCGACTTACTCCTAGCCTCTCCCAACCCATGTAGGATTCAATTGGCCGTAAGACTGCATTTTACATTTTTCCTAATTATGCATATTTTTTAAAATTCTATGAACCACTAGGAACTTGGAATAAAAGTAAAACTAAGCAACTAAAAGCAACTCCAAAGTCGCCACATATGGGATCGCCATTCGTCATGTCGAGCAAGCTTCGTATTCACTTGTAGCTTGTTGGGTTTGTGCACAAATAAAAAATGATCCAAACGAGTAGATATAGCTACATAGATTGTTAGAAAGGTGGATTTGGTTTGACCCATGTATTTTTCTTGTCAGTCTATGTTGAGTAATATAATAAAACATGGTTGTGTGCATCGGTCGATGTAGAAGCCGGGGGTTATCTTCCTTTTCACAATTTTTTTTATCAAAATGACTGCCTCCATAATTCTTTTTGTCATTCCTTTCAATTATGTAGGGCCGTAGTAACTATAAATGCATCACATTTGACTTGAAATGGCATTTAATGATATTTTCAAAATATGCAATGTCGATACTCGACATTGCTACACTAGTTGGTGGCAGGCGTCATCTAGTCGTCAGCATCCTCCTCCTACTCGACCGAACCCAAGTCGTCAGTGAAGGCGAGTGGGTTGTAGGGACGAGCCATGATCGCGAGCTGATTCGCCTCCTCCTCTTCGTATGTCTAAGGAGAACCGAAGCCCTCGAGGATGCACTCCTCCTTGCGGCGGTGCACCTCCACTACTAGCTCGGAGAGCTTCGTGATGAATCAAATTGGGCCTCGACAAGATGTTGTCATTCATCGAGATGAGGAGGAGGTGTCCTCCTCCTTCCATTATAAAGATGACGCCGTCGTTGCTAGTGGTGTTGTCGTCGCCATGAGAAGCGCTAGATCCCTGTGCCCACGAGGAGAGTTCGCGCTGGTGTGAAGTGTCTGGGATGGGAGGTTCTGCTTCGCCGCAAAGTTGAGCCAATACATTGTATTCTTGCACGACGTCATTGTCGTGGACGGTGGAGGAGATGGAACGGGAGGAGGCGGTGGCTAGTGCTTTGGTAATGGGGATGCTTCTCCATAGGCCTCAGGCTTTTTTGTAGTCAGGGATGTTACCGCATGACAGTCATCTGAACAACCGCCACAAGATCGGAGGGGGGCTTGCATTGATAGGTGGGTGGTTAGCAGTCGAGTCACCCAACTTACTAGTTGTTACATGCATGTTATGATGCCTGTATGAGAGCATCTACCGCTGGATACACCAAATCCGACCCCTCGAACTTCCATGGACGCGCCCGGACATTGACTAGTCACAGCTCAAAAAATCATTCCCACAACCGAATACTTCAATTAGACCTAATCTAAGAGGAGCTCATCCGGCTCCACTGTGCACATGCCCGGTAGCAGGCTGCGCCCCTCAAAGTTTTTCTCCGGTCGCAGGTATAGTCGGACTTGGTACACGCACCAGCTCATAGCACTCGAGACGCCACCATCCCCCATGCCATATTTATCCTCGTCGGAGTCTGTTGCCTTCACGATGCAGGTTGGTGTGAGGTTAATGATGGATCTTTCGTGTTCAAGGGAGCCTGATACGTCCACAATGACGCATTTGCGCTGCCCGGGGTTGCAAACCGTCTGCGGAGGCGTCGAATAGCGCAACTACGCCTCGCCAACATCGGCCAAAAGAGCTATCAAGGCCTCCCATGCCCTCTGCCTCACACGGAGGGAACGCCGCGCCATACCCTTAGTGTCGGTGTACGAAAGTTTGGGTTCTTTAACACCCCAGACTTGTGCACAGGCAATAGTAGCCTTCGTGATGGCAGGGCTTGCCGGAGGGCGGCTATAGAGAAGTTCAAGACTTGGTTAAATAAAACCATGAAGAAGACCTCCAGGCAGGTCATTGAAAAGTACTAAGACAAATACAAAAGATCATGTATCAACATGTCGGCAAGCCACTGGCTGACAAGCATGAACCTGGCAAGCTCTGTGTTGGCAAGCTTTCCACTACCAGGTCCACGGTTCCATCTCAGTGACACGTGAGTCTCCTGTCAAGTAGATGTTTAGCGAGAAGGCGGTTTGGTGAGGCTTCTCTAGGCACGTGTCAGCTCATCGCCGAAGAACCAACTTTATTGCCACCTGTCCTAGAGGCATGGAAAAGGAATAGAAAGTAGTTGGGTGAACAGCACAAAAGGACAGGTGCTCCTTGCCGGAAGACGTCCCCAACACGACACCTCGTGGCGCATTTAATGCGTTTGTCCTAACCTTCTAGAGTTACGTATTTGGCACTATAGCCACTATTTTCCTTGTGTAAAGATTATTTTTCCACGGTGGTGGCCCCTTCGTCTATAAAAGGAGGCCCATGGACACCTGTACCAAGGTCGACACTTTGTTCATTTGCACGTGTGGCTACACTTCTCGCACACCTTGCACACAAGTTATGGTCCTTGTAACTGAGCACAAACACATCCAATACAACAAAGCAGAAGTAGAGTTATACGCTTCACAGTGGCCCGACCTAGGTAAAACCTCATGTGTTCTATTGTCTCTGCTCTTTGTGTTCATTGATCTTCCTAGTCGAACCACAAAGGGGCCTTTGCTGGTCCCATAGATGGTCTTACGCACGACACTTCATGAACGGGCCATGGATGGCATTGGCAGCGACACACCAACATAGGGGTTGCGCATTCGCCAAGGCATTCAAACGCCAGATGGAGTGCACCGCCTCCGGCGAGGCATCAATAATGCGCCCGGCGCCAGATCCACGTGTTGTTTGGGTGGAGGCGTTGGATTCCTGGTGGATTGAGTCCAGCCACTATGGGCATTCTCCTCATGGGTGCGGTGAAGTGCAATGCGGGCAGCCATCTCTTCCTCAGGCCCAACTGGGATGAGGTCCCACTTAGCAGATCGGCTGACGGGACACTCGGGTCCACTGCCCGCCATGCCGGAGAAGGCCGAAGTTTGCTGAAAGTGAGCTTGAGGGCGGGGGGGAGGGGAGTGTAGTGACTCGGGCTTGATCGGAAAAGCGGATGTGGAAGGATATATGTGGGTTCAGGCGAGCGTACGATGCGGAGCATCCTATGGTCATCCGCCTGGACATACCTTCATCTCCCAAGACGCCATGTGGACCAATGACTAGCGCGCGAGCAAGGGCTAACAGATGCAAGGTGAACTTCCTCCTCTCCGTACTTACATACTCCACATGTGACACATGGATATTACCTCAAACGGAGACCTTGTGTGTTATCAGGTACTTGGAGGAATACCATGAAGCCTCTACCACCGATGGAGAAGACGACGAGTAGACCAAGCGCGAGAGACAAGATAAAGAGCAGCCAGAAATCAACAATCACCGGATGACCGTAACTTCCCGGATATCTGACACCTGGGCTATCAGCCAGCCAGAAGGGCCAGTCGACGAACGCTACAGCGGTCGGATGTCCGACACACTCCAACGACCGGATGTCTGACCGTCTCTGGAAATCCGGAACCTCCAATCCAGAACCAAAACGCTATAAGTCCGAAGCTAATTACCGGATGTCCGACGCACCAGACGTCCGACCGCCTCCGAAAATCTGGCACCGCTTGAACATATCCAAAACACTGGAATTCGAACCTTACCGGACGTTTGGTTCCTCGCAAGACACTGGGCGTCTAGTAACGTCTGGGCGTCCGATGAGTGTTTGTGCACAGCCACTCAGGCCGACGCCCATGTACCCCTTCGCCCCTTAGACTATATGTACTGCTCCTACACCTAGGTTTTAGGGTTAGCAAAGGATTAGCTCATTGAAATAGAGCTTTGGTCATCCACTTACCTCTACTCCCATGGGATCAAGGCCTCCATGAGAGAAGATCCCCAAAGTGGATTCAAGACCCCTTCATGGGAAGATCCTTCTAGGATTACAAAGCCTCTCTCCTTCAAGGACTGTGATGAACTAGCTGCCTTTGTAACTCCCTTTGTTGACTTTGGATCATGTGTCTCTCCGTATGTATGTGGATCTAGCACATGTGTGATTGTGTCTTCTCTATTTGAGTCATTTCTCTCTTGTGTTCTTCCTGTTCTTCCCCGTATCCCCTCCAAATCATGAAAGATCGGCACCATAGGGTTCCACCCTACATCATCTTGGTATCATGACCCAAGGTTGATTATGAACTTGGAGTCTCCCTACCATTTTCTACCCTGGTTTTTCTTTGTTTTTATCCAATTTTGAAAATCCCCACAAAAATAGCCATACCAATTTTTTAGTGATTTGTTGGTTCGATGATGTTTTGTTGGATTTGATCCATGGATTTGATGTGTTTAAGGTGGCCTTCCCATCATTTCCATCCAGAAAATTCGCCCAATTTTGGCCCTAATTTTCTTTCAGTCCATGAAATCCTCGAGTTCATCCTCATCCCAAAGCCCCGAAATTGCCTAGACACCGGACATCCGACCATTCCGAACATTCGATAGCCACCAGACATCGAACTGATACCGGATGCCCAACAGCCACCGATCGTCTAACTAAACATGGTGAAACTGATTTTTTGGACAGAAAATTTCAGACACCGCCCACACTTCTGCATTGTCAACTCCACAACCCATCCTTTCAAATACGCAATACCCCAAGGCTTTCAAAACATCACCACACTTTCTGCTGCCACCATTTATCTATTGACATTTGAGATTTCGAGTCCCGGTTGTCCGTTTCCTAACGTGTTTCGGCTACTTAGGGACGTTTCAACACCGACAACACCGCCACTCATCTTCAACATTTTGACACCATCAACTGTAAGCAAGGACGGTAACCTCGACGACATCATTGTATATTCTCCCTTGCCATTGCATTGTTAACCCTGAACCCATTTTGTGTCACTTTCCTATCGATACTAGCCATTTGAGTATTGTCGGGCAACGCTACTTGTGCACATTAGTGATACCTTTTCTGCATAGCTATCATAGCATGCATATATCCCTGTATCATCTCTTGTGTCATACATTGTTTCCGCATATACACAATTGCTATCTTGGTTTGAGCGTTGCGCATCTTGGTCTCATAATAAAAGCTTCTAAGCAAAGAGAAAACAAAGAGCTTGTAAGCAAGGGCCATATCATCATATTGCATTGCATATAAAGTCTCCATATTTGATCATCTTGGATCATCGATAGAGAATAACTGGGAATCATCCATAATATCATACTTGCGTTAGAAAGTTGTTACATTTGGTTTCTCATAGGTTCATCACAAGTTCGTATCTGCCTATTGAGGAATCGTGCTCGCGTCTCTCTAGTGTTGTGCACCATGAGTGTTTTCCATGGATACCACATTTTGTGCTCATTACTTAGTTGCACGACCCCATTTATATATTTGTGCATGTGTGTTTCTGTATGCCACATATTTCTATTGGTCTACTTGTTTCACTTGCATATTTGTGAATCTTTTTCAACATTACTGAATCTTGCCAATAATTGCATAAATTTTGTGTTACCATCCTCACCAAGCTAATCCAAAGCGTTATCTGTCTAGGTGTGAGAATAGACAAGATCCGGTACCAATTGTGCTATTTCCATAATACTGATAACCCACAATTGTAGGGGATCGCAACAGTTTTCAAGGGTAAAGTATTAAACCCAAATTTGTTGATTCGACACAAGGGGATCCAAAGAATACTCTTAAGTATTAGCAACTGATTTGTCAATTCAACCACACCTGGAAACTTAGTATCTGTAGCAAGATAGTTTAGTAGCACAGTAATATGATAGTGGTGGTAGCAGCAATAAAAGTAAAGATAGTGTTTTTGTAGTTTTTGTGATAATAGCAACAGAAAAGTAAATAAGCAGCAAGCAATATAGGTAAAGCTCGTAGGCATTGCATCGGTGATGGGAAATTACGCTGGATGCAATTCATCATGTAGAAGTTATAACCTAGGGTGACACACAACTAGCTCCAGTTCATCAATGCAATGTAGGCATGTATTCCGGATATAGTCATACGTGCTTATGGAAAAGAACTTGCATGACATCTTTTGTCCTACCCTCCCATGGCAGCGGGGTCCTATTGGAAACTAAGGGATATTAAGGCCTCCTTTTAATAGAGTACCGGACCAAAGCATTAACACATAGTGAATACATGAACTCCTCAAACTATGGTCATCGCCGGGAGTGGTCCTGATTATTGTCACTTCGGGGTTGCCGGATCATAACACATAGTAGGTGACTATAGACTTGCAAGATAGGATCAAGAACACACATATATTCATGAAAACATAATAGGTTCAGATCTGAAATCATGGCACTCGGGCCCTAGTGACAAGCACTAAGCATAGCAAAGTCATAGCAACATCAATCTCAGAACATAGTGGATACTAGGGATCAAACCATAACAAAACTAACTAGATTACATGATAGATCCCATCCAACCCATCACCGTCCAGCAAGCCTACGATGGAATTACTCACATACAGCGGTGAGCATCATGGAATTGGTGATGGAGGAAGGTTGATGATGACGATGGCGACGATCTCCACTCTCCGGAGCCCCGAACGGACTCCAGATCAGCCCTCCCGAGAGAGATAATGGCTTCGCGGCGGCTCCGTCTCGTGAAACGCGATAATTCTTTCTCCTTGATTTTTTTCTCCACGAAACGGAATATATAGGACCTGGGGATATGTTGGTGGGACATCGGGGTGCCCTCGAGGCAGGGGGGCGTGCCCTGGGAAGGGGGGCGCGCCCCCACCCTCGAGAACAGCCCGGGGCCCCCAGGTGTGGATCTTCTTGCAGGTATTTTTTATATTTTATGAAATAATTCTCCGTCGATTTTCAGGCGATTCCGAAAACTTTTTATTTCTGCACAAAAACAACACCATGGCAGTTCTGTTGAAAACAGCGCCAGTCCGTGTTAGTTCCATTCAAATCATGCAAGTTAGAGTCCAAAACAAGGGCAACAATTTTTGGAAAAGTAGATACGTTGGAGATGTATCAACTCCCCCAAGCTTAAATCTTTGCTTGTCCTCAATCAATTCAGTTGATAAACTGAAAGTGATAAAGAAAAACTTTGACAAACTCTATTTGCTCTTGTTGTTGTAAATATGTAAGCAAGCATTCAGGTTTTCAACAAGATCATGAACTAACCAGATTCACAATAACTTTCATGTCTCAAGACTACTCACATCCATAGCATAATCAACTAGCAAGCAATAATAATAAACCTGGGATGACAACACTTCTCAAAACAATCATGATATGATATAACAGGATGGTATCTCGCTAGCCTTTTCTGAGACCGCAAAACACAAATGCAAAGCACCTTTAAAGATCAAGGACTGACTAGACATTGTAATTCATGGTAAAAGAGATCCAGTCATGATCATACTCAATGCAAATTAATAGTAATACATGCAACAACAGAGGTGCTCGCCTACTAGTGCTCTTTGATAAGAGGATGATGACTCTGCATAAAAGTAAATAGATAGGCCCTTCGCAGAGGGAAGCAGGGATTTGTAGAGGTGCCAGAGCTCGATTTTTAAATAGAGATTGAATAACATTTTGAGCGGTATACTTTCATTGTCAACATAACAACCAAGAATCTCGATATCTCCCATGCTACGCACATAATAGGCAGTCCTCAAACAGAATGGTAAAGTTTATACTCCCCCAACCACCAACAAGCACACTCCGCGGCCAGCCGAATCCACGGGTTACCGTCCAAACAAGCAACAGCCCTGGGGGAGTTTTGTTTAATTATTATGATTTTGAGCATGGGACTAGGCATCCCAGTTACTAGCCATTTTCTCGTGAATGATGAGCAGAGTCCACTCATCGTGAGAATAACCCACCTAGCATGGAAGATATAGACAACCCTAGTTGACACATGAGCTATTCGAGCATACAAAACAGAATTTCATTTGAAGGTTTAGAGTTTGGCACATACAAATTTACTTGGAACGGCAGGTAAATACCGCATATCGGAAGGTATGGTGGACTCATGTGGAATAACTTTGGGGTTTATGGAAGTGGATGCACAAGAAGTATTCCCGCTTAGTATACGTGAAGGCTAGAATAAGACTGGGAAGCGACCAGCTAGAGAGCAACTGCGGTCATGAACATGCACTAAAATTAATCAACAATGAATGCAAGCATGAGTAGGATATAAATCACCATGAACATAAATATCGTGAAAGCTATTTTGATTTGTTTCAACTACATGCGTGAACATGTGCCAAGTCAAGTCACTTAAATCATTTAGAGGAGGATACCACCCATCATACCACATCACTACCATTTTTATATCATGTTGGCATGCATGATAGACCATTATAAACTCTCAGCTAATTAAGCATGGCATAAGCAGCTATGATCTCTAATTGTCATTGCAAGCATGTTTCATTCATGACAGGCTGAATCAAGAACGACGAGCAATCATATTTACAAAAACAAAAGAGGTCGAGTTCATACCAGCTTTTCTCATCTCAATTAGTTCATCATATATCATGCTTATTGCCTTTCACTCGCACGACCGAACGGTGTGGATAATAATAATAGTGCACGTGCATTGGACTAAGCTGGAATCTGCAGACATTTGATACAAGAGAGAAGACCAGGTAATATGGCTCAAGATTAAATTATTCAACAAAGCATATGAGAGCCAATAAGCATTTTTAATCATGGTCTTCTACTCTTAACCCCTAAAGAAAAAGAAACTATTTACACGGTAAATCTCCCAACAAGCAAAAGAAGAATGGGAAATCTTTTTGGGTTTTCATATTTAGTTACTACTACAAGCAAAGAAAGTAAACTAGCTAGAAGCTACAACTAATTTTTTTCTGGGTTTTTCTATCACACAAAAAAAGACTAAGAAAAAGAAATTTAAACTAAGCATGGATGGTACAGTGAAAGAGTGTGAGCACCGACAACTAGAATAAGTGTGAACATGAATGTAAGTCGATGAGAAACACGTACTCCCCCAAGCATAGGCTTTTTGGCCTTAGTTGGTCTATGGCCATGGATCGAAGCCACTCCCTCCAGTGTACTGAGATGTGTCCTTTGGATGCCACTGGTTGGCGAGCTCGTCTAGATCCCACCCATAAACAGATTGACGGGAAGGATCAAGTGGTGGTTCTGGCTCCAGTTTACGGAACGCGAGCCTCGGTTCTTGCTTCCTTGAAGGACCACCTTGAAAGTTTTTCCTAGATATTTTTCTGAAATTTTCTGAAATTTTTAGTAACTCACAATAAAAGTTAACCAAACTCAACAAAATTGATAGCAACAACTCCTATAAGTGCCTAGAGGCTATATCATGCATTAGAACTACTTGGGACCAAGAAAATTTGACATGCAAGCTCAAGAACAAGGTCACCTCAGCAGCACAAATTTGCAATAAATAAAGCACTAGAACAAAAATTAATTGGACCAATGGAGGAGTCACATACCAAGGAACAATCTCCCCATACAGTTTGGTGAATGGTGCATTGAGCAAGGAGATCGAAAATAGCAGCAAAATGAGCTAGAACTCGAGTTTGAGCTGGTTGGTGATTTTTTGGGGAGGAAGAAGAAGAGCATGGGTGAAACGATAAGTGGAGGGGGGCCACGTGGGGCCCTCGAGGTAGGGGGCACACCCTATGAAGGGGGCGCGCCCTGTGCCCTCGAGGCCACATGCTGGCTCCCCTCGCTGTGTGTTCAGTGCCATATTTTCTTAAATATTCTGGAAAAAAATCATATTTCATTTTCATGGCATTTGGAGAAGTTTTATTTTCGGGATATTTTTTATTGCACGGATAAGTCTGGAAATAGACAGATAATGCTAATTTTCTTTTATTTAACCTAATTAACAAAAAGTAAAAGGAGGGTACAGATGGTTTGTGCTATCTAGATTCTCCTATCCCATGTTCATCAAAAGGAATCCATTAACAAGGTTGATCAGGTCTTGTTAATAAACTCTTTCCGAGTAACATGAAACTGGAGAATTTTCAAATAACACTATGTAACCTCAATGGGGTTATGTATGTCCCCAACAATAAGTATGTCATAAGCGTTCTTGATAGTGGGAATAGGAAACTCAAAATCTCCAATAGTGATAGTTCAAGTTTTTCCAATATAATTGATACTGAAGACCTGAGGTTGTTTCCTCGAAAAGTGTACCATATGCTCATTACCATTGACATGAAAAGTGACATTGCCTTTGTTGCAATCAATAACAGCCCCTGCAGTATTCAAAAAAGGTCTTCCAAGAATAATAGACATACTATCATCCTCGGGAATATCAAGTATAACAATGTCCGTTAGAATAGTAACATTTGCAACTACAACAGGCACATCCTCACAAATACCGACAGGTATAGCAGTTGATTTATCGGCCATTTGCAAAGATATTTCAGTAGGTGTCAACTTACTCAAGTCAAGTCTACGATATAAAGAGAGAGGCATAACACTAACGCCGGCTCCAAGATCACACAAATCAGTTTTAACATAGTTTCTCTTAATGGAGCAAGGTATAGTAGGTACTCCTGGATCTCCTAATTTCTTAGGCATTCCACCCTCAAAAGTGTAATTGGCAAGTATGGTGGAAATTTCTACTTCAGGTATCTTTCTTTTGTTGGTAATAATATCTTTCATATACTTGGCATAAGGATTTGTTTTAAGCACATCAGTCAAACGCATATGCAAAAAGATAGGTCTAATCATTTCAGCGAAGCGCTCAAAATCTTCATCATCCTTTTTCTTGGATGGCTTCGGAGGAAAAGGCATGGGTTTCTGAACCCATGGTTCTCTTTCCCTACCGTGCTTCCTAGCAACAAAGTCTCTCTTATCATAACGTTGATTCTTTGATTGTGGGTTATCAAGATCAACGGCAGGTTCAATCTCTACATCATTATCATTGCTAGGTTGAGCTTCATCATGAGCATCATTATTAATATTATCACTAGGTTCATGTTCATTACCAGATTGAGTCTCAGCATCAGAAACAGATATATCATTGGGATTCTCAAGTGGGTGAGCAATAGGTTCACTAGAAGCATGCACAGTCTTATCATTTTTCTTTTTCTTCTTCTTAGAAGAACTAGGTGCATCTAAATTAGCTCTTTGAGAATCTTGCTCAATTCTCTTAGGGTGGCCTTCAGGATACAGAGGTTCCCGAGTCATTTTACCACCTCTAGTTGCAACTCTAACAGCATAGTCGTTATTCTTACTATTTAATTCATTGAGCAAATCATTCTGAGCCCTAATTACTTGTTCTACTTGAGTGGTGACCATAGAAGCATGTATACTAATGAGTTTCAGTTCATCTTTAGCACTAGACAGATAATCACTCAAGCGTTCAATCATATGAGCATTGTCTTGTAATTGTCTACCAACATAAGCATTGAAGTTTTCTTGTTTCACAATGAAATTGTCAGACTCATCTAAGCATTGGCTTGCAGACTTATAATGAGGAATATCACCTTCATCAAATATATAAAGAGAATTTACCTTTACTACCTGTGTCGGGTTATCAAGACCATGTATTTCTTCAATAGGCGGTAAATTCTTAACATCTTCAGCTTTAATACCTTTTTCTTTCATAGATTTATTTGCCTCTTGCATGTCTTGGGGACTGAGAAATAGAACACCTCTTTTCTTTGGAGTTGGCTTAGGGCCTGGTTCAGGAAGTGTCCAATTATTTTCATTGGCTAGCATATTATTCAATAGTAATTCAGCTTGTTCCACTGTTCTTTCCCTGATATCACAACCAGCACAACTATCCAGGTGGTCTCTGGATGCATCGGTTGGTTCATTATAAAAGACATGAAGTATATCATGCATCTCAAGAGGATGATCAGGCAAAGCATTAAGTAACTGGAGAAGCCTCCCCCAAGCTTGTGGGAGACTCTCTTCTTCAGTT
Organism: Secale cereale; assembly: GCA_902687465.1. Classification (NCBI taxonomy): domain Eukaryota; kingdom Viridiplantae; phylum Streptophyta; class Magnoliopsida; order Poales; family Poaceae; genus Secale; species Secale cereale. Next base: position 405,117,855 of record LR738714.1, on the reverse strand, counting down.
TGACCAAAGTTATATATTTCCTGTAAGGCAGCTTGTTTCTTATGAGCAGGAAAATATTTAGCAGAAAAGTAATACATCATATCCTGGGGACTACGCACAAAACCAGGATCGAGAGAATTAAACCAAGTCTTAGCATCACCCTTTAACGAGAACGAAAATAACTTAAGGATATAGTAGTAGCGAATCTTTTCATCATTGGTAAACAGGGTGGCTATATCATTCAACTTGGTAAGATGCGCCACAATAGTTTCAGACTCATAGCCATGGAAAGTATCGGATTCAACCAAAGTAATTAACTCAGGATCAACAGAGAATTCATAATCCTTATCAGTGACACAAATAGGTGAAGTAGCAAAATGTCGGTGTACTAAAGTAGGGGTACCTTAGTATCCCGAACTTGTGCACGGGTAGTTGCAGCGTCCCGCGGCAAGGCTTGCCAAGCGACCGCCAAGATCCTCCGACGTCCCCTTGGGGCCATTTAAGAACAAAGTATCCAAGTCAAAGAGACAAGACCCCGGCAAGAGGAGCTTGCCGGGATGGCCACTCAAGGCACAAAACCACTCAAGGTACAAGACCCTGGCAAGAGGAGCTTGCCGGGAAGGCCAACCAAAGGCACCTCAAGAGAACTTGCCGCGACGCGCCACGCGTCCCGGCAAGGACCGGTGAGCGACTAGCTCCCAGGCGCGACAAGATAGCGACCGCGGCAAGGCACTTGCCGCGGCAAGCTTCCACTCAGTACCCACGCTCCAGCTTATCCACCCACGTGTCGCCCTGGGACCCTCCCAGGTGCACGTGGCGGAAGGCTGTGCAGCCAGGGGAACACGGTGGCAAGCTGCGATGACGAGGCTACCGTCGTGGCGAACAGTGGCGCCCCCGACGGCCACTTTTTGCACTGTTTGGGGTGACGGCGACGGGTATTCAATGCCCTTGTCCCCTGCCGTCAGAGTTAGGTATAGAGCACTATACAAACACTCTTCCTGTTGGGGAACGTAGTATTTTAAAATTTTCCTACGATCACGCAAGATCTATCTACCAGATGTATAGCAACGAGAGGGAAGAGTGTGTCTACGTACCCTCGTAGACCGGGAGCGGAAGCGTCAAGTGACGCGGTTGATGTTGTCGAACTTCTTCGCGATCCAACCGATCAAGCACCGAACGTACGGCACCTCCGCGTTCTGCACACGTTCAGCTTGATGACGTCCCACGAGCTCTTGATCCAGTTGAGCTTCACGGGAGAGTTTCGTCAGCATGACGGCGTGGTGACGGATATTATGTGTTCACCGGCGCAGGGCTTCGCCTAAGCTCCGCGACGGTATGACCGAGGTGTGATTCTGTGGAGGGGGGCACCGCACACGGCTAAAACAATTCAACTTGTGTGTCTTTGGGTGCCCCCCTGCCCCCGTATATAAAGGAGCAAGGGAGGGAGGTCGGCCAACCTCTCCTGGTGCGGCTAGGGAAGGAGTCCTACTAGGAATAGGATTGCAATCCTATTCCTAGTAGGATTCACCAAAAGAGAGAAAAGGGAAAGGAATAGGAGAGGTGGCGCCCCCCCCCCCCAATCCTAGTCCAACTAGGAACCCTAGGTGGGGGCGCCGGCCAGCCCTATGGGCTGCCTCTCTCTTTCCCTTTAGGCCCACTATGGACCATCCCCTCTCGTAGGGGGTTCCGGTAACCCCCTCCGGCATTCCCGATAAATCCGAAACTTTTCCGGTATACTTCCGGTGTCCAAATATAGCCGTCCAATATATCAATCTTTATGTCTCGGACATTCCGAGACTCCTCGTCATGTCCGTGATCTCATCCGGGACTCCGAACTACCTTCGGTACATCAATACTCATAAACTCATAATACCGATCGTCATCAAACGTTAAGCGTGCGGACCCTACTGGTTCGAGAACTATGTAGACATGACCGAGACTCATCTCCGGTCAATAACCAATAGCGGAACCTGGATGTTCATATTGGCTCCTACATATTCTACAAAGATCTTTTATCGGTCAGAACCGCATAACAACATACGTTGTTCCTTTTGTCAAACGGTATGTTACTTGCCCGAGATTCGATCGTCGGTATCTCTATACCTAGTTTAATCTCGTTACCGGCAAGTCTCTTTACTCGTTCCGTAACACATCATCTCGTGACTAACTCATTAGTCTTTTGCTTGCAAGGCTTATTGTGATGTGTGTTACCGAGAGGGCCCAGAGATACCTCTCCGACACTCGGAGTGACAAATCCTAATCTTGATCTATGCCAACACCACGAATACTTTCGGAGACACCTGTGGAGCATCTTTATGATCACCCAGTTACGTTGTGACGTTTGATAGCACACAAGGTGTTCCTACGGTATTCGGGAGTTGCATAATCTCATAGTCATAGGAACATGTATAAGTCATGAAGAAAGCAATAGCAGTAAAACTAAACGATCATAGTGCTATGCTAACAGATGGGTCTTGTCCATCACATCATTCTCCTAATGATGTGATCCCGTTGATCAAATGACAACTCATGTCTATGGCTAGGAAACATAACCATCTTTGATCAATGAGCTAGTCTAGTAGAGGCATACTAGGGACATACTGTTTTGTCTATGTATTCACACATGTACTAAGTTTCCGGTTAATACAATTCTAGCATGAATAAAAGACATTTATCATGATATAAGGAAATACAAATAACATCTTTATAATTGCCTCTAGGGCATATTTCCTTCAGTCTCCCACTTGAACTAGAGTCAATAATCTAGCTCACATCGCCATGTGATTTAATACCGATGGTTCACATCGTTATGTGAATAACACCCATAGTTCACATCACCATGTGACCAACACCCAAAGGGTTTACTAGAGTCAATAATCTATGTCACATCGCTATGTGATTAATACCCAAGAGTAATGAGGTGTGATCATGTTTTGCTTGTGAGAGAAGTTTAGTCAACGGGTCTGTCATATACAGATCCCTATGTATTTCGCAAATTTCTATGTCTACAATGCTCTGCATGGAGCTACTCTAGCTAATTGCTACGCATCCAGATTGATACTTAGAGTCATCTGGATTTTAGTGTTAAAGCTTGCATCGGCGTAACCCTTTACGACGAACTCTTTATCACCTCCATAATCGAGAAATATTTCCTTAGTCATCCAATTACTAAGGATAATTTTGACCGCTGTACAGTGATCTACTCCTGGATCACTATTGTACCTCCCTGTCAAACTCTTGGCAAGGTACACAACGTGTTTTGTACACAGCATGGCATACTTTATAGAACCTATGGCTGAGGCATAGGGAATGACTTTCGTTCTCTCTATATTTTTCTGTCGTGGTCTGGCTTTGAGTCTTACTCAACTTCACACCTTACAGATCAGGCAAGAACTTCTTCTTTGACTGATCCATTTTGAACTACTTCAAAATCTTATCAAGGTATGTACTCATCGAAAGTCTTATCAAGCGTCTTGATCTATCTATATAGATTCTTGATGCTCAATATGTAAGCAGCTTCACTGAGGTCTTTCTTTGAAAAACTCCTTTCAAACACTCCTTTATGCTTTCCAGAAAATTCTACATCATTTCCGATCGACAATATGTCATTCACATATACTTATCAGAAAGGTTGTAGTGCTCCCACTCACTTCTTGTAAATACAGGTTTCTCCAAAAGTCTGTATAAAACCATATGCTTTGATCACCTCATCAAAGCGTACATTCTAACTCCGAGATGCTTGCACCAGTCCATAGATGGATCGCTGGAGCTTGCATAATTTGTTAGCACCTTTTGGATCGACAAAACCTTCTGGTTGTATCATATACAACTCTTCTTTGAGATATCCATTCAGGAATGTAGTTTTGACATCCATTTGCCAGATTTCATAATCATAAAATGCGGCAATTGCTAACATGATTCGGACAGACTTAAGCATCGCTACAGGTGAGAAAGTCTCATCGTAGTCAACTCGTTGAACTTGTCAAAAACCTTTCGCAACAAGTCGAGCTTTGTAAACAGTAATATTACCGTCTGCGTCGGTCTTCCTCTTGAAGATCCATTTATTTTCGATAGCTTGCCGATCATCGGGCAAGTCAACCAAAGTCCACACTTTGTTCTCATACATGGATCCCATCTCAGATTTCATGGCTTCAAGCCATTTTGCGGAATCTGGGCTCATCATCGCTTCCTCATAGTTCGTAGGTTCATCATGGTCTAGTAACATGATTTCCAGAACTGGGTTGCCGTACCACTCTGGTGCGGAACGTACTCTGGTTGATCTACGACGTTCAGTAGAAACTTGATCCGAAGTTTCATGATCATTATCATTAACTTCCTCACTAATTGGTGTAGGAATCACTGGAACAATTTCCTGTGATGTACTACTTTCCAATCCGGGAGAAGGTACAATTACCTCATCAAGTTCTACTTTCCTCCCACTCACTTCTTTCGAGAGAAACTCCTTCTCTAGAAAGGATCCATTTTAGCAACGAATATCTTGCCTTCGGATCTGTGATAGAAGGTGTACCCAACAGTCTCTTTTGGGTATCCTATGAAGATTTACTTCTCCGGTTTGGGTTCGAGCTTATCATGTTGAAACTTTTTCACATAAGCATCGCAGTCCCAAACTTTAAGAAACAACAACTTTGGTTTCTTGCCAAACCACAGTTCTTAAGGCGTTGTCTCAACGGATTCAGATGAGGCCCTTATTTAACGTGAATGCAGCTGTCTCTAATGCATGACCCAAAACGATAGTGGTAAATCGGTAAGAGACATCATAGATCGCACCATATCCAATAAAGTACGGTTACGACGTTCGGACACACCATTATGCTGTGGTGTTCCGGGTGGCGTGAGCTGTGAAACTATTCCATATTGTTTCAAATGAAGACCAAACTCATAACTCAAATATTCTCCTCCACGATCAGATCGTAGAAACTTTATTTTCTTGTTACGATGATTCTCTACTTCACTCTGAAATTCTTTGAACTTTTCAAATGTTTCAGACTTGTGCTTTATTAAGTAGATATACCCATATCTGCTCAAATCATCAGTGAAGGTTAGAAAATAACGATACTCGCCGCGAGCTTCAACACTCATTGGTCCGCATACATCAGTATGTATGATTTCCAACAAACATGTTGCTCGCTCCATAGTTCCGGAGAACGGAGTTTTTAGTCATCTTGCCCATGAGGCATGGTTCGCAAGCACCAAGTGATTCATAATCAAGTGATTCCAAAATTCCATCATTATGGAGTTTCTTCATGCGTTTTACACCAATATGACTTAAACGGCAGTGCCACAAATAAGTTGCACTATCATTATTAACCTTGCATCTTTTGGCTTCAATATTATGAATATGTGTATCACACGATCGAGATCCAACAAACTATTTTCATTGGGTGTATGACCATAGAAGGTTTTATTCATGTAAACAGAACAACAATTATTCTCTAACTTACATGAATAACCGTATTGCAATAAACATGATCAAATCACATTCATGCTCAACACAAACACCAAATAACAGTTATTTAGGTTCAACACTAATCCCGAAAGTATAGGGAGTGTGCGATGATGATCATATCAATCTTGGAACTGCTTCCAATACACATCGTCACTTCATCCTTTAACTAGTTTATGTTCATTATGCAACTCCCACTTCGAGTTACTACTTTTTAGCAACTGAACCAATATCAAATACCGAGGGGTTGCTATGAACACTAGTAAAATACACATTAATAATCTGTATATCAATTATACCTTTGTTCACTTTGCCATCCTCCTTATCCGCCAAGTATCTAGGGCAGTTCCACTTTTAGTGACCATTCCCTTTGCAGTATAAGCACTTGTTTCAGGCTTGAGTTTAGCTTTGGGTTTCTTCACGGGAGTGACAACTTGCTTGTCATTCTTCTTGAAGTTCCTCTTCTATCCCTTTGCCCTTTACTTGAAACAAGTGGTCTTGTTAACCATCAACACTTGATGCTTTTTCATGATTTCTACCTTCGCCTACTTCAGTATCGCGAAGAGCTGGGAATTCCTTTCGTCATCCCTTGCATATTATAGTTCATCACGAAGTTCTACTAACTTGGTGATAGTGACTAGAGAACTTTGTCAATTACTATCTTATCTGGAAGATTAACTCCCACTTGATTAAAGTAATTGTAGTACCCAGACAATCTGAGCACATGCTTACTGGTTGAGCTATTCTCCTCCATCTTGTAGGCAAAGTACTGTCAGAGGTCTTATACCTCTTGACACGGGCATGAGTATGAAATACTAATTTCAACTCTTGGAACATCTTATATGCTCCATGGCGTTCAAAACGTTTTTGAAGTCCCGGTTCTAAGCCGTAAAGCATGGTGCACTTAAACTATCAAGTAGTCATCATATCGAGCTTTTGTCAAAACGTTCATAACGTCTACATCTGCTCCTGCAATAGGTCTGTCACCTAGCGGTGCATCAAGGACATAATTCTTCTGTGCAGCAATGAGGATAATCCTCAGATTACGGAACAATTCTGCATCATTGCTACTAACATCTTTCAATCTTGGTTTTCTCTAGGAACATATGAAAAATAAATGGGGAGCAACATCGCGAGCTATTGATCTACAACATAGATATGCTAATACTACCAGGACTAACTTCATGATAAATTAAAGTTCAATTTAATCATATTACTTAAGAACTCCCACTTAGATAGACATCCCTCTAGTCATCTAAATGATCACGTGATCCAAATCAACTAAACCATGTCCGATCATCACGTGAGATGGAGTAGTTTCAATGGTGAACATCTTATGTTGATCATATCTGCTATATGATTCACGCTCGACCTTTCGGTCTCCAGTGTTCCGAGGCCATATCTCTATATGCTAGGCTCGTCAAGTTTAACCCGAGTATTCTGCGTGTGCAAAACTGGCTTACACCCGTTGTATTTGAACGTAGAGCTTATCACACCCGATCATCACGTGGTGTCTCGGCACGACGAACTTTCGCAACGGTGCATACTCAGGGAGAACACTTATACCTTGAAATTTAGTAAGGGATCATCTTATAATGCTACCGTCGATCTAAGAAAAATAAGAAGCATAATAAGATAAACATCACATGCAATCAAAATATGTGACATGATATGGCCATCATCATCTTGTGCTTTTGATCTCCATCTCCAAAGCACCGTCATGATCACCTTCGTCACCGGCACGACACCTTGATCTTCATCGTAGCATCGTTTGTCGTCTCGCCAACTATTGCTTCTACGACTATCGCTACCGCTTAGTGATAAAGTAAAGCAATTACATGGCGATTGCATTTCATACAATAAAGCGACAACCATATGGCTCCTGCCAGTTGCCGATAACATTACAAAACATGATCATCTCATACAAAACCGTATAACTCATCATGTCTTGACCATATCACATCACAACATGCCCTGCAAAAACAAGTTAGACGTCCTCTACTTTGTTTGTTGCAAGTTTTACGTGGCTGCTACGGGCTTTAGCAAGAACCGTTCTTACCTACGCATACAAAACCACAACGATGTTTCGTCAAGTATGTGTTGTTTTAACCTTCACAAGGACCGGGCGTAGCCACACTTGATTCAGCTAAAGTGAGAGAGACAGACACCCGCCAGTCACCTTTAAGCAACGAGTGCTCGTAATGGTGAAACCAGTCTCGCGTAAGCGTACGCGTAATGTCGGTCCGGGCCGCTTCATCTCACAATACCGCCGAAGCAAAGTATGACATGCTGGTAAGCAGTATGACTAGTATCGTCCACAATCTCATTGTGTTCTACTCGTGCATATCATCTACGCATAGACCTGGCTCATGATGCCACTGTTGGGGAACGTAGTATTTTAAAATTTTCCTACGATCACGCAAGATCTATCTACCAGATGCATAGCAACGAGAGGGAAGAGTGTGTCTACGTACCCTCGTAGACCGGGAGCGGAAGCGTCAAGTGACGCGGTTGATGTTGTCGAACTTCTTCGCGATCCAACCGATCAAGCACTGAACGTACGGCACCTCCGAGTTCTGCACACGTTCAGCTTGATGACGTCCCACGAGCTCTTGATCCAGTTGAGCTTCACGGGAGAGTTTCGTCAGCACGACGACGTGGTGACGGATATGATGTGTTCACCGGCGCAGGGCTTCGCCTAAGCTCCGCAACGGTATGACCGAGGTGTGTTTCTGTGGAGGGGGACACCGCACACGGCTAAAACAATTCAACTTGTGTGTCTTTGGGTGCCCCCCTGCCCCCGTATATAAAGGAGCAAGGGAGGGAGGCCGGCCAACCTCTCCTGGTGCGGCTAGGGAAGGAGTCCTACTAGGAATAGGATTGCAATCCTATTCCTAGTAGGATTCACCAAAAGAGAGAAGAGGGAAAGGAATAGGAGAGGTGGCGCCCCCCCCCCCAATCCTAGTCCAACTAGGAACCCTAGGTGGGGGCGCCGGCCAGCCCTATGGGCTGCCTCTCTCTTTCCCTTTAGGCCCACTATGGACCATCCCCTCTCGTTGGGGGTTCCGGTAACCCCCTCCGGCATTCCCGATAAATCCGAAACTTTTCCGGTATACTTCCGGTGTCCGAATATAGCCGTCCAATATATCAATCTTTATGTCTCGGACATTCCGAGACTCCTCGTCATGTCCGTGATCTCATCCGGGACTCCGAACTACCTTCGGTACATCAATACTCATAAACTCATAATACCGATCGTCATCAAACGTTAAGCGTGCGGACCCTATGGGTTCGAGAACTATGTAGACATGACCGAGACTCATCTCCGGTCAATAACTAATAGAGGAACCTGGATGTTCATATTAGCTCCTACATATTCTACGAAGATCTTTTATCGATCAGAACCGCATAACAACATACGTTGTTCCTTTTGTCAAACGGTATGTTACTTGCCCGAGATTCGATCGTCGGTATCTCTATACCTAGTTCAATCTCGTTCCGGCAAGTCTCTTTACTCGTTCCGTAACACATCATCTCGTGACTAACTCATTAGTCTTTTGCTTGCAGGGCTTATTGTGATGTGTGTTACCGAGAGGGCCCAGAGATACCTCTCCGACACTCGGAGTGACAAATCCTAATCTTGATCTATGCCAACACCACGAATACTTTCGGAGACACCTGTAGAGCATCTTTATGATCACCCAATTACGTTGTGACGTTTGATAGCACACAAGGTGTTCCTACTGTATTCGGGAGTTGCATAATCTCATAGTCATAGGAACATGTATAAGTCATGAAGAAAGCAATAGCAGTAAAACGAAACGATCATAGTGCTATGCTAACGGATGGGTCTTGTCCATCACATCATTCTCCTAATGATGTGATCCCGTTGATCAAATGACAACTCATGTCTATGGCTAGGAAACATAACCATCTTTGATCAATGAGCTAGTCTAGTAGAGGCATACTAGGGACATACTGTTTTGTCTATGTATTCACACATGTACTATGTTTCCGGTTAATACAATTCTAGCATGAATAAAAGACATTTATCATGATATAAGGAAATACAATTAACATCTTTATTATTGCCTCTAGGGCATATTTCCTTCAGTTCCAACTACCACTCTTTTTACATTTTTACCCCCATCTATGTTGCCACCTGTCGGTGACCCCTTTGACCTATAAAAGGAGGCCCATGCGCAACGTAGAAAGGGTTCCGAACATCGATCATTCTCCACGCTCGGTCTAGTTAGCGGTTAGAGTGTACTGTTGCTCTCCTCGCTCCCGAGCCAAGAACTCAATAACAAACCGAAGCAGGAGCAGGGTTTTACGCATCCGTGCGGCCCGAACCTGGGTAAACTACTCACGTGCTTGCCTCGATCCGCTCTTTGTGCATCCTCCGCCCCCTGCCGTACTGAGAAGGGGCTCCGGTCCCATAGGTGTTCGTGGGCGATCAGTTTCCCCGATATCCTTGGTGCGCCAGGTAGGGGACGCGTCGAGGTTGTGTGAACCTGATCCGGCGTTCACGCGAGCGAAATCTTCAACATCTTCATCGACATGCCGCCGAAGAAGAAGGCCTCGGAGGCAGCAGGCCCGTCCGCGTCGATCCCGCCACCGCCGGAGCCAACGGCTGGTGGGGTAGACGCTGGCGGAAGGACGGACGTCGGCGAGGAAACTCACGGCGCCGCCAAGTCCAAGGACAAGACGGACTGTAATGCCCAGGATGGGACTATACCTCCTACGTGTCGAGGCACGACTTAAAGGTATAAGCCCATCCTAGAATGATCTCAAGTTTGGTATCTTTGCACGACTCATGTAAAAGAGGGATTAAAATGCAAAAGAAGATAGTTGGCTTACACTCGCCACTTCACACAATACATTACATAAGCAAAACATCATTCAAAACATCATAACCCGACTACGGGTGAAGATCCAAAAGAAAGATACCAAACAACATAAAGCCACAGGCCAAGATCGAATCCTAGTAGAAACCACTACTGAACATCGAAAGTCACAAGCAAACGGACACACTCTTCAACGAGCTCCTGGTGAAGCACTGAACCAGCTCCTGCATCAAGCTCGGCTGAACCTGCATCTGGTGTGAGGAAGTAACTGTGAGCCACAGAGGACTCAGCAATCCCGTTCCCGGGTAACAAGACTATTTAAGCCTTGGGTGAGGACAAGGCTGAAGAAGAACAAGAGGTGAAGGAACAACAAGAGTCTGCAGCAGCAACTAGCACTAACTTACGTAATAGAGAGCGAGAAGAGAAGTGCATCGGTCGAGAGATGATCACGAAGTGATCCTAACTAAAGCCGGTCAAACATAACCCCACCGTGTTCAACTCCCGAATCCCTATTCGGAAATTGATAGTCACGGTACACACGCTAGTAGTGTATTGAAACATTGTGTCAAGTTATCCACAACCGGATATTAACAAGCTCCCATCTGCCACATAACCGCGGGCACGGCTTTCGAAAGTTCAAACCCTGCAGGGGTGTTCCAACTTGACCCATTACAAGCCCACGATCCGCGGAGTCGCAACTCCATAGGTGGGAAGACCCGAGTATTCTCGGAATCCCGTGCTCAAGTTAAACCGAACTAAGGTAAGGCTAATCCAGCAAATCCTCCCGGCGTGTCGACACCCTGATAGTAGCCGCGCGTATCTAAGTCTCAGGACACGACCGGATGGGCGATTCTACAGGACCCAATCCTCGAGTTTCCCCGTGGTGGTTCCTGCAGACTCCCCGTTTGGGACCAACACCATCGGCACTGGCCCCCCCCTGCTATGTAGAGTTAGGAATCCTCGAGGGAGCGACCCCCTATGCAAATTTAATTAATTAATTAAGTTTGTTATTATGAGGCAAATAGTACCAAATATTGGGACTTGCTAGAAAAGACTTAGCACTTAGCGGTTTATCAAGGGGGTCCCATACACCCCAACCGTGTTAGGAACGCAAAATCAAGGAACATAACACCGGTTTATACGGTTCCTAACGGCATGAGTGGAACAAAACACCAAGCAAAAGGCTTAGCCTTCCACCCTTGCTAGTATATAGATGATTTCATTTTTAAGCATATATATAGTGTGATATAACCCAACCAAACTTCAACATGAAGCAAGCATCTTCGATCTTCACCTGCAACTAGCAATGCTATAAGAAGGGCTGAGCGAAGCGTACTTAGCCAAGGAACGGTTTGCGTAGGTAGGGTGGTTAAACAGGTTCATGGTTACAAGTAGGAGGCTGACAAGAAAGGCATGGGCATCGAGGCAAAACTATAGATCGAGACTACTAGCAATAGGCAAAGATAGTAATGGTATCCGGGTTCGGTCATCTTTCCTGGGATTCCACAGAGGAGAAGAACGGGTCCACGAAGTAGACGGAGCAACAGCAACGAGAGAATCCTCACAACTCCGGAACGAAACCGAAGCTAACAAGAGAAGCAACCGGAAAGAAAGAAACAACACGGTAAACACACAAGCATAAACATGGCATACGATGCACAAACAAGTATGATGCATGTCCAGTTTAATTATGCGTGGCATGGCAAGGTGCACAAACAACACTACAAGTTAAGTGGAGCTCGTTGCACATTGACGAAACACCACATATTAGTTATTTAGTTGACTCTCGTTATTAACAAGACAAGATTAAAAGTTTGTTAACATGGCAAGAGGTGAAGCAAAAATTAAACTACACTATTAAGACATTTTAAATGGGGCCGGAAATAACAACAACATATTCCGGAAAATCCCCATGAGCATGTTTAATAATTATAAGCAAACAACAATTTAACATTTTAGTGTTGTTAACATGATGCGGATGACATGATCAAGTTTATGCAAGTTTTTATTAGAAGGTTGACATTAACAAGAAGAGATAAGAAGCATTTGTCACCGTGGTGGAAGGAAAAAGGGTGCCACGGCAACGATCCGAAAATGATGCAACGGCAACATATCGGTGCCGGTAACTCGTTGAGAGTCCGGTGCAAAAGATAGATGGCGTGAGCGAGTCAAACGAGATTAAAGGTGGGACGATCCCGTTACCGGGTTCCCACGAGTCGGCGACGAGGCAACCGAGGAACATGACAAAAGGTGGAACGGGCAGGATGCACACAAGGAAACATTCATACAACACAACAAGCATCACACGGGTCACGGCTCGGGGTTATACCTTCGTGACAAACGTTCTCGGAGGGGTTCGAGGTCGTAGAGGAAGTAGAGGAAGTAGTTGTTCACGTTTCCGAAGAGGAAGTAGTTGTTCACGTCATCGGTAGGGGAACTTGTCGCGGCATCTGACATCTTCGGGGCGACGGTAGTGGTACACGTTCCGTAGGGGTACTTGTCGCATCACCATGTAGTTGTTCCCGTTCGTAGTGGTACTTGCATCGGAGGGGTACTTGTCGCGTAGTCGACGTCGGGGTACACGATGACGGTAGTCGTAGACGTCCGTAGTTGTTCTCGTCCGTAGTTGTACAGGTTCCGTAGACGTCCGGTGCATACGTAGATGTCCGGGGTCTCGTGTAGTCGTTCTCGTCCGTAGTTGTACAGGTTCCGTAGACGTCCGGTGCATACGTAGATGTACTTGGCGTGACTCGAGCGTAGGCGACCTTGCTGCTCCATGGTACGCTGGACAAAAACAAAACAAGAAGAAGCACCAGGCAGGGCAGCACGACGGTGAAGGACAAAGTGGCCGACGTAGGGCTTGGGACGGCCCTGGCGGGGATGCTGCAGGAAGACGATGACGATGGGGATGGACTCGGGGCGGTCCAGAGGCGCTGGCGAAGCCTGACGCGGAGGGAGGAGGAGGGCCAGAGGGCCGGGGTGCTCGGGGCCGCGGAGGAAGAGGTCGCGGGCACTGGATCCGCAGGAGACGAAGGACGAGGCCAGCGAGCGGATGAACTGGGCGCGGCGGAAGTCGTCCTTGCGCGGGCGCGCGGAAGAGGCGATGTGGAGGTGCTCGGGGCGACTCTCGTCGTGCTGGCGACGCACGAGGGAGCCGCGGCTGGAGACGAAGGCTTGGGCGGCCGGAGGGGTTCGGCTCGCCGGACCGGCGAACGGCAAGGGCCGTCGCGGAGCGAGGAAAAAGGGGCGGAAGTCGCGGGCGTGGAGAGAAGGCAGAGGACGGGGCCAGCGAGGACGAGCTGGCGGCGAGGGGGAAGAGGGAAACGGGATCGGGCGAGAGAAGGAGTGCGAGCGAGGGGTCTCGGGGTGCGGGTCGAACGAGCGAAGCTGGCGGCGGGGTGGGAGAGCGAGGGAAGAGGGCTGCGAGTCCGTGCGGTCAGCTAGGGTTCGGGCGGCCGGACCAAATGGGCCAGGGCCTAGCCAACCAGCTGGGCCTTAGGCCTGCTGGGAGGAGGGTCTAGAAGGGAGGAGAAGAGAATGGGCCTAGAGGGGAGGAGAAGGCTGCTGGGCTGCTCTCATTTTATTCCCTTAGCAGAAACAAAAGAAAAGAAAAAAAAAGGAGGTGGTTAGGGCAAGAATTAGGACAAAGGAGTATTTTTCTCGGGCACATAAAAATAAGCACGACCGGAGAAAAATATAAAAGGCCAGATCGGAAAATAATTCAAACATATTTGAATTTAATTGAAATAGTTTTGAACTAAGACTTGAATATAGAAGTGTCCAAAAATGTTCGAATTTTTGGAGGAACCTCGAAACAACGGAAAGAAATATTGGCAAGGTTTTGAAGGTGAAACTCGAAGTGAAAAGACATGGGGAAATTATGCAAGTGTGTTATGGTGATTCCGAAGCAATGGAATAATTATTAATATAGCTCCATAATTATTAGGAGGCTTTTATATGTTATAAAGAGAAGACATTGTTCCCTCGATTTAAATGGACCGAAGGTCCACACGATTTATTTAGGTTGAGATGCAAAATAAAATGGCATGATGACATGATGCAATGCAAAAATAAATAACACAAGCAAAAGAAACACACGGGCAACCCGGAACATCTGGAATCTTCGGGCATCTTCTGGAATCATCTGGGACGTCGGTCTTCGAGCGTCACACGGACGACCGGGCGCACTCCAAGGCCTCGGCGTCTGTACATGCACCGCGCCCATCTCAGGAGGTGCGGGACCGGCAGCGACGTGGTACTCAAGGTACCATACGCTTGCTGGGCCAAGGTCAAGCCGGCGGATCTCGGGACGCTCAAGGCCAGCATGCACATCAACATGCTGGCACGAGCAAGGCGCGATCGCCGGGACGAGATGCTGCTCCTTCTAACGCAGTTAGAAGTCCGAGCGTATCTCGCTCCTCGCACCGCTCGCCACCGCTACCCGCCACTCCAACAGAAGCTCTACCACGAGCTCAACTGCTTCTCGACTTCCCTCCAGCGGCAGACAAGGCCGACGACTGGAGGGCCACCATCCAAAGTCTCATCTCCTTCGCCAACGGCGACACCCCGCAGTAGCCGAGTGCGTCGCGGAAGCGGCAAGTCAGCCAGGCGCAGGCCGATGGTGACAAGACCACCAGGGGTGCAACCACCATGCACTCCCCGCCAAGAAGGCCAAGATCGCCGACCCGCCGGATCAACGTCGACAGCGACTCCACCGCGTCGTCAGATCCGCGGGCTCGTCGTGATCAGCGCCAAGTCCTTCAAGATCGACAACAAGAGGACGCTCGAACCCGCATCGAGCGTCAAAGAGAAGCGCGGCGTCAATCAGACCAGTGCGCTGGGCCCGCTGTTGACATGCAAGCGCCAGGGGGACCAGGCGACCTGCCATACGTGGCAGGTTGCCCAGCGTTCACTCGTGAGCTGCGGCAAGTCCAGTGGCCCAGCATGAAGAACTTCAAGCCCGACGTACCAGAGAAGTACGACGGCAAGACACATCCGTCGGAGTTCCTCAGCATCTACACCATCGCGGTGCAGGCTGCCGAAGGACGAGACGAGAAGATACTCGCCAATTACTTCCAGCTGGTGCTCAAGCCAAACGTCAGATCTTGGCTCATGCACTTGCCGGAGAACTCCATTTCTTCTTGGGCCGACCTGTGCCATCAATTTGTCGGCGCCTTCACAGGTGGCCACAAGCCCCATGGCCAGGAGAGTGACCTTCATATACTCGCCCAGAAGGAAGGAGAGCCCCTGCGTAAGTATATCCAGAGGTTCAGCCGTGTCCAGCACAACATCCCGGACGTCCACCCTGCCGCGGTTATTAGCGCGTTCCATCAAAACGTGCGTAACCGCCGGATGAGGGAGGAGATGGCGATGTGCAAGATCAAGGACGTCAGCGAGCTGTACGCCCTGGCCGACAAATGCGCACGTGCTGAGGAGGGGAGGAAACTCCCCGGAGAGGATACATGAGCAGGGGGATCCGACAGCGAGGATGCCGCCCCGGCAAAGAAAAGCCGGCGGCGGGGCAACAGGAAGAAGAAGAACAAGGAAGTGCTAGTCGTTGAGCAGTCCGGCAAGGAGGCTGGCGCCAAGAAAGCCCAGGCTGGTAGCTCCGGCAAGGAGACTGCCGCGTGCACCAACTGCCAGGCTGTGGCGGCGGCCGACAAGCAGGACGGCTCCGACAAGCAATACTGCAAGATCCACCGCACCAAGGGCCACGACCTCCAGAACTGCAAGAGGGTCGAGTACCTCGTCGAGCAGAAAAAGGCTGAGTACGAGCGACGCGACAAGGAGAAGGCCCAGGGAGGTGATGGAGGGTCCGGCAAGAAGCGGCCATTCAACGGCCGGGGAGGACGTCGCGGCAAGGCCAAGCAGCGGCAAGGAGACAGACCTCCCCGCGGCCGCGACAAGGACGAAGACGAAGACGAAGACGAAGACATGGATGATGGAGAGAACAGCGAGCAGGAGTTTCAAAAAGCTACAGAAGTTTTGTGCATTGACGGTGGTGCTTCTCTGCATACTTCACACCGCCAACTCAAGCAATGGGTGCGTGAAGTCAATGCGGCAGAACCACCCGTCGAATCGCGCAAACTTCTGAAGTGGTCCAACACGCCTATCTTCTTCGATATTGAGGGCCACACTGATCGCACAACTGCGGTCGGGTGCTTGCCGATGTTGGTTTCACCAACCATCCATAACCTCAAGGTCACCAAGATGTTAGTTGACGGCGGGGCCGGCTTGAATTTGATCTCCTCCACTGTGATCCAGAAACTCCAGATCCCCGACAGCGAGCTCGAAGAAACCGGCACATTCCAAGGGATCAACCCGGGAAGGAGCAAGCCCAAGGGGAAGATCACGCTGCCAGTGACATTTGGCGGAGAGCTGAACTTCAGGACTGAGAGGATCACTTTCGACGTTGCCGATATTCCATTGCCTTACAATGGAATACTTGGCCGTCCAGCGCTCGCCAAATTCATGGCAGCCTCTCACTACGCCTACAACATGCTCAAGATGCCAGGCCCGATAAGCGTCATCTCTGTCCCTGGCGACAAGAATGATGCCCTTATCTGTGCCGATAAGATTTACCGGGCTGTAGCAGCCGCAGCAGATAGCGAGACACTTGCCGCTGAAGCTCCCGGAGGGAAGAACAAGACCAAGTCCGGCAAGAGCTCTGGGGCCCACTCCGGCAAGCGCACCTCTTCGGAGTGCTGCGCTGCCGTCGAGGACGCACCATCGAGCTCCACCGGCAAGTGTAAGAAGGCGATGGCAGCTCCGCCAACAACCAAGAAGGTGTCCGCCAAGGAGGACGGCACTGGTGGTACTTTCACCATCAGTGCCACGCTTGATCCTAAATAGGAAAGCGCGCTCGTTGCTTTCCTGCGGGCGAACTCGATGTGTTTGCATGGCAACCGTCTGACATCCCTGGTGTTCCCAGGAAAGTGATTGAGCACAAGCTTGCCGTTTGTCCTCACGCACGGCCCGTCAAGCAAAAAGTCAGGAAACAAGCAGTAGAGCGCCAAGAGTTCATAGCCGAAGAAATCAAGAAGCTGGAAGCGGCAGGCCTTGTCAGAGGTGTGCTCCATCCCATGTGGTTGGCCAATCCTGTTGTCGTGCGTAAAGCGAATGGGAAGTGGAGGCTTTGTATAGACTTCACCGATGTGAATAAAGCCTGTCCCAAAGATCCATTTCCCTTGCCGCGCATTGACCAGATTGTTGAATCCACCGCCGGATGCGATTTGCTTTCATTTCTTGATGCATATTCAGGATACCACCAGATCTTTATGGCTGAAGAAGATGAGGAGAAGACCGCATTCATAACTCCATGTGGCACTTATTGCTTCATACGCATGCCTTTCGGATTGAAGAATGCTGGTTCAACGTTTGCAAGAGTAGTCCATACTGCTTTTGAGCCACAGATACACAGAAATGTGGAAGCTTACATGGATGATATAGTGGTCAAGAGCAAGAACAGGGATACTCTGATCCAAGATTTAGATGAAACTTTTGCGAATCTGCGCAAGATCCAACTCAAGCTCAACCCCGAGAAGTGCGTGTTTGGAGTCCCCTCCGGCAAGCTTCTCGGGTTCTTCGTGTCTCGGAGGGGGATTGAAGCCAATCTCGACAAGATCAAGGCCATCGAGCAAATCAAAGCACCGAAGCGCGTCAAGGATGTACGAAGACTTGCCGGCTACGTGGCTGCTCTCAGAAGGTTTATCTCTAAGTCTGCAGAACGCGCCCTACCGTTTTTCAAAATTTTGAAAAAGGCAGGTCCAATGAAATGGACTCCGGAAGCGGAGGCAGCACTGCAAGACTTGAAGAGGTACATGTCCTCCACTCCCATACTTGTCGCACCTAAACCACAAGAGAAGTTGTTGTTATATCTAGCGGCGACCAATCAAGTGGTTAGTGCTGCGTTAGTAGCGGAGAGGGAGGCAGATGATGAGCCAGCAGCCGCGGCAAGCACGTCCAGCGACAAGCAAGGGGCTTCTCCGGCAAGCTCTGGTCCCGACAAGGATGAATCTGTGCAGATGCAAGAGGAGATACGGAAGAAGATGGTGCAGCGCCCAGTCTACTTTGTCAGCTCCCTTCTGCAGGGGGCTAGGTCAAGGTACTCTGGGGTGCAGAAGTTGCTTTTCGGCCTTCTCATGGCCTCGAGAAAGCTGCGCCATTACTTCCAGGCACATGAGCTAACGGTGGTCACTCGCTTTCCGCTGAAAAGGATATTGCAAAATCCAGAAGCGACCGGCAGGATTGTCGAGTGGGCGCTGGAACTGTCAAGCTTTGGCCTCAAGTTTGAAAGCACTTCAACTATCCAAAGCAGAGCATTGGCAGAATTCATAGCAGAGTGGACGCCAACGCCAGACGAAGAGATTCTAGAGACGAGCATCCCCGTCAAGGAAGCAAACAAAGAATGGATAATGTACTTTGATGGTGCCTTCTCGCTGCAAGGCGCTGGTGCCGGCGTGCTGCTTGTCGCGCCCACCGGGGAGCACCTCAAGTACGTGGTCCAGATGCACTTTCCCAAGGAGCAAGCGACAAACAATACTGTAGAGTATGAGGGTTTGCTTGCCGGTCTCAAGATCGTAGTAGACCTTGGGATCAAGAAGCTGATTGTAAGGGGAGACTCGCAGCTTGTCGTCCGCCAAGTAAACAAGAACTACCAGAGTCCGTTGATGGAAACTTACGTCGACGAAGTGAGAAAGCTTGAAGAACACTTTGAAGGCCTACAGATGGAGCACATTCCAAGAACTCAGAACGACATCACAGATGGCCTGTCAAAGTGTGCCGCACTAAAGTTGCCTGTGGAACCAGGAATCTTTGTGCTCAAGCTGACTCAACCATCCGTAACACCATCAACTGGACAGAACAAGAAGAGGAAGTTGATCTCCGGCGACTACTTTCCGGCAGAGCTTCCCGAAGCCGCCAAGGTCCCCAAGATCAACGCCAAGGATGCTGAGGAGCAATATGCTCCGGCAAGTCCCAGGGCTTGTTCCGTTGAAGCAGAGGCTCCCGACAAGATTTGCCCCGGCAAGCTTGCCGTGGAGCGTCACGCTCTAGCGGAACCACATGTGCTTGCCGTAGAAGCGGACGTTCCCGCAGCAGCAGATGCGCCTTTAGTCCTTGCTGTCGAACCACAAGCTCCGGCATGGGCGCAACAGATTGTCCATTTCCTCCAAACAGGAGAACTTCTCGAAGAGCAAGAAGAAGCGGAAAAAGTAACCCGGCAGTCAAGTATGTACCAGTTTGTTGACAACACACTGTGCAGAAGAAGACTCAACGGCGTGAAATTGAAGTGTATTCCCCGGGAAGATGGACTGAAGCTGTTGGCAGAGATACATGGAGGCATATGTGGTCACCACTTTGGCGCAAGAGCACTTGTCGGCAAAGCATTCCGGCAAGGTTTCTTTTGGCCGACAGCCCTCCAAGATGCAACTGCACAAGTAACCAAGTGTGAAGCATGCCAGTTCCATTCCAAGCAGATACACCAGCCAGCTCAAGCTCTCCAGACGATCCCTTTGTCCTGGCCATTTTCGGTCTGGGGGCTCGACATCCTCGGCCCCTTTCCCCGCGTTGCCGGAGGCTTTGAGTTCTTGTACGTCGCCATCGACAAGTTCACAAAGTGGCCGGAAGTGGAACCAGTGAGAAAGGTGACCGCACAGTCAGCAGTCAAGTTCTTCAGGTCGATTGTTTGTCGTTTCGGGATCCCTAACATGATCATCACCGACAACGGTACACAATTCACCAGTCGCACCTTCATGCAATACGTCCAAGATCTTGGCGCCAAGGTCAGCTTCGCTTCTGTTGCTCACCCGAGAAGCAACGGTCAAGCGGAGAGGGCAAACGCTGAAGTGCTATGCGGACTCAAGACCAGAACTTTCGACAAGCTGCACAAGTGCGGAAGAAACTAGATCGAGGTGCTGTCGGTTGTTCTTTGGTTGATCAGGACGACGCCAAATCGAGCCACTGGGCAGACACCCTTTGCTCTAGTCTACAGAGCAGAAGCAGTTCTCCCCACGGAACTCGTATACGGGTCGCCTCGAGTGCTCTCTTACGATGAGCTCGAGCAAGAGCAGCTGCGACAAGATGACGCGCTGCTCCTTGAGGAGGACCGTCTTCAGGCCGCTGTGCGAGCTGCTCGCTACCAACAAGCTTTGCGTCGCTACCATAGCCGCAAAGTTAAAGCCAGAAGTTTCGAGGAAGACGACCTTGTTCTTCGGCGCGTTCAGTCCGCCAAGAATTCCAACAAGTTGACGCCAAAGTGGGAAGGCCCTTATCGGGTGAAACGAGTCACTAGGCCCGGCGATGTCCGCCTTGAGACTGAAGATAACCGTGCCCGCGGTTATGTGGCAGATGGGAGCTTGTTAATATCCGGTTGTAGATAACTTGACACAATGTTTCTAATACACTATCAGCGTGTGTTCCGTGACCGTCAATTTCCGAATAGGCATTCGGGAGTTGAACACGGAGGGGTTATGATTGATGACCTTGTAGCTAGGATCACTTCGTGATCACTTCTCGTCCGAGGCTTTCTCTTCTCGCTCTCTCTCACGTAAGCTAGTTGCTAGTTGCTGCTGCAGAAACTTATTCTTTTCTTCAGCCTTATCCTCTCCCAAGGCTCAAATAGTCTTGTTACCCGGGAACGGGATTGCTGAGTCCTCTGTGGCTCACAGTTACTTCACCACACCAGATGCAGGTGCAGTTGTGAGCTATCCAGGTGATGGCACCGAGCTGGATTGGGAGTACGACGAGGAGCGTAGTCGGTACTATGTTCGATATCCGGATGATCAGTAGTGGAGACTTCTACTAGGATTCGATCCACCTGTGGATGTTATTTAAGTTTGGTATCTTGACATTTGGTTTTGCCCTTAGAGGGTTGTGATATTCTTAATGTATGATGTTTGAGACATGTTATGTAATTGTGTGACGTGGCGAGTGTAAGCCAACTATTTATGTTTACAATCCCCTCTTTTACATGAGATGTGCAAAGATTACCAAACTTGAGATCATTCTAGGATGGACTTATGCCTTTAAGTCGTGCCTCGACACGTAGGAGGTATAACTCCATCCTGGGCATTACAAGTTGGTATTCAGAGCCTTCTCCGACCTAGGAGCCCCCACTGTTTGATCGAATCATTGACGATCGAGTCTAGGCACACACTGAAAACATTTTGAGTCCTATATTATATCGGAGAGTAGGATTTCTTTGCTTCTCATCTCCTTTCTCTCTGGTGAGGACTCCTGACGACTACTCTTGTCTCTCCTACTTTCAAAATTGCACCAATTTTTTTTTAGGAATCCCGCGAGTATTCTGGGATTGTTTCGATGTTCTTGTGACGAGGATATTGTTCTCGATGCCTCCTGACATTAGGGGTTGTGGCAGTGTCCCTGGGAGTTGAGCTTCGGGGTATTGTCGTCACAAGCATATCGCGGCAGTACTAAATACTTAAGACGGCCGACATCGAAAATCTCTCCTATACGGCCAGTGGCAAGATAAGCCCGACATCACCCAGTACTGGGGAGGTAGTTCGGGAGTATTGCCGTAGCTTGTTATAGTGGATGCTTTTCGAAGGTCCGAGGTACACAGTTTCCGAGAAAGACTGGTTATGTGTTGAAGGATGGATACACCTGGATGTAGGTTTAGAGTTGATTGCGCGGTGCTTCCCGTGTATCCCCAACACCTGATTGCATAACTGGAATCTTTCGGAAATTTATAGGTGGGTTTATCCAGTAGATCGTAGGCATTCTTCCAACGAATGCAGGTTAGTGAGTTCGGGGTTCTACATTGAGTGAAGTGGTATTATGACCGATGTTACTATCAGGAGTTGCATCTTAAAGGGTCCTTGGCTATGCTGATCCGGGGATTGCAAAACCTTTTCGTAACGCGTTCATATGCTTTCAGCACAAAGATGTTAGAACGAAACTCCTCTCTTGTGTTTGTTCCCGTCTGTACCTTGTTGTTTTCTTATTTTACCTTTTGTCCCCTATGTGGCTTCTCGTGAAGATTGATGTTATCATTTAACTGAGAATTTCATTCGTTCCTCTTGTTCGAATGATTTCATTCGTTCTTATTGTTCGAATGATTATTGTGAAGACTTGTTGCAATGCATTCCATTGATTCAGCTTATACCTTCTATCAATCAATTGCTGATTCATGGTCATCTCTTACAGGATGGCTCCGAAAAAGGTTCCCAACGCTAACCCAGAGGTGGAAGAGGTCCCAGATCGTCCTCCTTCCCCTCCTCCTCCGCCTGAGGCTTGGAGAGCGATTATGCAGACTACAGCTCAGAACACCCAGTTGTTGATGCAGATGATGCAGCAGATGCAAGCTAATCAAGCTAATCAGGGTGTTCCAGGGAATCAAGGCAACTTCTTCAACCAGCAGCACCATGCTACTCTCAACCAGTTCTTGGCCAACAATCCTAAAGCTTTAAGTTACTGTGTCGACCCTCTTGATGCTGAAGATTGGTTAACCGATATCAAGAAGCATTTTGAGTGCAGTAACGTGAAGGAAGATGATTATGTGAAGTTTGCAGCCTTCCAACTCAAAGATCAAGCAGCTGATTGGTGGCAGCAGTACAAAGACTCCAGGCCAGGTCAAGTGATCTCTTGGGAGAATTTCTGCAAGGATTTTCGCTCTCACCACATTCCTACAAGTGTCATCGAGGGTATGCGTGAGCAATTCCCCAACCTGAAGCAGGGCTCCATGACAGTCTATCAGTATAATGTCAAGTTCCAAAACCTCGCTCGCTATGCTAAGCAAGACATTCCTGATGCCAAGAGTAAAATCTACCAGTTCCGGGGAGGTCTCAAAGATGAACTTCAGCTTGCTCTCACTTTGTTCGAGCCTGATGAATTCGACAAGTTTTATAACATGGCTTTGAAACAAGAGGCAGCTCAGCTTAAGATGGAGGCTTCTAAGAAGAGAATTCGAGATGCCGTTCACTCTTCCTCATCGTCTCAGATTGTCTCGAAGCATCAGAAATTTTGGCTTCCTCCTCCTGTGATTCGAGCTCCTTACAACAACTCCAACAACTCCAACAACAAGAACTCTAGTGGACGTGGTTTCTCCCACCCACCCAACTCCAACAAGCAGTCCAAGCAACAGTTCCAAGCTCCAAGACTAAGTGCTCCTCCTACCCGTCCACTTTCTGAGGTTACTTGCTACAAGTGTGGCCAGAAGGGTCATTATTCCAACAAGTGCAACAACCCAAGGCGCCTTCCGCCTCCTCCTCCTGTCGGTACCGCTATGGTCAAGCATGATCCAAAGGCAGCAAGGGTCAATCTGATTAATGCAGCACAAGCGGAGAATTCTTCTGATGTCATTTTGGGTAACCTTCCAGTTAACTCTTTTCCAGCTAAAGTGTTATTTGATTCGGGTGCTTCATGTTCTTTCATGTCTCAACCATTTGCATCCAAGCACAATATTGTCACTTCAAATTTGCCTCAGAGGTTGCAAGTCATTTCTCCGGGGAGACGTATGACTTCTAGTGTCTATGCTCCGGATGTTTCTATTCGCATGGGTGATTATCGCTTTCTGGCTAAACCGGTGATTCTTGGTAATTCTGACATCGACCTCATCCTCGGAATGGATTGGCTTTCTCAGCATGATGCTCACATTGATTGTGCACAAAAGGAAGTCAAGATGACTCATCCTGATGAAGATGTGATTATCTTTGCCTCAAGGGATAACACTATCAGGCTTTTCTCTCTCAATGATAAGGGCGAAATGAATGCCATATCTCAAATTCCGGTGGTGAACGAATATCAAGACGTCTTTCCTGAAGAACTTCCAGGCATGCCTCCACACCGTCAGGTGGAATTCGTAATTGAACTCGAGCCGGGTACTGATCCAGCTTGCCGGTGTCCATACAAGCTCTCTCCGGATGAATTGAAGGAATTGAAGAAGCAGCTTGATAAACAGGAGAGTATGGGTCTCATCAGGCCTAGTACGTCTCCTTGTGGCTGTGGTGTCTTATTTGTCAAGAAGAAAGATGGCACGGAGCGTCTCTGTGTTGACTACCGGCCATTGAACAAGAAGACAATAAAGAACAAGTATCCGCTCCCCAACATCAACGAACTCTTCGCGCAGCTCAAAGGAGCTAAAGTGTTCTCTAAGCTTGACCTCCGAATGGGCTATCATCAAATTTGCATTCGCGAGGAAGACATTCCCAAGACGGCCTTCAGAACGAGCTACGGCTCATACGAGTATACCGTCATGTCCTTCGGTCTCGCCAATGCTCCTCCTACCTTTTCGAGGATGATGCATACATCTTCAACCCCTATACTGGCAAGTTTGTGCTTGTGTATCTAGATGATATTCTGGTGTTTTCCAAGAATGAAGAAGATCACGAAAAGCACTTACGTCTGGTTCTTGATCGACTCCGAGAGCATAAGTTATATGCCAAGTTCTCCAAGTGCGAATTTTGGCTCGATAAGGTTTTGTACCTGGGCCACATCATCTCAGCTGACGGTATTGCGGTTAATCCCGAGAAAGTTGAAGCAATTGTCAACTGGGAAGCTCCTCAGAACGTCAAGCAGCTCCGCAGTTTTCTGGGTCTTGCCAGCTATTGCAAAAGGTTCGTTGAGAACTTCTCCAATATTGCCAAGCCTCTTTCCAACCTGCTTCAGAAGAATGTCAAATACTTTTGGTCTCCAGAGTGTGAAGTGGCATTCAAAACTCTCAAAGAGAAGCTCGTCTCTGCTCCAGTTCTGACTCCTCCAGATGAATCCAAGCCCTATGAAGTATTCTGTGATGCTTCTCTTCAAGGCCTTGGTGGTGTGCTTATGCAAGATAAGAGAATTGTGGCATACACTTCTCGTCAGCTCAAGCCAAGTGAGAAGAACTATCCCACACATGATCTCGAGCTAGCAGCTGTGGTACATGCTCTGATTACGTGGAGACATCTGTTGTTGGGCAGAAAAGTCGACATCTTCACTGATCACAAGAGCTTAAAGTACATTTTCACACAGCCGCATCTGAACCTCCGCCAGACTCGTTGGGTTGAAATGATCCAAGAGTATAATCCCAGCATTGAATACACTCCGGGCAAGGCGAATGTGATTGCAGATGCTTTGAGCAGAAAGGCATATTGCAACAGCCTTCTTATCAAGCCGTACCAGCCTGAGCTTTGTGAAGCTTTTAGGAAACTCAACCTCCAAGTTGTTCCGCAGGGTTTTCTTGCAAATCTTCAAGTTGCTCCTACCTTGGAAGATCAGGTCCGTGAGGCCCAACTCAGGGATACCATGGTGAAGAAAGTGAAACATGGTATTGCAAAGGGCATTCAGAAATACAAGTGCTTCCATGTTGATGAGAGAGATACCTTGTTCTTCGAGGACAGACTCGTTGTTCCCAAAGGTGATCTCAGGAAGCTCATAATGGAAGAAGCTCATGATTCTCTCCTTTCCATTCATCCTGGCAGTTCCAAGATGTATCAAGACCTCAAGCAATCTTACTGGTGGACACGCATGAAAAGGGAGATTGCCCAATTCGTGAATGAATGTGATGTATGCAGAAGAGTGAAAGCAGAACATCAACGTCCAGCCGGTCTTCTCCAACCTCTTCCTATTCCCGAGTGGAAGTTCGACCACATTGAAATGGACTTCGTCACTGGCTTTCCTAAATCCAAGCGAGGGAATGATTCTATCTTCATGGTGATTGACAAGCTTACCAAAGTCGCTCACTTCCTGCCAGTCAAAGAATCAATCAATGCAGCTCAATTGGCAGAGCTGTACACTTCCAGAATTGTGTCCTTACATGGCATTCCTCAAGTTATATCCTCAGACCGTGGAAGTTTGTTCACTTCAAAGTTCTGGGACTCCTTTCAGTCCGCCATGGGCACTAAGATCAGGTTCAGCACTGCTTTTCACCCTCAGACTAGTGGTCAAGTCGAGCGTGTAAATCAGATTCTAGAAGACATGCTCAGAGCCTGTGTCATCTCCTTTGGCATGAAATGGGAAGACTGCCTTCCATTTGCCGAGTTCTCTTACAACAACAGCTTTCAAGCAAGTGCAGGCAAAGCTCCGTTTGAAATCCTCTATGGCAGAAAGTGCCGTACCCCTCTCAACTGGTCTGAAACAGGCGAACGTCAACTTCTTGGCAATGACTTGATCTCAGAAGCCGAAGAAATGTGCAAAGTCATACGTGAGAATCTCAAGGCCGCACAGTCGCGTAAGAAGAGCTACTATGACGGCAAGCATCGAGATTTGGCATTCAACATTGATGATCATGTCTATCTCCGTGTGTCTTCGATGAAAGGCACCCAAAGATTCGGTATCAAAGGAAAGCTTGCTCCTAGATACATCGGGCCTTTCAAGATTCTTGGCAAAAGAGGCGATCTAGCCTATCAACTTGAGCTCCCTTTCAACTTCGCCAATGTTCATGATGTCTTCCATGTGTCTCAACTTCGCAAATGCTTCAAGGCACCTGAGCGCATGATTCCGTTTGAAGAGATTGATCTTCAACAAGACCTGTCCTACCGAGAGCATCCCGTTGCCATTCTCGAAGAAACCAAACGCAAGACCCGCAACAAGTCCATCAAATTCTTGAAAGTCAAGTGGTCACATCACACCGACCGAGAAGCTACCTGGGAACGAGAAGATCATCTTCGTTCCGAGTACCCTTCCTTTTTCCAGTCCTAGATCTCGGGACGAGATCTTTTTGTAGTAGAGGAGAGTTTGTAATGCCCCAGATGTAATACTTTCCCTTTTGGGCATATAATATATCTCCGGCTTGATCTATTTCCATTCTGGGTTCTTTGTCTTTCGGGTTTTCGTCGTTTTGTTGTGTGAGTGTGTGGCATTCATTCATATCATGTAGACATGTGCATTGCATTGCATTTGTGTTGTCGGTTGCATCCGGTTCCACGCGTTCCTTCCCGTTGTTCGTTTCGCGTTCCGGAGCTCGCTCACGTGTCCGTGACGTCCCGTAGGCCTACTTTGTTGTTTGGGCGTGTAACGTTACCGGTGTGCCGCGACGTTGTTGTGTGTGTTGTTGTTTTGTTGTGTGCTACCCGCCTCTCAAATCTCGTCGCTTTTGGACTCCGTTTGCTATCCCAACAGTTATTCGTGTGGGTCCAAAGTGCCTTCACTTTGTGTCCCAGAAACACCCCTACTGCAGTCCACTACCTTCTCCTAGGCCCTTCTAAACTCCCCCCCGCGATCGGATCCGTCGGATCGCGATCGGAGGGCTCCTAGCACACCTAAATCCCCCACAAACCCTAACCCTAGCAAATCTGCTATTTATAGACCCCCTAGTCTATTTTTTGGCTTCCCTAACCTCTAGCCCCTTCTTCCCCTTTTCTCTCCTCAAAGTTTGGATCTAGCCAGCCACACCCTGCCACTTGGAGCCCCTCCTTCGAGCTCCCCGACCAGATCCCTTCGAACCCGCAGAGTCAACGCATCCATCGATCCCGGAGCCAGCGCGCCGCCGATCCGGCTGGATCGATCGCCAGGTCCTCGGCTGGGCCTCCCGCTCGCTGAGGCCTGGGACCACATCGCCGACCCTTCCAGGCGCCCCAGGCCGCGCCCTTCGCCAGCCTCGCGTCGGGCCCAGGCCGCCTCGCCCGAGCCAGCAGCAGGTGGGCCGGCCACCGCATCGCCCTAGGCCCAGGTCGCCGCTCCCCTCCAGCCTCCAGGGGCGCCGCCGCGCTCCCGATCGGGAGGAGGCCCGATCGCCCCAGCCGCGGGCCGTACCGCCAGGTGGGCCGCCGCCCGTCCGCTCTGTCTCCAGCTGGGCCGCAGTGCCAGATCCGGCCCGAGCCCATCTCCACCTGTTCAGATCTGAAGGTTGATTCAAAATATCCCTAAGTCCCTGTTTTGCTTATCTGTGATGCATATTTCAACTGTGGTTAACTTTGTGTGTGTTTGTCCGATTCGCGCAAATAGCATGTCCAGACGTTCGTGGTGAATAGCACTACGTTTTATCTTTTGGTGTCATGCATGTTAGAGATCATCTAGGTGCTTGTTTTGCTGTTGCAAGAGTGCATCATGATATAAACTGCTGCTAAGTGATGTTTTTATGCCATCTTTGCCATGTGATATCTTTTAGCTCGTTTGTCCGAATGATGCAAATGACATGTCCACGTGTTTGTCTTGCCATGCTCTACATGTTGTATGTGATAGGTTGCATGATAGATTTATTCTAACCATGTTTATCATCGTTGCAAAGTGCCATGTGGCTGTGATGTTGTTTCACTTGTTATGAAATGACATCTTGTTGAGCTCGTTGCTATCGTTGTGTTTATCTCCATGATGCATGCTTGTGTGTTTCGGAATCACCATCATGTGTACTTTGATGTGGTGCTTACCACTTGCCATGTTTAGTTTCGAGGTGACTTAAACTTGCTCGTTTAGATGCCATGATGAAATTGCTGTTTTAGGACTTAGTGGATTTTCACTAAGTCTGAAATCTGTAACGTTCCGATGCCATGTTTGCTTGCTGCTCTAGGACAGACCATGATAGTTTTGGAGTGGATCTTGATTGTTCCTTGTAGTATATATTGTTGTCTTTCCATTCATGTCCTCACATGCCTATTTGAGTGGCTGTAGCATGTTTATCTTTTGCTCCAAAGTTTCAATAAAATTCTGCTGCCAGAATTTTATTGTCAAGTTCAATATGTCCAGGCTTATTGCTATTGAACCGTGACTCCTTTGGGGGTGCACCTTTGGACTTAGTTGCTGTAGTATATTTCTAGTTTGTGTTCATGTCCTTTTCCATGTTGTTTGAGTGCTGTAGCTTAATTATTTTGTGCTCCGAAGTTGCTATGTTGCTGTAATTTTCAGCTTTCGCTCATTTCTTGTTTCGGGCATAACTTTTAGCCCGTAACTCCCATTTCAGCGAATCTTATGTGAAACTTGATTGATTTTCTGTGTAGATTCATAATATCATATTGTTATCATGTTTTGAGGTGTTTTGCTTGAGTGCTATTTTACGTTCTCCGTGTGCATCCTTAGTGCATCCATCATGCATCCATCATTTTCGAGTGCGCATTGCATCTTGTTGATCTGTGCTTGGTGTGATTGTTTTGTTTAGAGCCGGAAGCCGAGACCGAGTTCGAGTACGAGCACGATGTTTCCAACGAGGTTGAGCACGAGGACCCTTCTTACGATCCGAACGACTTCTCTTCAGGCAAGATGACCGAACCCCGATAACATTACTATCTTTGCCTATTGCTAGTAGTTCCGCTCTATAGTTTTGCCTCGATGCCCATGATCTTCTTGTCAGCCTCCTACTTGTAACCATTGCCCTGTTTAACCAACCTACCTATGCAAACCATTGCTTGGCTAAGTACGCTTCGCTCAGCCCTTCTTATAGCATTGCTAGTTGCAGGTGAAGATCGAAGATGCTTGCTTCATGTTGAAGTTTGGTTGGGTTTTATCACACTATATAAATTATTAAAATGAAATCATCTATATATTGGCAAGGGTGGAAGGCTAAGCCTTTTGCTTGGTGATTTGTTCCACTCATGCCGTTAGGAACCGTATAAACCGGTGTTATGTTCCTTGATTATGCGTTCCTAACACGGTTGGGGTGTATGGGACCCCTCGATAAACCGCTAAGTGCTAAGTCTTTTCCAGCAAGTCCCAACATTGGTACTATTTGCCTAATAACTAAATAACTTGCATAGGGAGTAATTAACCCGAGTTCTTAATCAACAACCCCGGGCCAGTGCTCCACTTGAGTGTTGGTCCGAAACGGGGAGCCTGCGGGGTCACCACGAGGGAACTTGAGGATTATTATAAAACCGTAGCCTCGCCCATCCGGTCGTGTCCTGAGACTTAGATACGCGCGGCTACTATCAGGGTGTCGACACGTCGGGAGGATTTGCTGGATTAGCCTTACCTTAGATCGGTATATCTTGAGCACGGGATTCCGAGAATACTCGGGTCTTCCCACTTTGGAGTTGCGACTCCGCGGATCGTGGGCTTGTAATGGGTCAAGTTGGAACACCCCTGCAGGGTTTGAACTTTCGAAAGCCGTGCCCGCGATTATGTGGCAGATGGGAGCTTGTTAATATCTAGTTGTAGATAACTTGACACAATGTTTCTAATACACTACCAGCGTGTGTTCCGTGACCGTCAATTTCCGAATAGGGATTCGGGAGTTGAACACGGAGGGGTTATGATTGATGAGCTTGTAGCTAGGATCACTTCGTGATCACTTCTCGTCCGAGGCTTTCTCTTCTCGCTCTCTCTCACGTAAGCTAGTTGCTAGTTGCTGCTGCAGACACTTATTCTTTTCTTCAGCCTAATCCTCTCCCAAGGCTCAAATAGTCTTGTTACCCGGGAACGGGATTGCTGAGTCCTCTGTGGCTCACAGTTACTTCACCACACCAGATGCAGGTCTAGTTGTGAGCTATCCAGGTGATGGCACCGAGCTGGATTGGGAGTACGACGAGGAGCGTAATCGGTACTATGTTCGATATCCGGATGATCAGTAGTGGAGACTTCTACTAGGATTCGATCCGCCTGTGGATGTTATTTAAGTTTGGTATCTTGACATTTGGTTTTGCCCTTAGAGGGTTGTGATATTCTTAATGTATGATGTTTGAGACATGTTATGTAATTGTGTGACGTGGCGAGTGTAAGCCAACTATTTATGTTTACAATCCCCTCTTTTACATGAGATGTGCAAAGATTACCAAACTTGAGATCATTCTAGGATGGACTTATGCCTTTAAGTCGTGCCTCGACACGTAGGAGGTATAACTCCATCCTGGGCATTACATGCAGCTCGAAGGAGGGTTGCCTCCGTCATGTTGTAATAGGCATTTGCATCCTCCATAGTTATATTGTATCTTCCTTTTTCCTGAAAGTTAAACAAAGTAGGGGCAGGAAGAACAATAGGGATGGCATGCTGTCGGTTAAAGATTAGTCGATATTTGAGGGTTTGATTATCCCACTCTATAAACCGATGACACGCCATAGCATTACAGTCTAAATAAGCAGGAGGTAAAGGTTCATCATACGTGTGCATAGACAGACCAAGATAGCAGGCTATGCGAGTAGCATAGATCCCACCAAATTAATCTCCATGCAAACCATTATGGTCTAGTCTACGTGCAACAATAGCTCCCAGATTATATTGCCTATCACCTAGTACAACACTCCTAAGAACACTAAGATCAGGGACACACATGTGACAAGCCTCATCTTTACCATTTATGCATCTACCGATAAAGAGAGCAAAGTAATGAATAGCACGAAAATGTATGCTCCCCGTGGTGGCTTGTGTGATGTCCCTGGATTCCCCCACTGTAATACTATCTAGGAATTCTCTACATTTATATTTGCGAGGATCATTGATACTGCCCCACTGTGGGAGCTTGCAGGAAACATTAAAATCCTCTAAGTCCATGGTATAAGATTTATCATAAAGGTCAAATAGGACAGTGTGAGAATTACGTGAAGATGAAAATTTAAACCTTCTCACAAAGCTATCAGTTAAGCCACGGTATTGGAGACACTTATCTTGCATAAAATCTTCGAGGTCAGCGTTACGCACATATGCTTAAAATTCATCTTTGATGCCCACTTGACCAATAAATTCATCTGACGGCCATTCGCAAGGCCGCACATCAGCATCCCTCGGTGGTTCATCATCCGGCTCACGGAACGGGAGCCATGGTTCTTGCTTCCTTGAAGGGCCACCTTGGAAGTTTCTCCTAGAAATTTTTCTGAAATTTTCTGAAATTTTTAGTAACTCACAATAAAATTTAACCAAACTCAACAAAATTGATCGCAACAACTCCTACAAGTGCCTGGAGGCTATATCATGTATTAAAACTACTTGGGACCAAGAAAATTTGACATGCAAGCTCAAGAACAAGGTCACCACAGCAGCATAAATTTGCAACAAATAAAGTACTAGAACAAAAACTAATTGGACCAATGGAGGAGTCACATACCAAGGAACAATCTCCCAAAACAGTTTGGTGAATGGTGCTTTGAGCAAGGAGATCAAAAAATGGCAGCAACATGAGCTAGAACTCGGGTTTGAGCTGGTTGGGGATTTTTTTGGGAGGAAGAAGAAGAGCATGGGTGAAAGGATAAGTGGAGGGGGGCCACGTGGGGCCCTCGAGGCAGGGGGCGCGCCCTGGGCAGGGGGTGTGCCCTATGCCCTCGAGGCCACGTGTTGGCTCCCCTCGCTGTGTGTTCAGTGCCATATTTTCTTAAATATTCTAGAAAAAATCATATTTCATTTTCATGGCATTTGGAGAACTTTTATTTTCGGGATATTTTTTATTGCACGGATAAGTCTGGAAACAGACAGATAATGCTATTTTTGTTTTATTTAACGTAATTAACAAAAAGTAAAAGGAGGGTACATAAGGTTTGTGCCATCTAGATTCACCTATCCCATGTTCATCAAAAGGAATCCATTAACAAGGTTGATCAGGTCTTGTTAATAAACTATTTCCGAGTAACATGAAACCGGAGAAATTTTCAATAACACTATGTTACCTCAATGGGGATATGTATGTCCCAACAATAAGTATATCATATGCCTTCTTGATAGTAGGAATAGGAAACTCAAAACCTCCAATAGTGATAGTTGAAGTTTTTCCAATATAATTGATACTATGGACATGAGGTTGTTTCCTCGGAAAGTGTACCGTATGCTCATTACCATTGACATGAAAAGTGACATTGACTTTATTGCAATCAATAACAGCCCCTGCAGTATTCAAAAAAGGTCTTCAAGAATAATAGACATACTATCATCCTCGGGAATATCAAGTATAACAAAGTCTGTTAGAATAGTAGCATTTGCAACTACAACAGGCACATCCTCACAAATACCGACAGGTATAGCAGTTGATTTATCGGCCATTTGCAAAGATATTTCAGTAGGTGTCAACTTACTCAAGTCAAGTCTACGATATAAAGAGAGAGGCATGACACTAACACCTGCTCCAAGATCACACAAAGCAGTTTTAACATAGTTTCTCTTAGTGGAGCAAGGTATAGTAGGTACTCCTGGATCTCCTAATTTCTTAGGCATTCCATCCTCAAAAGTGTAATTGGCAAGCATGGTGGAAATTTCTACTTCAGGTATCTTTCTTTTGTTGGTAATCATATCTTTCATGTACTTGGCATAAGGATTTGTTTTAAGCACATCAGTCGAACGCATATGCAAAAGGATAGGTCTAATCATTTCAGCAAAGCGCTTAAAATCTTCATCATCCTTTTTCTTGGATGGTTTCGGATGAAAAGGCATGGGTTTCTGAACCCATGGTTCTCTTTCACTACCGTGCTTCCTAGCAACAAAGTCTCTCTTATCATAATGTTGATTCTTTGATTGTGGGTTATCAAGATCAACAGCAGGTTCAATCTCTACATCATTATCATTGCTAGGTTGAGCATCATCATGAACATCATTATTAATATTATCACTAGGTTCATGTTCATTACCAGATGTGTCTCTGCATCAGAAACAGATATATCATTGGGATTCTCAGGTGGGTGAGCTACAGGTTCACTAGAAGCATGCAAAGCCCTATCATTTTTTTTCTTCTTTTTAGAAGAACTAGGTGCATCTAAATTAGCTCTTTGAGAATCTTGCTCAATTCCCTTAGGGTGGCCCTCAGGGTACAGAGGTTCTTGAGTCATTTTACCACCTCTAGTTGCAACTCTCACAGCATAGTCATTATTCTTACTATTTAATTCATTGAGCAAAGCATTATGAGCCTTAAGTACTTGTTCTACTTGAGAGGTGACCATAGAAGCATGTTTACTAATGAGTTTCAGTTCATCTTTAGCACTAGACAGATAATCACTCAAGCGTTCAATCATATAAGCATTGTGTTGTAATTGTCTACCAACATAAGCATTGAAGTTTTCTTGTTTCACAATAAAACTGTCAAACTCATCTAAGAATTGGCTAGCAGACTTATAACAAGGAATATCACCTTCATCAAATCTATAAATAGAATTTACCTTCACTACCTGTGTCGGGTTATCAAGACGATGTATTTCTTCAATAGGTGGTAAATTCTTAACATCTTCAGCTTTTATACCTTTTTCTTTCATAGATTTCTTTGCCTCTTGCATATCTTCAGGACTGAGAAATAGAACACCTCTTTTCTTCGGAGTTGGCTTAGGGGCTGGTTCAGGAAGTGTCCAATTATTTACATTGGCTAGCATATTATTCATCAGCTTGTTCCACTATTCTTTCCCTGAAAACACAACCAGCACAACTATCCAGGTGGTCTCTGGAAGCATCGGTTAGTCCATTATAAAAGACATCAAGTATATCATGCATCTCAAGAGGATGATCAGGCAAAGCATTAAGTAACTCGAGAAGCCTCCCCCAAGCTTGTGGAAGACTCTCTTCTTCAGTTTGAGCAAATTTATAAATTTCCCGTAAGGCAGCTTGTTTGTTATGAGCGGGAAAATATTTAGCAGAAAAGTAATACATCATATCCTTGGGACTACGCACACAACCGGGATCAAGAGAATTAAACCAAGCCTTAGCATCACCCTTTAACGAGAAAGGAAATAACTTAAGGATATAATAGTAGCGAATCTTTTCAACATTGGTAAACAAGGTGGCTATATCTTTCAACTTAGTAAGATGTGCCACAATAGTTTCAGACTCATAGCCATGGAAAGGTTAGGATTCAACCAAAGTAATTAACTCAGGATCAACAGAGAAGTCATAATCCTTATCGGTGACACAAATAGGTGAAGTAGCAAAAGTAGGGTCATGTTTCATTCTAGCATTCAAGGACTTTTCTTTCAGCTTAGCTAATAACTTCTTAAGATCGTATCTATCATTGCAAGCAAGAAAGTCTCTAGCAGTTTCTTCATCCATAACATAACCCTCGGGCACAACATGCAATTCATATCTATTGGGAGTAGTTTCATCATCACTTTCATAAATATCATCAACATTTGCACTCTCCCTAACCTTAGCAATTTTTTAACCTAGAAATTCACCTAGTGGCACAATATCAGGCATAGAGGTAGTTTCATCATACATAGCAGAAGTAGCATCATCAAGAACATACGACATATCATATTCAATAGCAGGAGTAGGTGTCGCAAGTTTACTCATAACAGAAGGAGAATCAAGTGCAGAGATAGATGGCAGTTCCTTACCTCCCCTCGTAGTTGAGGGTAAAATCTTGGTTTTTGAGTCCTTCAAATTCTTCATAGTGATAAGCAGATATAAATCCGGAGTGACTTAAAGAATAGAGCTATGCTCCCCAGCAACGTCGCCAGAAAATAGTCTTGATAACTCACAAGTGCAGGGGATCGCAACAGTTTTCGAGGGTAAAGTATTAAA
The DNA here is from genome assembly GCA_902687465.1 of Secale cereale. Classification (NCBI taxonomy): domain Eukaryota; kingdom Viridiplantae; phylum Streptophyta; class Magnoliopsida; order Poales; family Poaceae; genus Secale; species Secale cereale. The sequence continues at coordinate 405,082,280 of LR738714.1, read as the reverse complement.
CCCAAATTTGTTGATTCGACACAAGGGGGGCCAAAGAATACTCTTAAGTATTAGCAGCTAAGTTGTAAATTCAACCACACCTGGAAACTTAGTATGTGGAGCAAGATAGTTTAGTAGCAAAGTAATATGATAATGGTGGTAGCAGCAATAAAAGTAACAATAGTGTTTTTGTAGTTTTTATAATAGTAGCAACGGAAAAGTAAATAAGCGGCAAGCAATATAGGTAAAGCTCGTAGGCATTGGATCGGTGATGGGAAATTACGTCCGATGCAATTCATCATGTAGAAGTTATAACCTAGGGTGACACAGAACTAGCTCCAGTTCATCAATGCAATGTAGGCATGTATTCCAAATATAGTCATACGTGCTTATGGAAAAGAACTTGCATGACATCTTTTGTCCTACCCTCCCGTCGCAGTGGGGTCCTATTGGAAACTAAGGGTATTAAGGCCTCCTTTTAATAGAGTACCGGACCAAAGCGTTAGCGCATAGTGAATACATGACCGCCTCAAACTAAGGTCATCACCGGGAGTGGTCCCGATTATTGTCACTTCGGGGTTGCCGGATCATAACACATAGTAGGTGACTATAGACTTGCAAGATAGGATCAAGAACACACATATATTCATGAAAACATAATAGGTTCAGATCTGAAATCATGGCACTCGGGCCCTAGTGACAAGCATTAAGCATAGAAAAGTCATAGCAACATCAATCTCAGAACATAGTGGATACTAGGGATCAAACCCTAACAAAACTAACTCGATTACATGATAGATCCCATCCAACCCATCACCGTCCAGCAAACCAACGATGGAATTACTCACACACGGCGGTGAGCATCATGGAATTGGTGACGGAGGAAGGTTGATGATGACGATGGCGATGATCTCCACTCTCTGGAGCCCCGAACGGACTCCAGATCAGCCCTCCCGAGAGACATTAGGCCTTGGCGGCGGCTCCGTCTCGTGAAACGAGATAATTCTTTTCCCTTATTTTTTTCGCCCCGGAACGGAAGATATAGGACCTGGGGGTACGTCGGTGGAGCATCGGGGGGCCCTCGAGGCAGGGGGCGCGCCCTGGGAAGGAGGGCGCGCCCCCACCCTCGAGGACAAGCCATGGGCCCCCCGGTGTGGATCTTCTTGCAGGTACTTTTTATATTTTCTAAAATAATTCTCCGTTATTTTCAGGCGATTCCGAGAACTTTTTATTCTACTCAAAAACAACACCATGGCAGTTTTGCTGAAAACAGCGTCAGCCCGGGTTAGTTCCATTCAAATCATGCAAGTTAGAGTCCAAAACAAGGGCAAAAGGGTTTGGAAAAGTAGATACGTTGGAGACGTATCAGCTGCTACCGCCATCTGCTTCGCCCCTCCGCCGTCACTCACAACGCCTCCCCCCGCGGGCCTCACCTTCCGCCTCGCTCCGAAGTCCCTATCCTCGCCCCGCTCGCCGGCTCCCCATGCCGCCGACCGCCCTTGACTCTCGCCGCCCACTCGTGCTGGCGGAGATGTGGACTGTAGCCGTTGCCCCCTGCCCTGCTTCACCTGCAGCCGCTACCCCCTCCTCCAGCAGCTCCGCCCGGCAAGCGCGCCCCGCCGCACTCCGCCCGTGCCTTGCTCCTCCCCTCCACAGGTGCTCGCGCCTGCCGTGCCTTGGCGTTCGGGTGACGCTATGCCCAGTGCCCGCAGCCATCGCCCGCTCGCCCGCTAAGGCCAGTGCCCGCTATGCCCGCCCGCCCGGGCCTATGACGAATGGACCCTGCCCAGGAATATTTAAAAAAAGCATAAAAAGAATAAAAATATTAAATTAATTAATATTGTTAAATTAATCTAATTAACCATGTTAATTAAACTTAATTATCTAATTAGCCAAACAGTCAATGACATGCGGGAACCACACGCTAGCTTGACCAGTCAACACCTCTGTTGACTAATGACGTCATGCTGATGTCATACTGATGCAGTAGTACTATTTTTAAATTTATTTAATAATTAATAATTTATAAAATGATTTAAAACTTTAAAAATTAATATAAAATAATCCGTAACTTGGATGAAAATACTTTGTACATGAAAGTTGGTCAGAATTTTGAGACAAATCCGATTTCGCGGTCCGTTTGTCAGCTGCACGACCATAGCATAGCGAACATGCAACTTTCCCCCTCCGGTCCGTCTGTCTGAAAACGTCAAACACTGGGAATACTTTCCCGAATGTTCCCCCCTTCGTCAGTAGCACCCGGTACTGCGTTAGGGCCTACCTAGCACCGTTACATGTCATGTCATGCATCGTCATGCATCTGTTTGCATCGTATTCATTGTTTCTTCCCCCTCTTCTCTCCGGTAGACTACAAGTCCGACGCTGTTGCTGCCCCGATCGACTATGGTGTTGACGACCCCTCCTTCGCTGCCGAGCTTCTAGGCATGCCCCCCTTGATTAACCTAATATAACCTATTCCTCTCTCTACTGGTTGCATTAGAGTAGTGTAGCATGTTACTGCTTTCGAATAATCCTATTCTGCTGCATAGCATGTCATTGTTGCTACAATTGTTGATACCTTTACCTGCAATCCTAAATGCTTAGTATAGGATGCTAGTATTCCATTAGTGGCCCTACACCGTCTGCCATGCTATTCTATCGGGCCGTGATCACTTTGGGTGTGATCACGGGTATATATTACATACATATTATACATAATACATGTTGTGACTAAAGTTGGGTCGACTCGTTGAGTACCCGCGGTTGTTCACGGATTGGGGGCTGAAAGGACATACTTTCCCGACGGCCCTCCGTGTGGATCTTTGTGGCGGAGTGACAGGGCAGGTCACGACCACCTAGGAGACAGGTGGGCCCAACCCTGGTCGTTGTCCGCGGTTGTTTCATAATAACATGCTTAAAGAGTTTGGATATTTGATCTAAGTTTGGCCTCTGGCCTATACGCACTAACCAGCTATGTGGGATTACATACGGGCTCTCGACGTCGTGGTATCAGCCGAATCCTTCGTGAGGTCAGCGACTTAGCGGCGCACCCCGGGTTGGACCGGGTAACGTAACTTCCTTTGAAATGGAGGTTGTTAGGTCTGCTCGTTGGCCGCGTACGCAGTGCAGGTGTGTAATGGGCGATGGACACAGACCCCTGCGCGCTTATGGTTTAGACCGCCGTGTTGACCTCTCTGTTCTGCTTAGGTAGGGTTGCGACTTGTTTATCTTTCGAGGCCGGGTATGACCCAGGAAAGTGTGTCCGGCCAGAGGGGATCGAGCGTGTTGGGTTATGTGGTGCACCAGTGCAAGGAAGTTAATCTATTCGAATAGTCGTGTCCCTCGGTAAAAGGATGTCCCGGAGTTGTACTCCGACCTCATGATAACTTGGAACGGATACTTAATAAAATACACCCAGATAAGTTCTAGAGGTAACCCGGTGATCGCTTTCCCATAGGGTGACGAGGGGAGGATCGCCGGGTAGGATTATGCTATACAATTTTACTTGGTGAACTTACCTTCTACGCTCTTCTACTGCTGCAAGAAGGAGGTTGCCAAAAGCGTAGTCTTCGATAGGATTAGCTATCCCCCTCTTATTCTGGCTTTCTGCTGTTCAGTCCACAGATACTACCCATACCATTGTTACCATTGCATACGGAGTACATATCCTTGCTTGCGAGTACTTTGGATGAGTACTCACGGTTGCTTTGCTCCACCTTTTCCCCCTTATGTTCCTTCTTCTCAGATGATGCAACCAGATGGTGGAGCCCAGGAGCCAGACGCCACCTACGATGACTCCTACTACACCGGAGGCGCCTACTACAATGTGCAGTCTGCCGAACGACAACCAGGAGTAGTTTAGGAGGATCCCAGGCAGGAGGCATGGTCCTCTTTCGATCTGTATCCCAGTTTGTGCTAGCCATCTTATGGCAACTTGTTTAACTATATGTCTGTACTCAGATATTTGTTGCTTCCGATGACTCGTCTATGACCGAGCACTTGTATTCGAGCCCTCGAGGCCCCTGCCTTGTAATATGAAGCTTGTATGACTTATTTTACTTTTAGAGTTGTGTTGTGATATCTTCTAGTGAGTCCCTCATCTTGGTCGTACACATTTGCGTGCATGATTAGTGTACGGTCAAATCGGGGGCCTCACAAGTTTGTATCAGAGCCAACTACCTGTAGGAATCCCCCTTCCACACTCCTTGGCTGAAGTCGAGTCTAGACATTGCACAACTTTTATTAACATGGCTGTGTGGCTTACGGGACCACGTCGACATTTGGGTGGTACTAGGTTCTTTTACTCCTCGATCTTTACTCCGAGACTCTGAACACTCTCTTATTCGGGTTAAACGAATTTACTAACTCTAACATTAGGATCCCGATACCACACTCACCCCAAAGATGGATAAGCCATAGTTATTTCTTAGAATAGTATTTTGGATAATCCCCACACTGTCATTTGACTCCTTTGAAACATCTTTGTTTTCAGATGGAACTCGCGAGGCAGGTCGTGCGCCACACACATGCCATTGGAGCCTCGGGATCACCTGTTGTGCTAGCTGAGATGATGACCTATCTGGGTTATCGCTGGCACCCTGAGTATACCGTGTACGAGCAGTACCAGGACTTTAACCAGGAGCAGTACCGTGCCATCGTCCACCTCTACTCTCGTGAAGAGGACTCCTCCACTGTGCTGCACACCGCTCATGTTATTGGAGTGACCATCGATATGGCAGTTCACGATGCTGCTTACGCTGCTCTCACATGTCTTCGTGGAGAGTATCTAGGGTTGCACACTTCCCCTTCCAGGCACATTGCTATTGCATCCGACGGTGGAGCAGAGGGATACTACACTGCTGCCTACTGACCGTCACCCGAGACCCCTTCCATCATCAGAACCTTGTTCTGCATGCTGATGGGTTGGATCGAGCTAACCGAGCTCTTCGCCACGAGTTGTACATGACCCGTCGGCACCTTTACCGCGCCTTGACGCTGTTGCACCCATTTGACCTAACTGGAGAGCTGCCACCTACTACAATCTACCCAGCTAGGACCGTGATGCCTCCTGGTGTCGGTTGGCCGAAGGTGGGAGGCTACGCTCCCGCACTTGGGACTCTATTGCCACCTGGACGTCGGGTTCTGCACCAAAGTATCCACGTCCCCCAGGTTGCTGGCATGGAGGACTTCCCATCGCAGCGCTACCAGCTGTCAAGCTACACCTACCTCCATAGTTCCGCCTAGGACTGATGTTGTCCTACTTATTAGTATTAGATGCATTCGCCGCGAGCCTGCGTGCCGCCTATGATGTCCTTAGTCTATGTACTAAAATTTGTGTACTGAACTCTATGCATGCCCTCTTTTGTAATATATGCCGACTACTATGTGGTATATTACGTGCTCCTTTCATTATGCATGTTTCATTCATGAATGATTCTTGTCTTCACAAATTTCTCAATGCTGAACTACCCCTATTATATTATAGCAGGACGGTTAGACCAGCTGGCCGTGGTCGTGGTGGCAACGCCCCACCACTGCCTGAATACATGGCAAGTATGATCCAATAATTTGAGCGGAATCGCCAGTTCATGGAGAATGTCATGGCTCAGTTCCCTCGCCCCAACATGAATCAGCAGCCTGGTGCAGTGACACTGAATGACTTTGCTCGTCTCAACCCATCCATCTACCGCAGCTCAACTCGGCCACTTGATGCTGATGACTAGCTCCGTGACATCACTTTTGAGCTGGAGTCTGCCGGAGTAGCCGCTTCCAACTATGTCACCTTTGCGACATAATATCTGAAGGGTTCCACTCCTCAATGGTGGGACAGCCACAGGCATACATTGCCTGCTGGAACAATCATCACTTGGCCGGAATTTCAAGCTGTCGTCTGTGCCCGCTTCATTCCTCAGGGAATCATGGATACGAAGAAGTGTGAGTTCCGCAACCTCACCAGGGGAAACAAGACCGTGGATGCTTATCAGCGGGAGTTTCTGGACTTATCCCGCTATGCTGAAGAAGACATTGCCGCCGATGCTCGTAGACAGGAAAAGTTCCACGACGGACTTCAAGCTGACATCAAGCTCGCACTCCTTGTGCATGAATTTGGATATTTCGCCACCTTGGTGAACAAGGCCATCCAGGTTGAAACTAGTCTGCAGGAACACCAGGGCTCTCTCAGGCACAACCGTGAACCGGGCTCATCCTCGGGCCCTCCCTCACAGAAGCGTAGGGTCTGGATTCCCAACAATGTGTACCGTCCAACTGCACATGCTCCAAGGCAGTCATATGCTGCACCTCTTCTGCCTCCTCCACCTAGGCAGCCAAGACTTCCAGCTGCACCACTCCCAGCTCCTACTTCTGCCCCCAATGATGGTCTATGCTACAAGTGTGGTCAGCTAGGGCACCTTGCCAGGAACTGCTTCTAGAATCAGAACCAGCTTGCACTCCGTGCAGCTGGCCGTCGGATCAATCAGCCCCGCAACAACAATGCCAAGCCTTATGGTCGTGCTCAGGCCAACCACGTGGATCTCAATGAAGCTCAAGACCAACCTGCTACTTTGATGGGTACTCTCCTTGTTAATTCGGTACCTGCATCTGTTTTATTTGATTTAGGAGCATGGCATTCATTCATGTCAGAAGATTTTGCATATAAGCACGACATCAGATGTGAAGAAATGAACACTTCGGTAGTGGTAAGAACCCTTGCCGGCCAATGTCAATCCTCTATGGGTTGTCACAACATTCCCGTTGAAATCGAAGGGTTGGAGTTCTATGTCTCTCCCATTATCCTGAAGTCGTCCAACATCGACCTCATTCTGGGAATAAATTGGCTAAAAGCACATACTGCTTCTATAGTTTGCACCACCAAGACAGTGCATCTGTTACACCCTTCCAATGAAATAATAAGCTACAACGCTCATCTAGTTCAGAATGCCGAGGCACGTCTTTATGCATTGAATGCATTGAACGCTGCACCACTCAAGGGCATTGAAAACATTCCCGTCATACGCGACTTCTAAGATGTCTTTCCTGAAGAACTTCGAGGGATTCCCCCTGCTAGAGCTGTCGAGTTCATCATCAACTTGAAACCAGGCACCACTCCTATAGCCGAACGACCCTACAAGATGCCATCTCATGAACTTATCGGGCTTAAGGAGGAAGTCGACAAATCTCTTGCTAGTCGTTTCATTCGCCCGAGTTGCTCTCCTTGGGGAGCACCTTCCCTCTTTGTCAGGAAGAAGGATGGGACAAAGCGATTGGTCCAATATTATCGTCCTACCAACCAAACAACTATTCAGAACAAATATCCCCTTCCTGGGATCAATGATCTGTATGATTAACTGGCTGGTTCATCAGTGTTCTCTAAACTCGACTTGAGGTTGGGTTACCACCAGATCCGTGTTCGTTAAGAGGATATTCTAAAGAACGCCTTTGTAACTCGATACGGTTCTTTCGAGTACACCGTCAGGTCATTCGGCTTGACAAATGCTCCAGCTACCTTCTCTCGCCTGATGAATTATATATTCATGGAATACCTCGACAAATTCATCGTGGTTTATTTCGATGATATCCTTGTATTTTCCAAGGACAAGGAAGAGCATGCTGGACATCTTCGCCTTGTACTGGAAAAGCTTCGAGAGCATCAACTTTATGTTAAATATTCCAAGTGTGAATTCTGGCTTCCTGAAGTAACCTACCTTGGGCATGCATCTCCAAGGATGGTATTGCCGTCAACCCCGAGCGGGTTCAGGACATTCTCGATTGGACTCCCCCAAAGAACATCAAGCAAGTCAGAAGTTTTTTCGGTCTCACCAGCTATTGCCGTCGATTCGTCGAGAACTTCTCCAAGATCGCCAAACCTCTTACTGGTCTACTTCACAAAGGTGTTAAGTTCGAGTGGACAGACAAATGCCAGGAAAGTTTTCAGGAGCTCAAGGACAAGCTGACTTCTGCCCCAGTGCTTTCTCCACCTGATACTAAGAAGGACATCATCATTTACTGCGATGCTTCCCATCAAGGATTAGTCTGCGTCATAATGCAAGACTGCATAGCGATTGCTTATGCCTCTCGTCAATTGCGCCCTCATGAGGAGAGCTATCCAGTTCATGACCTCTTCCTTGTTGCTGTCATGTATGATCTAAAACAATGGCGATGTTACCTTCTTGGTAATCGTTGCGATATATTCACCGACCACCAAACTCTGAAGTACTTGTTTACTCAACCTGACATGAACTTCCGTCAGCAAAGATGGACGGAGACCGTAGCAGATTTTGACTTGGGTATTTCCTATACCGCGGGCAAGGCCAATGTGATGGCTGATGCCTTGAGCCGCAAGTCATATTCCAACCACCTCCAGGTTCACAAGGTTCAGCCCTCACTTGTTGAAGAATTCAGAAAGTTGAACCTCCATATTGTTCCTCGTGGAGAACTCGCTCCCCCTCCTCCAGAATTTCAGAATATGAATCTTCGTGTTGTTTCCCAGGGATCCCTTAATACCCTGGCTGTCATACCCGGTCTCGTGAGCAGTATCAAGACTATTGAACATTATGAATCTAAAGTCGAGAAGATTAAACGCTATCTCGCAGAAGGAAAGCCCTCATTCTTCACCATTGCCGATTATGGCGCCTTGTACTTCAAAGGTCGCCTAGTGGTGCCAGCAAGGAAAAACCTGGATCAGACTCCAGAGGTTATGAAAGAAGCTCATGATATGCCTCTGTCTATTCATCCCGCTAGTACCAAGATGTACCAAGACATTCGTCAAAGATTCTGGTGGTCTAATATGAAGCAAGACATTGCCCGTTATGTTGTTGAGTGTGACGTTTGTCGTCGTATCAAAGCAGAAAATCAAAGGCCTACAGGAACCCTACAACCTATCTCTATTCCTGAATGGAAATGGGAACATGTTGAAATTTACTTCGTCACTGGATTTCCCAAATCGTAGAAAGTTAATGATGCTATTCTTGTCGTCATTGATCGACTTTATAAAGTTGCACATTTTCTGGATGTCAAAGAAATGATTACTGCTAGTCAGCTGGCAACTCTCTACATGTCCAGAATTGTTTCACTTCACGGTATTCCACTGGTTATCAGTTCAGATTGTGGCAGTTTATTCACTTCAAGATTCTGGGCAAGTTTCCAAAAAGCTATGTGAACATATGTCATTCAATAGTGCATTCCATCCTCAGTCGCAAGGGCAAGTTGAACGCGTCAACCAAGTTGTCGAAGACATGCTTCGAGCTTGTGTTATTTCCTTCGGCAAGAAATGGCAAAATCTCTCTCGCATGCTGTGTTCTCTTATAATAATAGCTATCAAGCTAGTCTAAAAATGGCCCCCTTTGAAGTGTTATATCGATGAAAGTGCCGAACCCCTCTGAAACTAGTCAGAAACTGGGGAACGTTCACTCTTCGGTCCGGATATTATCGAACAAGCTGAAGAACAAGTCCGCGTCATTCACGAGAAACTGAAGACTACTCAGTCACGTTAGAAAAGTGAGTATGACTGTCATCATCACGACATGGTCTATCAACCTGACAAAAAGGCTTATCTTCGAGTTACACCAATGAAGGGTTCTCACCGCTTCGGGATCAAGGGCAAGTTAGCTCCTCGCTATATTGGTCCATTCACTATTCTTGGAAGGCGTGGAAAGGTGGCATATCAACTGGATCTGCCGCCGAACCTTTCTCAGGTTCACGATGTGTTGCACGTGTCTCAACTCTACCGCTGCTTCAAGGACCCAGTCCGAGTAGTGGATCATGAAGTGCTCGAGTTGCAACAGGACCTCTCCTATAAAGAGCATCCGGTCCGCATTCTCGACCAAGCTGAACACAACACACGTTAGAAGGCGATCAAGTTCCTCAAAGTTCAGTGGTCGCATCACTCTGAAGACGAAGCTACTTGGGAACGCGAGGATCGTCTTCACGATGAATACCCCACATTGTTTCCTTCTACCTCCTAAATCTCGGGACGAGATTTCTTGTAGTGCAGGAGATTTGTAACGCCCGGATAATTAAGCTACAGTGAACCTATGCTAATGATGCCACGTCATCTTTTTACTGTTGCTAATCTCGTGTTAGTCCAAAAATGTTTCAATTTCAAATTTAAAATTTTAGCAAACAATAAAAAATTTCAAACGTTAAAAACAAAATGTTCGGTCTAGGACAAATAATGCATAAGTAATTATGGTGGAGAAAACATATTTTTAGAAAATGCCTAAATGATGTAAAATAAATAAAAAGGAAAAAGAAAATAAATAAAAGCAAAGAGAATTGCAAAACAGAAAATAAAAGGAAAAGGAAAAGAAAAGGCCCTTGGCCAACTGGGCCAGATGGCCCAGTCGGCCAGCCCAACCCAACTAGGCCAAGGACCATCACACTGCCACTCCCCCTTAACCCCCTGGGCGAGCAAACCCTAGCCCAACCCACACTCCTCTCCTCCTCCCCCCGATTCCGATTTGGATCAGGGCCGATGCCCACGACACACGACGCTGCCCCGCCGCTCGACGCCGGAGCCACCCCGCCGGACTGCATCCTCTCCTCCCCGACCGCTTCCCCGACGAGCTCCACCACGCCTCGCCGCCCCCTTCCCATCAACGTACGGTGAGGCCACGGCCTCCCTCTTCTTCTCTCCTTGTCCCCATCGTCCATCCCGACCGCCGCGTCGTCGTCGCTCGCGCTCACCGCGGCTGCGCTGCCCGCGGTTACCGCACGCGAGCACGCCCCGCAGCAGCGGCCTCCTGCCACAACTCACCGCAGCCACCGTGCTCACCGTGGCCCCCTGCATCGCCCCGCGTTGCTCCTGCTGCACCGCGTTGCTCCTGCTGCACCACGCCCCGTAGCACGCGCTCGCCAGCATCTCCTCCCTCCGCTGCGCACCACCGTGCCTGCCCTGCTGTGCCCAATGGCCGCCCCGGCAACGCGCCCGCGTGCCCGCGTCTCCCCTACATCTGATGTTGCTGCCGCCATCTGCCCCGCCGCGCCGCCATCGCTCACCCCGCCTCTGTGCCGCGGGCCTCACCTTCCGCCTCGCTCTGCCGTCGCAGTCCTCGCGCCGCTCGCCAGCTCCCCGTGCTGCCGCCAGCTCGTGCTGGCCGAGCTGTGGCCTACAGCCCTTGCCCCTGCCCTGCTTCACCTGCAGCCGCTGCCCCCTCCACCCGCAGCTCCTCCCGGCACACGCGCCTGCTGCACTCCGCTCGTGCCTCGCTCAGCCCCTCCGCAGGTGTTCGCCGGCCGCCGCTCCGGCCGCCTGGCCGACACGGCGCCGCGCCAACCTCGCGCCTCCCACGCCTTGGCGTTCGGGTGACGCTACACCCGGTGCCCGCAGCCATCGCCCGCTCGCTCGCTAAGGTCGGTGCCCGCTAAGCCCCCCTGGGCTATGACGAATGAGCCCTGTCCAGGAACGTTTTTTAAGAATAAAAAATAATAAAAATAAAAATATTAAATTAATTAACTTAATTAATACTGTTAAATTAATCTAATTAACCATGTTAATTAAACTTAATTATCTAATTAGCCAAACATTCAATGACATGCGGGACCCACACATTAGCTTGACCAGTCAACACCTCTGTTGACTGATGACATCATGCTGATGCAATAATACTATTTTCGAATTTATTTAATAATTAATAATTTAGAAAATGATTTAAAACTTTAAAAATTAATACAAAATAATCCGTAACTTGGATGAAAATACTTTGTACATGAAAGTTGCTCAGAATTTCGAGACGAATCCGAATACACGGTCCGTTTGTCAACCTCGCGACCCTAGCATTGTGAACATGCAACTTCCCCCTCCGGTCCGTTTGTGTGAAAATGTCAAACACCAGGAATACTTTCCTGAATGTTTCCCCCCTTCGCCAGTAGCACTCGGTATTGCGTTAGGGCACAACTAGCACCGTTACATGTCATGTCACGCATCGTCATGTATCCGTTTGCATTGTATTCATTGTTTCTTCCCCCTCTTCTCTTCGGTAGATGACGAGACCGACGCTGCTGCTACCCCGAATGACTACGGTGTTGACGACCCCTCCTTCACTGCCGAGCTTCCAGGCAAGCCGCCCCACCTTGATCAACCTAATATCGCCTATACCTCTTCCTACTACTGCATTAGAGTAGTGTAGCATGTTACTGCTTTCGAATAATCCTATTCTGCTGCATAGCCTGTCATTGTTGCTACAAGTGTTGATACCTTTACTTGCAATCCTAAATGCTTAGTACAGGATGCTAGTATTCCATCAGTGGTACTACACCCTTGTCCGTCGGCCATGCTATTCTATCAGGCCATGATCACTTTGGGTGTGATCACGGGTATATATTACGTACATATTATACAAGATACATGTTGTGACTAAAGTCAGGTCGGCTTGCTGAGTACCCGCGGTTGATTCACGGATTGGAGGCTGAAAGGACATACTTTCCCGACAGCCCTCTATGTGGATCTTTGTGGTGGAGTGACAGGGCAGGTCATGACCACCTAGGAGACAGGTGGGCCTGGCCCTGGTCGTTGTCCATGGTTGTTTCATAATAATAGGCTTAACGAGTGTGCATGTTTAATCCGAGTCTGGCCTCTAGCCTATATTCACGAACCAGCTACGTGGGATAAGATATGGGCTCTCGACGTCGTGGTATCAGTCGAAGCCTTCGTGACGTCAGCGACTTAGCGGCGCGCGCCGGGTTGGACCGCGTAACATAACTTCCTTTGAAATGGAGGTTGCTAGGTCTGCTCACCGGCCGCGTACGCAACGTGCAGATGTGCAATGGGCGATAGGCCCAGACCCCTACGCGCTTAGGGTTTAGACCAGCGTGCTAATCTCTCTGTTGTGCTTAGGTAGGGCTGCGACGTGATGATCTTCCGAGGCCGGGCATGACCCAAGAAAGTGTGTTCGGCCAGAGGGGATTGAGCGTGTTGGGTTATGTGGTGCACGCCTACAGGGAAGTTAATCTATTCGAATAGCCGTGTCCCTCGATAAAAGGATGACCCGGAGTTGTACTCCGACCTCATGATAACTAGAACCGAACACTTAATAAAATACAC
>LR738714.1:404982232-405069165 GCA_902687465.1 Secale cereale | reverse complement strand
ATACCTTGCCATGTATTGCATCATATAAACTTGTGTTGCTTTCTGTGCTTCCTACCTTGCCATGTAATGCTTCCTGTATAGACTTGTTGTGCTTCCTGTATAGACTTGTCATGCATCATACCTTGCCATGTTATGCTTCATAGACTTGCTGTGCTTCCTGTATAGACTTGTCATGCATCATACCTTGCCATGTATTGCTTCCTGTATATAATTGTCATGCATCATACCTTGCCATGTAATGCATCATATATAGACTTGTGTTGTTTTGCTGTGCTTCCTACCTTGCCATGTTTTGCTTCCTGTGTATACTTTCTATGCATCATAAGTAGACTTGTTTTGCATCATACTTGGTTGAGCATATTGTTATGTTCTTGAGTGGTTTGTTTACCGTATTGCTTGCTTCTTTTCGTTAGTGCTTGTTCCGTTGCGTTCGTGAGGATTCATTCGTCTACCCGTGGTTCTTCTTCAAGGCTTCCTCTTCGTCTTCTTCATGGATCCGTTCTTCTTCCTTGCGGGATCTCAGGCAAGATGACCATACCCTTGGATACCTTTACTACCATTGCCATGCTTAGTTGTCTCGATGCTATCGTTACATGTCGCGCTACCCATCTTTTATGTCAGCCTCTCCTTGTTGCCATGAAACCTCTAACCTTTGAAACCTTCCTAGCAAAACCATTGTTTGGCTATGTTACCCGCTTGCTCAGCCCCTCTTATAGCGTTGTTAGGTGAAGATGAAGATCGTTCCAGGAGGGAACTTGTTGTTGGAATATCACAATATCTATTATTATTATTAACACACCTATATACTGTGCATGGGTGGAAGGCTTGGCCTTTTGCTAGGTGTTTTGTTCCACTCATGCCACCTTAGGCGCCGATAAACCGACATTATGTTCCTTGATTTTGCGTTCCTTACACGATGGGTATATGGGGACCCCTTGACACTTCAACTTTGAATAAAACTCCTCCAGCAAGGCCCAACATTGGTTTTAATTTGCCTCATAATAACTTAATTAATTAATTAAATTGCATAAGGGGGACGATCCTTGGAGATTCTTTTCTACATACAGGGGGGCCAGTGCTGACGGTGTTGGTCCCAAACTAGAGCCACTTGCGGTGCCACCCAGCTATCTGGGGTCTTCGGTTGCTGTACGTAGTGCTCATCCGGAGGTGGCCTGAGACGAGATACACGCGGCTACTATCAGGGTGTCGGCACGCCGGGAGGTCTTGCTGGACTTGTTTTACCATTGTCGAAATGTCTTGTGCACCGGGATGCCGAGCCTGATCGGATTTCCCTAAGATAAGGGGTGATGATATTATATTTATCACTTCAGCTAATCGTGAGAGCTTGTGATGGGATAAGTTGGGACACCCCTGCAGGGTTATGATCTTTCGAAAGCCGTGCCCGTGGTTATGTGGTAGATTGGAATTTGTTAATGTCCGGTTGTTGAAAACTTGACAGAGGGTCCGAAGTAAAACACACAACTGTGTGAGTAACCGTGACTGTCTCTTTTCACTTTGAGAAGAGAACACGGTGGGGTTATGTTTGACTCGTATGTAGTTCAGGATCTTTAGCGATCACTACTAGTTTGCGACCGTTTGCGTAGATGCTCATCTTATTCTTGTACTCGTAAGTTAGCCACCATATTTATGCTTAGCCGCTGCTGCAACCTCACTACTTTACCTCTTCCTACCTATTAAGCTTTGATAGTCTTGTTACCCATGGTTATGGGATTGTTGGGTCCTCGTGGCTCACAGATACTACAACAACAGTTGCAGGTGCAGGTTTCCGATGTCTTGACGTGAGAGCGTTGATTGTTGTTTGGAGTTCTTTCTTCTTCTTCTTCTTCTTCAGTCTTGGGTTAGGTTCCGGGTCGGCAGCCTGGGATAGCAGATGGATGTCTTTGTGCTTTTATTGTTTGTATCCGTAGTCGGATACTTGTATTGATGTTGTTGTATTCATGTGACTTGTATGTATTGTTGTATCCCCATGTATGTATGTAATGGTACGATGTAATGATATCCATCTTGCTAAGCGCCCGAAATGCGGTTGTGCCCCAATCACGTAAGTGTCACGTGATCGGGATAGAATCGCATCTTGGGCCTGACAGGAATCCAAGTTGGATGCGCTTCAAAGTCAACTTGAAAAGTTCAAGATGAAGGATGGTGAAGGTGTCGCTGAAATGTACTCTAGGCTTGCTCTCATCACAAATGAGATTACCAACTTAGGAAGTGAAGAGATGACCGACAGATTCATCATCAAGATGATCCTAAGAGCCTTGGATAGAAAATATGATACCGTGTGTTTTTTGATCCAAATGATGCCCAATTACAAAGATATCAAGCCAACGGAAGTCATTGGAAGAATTGTTGCTCATGAGATGTCACTCAAAGATAAAGAAGAGCTTCACAACAAGTCTAGTGGTGCTTACAAAGCCTCATGTGACGCTCCTACATCATCAAGTGAGAAACATGTTTTCAATGAGGAATTGAGCTTAATGGTGAAGAACTTCAACAAGTTCTACAAGAGTAGAAGCAAAGAGAGAAGCTCCAAGTCAAGGTCCTACAATGACAAGAGATCTTCAAGTCGTGATGGGAATTGCTACAATCGTGGAAGACCCGGACACTACTCCAATGAGTGTACGGCTCCCCACAAGAAAAGAGAAGACTCACCTAAAAGGAGAAGTAGAAGAGAAGATTCACCACCAAGAGAGAGAAGGAGTAGATATGATCGTTATGACCGAAGACCTTCTTGGAGAAGCAAGGATTCGGAAAGGAAGGACAAATCATCAAGGAGCTATACAAAACAAAGACTTCAAGCTCATGTTGGTGAATGGGCATCCGGTTCCGACTCCGACAACCACTCCGAGAGAAGCTACTACTCCGACTCCAAAGATACTCCAAAGACATCAAGCTCAAGTTGGTGAATGGGCATCCGGTTCTGACTCCGACATCAAGCTTATGTTACCGGAATTGCTCTTGTGTCAACCAACTCCTACGACATATTTGACTCACCAAATGAAGGAATTGGAAGATGCTTCATGGCTAAAGGCCCTCAGGTATCACATCCCGAGTATCTTGATTTCAATACTGATGAAGATGACTTGCTAGGAGATGATGATTTACTTGTTGGTAGCAGTAGTGATGAAACTTTTGATGAAAACCATGATGAAATTGCGAATAATCATGCTAATCAAGATAAAATGAATGACAATGATAAGGAGAAGATTGAGCATCTAACTAAAGAACTAAACACTCTTAAGTTATCTCATGAAAGTACCTTGGAAGATCATCCAGAACTTTTAAAGGCTCATAAGAAGTTATGCTTTGAAAAGCTCAACCTTGAGCAAGAGCATCAGTTCTTAAAAGAAATCAATGATGATATTCGCAAGAAAAGTTCTTCTTACAGTGCCAAGCGTTTACTCATGTCTACCTACATGCCACAAGTTAAATCTAGCAACAAGAACAATAAAGATTCTCCTCTAGTAGTAACAACAATCATGCTAAATCCAATGATGTTGCTTCTAGTAGTTCTCTTGATTCCACTAATGATTCTCTTAGCCAAGTTACACTTGAGAAAGAAAATATCTTATTGAAGGGAATTATAGAGAAAGGTGTTTACAAGAGCTTTGCCGGGAGTAAGCAATTTGAGGAGATTGTACGCAAGCAAGGAAGACACCAGAAGAATCAAGGTGTTGGTTTTGAACGAAAGTTCAATGCCAATGGAGTTGAATGGGAGGAATATCAATATCCCAAGACGAATTTTATTCCTCAACAAGAGAAGTATGATCCTACTTCTTTTCAAGGGACACCAACACAAGACGATCTTCCACCACAAGACCACAAGCAAAAGGGCAAGGACAAGTTTCAAGAGGAGATTCATGCATTTGAAGAAGCTCCTAAGGACTTGGTCAAGTGGGTTCCCAAGACTACATCAAGTACGACTACAACTCCAAGGATTCCCATCAAGATGGTGTGGATTCCGAAGAAGAAGAACTAGAGAGTTCTTGAGGGTGACACCGCCAACAAACTTCACTCATATCATTTTGGCAAGGACAAGTGCAAATAACTTCCATATCTTGCACTAGTTCAAGGAGTCACAAACCCTCTTGTTGGTAAGACAAGGGACAAGGTAACCTAATGCTTTCATGGACATCATCATGTGTGCAATTCACTCTATGTCTATGGATATCCTTGTTTGTTCCATGTGGGCATGTAGGTATTGAAAGTGCAACTCACTTCAATGGATTGCTCCAAATGATCTACATCAACATAGAGCATCTACATCTTCAAAACCTACATGAAGTCATCAGCGACAAAACCCAAGGTTAGTCCATCCCTCTTAGGGGGGATATCACATATAGTGGGAGCTTTACTCTAACAATTGAGCTAAAGCAACTCTAATCATGTGAACACAACAATGCTTTATGTAAAAGTGGTAACCCCGCTTGTGCTTAAATGATGAGTATGACCTATATGATTAAATGTTCTCATTTGAATCCTAAGTCAATATACTCATATATAGATTACCTAGTCATCGCCAATTGCTTGATAGATGCTAGAATGGTTGTGCATTCTCTCCCAGATGTTTCATTTGCTATCTCATTGTGTGAGCATGTTGAATGCATATTTTTCTCATTTGAGGATATCCATTTGTTGCTTTGATTGTTTCGGTCTTTTCCTTTTGCCAAATGGATGGACAAGAATGCCTAATAACTCCCCCTAGCTATCTATGATTTTATCGTCTCAAACTCTATTCATGCTACATCACAAAGCTTGATCAAGTCAGATTCCAACCACTCTGTGTGAGGAGCACTCTGAGTCCCCGATTTGTCATAGGCTTAAACTTCCAAAGCCTCTTTGTGCATTTCGGTATGACCGGGTCATCCACTTCGGTCACACCGAGTTCACTAAGTTGATCTAGGTTTTCAATCTCAGTGCAATCGATATGAAATTTTCGGTCCCACCGAGTTGCAGTAACTGCTAGCAGTTTTGCATCTCGGTGCCATCGAGTTGTTCCACTCGGTCACACCGACAGGGTCAGGTTATATATATCGACGGGTTGAATTTTGGAAAGCTTTCCGAAGTCTTTCGCCCGCGTGTGACCTGCTCTCCCTCTTCGGGTCTTTGGATTGTCTCCTCGCCGCCAGTGACCTCCCGCCGCTGGTCTCCGCCGCCGCCAACGACAATCTTCGCCGCCGTTGCTACCGTAGCAAGTTCACAGCCAAGTTAGGGTATGAACTTGTTCCTTTGTGCTGCTTTTCAACTCCGATTCGTAGCACATTGCTTTGCCTTGATCTTTGCCATGTATGAAATCTTCCTATCCAGCAGAAACTCTGTAGAAAGATGTTTTGATTCAAAAAAATTAGGATGAGTTATCAGCCAAACTCATCTCAAACCGACCGAGTTGTAGAAATCGGTGCCACCGATTTGGCTTAGGCCATTGCACTTGCTCTTTTCGGTCTGACCGAAAATTGCAAATCGGTGCGACCGAGTTCAACTCTCTATGAAACCCTAGCAATATCGGTGCCACCAAATTGTGACTCGGTCTGACCGAGTTCAGTAGTTTAGGCTCCAGAATTGCTTCGGTATCACCGAGTTTAACAAATCGGTAGCTCCGAAACGATTTCTATAGAGAACAAAAACTAAGTTTTTCTTGTCATCTGTTTTGCAAAAATTCTATGCTTTCTGATGCTCATCCACTCTACCCCATCTACATCTATTCACAGGGTCAGTTTTCAGCTTACAGTGCTAAACTGTATGAGGGCAGTGACAGTCAGAACAGGTCAAAGGAGCACGCACACTTGAGTGAGGGCTCTAGTCCCAATAACTCCAGCTATTATGAGAGCAGCAGAAGCACACCTAGTGATCTTCCAAAGGCTACTACCAAGACCAGAAAGAAGAAAACTTCAGATTCCGAGGATGAGGATTTTGTGGCTGATGAGGCCACCTCAAAGAAGAAGGTGCTCAGGAAGAAGTATGACACAGCTGAGGCCACTAAGCCAGGATTGAACAATAAGGCTCCAGCAAGAAGAGTTCCTATGTCAAAGGCCAGAGCATCAACTCAAGAGACTATGGTTTTCACACTTGAAACCAGAGATGATGAACCAGGAGGAACTAAGAAGAGAGCAAGAAAAACCACAGCTAGAGTGATTGGCAAGCCATCCATGAGGGATGATCATGAGGATGAAGCTGAGGAAGAGGAGGTTGCTGCACCAGCTCCTAAAGCTCAGAAGCTTATGGGAGATGCTATCAAGTATGGGGCTGCTTCTTCTAAGCCCAAGACTGCTCCCAAAGCTGCTTAAGCCACCAAGTCTGCACCCAAGAGGAGCACTGGGAACATTCCAGCTTCAGAGAAGAACAAGGCCCCAGTGCCTGAGGTTGCTGAAGAAGCTGAGGCCCAAGTGCTCAGAAAGTTGAAGCCCAAGATCCCCGATCACAATGATGCTCATCTAATAGCAGAAGATATGAAGTTGAGGAAGGATACAGGTCTCAGATTGTGTAGAAAGACTGATCCATATGATGTGAGGAGAAGGACTGCTGTGGACTACAGATTCCATACCAGAGAACATCAAGACTTCTATGAGACAGTTCTGCTTGACAAGAAGCCCATTGTGTGTGATATGAGGAGGGTGGACTAGAAATTCATTGATGGCAATGCAAATTATTTCCCCGATGTGCATGGCTCAAAAGTTGACAAACTGGAACGGTGAACTCATCATGCAATTCTACTCCACAACTCACTTTTATCCTGATGGTAGAATTGTATGGATGTCTGAAGGTACAAGGTACCAGTCAAGTGTTGCTGAATGGGCCAAGCTAATCAAAGCCCCTGAAGAGCATGAGGATTATTTGGATGTGTATGCCAAGAAGAAGCAAGACCACAACTCTATGGAAACTATGTACAAGGTGATCCCTGATGATGACTTGGAAACACATAAGTTTGGATCTGTGCATCACTTGTTGTCTGGCCTAGCCACTATCAACACAATCTTGAGGCATACACTGTTACCCAAATCTGGAGATGCAAAGATGATATGAGGACATTCAATCAACTTGCTACATATATTTGATGTGCCTCAGAAGTTCAAAGTCATGAGTCTCATTGTTGCAACAATCAAGAGAACTGTTGCAGATCAGAAGAGATTATGTGGGTATGCTCCACACATCCAGATGCTCATCAACTCCAAGATGGGCACAAACACATACTTATTGGACACAGAATATCTACCCTTGGTGCCTGACTTTGAGGACAACACTGTTGTCATGGATGAGAATGAACCAACTTCTGTACATGCACATGAAAGGAGAGAGAAAGCCAAAGCAGAGAAAGCTACTAAGATGCCAAGTGCTGTAGAAGCATCTCAAATTACCCTCAAGTCCAAACAAGACCAAATGGCATATCTGATTCAAGCAACTATTAGGATTGAGAAGGGCTTGGTCACCTTGACTCAGAATCAGGAGAGGTTGGAGAGGATCATTGAGACTAAGTTTTATGGTCTTGATCTGAAGGTGACAGAGATCCAGTCTGCAGTTGAGAAGCTTCAGGAGGAAGCAAAGGAGATAGGAGGACAGGCTACCACAGATGCATTTCAGCGAGTGCTCGAGGTCAGAGATCTGCTATGGTGCCAGTGCCTGATAGAGAACTATTACATCACCACCACCAGCCACAGCTTCAGTGCCACTACCACCAGCCACTCCACCAGCTCCAGCTACTTCATCAAAAGCCTTCGTCCTTGGAGTTCTCTCTACACCGCCTCCCGAAGACCGAGCCTGAGAGACGCATATCACTATGCATTTTCAAACTTTTTGGTAACTTGTTGCCAAAGGGGTAGAAATATGTATAGATCACAGGCTTCAAGAGAGAGTGTTTTTCCTCTTTGGTCTCTCTTGCTTTTGGTTGAACTTTATTGTGCGTTTGCTTTATACTCTATGTCCGTGTGTGAGATACTTGTTTGATCATGTGATTGATCATATGCTGCCTTAATGCTTGCTTGGATGATAATATCTTTTATATCCTTATATGATCATGCACTTTGCTTGGTGATGAGTGGATGTTTTAGTGTATATCATTTTGAGCACTCCACCAAGATGTATGTGGCATGGAAGAGTAACCCTTGATCCAAATCGATTGTGCATTTGCATTCAATCACAAATTTCAAATAATGCACAAATTTAGGGGGAGCTCTTGCTTATCACATACTTCTCAAAGCGACGATGTATTTAAATATTATTCTTTTGTCGAAGCTTTGATCTATATGTTTTCACCAATTACCAAAAAGGGGAGATTGAAAGTGCAACCTTCCCTGGGTGGTTTTGGTAATTACTAACAACATATAGCTCATTGAACTAATGTTATCTCAAGATGATATTTCAGGAAAGTTCAATAATTGGCATGGCATGGACTAGGAATGTGGATCCCTCAAAATTTGAAGGACATATATTGGCTCAAGCTCAAGACTCTACATTTTCCATTTTAGTGATCCAAGATCATATTGAGTCCATAGGAAAGCAAATACTATTAAAAGGGGATGAGGTGTTGCTTAATGGGTTGCTTGCTCAAAATGCTTAGTGATATGCTCCAAAACTCTCAACCACTTTCTCATATCCACATATATCCCAAACCAAAAGTAAAACTCGGCCCCACCGAAAAGATCTATTCGGCGGCAACGAGTTTAGTTGACATAGCCACCGCCACTAAACCCTAATCACTTTGGTCTCACCGAAAGGGATCTCGGTCTCACCGAGATGGGATTGCAAGCTCTTTGTTTCCCTTCGTAACATTTCGGTCTCACCGAGATGAGCGATTGGTCCCACTGAGTTTGCAATGCAAACTCTCTGTTTCCTCTTCGTAACGTTTCGGTCCCGCCGAAACGAGCAAATCGCTCCCATCGAGTTTGCCTGACCAACTCTCTGTAAGCTCATTACCAAAATCGGTCCCACCGAGTTTGTGTAATCAGTCTCACCGAGATTACGTTATGCCCTAACCCTAATGAAATCGGTCCTACTGAGTTGATCATATCGATCCCACCGAAATGCCTAACGGCCACATAATGAACTAATTCGGTCTGACCGAGTTCTCTGAATCGGTCCCACCGAGTTTGGTAAACTATGTGTAATGGTTAGATTTTGTGTGGAGGCTACATATACCCCTCCACCCACTTTTCACTTGTGGAGAGAGCCATCAGCACATACCTACAGTTCCATCAGACATGTTCTAAGAGAGAACCACCTACTCAAGTGTTGAGATCAAGATATTCCATTCCTACCATATGAATCTTGTTCTCTAGCCTTCCCTAGTTTCTTTCCACTCAAATCTTTCTTCCACCATATCCAAATCTGTGGGGAGCTGTTTGAGTGTTGGGAAGACTATCATTTGAAGCATTTGAACAAGGAATTCATCATCAACACACCGTCTATTACCTTTTGGAGAGTGGTGTCTCCTAGATTGGTTAGGTGTCACTTGGGAGCCTCCGACAAGATTGTGGAGTTGAACCAAGAAGTTTGTAAGGGCAAGGAAATCGCCTACTTCGTGAAGATCTACCCCTAGTGAGGCAAGTCCTTCGTGGGAGATGGCCATGGTGGGATAGACAAGGTTGCTTCTTCGTGGACCCTTTGTGGGTGGAGCCCTCCGTGGACTCAGGCATCCGTTACCCGTCGTGGGTTGAAGTCTCCATCAACTTGGATGTACGATATCACCACCCATCCGAACCAAGATAGAAACATCCGTGTCTACACTTGCGTTTGCTCCCTCCCAACTCCTCCCTTTACCTTCATATGCAATTGTTTTACATTCCGCTGCAACACTCTTAATTAGAATTGCATGTGTAGGTTGATTGCTTGACTTGTGATAAGTTGCTAAAATCTGCCAAGAATTAAAATTGGGAAAATGCTAGATTTTTATTGAGTCAAGTAGTCTAATCACCCCCCTCTAGACATACTTTCGATCCTACAGCCGACATGACACCCCTTTCTTTCCGTCGTGGCGACCAAATGCTCCTTATCATCTTCATGTCAACTTTTCACAAAATTGCATAAAACTTGTATATGTCATCCTCATCATGATAACAACATTTAAATGGTTAAAATTGTTGTCTGCATTAAAAATTGCTAAATGACATGTGGGGATTTTCTGGAATTGTTGCTTCTTGTTTCCGGACCCATTTAAATTGCTTAGATAGTGCAGTTTATTTGTGTTGCACATCTTGCCATGTTAACCAACATTTAAACTTGTTGGGTGCATAAACGAGAGCAAACTAAATAATTGAATGTGAGCTCCACTTAAATTGTACTGTTGTTTGTTGCACTTTGTCGTGCCATGCATATTTAAACCGGACCTGCATCATACTTGGTTGTGCATCATGCCATGTTTATGCTTGTGTGTTTACCATGTTGTTTGTTTCTTATAGGTTTTCTTCCCTCATTAGCTTTGGTTTCGTTCCGGAGTTTTGAAGATTCGTTCAACTACGTCTGTTTGTCTTCTTCATGGACTCGTTCTTCTTCCTTGCGGGTTCTCAGGCAAGATGACCGTTCCTTGATATCACCTCTATTTTTGCATTGCTAGTTGTCTCACTATCGTTATGTCGTGCTGCCTATCTATTTGCTTGTCAGCCTCCTACATTGCCAAGAAACCTCTAACCACCCTCCTAGCAAACCGTTGATTGGCTAAGATACACTTTTCCTCAAGCCCCTCTTATAGCATTGTTAGTTGCAGGTGAAGTTGAAGATTGCGCCATGTCGGAACATGATTATTTTGGAAATATCACAATATCTCTTACTTAATTAATGCACATATATACTTGGCAATAGGTGAAAGGCTTGGCCTTTTTCTCGGTGTTTTGTTCCACTCATGCAGCATTAAGAACCGATAAACCAATGTTATGTTCCTAGATTTTGCGTTCCTAATGCGGTTGGGGTTTATGGGCCCCCTTGATAGTTCGCTTTGAATAAAAGCCCTCTAGTAAGGCCCAACTTTGGTTTTACCATTTGCCTAATAACTAAAAACTTGCATAGGGACTTTCCAGACCCTGAGGACTTAATTAATAACCCGGGTCAGTGCTCCTCATAAGTGTTGGTCCAAACGAGAGCCCCTTGCAGGGCCACCACGAGGAAACTCGAGGACTGGTTTTAGTTGTATGGACTTTTCATCCGGTCATGGCCGGAGACGAGATACGCGCGACTACTATCAGGGTGTCGGCACGCCGGGAGTTCTTGCTGGACTTGTTTTACCACTGTGGAAATATCTTGTGCACCGGGATTCCGAGTCTGATCGGGTTGTCCCTAAGATAAGAGGCTGT
Source organism: Secale cereale (assembly GCA_902687465.1). Classification (NCBI taxonomy): domain Eukaryota; kingdom Viridiplantae; phylum Streptophyta; class Magnoliopsida; order Poales; family Poaceae; genus Secale; species Secale cereale. The sequence goes on along the minus strand of LR738714.1, from coordinate 405,057,871 downwards.
ACATCTGCCGATCGTGAGAGCTTGTGATGGGCTAAGTTGACACACCCCTTTAGGGTTATGATATTTCGAAAGCTGTGCCCACCGTTATGTGGCGCATTGGAGTTTGTTAACATCCGATTGTAGATAACTTGACACAAAAACTCAAATAACATACACTACCGTGTGAGTAGTCGTGATGGTCTCTTTTCGAGGGAGTTCGGGAAGAGAACACGATTGGGTTATGAATGACTCGTAGGTCGACATGATCATCCAGTGATCATGACTAGTTTATGATCGTTGGCATAACTTCTCTTCTCGCTCTGAAAGTCGTAAGGTAGCCACCACATATATGCTTAGCGCTTGCCGCAACCCCACTTGATACCTTCTCCCCACCTAAAAGCTTTCATAGTTTTGATACCCGGGAACAAGATTGCTGAGTTCTTGTGACTCATAGTTTACTACACAAATAGGTGCAGGTACAACTGAGCTCGCCGCAGGCGATGGCCAGGAGCTCCAATGGGAGTTCGATGAAGAGCGTGGGCGTATGTACGTGACATACCCTGATGATCAGTAATGGTTCCTACTAGGGCCGATCGGGATTAGCCTATGTCGTATCTTTTTCTTTGTTTGATTTCGTCCATAGTTAGACTCTGTGTTTTCTAGATGAATGTATGTTTATTGTATTAATTGTGTGTCGTGGCGAGTGTAAGCCAACTATTAAACTCGCTTTCATACTGTTCATTACATGGGATGTGTAAATATATCATGCTTGAGACCATTCCAGAATGCGGTTATGACTCTAAGTTGTGCCTCGACACGTAGGAGCTATAGCCGCATCATGGGCATTACAGAGGCTGCCACATGAGGTGGGGCGCCCCCCGAAGCCCAAACCGAATTTGACTATGGTTGGGGGGCGCGGCCCCCCTTTCCTCTTTCCCCCTCTACATTGGTAGGAAGGGGGGCCGAATCCTACTTGGGCTAGGAGTCCAAGTAGGACTCTCCCCATGGCACGCCTCCTCCTAGGGCCGGCCTCCTCCTACCCCCTCCTTTATATACGTGGGCAGGGGGCACCCCAAAGGCACACCATGATTTTTCTTAGCCATGTGCAGTGGCCCCCTCCATAGTTTACTCCTCGGGTCATAGCGTCGTAATGCTTAGGCGAAGCCCTACGCGGATCACATCACCAACATCTTCGCCACGCCGTCGTGCTGACGGAACTCTCCCTCAACCCTCTACTGGATCAAGAGCTCGAGGGACGATATCGATTTGAGTGTGTGCTGAACACGGAGGTGCCGTACGTTCGGTACTTGGATCGGTTGGATTGTGAATACGTTCGACTACATCAACCGTGTTAACATAACGCTTCCGCTTTCGGTCTACGAGGGTACGTGGACACACTCTCCCCGTCTCGTTGCTATGCATCTCCTATATAGATCTTGCGTGAGCATAGGAATTTTTTAGATATTGCATGCTATGTTCCCCAACAGTGACATCATGAACCAGGTCTATGCGTAGATGATTTGCACGAGTAGAACACAAAGAGTTGAGGGCGATAATAGTCATATTGTTTACCACCAACGTCTTACTTTGATTCAGCGGTATTGTTGGATGAAGCGTCCTGGACCGACATTACATGACCGCGTTCATGAGACTGGTTCTACCGACATGCTTTGCACACAGGTGGCTGGCGGTTGTCTGTTTCTCCAACTTTAGTTGAATCGAGTGTGACTACGGTCGGTCCTTGATGAAGGTTAAAACAACACACTTGACGAAAAATCATTGTGGTTTTGATGCGTAGGTAAGAACGCCCGTAGCAGCCACGTAAAACTTGCAACAACAAAGTAGAGGACGTCTAACTTGTTTTTGCAGGGCATGTTGTGATGTGCTTTGGTCAAGACGTGATGAGTTATACGATATTGTATGAGATGATCATGTTTTGTAAATGATCGGCAATAGGCAGGAGCCTTATGGTTGTCTCTTTATTTTATGAATTGCGAACGCCATCTAATTGCTTTACTTTATTACTATGAGTTAGCGATAGTAGTATAAGCAATACTTGGCGAGACGACCACGACGCTACAATGTAGATCATGGTGTCAAGCCGGTGACGATGGAGATCATGGCAAAGCTTTTGATATGGAGATCAAAAGCACAAGATGATGATGGCCATATCATGTCCCATATTTTGATTGCATGTGATGTTTATCTTTTTATGCATATTATTTTGCTTAGAACGATGGTAGAATTATAAGATGACCCCATACAAATTTTCAAGGTACAAGTGTTCTCCCTGAGTATGCGCCGTTGCGATAGTTCATCGTGCCGGGACACCTGATACGTCCAAAACGTATCTATAATTTCTGCTTGCTCCATGCCTCTTTTGGGTGATATTGCTATGATATTTATACACTTCCATACACTTTTGATCATATTTGGACTAACCTATTGTAATGCCCAGGATGGGACTATACCTCCTACGTGTCGAGGCACGACTTAAAGGTATAAGCCCATCCTAGAATGATCTCAAGTTTGGTATATTTGCACGACTCATGTAAAAGAGGGATTAAATTGCAAAAGAGAGATAGTTGGCTTACACTCGCCACTTCACACAATACATTACATAAGCAATACATCATTCAAAACATCACAGCCCATCTAAGGGTAAGATCCAAAAGCAAGATACCAAAACAACATAACGCCACAGGTCAGGATCGAATCCTAGTAGAAACCACTACTGATCGTCGAAACGTCACAAGCATACGGCCACGATCTTCATCGGACTCCCGGGTGAAGAACTGATCCAACTCCTGCATCAAACTCGGCTGAACCTGCATCTGGTGTGGTGAAGTAACTGTGAGCCACAGAGGACTCAGCAATCCCGTTCCCGGGTAGCACGACTATTTAAGCCTTTGGTGAGGATAAGGCTGAAGAAAGAATATGAGGTGAAGGAAAAACAAGAGTGTGCAGCAGCAACTAGCACTAGCTTACGTAATAGAGAGCGAGAAGAGAAAGCCTCGGTCGAGAGATGATCACGAAGTGATCCTAACTAAAGGCGGTCAAACATAACCCCACCGTGTTCAACTCCCGAATCCCTATTCGGAAAATGACAGTCACGGTACACACGCTGGTAGTGTATTGGAACATTGTGTCAAGTTTTCTACAACCGGGTATTAACAAGCTCCCATCTGCCACATAACCGCGGGCACGGCTTTCGAAAGTTCAAACCCTGCAGGGGTGTTCCAACTTGACCCATTACAAGCCCACGATCCGCGGAGTCGCAACTCCATAGGTGGGAAGACCCGAGTATTCTCGGAATCCCGTGCTCAAGTTAAACCGAACTAAGGTAAGGCTAATCCAGCAAATCCTCCCGGCATGTCGACACCCTGATAGTAGCCGCGCGTATCTAAGTCTCAGGACACGACCGGATGAGACGTCCTACAGGTGTATGCCAGATACCTCAGGTTGCCCCAAGGCTGCCCCGCAGTCCGCTCGTTTCGGACCAACACTCATGAGGAGCACTGGCTCGGGGTTGTTGAATTAAAAGAAAAGGGATAGCTAGTCCACATGCAAGTTTTATTAGTTATTAGGCAAATAGTACCAATGTTGGGACTTGCTGGAAAAGACTTAGCACTTAGCGGTTTATCAAGGGGGTCCCGTACATCCCAACCGTGTTAGGAACGCATAATCAAGGAACATAACACCGGTTTATACGGTTCCTAACGGCATGAGTGGAACAAATCACCAAGCAAAAGGCTTAGCCTTCCACCCTTGCCAATATATAGGTGATTTCATTTAAGCATTTATATAGTGTGATATAACCCAACCAAACTTCAACATGAAGCAAGCATCTTCAATCTTCACCTGCAACTAGCAATGCTATAAGAAGGGTTGAGCAAAGCGTACTTAGCCAAACAACGGTTTGCATAGGAAGAGTGGTTAAACAGGTTCATGGTTACAATAGGAGGCTGACAGGAAAACATGGGCATCGAGGCAAAACTATAGAGCGGAACTACTAGCAATAGGCAAAGATAGTAATGTTATCGAGGTTCAGTCATCTTGCCTGGAATTCCACAAGGGAGAAGAACGGATCCATGAAGTAGACGAAGCAACACAGACGAGAGAATCCTCACAACTCCGGAACGAAACCGAACCTAACAAGAGAAGCAACCGGAAAGAAGAAACAACACGGTAAACACACAAGCATAAACATGGCATACGATGCACATCCAAGTATGATGCATGTCCGGTTTAAATATGCATGGCATGGCAAAGTGCACAAACAAGTACTACAAGTTAAGTGGAGATCAATATGCAACGAGTTGCATATTGACGAAACACCACATTTAATTATTTAGTTGACTCTCATTATTTACAAGACAAGATTAAAGTGTTTTTAACATGGCAAGAGGTGGAGCATAATAAGACTACACTATTTAGGCATTTTAAATGAGGCCGGAAAATAACAACAACATATCCGGAAAATCCCCATGAGCATGTTTAGGGATTTAAAGCAACAACAATTCACACATATTAATGTTGTTAACATGATGCGGATGACATGATCAAGTTTTATGCAATTTTTATTAAAAGGTTAACAAGAAGATGATATGAAGCATCGTCACCGTGGTGGAAGGAAAAGGGTGCCACGGCAACGATCCGAGAATGATGCAACGCAACATCTCGGTTCCGGTAACTCGTTGAGAAACCGGTGCAAAAGATGACGAAGCGTGTCAAACGAGATGAAAGGTGGGCGATCCCGTCACCGGGTTCCCACGAGTCGGCGACGAGGCAACCGAGGAGCACGACAAAAGATGAAACGGGCACGATGCACACAAGGAAACATTTCATACAACACAACAAGCATCCACGGGTCATCGTCTCGGGTTATACCTTTGAAGCGTGCGTTTCGGGGCAGTTCGAGACGTAGAGGAAGAAGGCGTTCATGTTCGGAGAGGAAGTAGTCGTTCACGTTTCCGAAGAGGAAGTAGTGGTTCACGTTATCGAAGAGGAAGAAGTTGTTCCCGGGGTCTTCGATGGTCGACGGTAGTGGTACATGCCGTAGAGGGAAGTAGGTGTTCTCGTTCATCGGAGAGGTACTCGCCGCGTCGTCTTGTGTCGTCGAGTAGGCGTTCCCGTTCGTAGATGTACTTGCGGTCTCGGCGACGGTAGTCGTTCTCGGACGTCGGGGATGTAGACGTTCACGTTGGTGTACATGTCGACGGTAGTTGTACTCGTTAACTCCCTGGAACGTCCTGGAACTTGTCGATCCGGGGATACCTGCTGGCCCAAAACAAAACACCGAGCAAAACAGACGAAGCACAGCAGCAACAAGGAGGTCGCCGGCGCTGTCGGGGCTAGACGAGGCCAAGGCAGCAGCAAGGACATCCATGGCAAAGGAGGCAGCAGGGCAACACCCTGGACGCTGCTGGCGATGGAGGAGGAGGCACGGGCGCGCGGGAGGAAGGGGCCCGTCCTTGCGCGGGCGCGCGACGGCTGCTGGCTAGGACGGCCGAAGGAGGACGGGGCGCCGAGAAGGGATCCGCTCGAGGGAAAGGGCGAGATCGCTCTGGCGATGGGGATGAAGGCCGCAGGGCGCCGGTGGCTCCTGGCCGCTGGAGGCGAGGGCCTGGCCGGTGGGGCCGTTCCCTGCGCGGAGGAGCCCGCGGACCGGTGGCGCGGGGAAGATGGTCGCGGCCCGGACGGCCTGGGCGCGCGTCGGGCGCGGGATGGAGGGCTCGCGCTGCTGCGCCTTGGTGTGGCCGGATGCGTTGGCTCGGGCGGCCGCTCGCGGGGCAGGAGGGCGCGGTAGGAGCGAAGGGGTTCGAGGGGATCGGAGGGAGGCTTCGATGCGGGAGGCTCGAGGGAAGAAGAGTGTGGCGGCTGCGCTGAGGGAGAGAAGAGAGCGAGTGGGTGAGGAGAGCGAGTGATGGGATTAGGGTTCGGCCGGCTGGGCCAAGGACAGATGGGCCGGCTGGGATGGGCCCAAAGGAGGGAAGATGGGCGGCGGAGGAGTTGGGCCTAGGGGGAAGGGCTGCTGGGAAAAAGCGGTTGGGCCCCTCTTCTTCTTTTTATTTCTTTAGCAGAAACAAAAGAGAAGAAAAGAAAAAAAAGGACGGGGGTTAGGGCAAGAATTAGGACAAAGGTTAATTTTTCCCGGGCTCGTAAAAATGAGCATGACCGGAGAAAAATACAAAAGGCCAGATCGGAAAATAATTCAAACATATTTGAATTTAATTCAAATAGGTTTGAACTAAGACATGATTATTGAAGTGTCCAAAAATGTTCAAATTTTCGGAGGAACCTCGAAACAACGGAAAAGAATTATTGGCAAGGTTTTTGAAGGAAACTCGAAGTAGGAAAAGCATGGGGAAATTATGCACGTGTGTTGCGGGTAATTCCAAACAAATGGAATATTATTAATATAGCTCCCTAATAATATTGAGAGGCTTTTATATGTTTTAAAGAGAAGACATTCTTCCCTCGATTTAAATGGACCGAAGGTCCACACGATTTATTTAGGTTGAGATGCAAAATAAATATGACATGATGCAATGCAAAAAATAAATAACACAAGCTCAAAAGAAACACACGGGCAACCCGGAACATCTGGAAACTTCTGGAATCTTCTGGGACGTCGGTCTTCGGGCGTCACAACTCTCCCACACTAACAGAGGATCTAGACCCGAGATCCTAGAGATATCACCGGGTGAAACGGAAGAGGAAGAGGTAAAACAAAGTTGCTTCTTTGACAGACGAGTGAAACCACGAACCTTGAGAGGTTGACCAAAATGAAAGAAGAATACAACGGAGATGAACGAAGTTAAGAGCACTCCGGTAAAAGGATAAACAAGGAACATTACGAGAACCTTGTAGGTTGAAGGACATGAAACAAGAGCTTAGGAACCAAAGAATAAGAAACTGCAACTGTATAGCCAAGGAATAAGAATGACAGAATTTGGACAGCACTCCGTCTGAAAATGGAAGGAATTGAACATGAACTTGAGGAGATGGAATAATACTTGATGAAATCAACAACTCACAGCCTCCGGAACAAATAAAAGAATGGCACAAGGTTAAGAAAGATTTCAGATAGCACTCCGGTTGATAAGAGAGGCAAACTTGATAAGATGAGAGAACTAGAATGAAGAATACAACACTCCGGTTAAATAGACAAGCAAGGGAGAATATGATCTCGATAAAACGATATGATGGTTTGGAGAGAGCAACATCACAAGGCCTCTGGAACGAAAGAATAGAATATAAATCAAAGAAAGAAAAGAATGGAGAAGAAAATGACAACTTCTCTCAAAATAGAATTTGAAAGAGCATTCTTACGAAGAAGGGTTGAACAGAGTTGTTGGAAAAATCAACAACGAAACGAATAAGCTCTTGATGTGGGCTTATGGAAAACATCTCAAAATTAAGAGGTGACAACCAGCCACTAATGGAAAACAATTGATTTGATTGAGATCAACAAGGAGACGAAAAACTTATTTCACCGGAATGATAAATGAAGAACTTGGGTCATTTATAAGCACCAATATAGCAACAATCCTTAGGGAAAGCTTTTAGGTGAAATACAACCCAAGATAACTCCAAGAGATAAAAATGAGGGGTTGAAGGGATCTTCTGAACAAGGAAAATGATGGTTTTAAATATCTCCTTCTTGGAACTCGTGAATCATAAAACATGAAGGAATTGTCAAGAATGACATAACACCATCTGAAAAGATAAGGTATAAAGGATTGCAATTGGAAAGCATGATGAAGACTTCGAGGATGAATTAAAATATGATGAACCATCATGAAAACTCCGGTAATGAAAGCATGAGAAGTGAAAGATGAAAAGAATAAGATTCAAGGCCTGCGATGAATTAGATGAAGCTTGAAATGATATAATTGAAACAACATGGATCTCCGGAAAACAAGATGAAGAATTTAGAACCGAGAATATGATGAACAAGCTCCAGACAAAAGAATTAAATCACCTTGAAGGAATAAGAATAAGAATTATGTCATGCATAACCTTCATCAATTTAAATTGATGACAACCAAAGGATTTGGCAAACTACTTATTCTCGTTGGAAAGGATTAAGAGAGAACTCGCACAAGCTTGGATAAGTATTCAACAAAGCACCGGTAGGATTGTGAAAAGAACAATTGAATTGAAACGATAACAACGGAAAGGTAAACTTGAAAGAACCACCGTAAGAATAGGGAGACGAACGAAGAGACATCGATGAAGAATATTTGGAGGACGAAGCTGAAAACTGAGAACGAAGAAGTATTCTGAAATGATGGCCTTCGGAGGATCACAATAGGAAGAATTTATGAAATGCTTCGGATGGTATGAAAATGATTCCTCACAATCGGAACAATAATGAGGATGGCATGAAGCTAGAAACACGAATCTTCAAGAGAACGGCCAAGATTTAATAGAAACACTTCTCCGGTCTTCAAATGTTGAGAATGAAGACGAGAAATGCCATGAAGAATTTCGAGATACTCCGGAATGAAGAATTAAAAGGTTGAACCAATGATGAAAAACAATTTGAAAGCGGTCGTGGAGAAGGACTGTGACTGATGGGAATCATTCTTACGTCACACTTTAAGAGAATTTGAGTATAACTCCGGAAAATAGAAGAGTCAGGTAAGATCCTGGAAAAAGACATGTGAGTTAGGGCCCACTCAAAAGAAATCACCATTAGAAAAGATTGCTTAAAAGATATTGCACCGGTTGAATTAAAAAGGCTGAATAAGAATATAATCCTCAAAATAGTTTGAACGGATTAAGAATGGAATTATGAATCTTCAGCACTCCGGATATGAGTAGCAAGCGGAGAATGATTAATTGGTGCACCGGAATAAGAAAGCATTGTGAAATGAGGAAAAGGATAAGATCAACACCGAAATCTTGAATTACATCCACCGGCAGAATTAGAGAACAAAAGAATGATGAACTTGAAGCTCTTGAGCATCTTCACGATAAATCACCGGAATAAGAACATTGAAGGAAAAGAATGAAGAAACATCACATGAATAAAATGGATACTTCATTTAGAATTTTCTAGCTCCATAAAGAAAAAGGGTGGGAGGGTGGGGAAAACAAAGACAACTTGGAATGAATGAAACAGACAAAACGTCGGATTTCTCAACGGCGTCCGTATGGAATAACTTGAAAGAAGGCACACCGGTTGGAAAAGAATTTAACATGACCATCTCGATGGTCAAGAATAATTAGCACTCCCATAGAAATATGAGAACACCGATTAGGAAGGTATGGAATCAACATTTGACATCGAAGCAACTCGAATACCAGAATCAAATCACAACAAAGGGTAGATATTGAACGAATGAATTCCGTAGGTACATCAGCTTGAAGAGAAACCACTTGGAGAACAAAAAGTAAATAACAAGGAACAAGGAACAGATAGAACAAATACAGGATAGGAGCTTCGTTCGACAAATTCGTGCTGAAAGCTCATGGAACGTGTTACAAAAGGGTTTTGCAATCCCCGGATCAGCATAGCCAAGGACCCTTTAAGATGCAACTCCCGATCAGAACAAGTCCATAAAACCACTTCACTCAATGTAGAACCCCAAACTTCATATCGTGCATCCGTTGGAAGAATGCCTAGAACTACTAGATAAACCCACCTATAGATTTCCGAAAGTTTCCAGTTATGCGATCAGGTGTTGGGGATGCACGGGAAGCACCGCGCAATCAACTCTAAACCTACATCCAGGTGTATCCATCCTTCAACACATAACCAGTCTTTCTCGGAAATTGTGTACCTCGGACCTTCGAAAAGCATCCACTATAACAAGCTATGGCAATACTCTCGAGCTACCTCCCCAGTACTGGGTGATGTCGGGGTTATCTTGCCACTAACCGTATAGGAGAGATTTTTGATGTCGGCCGTCTTAAGTATTTAGTACTGCCGCGATGGATTTGTGACGACAACACCTCGGAGCTCAACTCCCCGGGACACTGCCACAACCCCTAATGACAGGAGGCATCGAGAACAATGTTCTCGTCACAAAGACATCGGAACAATCCAAACAATACTCGCGAGATCCTAAAAAAAAATTGGTGCATTTTTTGAAAGTAGAAGAGGCAAGAGTAATCGTCAGGAGTCCTCACCAGAATGAAAAGGGATGAGGAGCAAGGAAATCCTACTCTCCGATATATATATAGGACTCAAAACATTTTTCAAGTGTGTGCCTAGACTCAACCGTCAACGATTCGATCAATCAGTGGGGGCTTCTAGGTCGGAGAAGGCTCTGAATACCAACTTGTAATGCCCAGGATGGGACTATACCTCCTACGTGTCGAGGCACGACTTAAAGGTATAAGCCCATCCTAGAATGATCTCAAGTTTGGTATCTTTGCACGACTCATGTAAAAGAGGGATTAAATTGCAAAAGAGAGATAGTTGGCTTACACTCGCCACTTCACACAATACATTACATAAGCAATACATCATTCAAAACATCACAGCCCATCTAAGGGTAAGATCCAAAAGCAAGATACCAAAACAACATAACGCCACAGGTCAGGATCGAATCCTAGTAGAAACCACTACTGATCGTCGAAACGTCACAAGCATACGGCCACGATCTTCATCGGACTCCCGGGTGAAGAACTGATCCAACTCCTGCATCAAACTCGGCTGAACCTGCATCTGGTGTGGTGAAGTAACTGTGAGCCACAGAGGACTCAGCAATCCTGTTCCCGGGTAGCACGACTATTTAAGCCTTGGGTGAGGATAAGGCTGAAGAAAGAATATGAGGTGAAGGAAAAACAAGAGTCTGCAGCAGCAACTAGCACTAGCTTACATAATAGAGAGCGAGAAGAGAAAGCCTCGGTCGAGAGATGATCACGAAGTGATCCTAACTAAAGCCGGTCAAACATAACCCCACCGTGTTCAATTCCCGAATCCCTATTCGGAAAATGACAGTCACGATACACACGCTGGTAGTGTATTGGAACATTGTGTCAAGTTTTCTACAACCGGGTATTAACAAGCTCCCATCTGCCACATAACCGCGGGCACGGCTTTCGAAAGTTCAAACCCTTCAGGGGTGTTCCAACTTGACCCATTACAAGCCCACGATCCGCGGAGTCGCAACTCCATAGGTGGGAAGACCCGAGTATTCTCGGAATCCCGTGCTCAAGTTAAACCGAACTAAGGTAAGGCTAATCCAGCAAATCCTCCCGGCGTGTCGACACCCTGATAGTAGCCGCGCGTATCTAAGTCTCAGGACACGACCGGATGAGACGTCCTACAGGTGTATGCCAGATACCTCAGGTTGCCCCAAGGCGGCCCCGCAGTCCGCTCGTTTCGGACCAACACTCATGTGGAGCACTGGCCCGGGGTTGTTGAATTAAAATAAAAGGGATAGCTAGTCCACATGCAAGTTTTATTAGTTATTAGGCAAATAGTACCAATGTTGGGACTTGCTGGAAAAGACTTAGCACTTAGCGGTTTATCAAGGGGGTCCCATACACCCCAACCGTGTTAGGAACGCATAATCAAGGAACATAACACCGGTTTATACGGTTCCTAACGGCATGAGTGGAACAAATCACCAAGCAAAAGGCTTAGCCTTCCACCCTTGCCAATATATAGATGATTTCATTTAAGCATTTATATAGTGTGATATAACCCAACCAAACTTCAACATGAAGCAAGCATCTTCAATCTTCACCTGCAACTAGCAATGCTATAAGAAGGGTTGAGCGAAGCGTACTTAGCCAAACAACGGTTTGCATAGGAAGGGTGGTTAAACAGGTTCATGGTTACAATAGGAGGCTGACAGGAAAACATGGGCATCGAGGCAAAACTATAGAGCGGAACTACTAGCAATAGGCAAAGATAGTAATGTTATCGAGGTTCGGTCATCTTGCCTGGAATTCCACAAGGGAGAAGAACGGATCCAGGAAGTAGACGAAGCAACACAGACGAGAGAATCCTCACAACTCCGGAACGAAACCGAAGCTAACAAGAGAAGCAACCGGAAAGAAGAAACAATACGGTAAACACACAAGCATAAGCATGGCATACGATGCACATCCAAGTATGATGCATGTCCGGTTTAAATATGCATGGCATGGCAAAGTGCACAAACAAGTACTACAAGTTAAGTGGAGATCAATATGCAACGAGTTGCATATTGACGAAACACCACATTTAATTATTTAGTTGACTCTCATTATTTACAAGACAAGATTAAAGTGTTTTTAACATGGCAAGAGGTGGAGCATAATAAGACTACACTATTTAGGCATTTTAAATGAGGCCGGAAAATAACAACAACATATCCGGAAAATCACCATGAGCATGTTTAGGGATTTAAAGCAACAACAATTCACACATATTAATGTTGTTAACATGATGCGGATGACATGATCAAGTTTTATGCAATTTTTATTAAAAGGTTAACAAGAAGATGATATGAAGCATCGTCACCGTGGTGGAAGGAAAAGGGTGCCACGGCAACGATCCGAGAATGATGCAACGCAACATCTCGGTTCCGGTAACTCGTTGAGAAACCGGTGCAAAAGATGACGAAGCGTGTCAAACGAGATGAAAGGTGGGCGATCCCGTCACCGGGTTCCCACGAGTCGGCGACGAGGCAACCGAGGAGCACGACAAAAGATGAAACGGGCACGATGCACACAAGGAAACATTACATACAACACAACAAGCATCCACGGGTCATCGTCTCGGGTTATACCTTTGAAGCGTGCGTTTCGGGGCGGTTCGAGACGTAGAGGAAGAAGGCGTTCATGTTCGGAGAGGAAGTAGTCGTTCACGTTTCCGAAGAGGAAGTAGTGGTTCACGTTATCGAAGAGGAAGAAGTTGCTCCCGGGGTCTTCGATGGTCGACGGTAGTGGTACATGCCGTAGAGGGAAGTAGGTGTTCTCGTTCATCGGAGAGGTACTCGCCGCGTCGTCTTGTGTCGTCGAGTAGGCGTTCCCGTTCGTAGATGTACTTGCGGTCTCGGCGACGGTAGTCGTTCTCGGACGTCGGGGATGTAGACGTTCACGTTGGTGTACATGTCGACGGTAGTTGTACTCGTTAACTCCCTGGAACGTCCTGGAACTTGTCGATCCGGGCATACCTGCTGGCGCAAAACAAAACACCGAGCAAAACAGACGAAGCACAGCAGCAACAAGGAGGTCGCCGGCGCTGTCGGGGCTAGACGAGGCCAAGGCAGCAGCAAGGACATCCATGGCAAAGGAGGCAGCAGGGCAACACCCTAGACGCTGCTGGCGATGGAGGAGGAGGCATGGGCGCGTGGGAGGAAGGGGCCCGTCCTTGCGCGGGCGCGAGACGGCTGCTGGCTAGGACGGCCGAAGGAGGACGGGGCGCCGAGAAGGAATCCGCTCGAGGGAGAGGGCGAGGGCGCTCTGGCGATGGGGATGAAGGCCGCAGGGCGCCGGCGGCTCCTGGCCGCTCGAGGCGAGGGCCTGGCCGGCGGGGCCATTGCCTGCGCGGAGGAGCCCGCGGACCGGTGGCGCGGGGAAGATGGTCGCGGCCCGGACGGCCTGGGCGTGCGTCGGGCGTGGGATGGAGGGCTCGCGCTGCTGCGCCTTGGTGTGGCCGGATGCGTCGGCTCGGGCGGCCGCTCGCGGGGCAGGAGGGCGCGGTAGGAGCGAAGGGGTTCGAGGGGATCGGAGGGAGGCTTCGATGCGGGAGGCTCGAGGGAAGAAGATTGCGGCGGCTGCGCTGAGGGAGAGAAGAGAGCGAGTGGGTGAGGAGAGCGAGCGATGGGATTAGGGTTCGGCCGGCTGGGCCAAGGACAGATGGGCCGGCTGGGATGGGCCCAAAGTAGGGAAGATGGGCCGCGGAGGAGTTGGGCCTAGGGGGAAGGGCTGCTGGGAAAAAGCGGCTGGGCCCCTCTTCTTCTTTTTATTTCTTTAGCAGAAACAAAAGAGAAGAAAAGAAAAAAAAGGAGGGGGGTTAGGGCAAGAATTAGGACAAAGGTTAATTTTTCCCGGGCTCGTAAAAATGAGCACGACCGGAGAAAAATACAAAAGGCCAGATCGGAAAATAATTCAAACATATTTGAATTTAATTCAAATAGGTTTGAACTAAGACGTGATTATTGAAGTGTCCAAAAATGTTCAAATTTTCGGAGGAACCTCGAAACAACGGAAAAAAATTATTGGCAAGGTTTTTGAAGGAAACTCGAAGTAGGAAAAGCATGGGGAAATTATGCACGTGTGTTGCGGGTAATTCCAAACAAATGGAATATTATTAATATAGCTCCCTAATAATATTGAGAGGCTTTTATATGTTTTAAAGAGAAGACATTCTTCCCTCGATTTAAATGGACCGAAGGTCCACACGATTTATTTAGGTTGAGATGCAAAATAAATATGACATGATGGCATGATGACATGATGCATTGCAAAAAATAAATAACACAAGCTCAAAAGAAACTCACGGGCAACCCGGAACATCTGGAAACTTCTGGGACGTCGGTCTTCGGGCGTCACACCTATTAACTTAGTGCACCCCAGTGCCAGTTTCTGTTTTCTGCTGTTTTTGTATTTCAGGTTTTCCCATTACGAGAACTGCCAGAAAAATCCCGGAAAAATTATATAAAAAATTAGCATTCCAGAAGCTTCCCAGCAGCCAAAGTACAGCCGGAGGGGGGCCACCAGGGCTCCAGGCGCCCTGGTGGTGCGGCCCCCCTGGCCGCGCCGGGGGGGGGGGGGCCTGGGCCCCCCGAGCCTCCGCTGATGCCCCCCTTTGGCATATATTTATATCGTGTCCCGAAACCCTCGAGACGGGAACCCTTTTTCACGATCTCATCTCTGTTCCGCCACCGCCGCCGCTTCCAAGATCGGGAGCACCAGGAGAACTCTTCCCGGCACCCTGCCGGAGGAGAGGATCACCACCGGGAGCTTCTCCACCACCATGGACGCCTCCCGGATGAGTTCTGAGTAGTCTCCCTTGGACCATGGGTCCATGACCAGTAGCTATGTGATGTTCTCCTCCCGTTCTTGTGCTTCACTAATTAGTCCTTGTGAGCTGCCCTACATGATCGAGGCACATATGTAATCCTTATGCTGTTGCTATGATGAGTTTGCTAGGATCCGATGGATTGTGAGATTATGTTCAGATTGTGTTTGAGTAATATATTTGATCTACCTCTTTTATATTTATGTTCGTAAGTAATTCTTGCATGTTCTCCGTTGTTATTTATTGCTTTGGCCAAGTAGTAGGTAGTGACTCCAAGAGGGAACGTTATGCTTGATTGTGGGTTCATGCCCCTCGATGACTAGCTTGAGTGACAGAAACATGAGTCTAGTGGATGTGATGTTGCCACAAGGGGGAAAACAACGGTGCTTGTGCCCGCGGGTGCAAGGATTGTTTACTTTACGCAAAGTTCTTTTAATGCAGTTGTCTGTTGCTTTGAGTTTACACTATGGGTGGGACTCGCAACTTAATACCAGCGAGATGTTCTGGATAGATATCTCAAGGTGGATGATTAGTAGTAGATGCAGATGGATTTCGGTCTACTTGCCTTGGCGTACCGCCCATGCTTTGAACCTCTACCTTTCTTGTAACATAGTTAGCATTGGTTTGCGCACATAATCCTGTCAATTGCCCAACTGTAATTCGTTTACCTCACATAGCTGTTTTATCGTCTTTTGGGAGAGAGACATCACTAGTGAACATCATGGGACCCCAGTCCATATTACCATCATTGATCACATCCGCTATTTACTTTCAGCTTTTACTTACTATTGCAGCATTACCTATCACTATTATCACTTGCGTTTGATCCTTTGTAAACTACAAGGCCGGGGAGATTGACAACCTCTCTGTACTCGTTGGGAGCAAAGTTATTTGTATCTGTGTGCAGGTCCACGTTGATTGCTAATATCTGGCGCCGTTAGCAGTTGACACCTTCTTGTTGAAACTGGGAGTCTCAGGGAAATCGATCCTTGGTATCTTTGCCAAGGGAAAACTTCCGCTACACTGCATCTCACACCTTCCACTTGGGGTAACCAACGAGGGGCGAGAAGCCATCAAGCAAAGTTTTCTGGCGCCATTGCCGGGGACTCCACTCTTCAGGATAGGGGAGTTGCACGCTATCTTTTACCTTTGCTTTTTAGTCTTGTTAGTTTACCTTTCAGTTTTTGCTTTAGTGTCTTCTATCAAAAACTACAAAAAAAAATATTTGCTTTTCTACTAGTAGTCCTTTCTGTTTAGTCAAGCATGTTAGGATTTGGTGCTTTGAGGGAATCTGAAGTCCTAAATTTCCATCAAAAGGATGGAGAAAATATGAAGAAGGCATGGGACAGAATTTCTGATGCACATTGGAGAATTATGCCTTGGATACCTATAAAAATTGTGCTTAGAAATTTTTACCATGGTCTTTTTAAATGGTGTAAACACCCTCTTGATATTATAGCTGAAGGAGATTTCCTAGAGTGTGATGAAGCTAGAGCTCTTGAAATTATACATGGTCTATCTAGTTACTTTGTTTATGATCATAGTTTTGATACTGTCATAGATAGACTTGCTACTATTGAGAATAGAATGGATGCTCTAGACTTGATGAAGGTAGAGAAACCCAAACCCAATAAGAAAGATATTTTGGAAATAGACAATGATTGAGAGCCTTTTGTTAGGATTAGTATCTCTAATCAAGACTTCCTTGCTTATTGTGATATTGGATCTATTGTTTCTACTATGCCAAAAATTGTTCATGATTCTTTAAAATTTAACATGGATAGATTACCATCTTATCATGAACACACTAATGGAGATATTTCTGAAATCCAGGGAAGAATAAAAGACGTGCCAGTTAAATTCCTTAAAGGGATTACAATGGTTGATTTCTTCATCATGGAGCCAAACCAAGGAAATATAGTGCTTGGAAGGGACTTCCTCCGAGCAGTAAAAGGCTTCATCGATATAGGTAAGGGACAAATCCGCTTACGCGGGAAGGCAAAAGGTGTGTACCCCTTTCCTAGAAGGAACAAGAGTGAACTTGTTGAGGAACCATTTGAAGCAATTTATAGCTCCGATTATTATGATGGTCATTGATTCCTCTTTGCATTATGCCTAGCTTAAAGGCATAAAAGAAAGCGCTTTTGGGAGGCAGCCCACATGAATAAAATTTTATTTTGCTTTTTGTTGTGTCTTGATGTTGTTACTACAGTAGCATCATCATTGTATCTTTGCTTTTCAATTTTGTGCCAAGTATAGCCCCTGATTGCAAGAAAGTTCAAAAGTTGTGACGTGCTGTCCAGGAAACAGATTATGTCCTTGGATAGAAAAATTCGTATAAAATCACCAGATCATCTTTTTGGTCTGAATTTTTCCGACAGCGTGCTCTATACAATTGTCTTTCGTGCATCTGTTTAGATTTTTTTGATTAGAGTTGCAGAAGTGCCCCGAAAAAATCATTTACTACCTGATGTTCTGTTTTTCACAGATTCTGTCCTGTTTTGCCTTTCCTTCATTTTGCAAACCTAGAGCTTGCTTTTTCTTTGCAAAAACCTTTTGGAAATCTTGAGAAACAGTTGATCTTCAAGAATATCCTTATTTCCAGCAAGGAACAATTATTTTATTAAGGGTACTAACCTCGCTAATCAGATTATGATGAGTTATGTATGAAGGGAGTTTTCAAGTGTGCGAGGGAAGATGATAAAAAGATTCAGGAGTGTCAAACGCTCAAGCTTGGGGATGCCCCCATGCACCCCCAAGAAATATTCAAGGAGACTCAAGCGTCTAAGCTTGGGGATGCCCCCGTGCATCCCCTTCTCCATCAACATTATCAGTTCGTCTTTCGTTCCACTATATTTTTATCACTTCATGTGTTATGTGCTATGCTTGGAGCGTCTTGCTTTTAGTTTTCCTTTTTAGTTTTCTTTAGCTTTTCATAACGAGTCGGAACTCAGCTTCCTTTATGTGGGAGAGAAACACGCTCCACTTCTACCTAGAACACAACATAGAATTTTCATGTTTATCCTTGCTGTGTGTGTTCTTTGTCTTTCAATAGCTACTATCATGTTCAGCTCTTAGTTTTCATGCTTATCTTTTTAAAGAGCTTTTGTTTAGTTGGTTGCTTGAACTCTCTTTATTTATCACGATTATCTTATCAAGAGAGTTTGCTTCCGTTGCATTGGTTGGTATGTCTATGATAAAGATGCTACGTGCATAATGGTGCTTAGTAATTCATGTTTTCTTATGGTTAGTCTCAAATAGCTGGGGGGTTTCCAATGTGTTATTGGAATACCAACATGATTTGTTTGCCTATGATGTGGTATGGTTTAGTAATATCTTCCTTCAAGAGTTTATTTTGATTGACTTGGCGTATTCTCACGCATATTTAAGACTGTAAAGAAAGTCTGTCAAGCCTTGATGATCTTTTATTTCTGAGTTGCGATATAACTACCATGCCTGATTCAATGTTGCTTTGTCGCTCTGCATGATTATGACCGTCATTGCTCTCTTAGTTGGTCGCTCCCAGTCTTTTGCTAACCTTCGCCTGTACTAAGCGGACTGACTGCTTGTGCATCCATTCCTTTAAACCAGTTATGCCATATGAGTCCATCATACCTTCCTACATGGTATTTACCTGCCATTCCTAACGAAGACTTTCATGTACCATCTCGAAATTATTCAAAAGAAAAAGAAAAAAATGCATTCCTATTTTGTGCCTCTGTTTTAAGTCCATGAGGAAGTAGTAGTTAATTCATGATCTTTTTAAGTTGGACAAGCTTCACCCCGGGATTGCATGTATAATGTGCAAACCCATAACACGAGAAGGAACTGGCAT
The DNA here is from genome assembly GCA_902687465.1 of Secale cereale. Classification (NCBI taxonomy): domain Eukaryota; kingdom Viridiplantae; phylum Streptophyta; class Magnoliopsida; order Poales; family Poaceae; genus Secale; species Secale cereale. The sequence continues at coordinate 405,039,080 of LR738714.1, read as the reverse complement.
TGAGTGTGCCCGGCTCAAAATTAATATAACAAACAAACCCTCCTTCACGCTTTGTTCATGAGAAATCAGAAAACTTTGGCAGTGATAAACAAAGGAGATTAAGAGGATGTGATCGTCCTCATTCGGGAGCCGTTCCTCGAAACTTGTCCATCTCAAGAAGTGATTGAGTTATCTGCTAGCATTCGTTGATGAAACATGCATGATCTAAGAAAATAATAATTATTACCTCTGTTTTAAAACCAAGAGCTCTGGTACATGCTTTGTCTTTGTTTCCGACTACGGGTTTTCAACCTTGCCAACAAAAGCCACGGTCCGAGAGTCTCCACCTTCTTTTAAAGCACCAACTACTGAGAGCATGATTGTCATTCTGAGTGTAATGTGCATTGTCCCAAAGTAGCATTGTCTTTTGCATGATTGTGATATCGTTTATTTTGAAATCATTGTATCTAGGCATCACTTAAACCTTGGAGGTGCCCCTGCATTTATGTTTTGATTCACTAAAGGGGGCAAGCGAGATATCACTTTATCATATTTGCACACCATGCTCATTACAAATCTATTTGATGTTTCAGTATCATGTTGTAAAACTTTCAGTTCTTTGTGATTTTCTCATGAGGCAACTTAATTACTACAGATTCATTGTCTCAGTAAGCTTTTGTCAAATGACTATGAAAAATCCTTATATGGTTAATAGCATGTCACCACAGAAATTATTCTTGTTATCATTTACCTACTCGAGGACGAGCAGGAATTAAGCTTGGGGATGTTGATACGTCCAAAACGAATCTATAATTTCTGCTTGCTCCATGCCTCTTTTGGGTGATATTGTTATGATATTTATACACTTCCATACACTTTTGATCATATTTGGACTAACCTATTAACTTAGTGCACCCCAGTGCCAGTTTCTGTTTTCTGCTATTTTTGTATTTCAGGTTTTCCCATTACGAGAACTGCCAGAAAAATCCCGGAAAAATTATATAAAAAATCAGCGTTCCAGAAGCTTCCCAGCAGCCATAGTACAACCGGAGGGGGGCCACCAGGGCTCCAGGCGCCCTGGTGGCGCTCCCCCCTGGCCGCGCCGGGGGGGCGCCTGGGCCCCCCGAGCCTCCGCTGATGCCCCCTTTGGCATATATTTATATCGTTTCCCGAAACCCTCGAGACGGGGACCCTTTTTTGCGATCTCATCTCTGTTCTGCCGCCGCCGCCGCTTCCAAGATCGGGAGCACCAGGAGAACTCTTCCCGGCACCCTGCCGGAGGGGAGGATCACCACCGGGAGCTTCTCCACCACCATGGACGCCTCCCGGATGAGTTGTGAGTAGTCTCCCTTGGACCATGGGTCCATGACCAGTAGCTATGTGATGTTCTCCTCCCGTTCTTGTGCTTCACTAATTAGTCCTCGTGAGCTGCCCTACATGATCGAGGCACATATGTAATCCTTATGCTGTTGCTATGATGAGTTTGCTGGGATCCGGTGGATTGTGAGATTATGTTCAGATTGTGTTTGAGTAATATATTTGATCTACCTCTTTTATATTTATGTTCGTAAGTAATTCTTGCATGTTCTCCGTTGTTATTTATTGCTTTGGCCAAGTAGTAGGTAGTGACTCCAAGAGGGAACGTTATGCTTGATTGTGGGTTCATGCCCCTCGATGACTAGCTTGAGTGACAGAAACATGAGTCTAGGGGATGTGCTATTGCCACAAGGGGGAAAACAATGGTGCTTGTGCCCGCGGGTGCAAGGATTTTTTACTTTACGGAAAGTTCTTTTAATGCAGTTGTATGTTGCTTTGAGTTTACAATATGGGTGGGACTCGCAACTTAATACCAGCGAGATGTTCTGGATAGATATCTCAAGGTGGATGATTAGTAGTAGATGCAGATGGATTTCGGTCTACTTGCCTTGGCGTACCACCCATGCTTTGAACCTCTACCTTTCTTGTAACATAGTTAGCATTGGTTTGCGCACATAATCCCGTCAATTGCCCAGCTGTAATTCGTTTACCTCACATAGCTGTTTTATCGTCTTTTGGGAGAGAGACATCACTAGTGAACATCATGGGACCCCGGTCCATATTACCATCATTGATCACATCCGCTATTTACTTTCAGCTTTTACTTACTATTGCAGCATTACCTATCACTATTATCACTTGCGTTTGATCCTTTGTAAACTACAAGGCCGGGGAGATTGACAACCTCTCTGTACTCGTTGGGAGCAAAGTTATTTGTATCTGTGCGCAGGTCCACGTTGATTGCTAATATCTGGCGCCGTTAGCAGTTGACACCTTCTTGTTGAAACTGGGAGTCTCAGGGAAATCGATCCTTGGTATCTTTGCCAAGGGAAAACTTCCGCTACACTGCATCTCACACCTTCTACTTGGGGTAACCAACGAGGGGCGAGAAGCCATCAACACCACGTGATGATCGGGTGTGATAAGCTTTACATTCACATACAAGGGATGTAAGACAGTTTTGCACATGTAGAATACTTGGGTTAAACTTAACGAGCCTAGCACGTACAGACATGGCCTCAAAACACTACAGACCGAATGGTCAAGCGTGAATCATATAGTAGATATGATCAACATAAGATGTTCACCATTGAAAACTACTCCATCTCATGTGATGATCGCACATGGTTTGGTTGATTTGGATCACGTGATCATTTAGATGACTTGAGGGATGTCTATCTAAGTGGGAGTTCTTAAGTAATATGATTAATTGAACTTTAATTTATCATGAACTTAGTACCTGATAGTTTTTTGCATATCTATGTTGTTGTAGATCAATGGTCCATGCTACCGTTCCCTCAAATTTTAATGCATTCCTAGAGAAAGCTAAGTTGAAAGATGATGGTAGCAACTACACGGATTGGGTCCGTAAATTGAGGATTGTCCTCATTGCTGCACAGAAGAATTCTGTCCTTGAAGCACCACTAGGTGAAAGGCCTGCTGCAGGAGCAACTCCTGTCATTATGAACGTCTGGCAAGCTCGATCTGATGACTACTCGATAGTTCAGTGTGACATGCTTTACGGCTTCAAATTGGGACTTCAAATATGTTTTGAACGTCATGGAGCATATGAGTTGTTCCAAGAGTTGAATTTCATATTTCAAGCAAATGTCCGAGTTGGGAGATATGATGTCTCCAAATAGTTCTATAGCTCCAAGAGGCAGGAGAACAGTTCTGTCAGTGAACACTTACTCAGAATGTCTGGGTACCACAACCACATGACTCCGCTTGGAGTTAAAGTTGATGATGATAGTGTTATTGACAGAGTTCTTCAATCACTGCCACCAAGCTATAAAGGCTTCGTGATGAACTATAATATGCAAGGGATGCGGAAGACAATTCCCAAGCTCTTCGCTATGCTCAAAGCTGCGGAAGTAGAAATCAGGGAGCATCAAGTGTTGATGGTTAACAAGACCACTAGTTTCAAGAAAAAGGGCAAGGGAAAGAAGGGGAACTTCAAGAAGAATAGCAAGCCAATTGCTACTCCCGGGAAGAAACCCAAGTCTGGAGCCAAGCCTGAAACTGAGTGCTTCTACTGCAAAGGGACTGGTCGCTGGAGGCGGAACTGCCCCAAGTATTTGGCGGATAAGAAAGATGGCAAAGTGAAGAAAGGTATATTTGATATACATGTTATTGATGTGTACCTTACTAATGCTCGTAGTAGCGCCTGGTTATTTTATACTGGATCGGTTGCTCATATTTGTAACTCGAAACAGGGGCTACAGATTAAAGAAGATTGGCTAAGGACGAGGTGACGATGCACGTGGGAAATGGTTCCAAAGTCAATGTGATCGCCGTCGGCACGCTACCTCTACATCTACCTTCGGGATTAGTTTTAGACCTAAATAATTGTTATTTGGTGCCAGCATTGAGCATGAACATTATATCTAGATCTTTTTTTTCGAGACGATTATTCATTTAAATCGTAGAATAATGGATGTCCTATTTATATGAGTAATATATTTTATGGTCGTGCACCCTTGATGAGTGGTCTATTTTTGTTGAATCTCGATCATAGTGATACACATATTCATAATATTGATGCCAAAAGATACAAAGTTGATAATGATAGTGCAACCTATTTGTGGCACTGCCATTTAGATCATATTGGTGTAAAGTGCATGAAGAAACTCCATGTTGATGGGATTTTGGAAGCACTTGATTATGAATATCTTGGTGCTTGTGAACCATGCCTCATGGGAAAGATGACTAAGACTCCATTCTCTAGAACAATGGAGCAAGCAACTAACTTATTGGAAATAATACATACTGATGTATGCGGTCCGATGAGTGTTGAGGCTCGCGGCGGGTATCGTTATTTTCTGACCTTCACAGATGATTTGAGCAGGTATGGCTATATCTACTTAATGAAACATAAAGTCTGAAACATTTAAAAAGTTCAAAGAATTTCAGAGTGAAGTAGAGAATCATCATATCAAGAAAATAAAGTTTCTACGATCTGATCGCAGAGGTGAGTATTTGAGTTACGTGTTTGGTCTTCATTTGAAACAATGTGGAATAGTTTCACAGCTCACTCCACCTGGAACACCACAGCATAATTGTCACACCCTGCATTTTGTAACATGTTATTTGTATCTTTGAAGCATGAAAATTTGGACCAGCAAATTTTTTTAGCATCATTTGGCTTTTATTTGGAGTTGAGTTTTCTTCATTTGCTTTTTCATGTGCTCATTAAAGTCAACTATGACCTCTTGTAGATTTTATCTCCATACCCAAAACTTCTGCCCAATGATCATGCCAAGTGTTATATAGTAGTATAGTATTTTCTTACAAAATTAATTTGGCCAAATAGTATTTTATAAATTTAGTTTTCCAAAAACCCCTGAATTGAGATTTGCACTGCAAGTACTTGATTTGGGGTGAGAAAATTATTTCAAAAGGTTTATTTGAGACCTAGTAGCCATAGGACTTCCAGAAACCACAAAGGTATAATTTTAAAAGTTATTTTCCTATTTTATTTAAAAGCTTTTTCTTAAGGCCAGAAATGGTATTTAATAAGGGAAAATTATTTAACTATTTCAAAAATATTTGCCAAAATTCAGAGAGACTCATAGGACATATATTGTCCATATATAAGAGTTTCAACACTTGGTCATGCTCAAAATAATGGGCTAAACCCTCTAAAACCCTTTCTGGATATTTCCGGCTTTTGAAATATTTTCAAAGGAAACTTTCTCCAAAAATTCCAGGGAAATTCTATCATGTCATATATGACATATTTGATGATCTTGCCAAGTCCCATGCCTTGGGAAGCAAGAAAACATCCTCAAGCCCCTTCATAACCATTCTGTCCATATTTGAAGTTTGAGCAACTTTACATTGCCAAACTTATCCAAATGCTCTCAAACTTGGTGCACATGCTATAATGGCCTAATAAGGCATCTAGACCAAATGGCACAAGTTTTGGAATAGAGCAACTTGATCAGATCACCTCAAAACCCTTTCTGTTCAAATGCAAATTTGAACAACTTTACATTACCAACTTTTTATCTGGAGCTTCAAACTTTGTGGGCATGATCAATACCCCAAATGATGATGCTACACCAAGTGGTGCATAAAGGGGAGATGATTAGCTTGACTCAATCAAGATGAATCTGTTTCTGTTGATTTCTAGGGTTCACCAAAGTTACATTGGCTAGTTTCTCCAAATGGGCCCAAATTTGGGGAAGCACCCTATTTTCTCATGTCTTTCTAGCCTGTCAAGTGCCATGTCAAGTGGAATTCATTTACTTGACCAAAAACAGATCAAACACCTTCTGCAGAATTTCTAAAACCCCCAACTTGACCACTTTCACTTTTCTCCATGGCTTCAACTTCTTACCACATGCTCATTGAGTTACCAGCTACCTCCAGTAACTCCCCCAGCACCCCAGCTCCATGATTGAAGGGTGAAACCCCTGTTTTACCTTGCTGTATAGCCAGCTTTCACCATTTCACCAGCACTCTCACTCTCTCTCTGCATCCCCAGGGCATCCAAGGCCTTAGGGCATTTCTTTACTCCTCCCTCAACGTGCTGGACACTGTTGGACACGTTGGTTTGGACCAAACCGGCGAGAGCGCGCTGATGCCAGCAATACGCGCGCTCTGGAGCGCGCAACAGTGCCCTCCGCACGCTGGCTCGGGCCAATCAACCTCCCCCGACAGCCTCGGGCCTCCCCCTCGCGCTAGTCGATGCCCCTCGACGTCCGCGACCTCCCCGGCGCTGTCCCCCCTCCTCCTGCGCCCTCCAGTGGCCGTCGTCGCACGCGCGCTGGCCGCCCGCGGCGGCCACTCCTCTGCCTCGCACGCGCGCACTCCTCTGACGCTCCCCCGCTCCTCTTTCTCCCTCAGCTGGACGTGGAGCTCATCTAGGAACTCCACAGACCCATTCCCCTAGCCTCCCGTGCGCTGTAGCCTCGCCGGTGAGCTCGCCGGCGCACTGGACCACGGGTCCCCGTCGAGCTCCTATAAATAGCCCCTCCCGAGCCCCTCCAGCACCATCCACAGCCTCACTCCTCTCCACTGATCCCCCCAGCAACTCCAGTTCGACCCCAGAAGGTCCCAGTGCTCGGGATCGACCGGAGCGGCGCCGCGTCGGGCCGCCGGCGATCTCGAGGTACGGGCCTCCCCTGCCTCTCCTTCCACCCGTTTCGGAACCGCCGCACCTCACTGACCATTTCCCCCTCGTTTCCCCTCTCTGTGGCAGTCGGAAACGACCTCGACCACGACCCTCCGACGAGCTTCCGCCGCCCCACCTCGTCGCCGGCGAACCAGACCTCCCCATCGTGTCGCACCACTACCACAGCAACCGCAACACGATGTTGATTCCAATCCTGCCCTCCGTTGTCGTCGCCGTGGCCGGAATCCTCGCCGGTGAGCTCGACGTCGCCGTGGCCGTGGGGTTAGAGATGATAGGCGGGCCCCGCCTGTCATCCCCCCACCTCTCTCCCCCTCCTCTGTGCCGCTGACCCACGGGCCCCGCCCGTCAGGTTTGAAAACCTGACGTGCGCGCGCAGGCTCTCGTGCGGCCGGGCCGATCCATCTGGGCCGTGCACTGTGGCCTCCTCTGGCCCAGTGCACAGGACCCTTTTTCCTTTTTCTTTTCTGTAAATGTTTTAAACATTTCTACAGAAAAGAATATTGATCCAAATTAAATAATTCCAACTCCAAAAATCTTGCAATATTCCAACCTATTTAATGGTACCACTTTCATTCAAATCCATGAAACTTTTCTGTACTGTTCAAATTTAAATTCAAATTTGGGCAGTAATACTCCTGTTCAAAAATCAATATATTCCATTCTGTTACTCCAAAACTCCAACTAAGATTTTTCCCCATCTTAGAAATCCCTCCAGTATTTTACAAAAATGAGTTGACATTTTTCTGAGCACTTTGATTTTTCTGTTTTGTTTGTATTCTTATTTTTCCGTTATTATTATGCGACGTATAGATCCCGTATTTGACGAAGTTGCTGTGGAAGAAGAAGGAGAAGGACTTGAAGACTTTGAAGACCAAGCCAATCCAGGCAAGCAGCCCTTTGACCATGATACACTTGTTCCTCGGAACCCGTTTGTTTCCGATGGATGATATTAGGGTTACGATGGTAACCTAGTTGATTCCACCTCATGATGCATGCTTGATCTTGATCTTGCTAAGTGCTAGATGACATGCAAATAGATGGTCATGATGCTTATAAGATGCATGTGTGATATGAACCCTCGCAGTTGAAATCTTTGCATGGACCCATCGGGTGCCCCTAATGCCCGAGGGTGATGAAGTGTTAGGTCATCGCTTGAGAAAGAAGTGATGTGCCTGTAATATATTGTGCATGGTGGAATGATGGATTAGATTTATGTGTGACTACCGTCCCAACCAAACATGTGCAACCACACTACCCCTTATGGGACGGGGCTTTATTGATTACTTAGGTCGATACTAGCATGGTGCCCGCATTACTAGTGACGGGAAGACTTGAGGTCTTTCCCGGGACGGGGTCGTGCTTGGATAGACGGCCATGACTGTTTTTACAGGGCACCGGACACACCGTTGGTCCCTTTGGGTACGCGTGACATTGAAACTAGGGCAAGTCCCGTGATCTATTGTTTGTACCCGAGGGCCGTGTACCAACGAGTGGACTCTATGTTAGTGTCGTCTAAGGAAAGGTAATGACCGGGTGCTTACCCCGGGTACTTGAGGTACCGCGGGTCGTGGATGACACGGAAGTTCCCCGGATCTTGTGGGTAAAGTGCGCAACCTCTGTAGAGTGTAAAACTATTCGAATAGCCGTGTCCACGGTCATGGACAGTTGGGTGGTGCTACTTAAACTATGTCCAGAATTTTACTTCCTCGGTGTTGGAATGTGTGTGCTAAGTCAAGGATGGTGACTTGACTTGATGAGTTGAATCATATTCATGTTGATATCGGTAACCTGTCATCAAGGTTATGCGAGGTTATTGATGCATAAACTTGATGATAGCATATTGTTCTAGCATTCTGCTAGATTGTTCATTATTGTTCCATTGCATTGTTACCAAATCATGGGTTGCTTGCGAGTACATTCAAAGTACTCATTGGCTTGCCACTGGTTATTTAATTGGCCAGGCATGGAAGAACAGGATTATGAGGAAGAGTTCTTTGGAGACGAACATGCGAACTAGGACGCTATCCCAGTCAGAATGCCTGTAGGGTTAAGGCAGATGGCATGGGTTCTACCCGTTTATCGAAGACTTCCGCTATTTGAGTTATTTCCTATTCAGCCCGTGAGGCTCTATCTATGTAAGACTTGGCCATAATGGCCTTAATTCGTGTAAGACTATTTGTATGGATGTAAGACTCTTGTTATTTCAGCTTCTGCGTGTTCAGTGAGCATTGATCTCTGGGATCACTGTACACGTGCATTCGGTGATCTCGACTTCTAAGTCGGGGTCCCCACAGAGCTGGTATCAGAGCCATCCTGACTGTAGGAAGCCTTAGTTAGCATGGGTGTTAGTTAGTTGAGACCCCCTTTTTCTAAAACCTTCTGAACCTCTCTTCTTTTCTAAAACCTAAGATTTCCTCAGCTTATTAACCCCTCCTATTCCACCTTTGTAGATGGCCGATGTTCCCGAAGAGCACCTGACCACTGGGTTTCCCTTACTTCTCGAGGATAGCCTCCAGGAGTGTCAGTTCCACCGAGCACCCATCCTCACCTACCTTGAGCATTGGGTGAGTGATACCGAGGTGGAGTACCATGTGGAAGTGATCGTGAAGGCAAACGATCCTCCCACAAGTTGGTTCTTCGAGGGACCCCAGATGGCAACACTACCACTTGCTGTCGAGGCTGCTGCACTCAAGGCACTGACCCGTCTCCGCGAGCTTCTTCCGGAGATGGCAGCCAAGATGGCAACTCGCTTCTTACCTTACCGGAAGGAAGGTGACGAAGAAAGCAGCGCACTAGCCCCTCCACTGAAGGAAGGACTCTCGCTTCGGTTCCAGACCTACTTCAGTCCATGTGCCGACAGCCTGGCACAAGACTTGGCCTCGGAATCAATGAAGCTTCGAGAAGAACTTTACAAGACCAAGGCACTTCTTCGTCAAGCTCAAGAGAAGGCAAACAGGATCAATAAGGAAGGAGCACCTTCTGGACAATCCGCTATCGCATATCGAGGCAGAAGGCCCTCCGAGGATGTATCTTCCAAGGGTGAAGAACCACCTCGGCGACGCCGGATGACGGCAAGGGAATACCGCAAGCTTTTCCCTGCACCACCGTCAAAGCACCGTCGTATCCAAATCCTCCACTCCCCCACTCCCTCAAGTGACAAGGGAGCCCAGACAGATGAAGACAAGGAGGAAGACCCAGAAGAGCCGGAATACGCGACCGAGCATTCCGCCGCTTAGGCATTATTCGCTACTCGGAAATGCCAGTTGTAACCCCTATGGTAGGATAGGTCGTGTAACCCCTATGCGCAGTCGAGTCCTTGTATGGTTCATATGAAACCATCTAGTGTTTGCTTTTGTTGTGTCTGGATGTAAGTCGTAATCTTCCTTCGGGAATGTGTAAACGACTACATCACCCCTTTGGATTTTAATGAATGTGTTTTGGCCTCTCGGCCCTTGCATGATTTGATTTAGTGTCACACCCACCCCCTTACTAGGCACCTATCTATCTTGCTTTCCCTCTTCCGAGTCATGGGACCTTTTACCGCTCCAACAGGATGCCTGTTGTAACTCGTACTGGTACCTCTACCCAGCAGCCCGAAGCCGGAGCATCCTCTCAGCCAGAGGCAGGCCACGACCAAACCAACGACCAAGCTCCACCACCACCTCCTCCAAGCATGGACATGGCTCAGCTTCTCTAAGCTTTCCGAGAGGAACGCCAAGCCAACACTGCAGCTCTTCAGCTGATTGCTCAAGCTGTCACCAACAACCGCCAGCCGGCGGGGAATGGCAATGGATGTTCCACGTTGGCAGAGTTCAAGAAGCATGCACCGCCAACCTTCATCGAGACTGCAGAACCCCTGGATGCTGACGACTGGGTCCGTTCCATTGAGGAAATCCTGGAACTAGTCGGATGCACGGAAGATCGCGAGAAGGTGGCTTATGCAGCCCACTGCCTCAGGGGAACTGCTAGAGCTTGGTGGGATGGATTCAAGGTCATGCATGCTGAACAAGGCATCACTTGGGTGAACTTCAAGGAAGAATTCCGCAAGGCCCACATTCCTTCTGGAATCATGGCTATCAAAAAGCGTGAGTTCCGAGCCCTGAAGCAAGGAAGTGGCACTGTCAAGGAGTACATGCAGAAGTTCAGCGTTCTGTCAAGGTATGCCCCTGAAGATGTCAGCACTGATGCTGCCAAAAGGGAGCGCTTCATGGAAGGCCTTAATCAGACTCTGCAATACTCGCTTGTCGTGTGCGACTGCCCATCTTTCCCTGACCTGGTGAACAAGGCACTTATGCTTGAAGACAAGCGGCGTGCTTTGGAAGACACCCGCAAGCGCAAGTTGGTCAGTAAGGGAAGTTCCAGCAACCAGAAGCCTCGTCCGTGGCAGTCAGCCCCGGCCAAGCCAACCTATCAGCAGCCAAGAGCTCCTGCACCTCGTGCCAATCCTCAGCCTCAGCAGTATGCCAACCCCAGGCCAGCTTTCAACCCCAATACCAGTGGTGACAAGATCAACACTCCAAACCAAGTCACTTGCTTTGGATGTGGTCAGCCCGGACACATCTCAAGGGTGTGCCCAACAAGAAGCCTGATGCCCCGCGCCCCAATGCGCAGAACCAGGGACAAGGCCGTGGAATGCCACCAAGGAACCCAGCTCCTCGCAATCCACCAAACTATGGGAAGGGGCGTGTGAATCACGTCACTGCTGAAGAAGCCCAGGAAGACCCGGACGTCGTGCTGGGTACGTTCCTTGTCAACTCAGCACCTGCAACTGTCTTGTTTGATTCTGGAGCAACGCATTCATTTGTCACTCAAAGATTTGCATTAAAAAGTGGCATGACCCCTACACCCCTGAATAACCCTATGGTGGTACAAACCCCCGGAGCCGAGATGAGAGCCAAGATAGGCTGTAAAGGAGTCAGTATTACCATTAACGGTGTAGACTTCCTAGCAGACCTTATCGTCCTGAGATCGCAAGGCTTGGATGTGATCCTAGGTATGAATTGGCTCAGCAAGCACCGAGGCTTGTTAGACTATGCCAATCGGACAGTCACTGTGACCAATGACCAAGGAGTCGAAGTCAAGTTTGCTCCCAACTCCTCTTCCGCTCAAGCCGCTAAAGTCAACTGTCTGTCTGAAGTTGGGCTAGATCAAGTACCGGTGGTATGTGAGTATCCTGATGTCTTTCCGGATGAACTACCGGGAATGCCCCCTGACCGTGACATTGAGTTCCTCATCGAGCTCGTGCCCGGAGCAGGACCCATCTATAAGAAGCCTTATAGAATGGGGACGGAAGAATTAGCCGAGTTGAAGAAGCAGCTAGAAGAGCAGCTAAGGAAGGGATTTATCCGCCCGAGTGCCTCCCCTTGGGGATCTCCTGTTCTGTTTGTGGCAAAGAGGGATGGTACCATCCGCTTCTACATTGACTATCGTTCCCTCAATGAAGTTACAATCAAAAATAAGTACCCGCTTCCCAAGATCGAAGATCTGTTTGATCAACTCAGCGGAGCCAAGGTATTCTCCAAGATCGACCTCAGATCTGGGTATTACCAGCTGAAGATCAGACCCCAAGATATTCCGAAGACGGCATTCGTAACCAGATATGGCATGTACGAGTGCACGGTCATGTCTTTTGGGTTAACCAATGCCCCAGCTTACTTCATGTATCTCATGAATAAAGTCTTCATGGAATATTTGGACAAGTTTGTTGTTGTCTTTATTGATGACATTCTTGTGTTCTCGAAGTCGGAGGAAGAGCATGAGCAGCATCTGAGGATGGTCCTAGACAAGCTTCGTGAGCACCAACTGTATGCCAAATTCAGCAAGTGTGAGTTCTGGCTGCATAAAGTTGGATTCTTAGGTCATGTCTTGACCGAGGAAGGATTATCTGTTGATCCTGCAAAAATCGAAGCTGTGACCCAATGGCAATCTCCAACGACCGTCAAGGAAGTCAGAAGCTTCCTCGGATTAGCGGGCTATTACCGCAAGTTCGTGGAAGGATTCTCTAGCATTGCACGACCAATGACTCAGCTCCTCAAGAAGGACAAGAAGTTCGAGTGGACGCCAAAATGTGAAGAGAGCTTCCAAGAGCTCAAGAAGAGATTGACCACCGCCCCAGTTCTGGCAACACCTGATATTCACAAGGAGTTCGTGATATATTGTGATGCCTCTCGAACCGGATTGGGAAGTGTTCTGATGCAGGAAGGCCGCGTCATAGCATACCTCTCCAGGCAGCTACGACCCCATGAGGAGAACTACGCTACTCACGATCTTGAGCTAGCGGCAGTAGTTCATGCCTTGAAGACATGGCGGCATTACCTCCTAGGGAAACGGTGTGAGATTTACACAGACCACAAATGTCTGAAGTATATTTTCACCCAAAAGGAATTGAACATGAGGCAGCGAAGATGGTTGGAACTCATCAAAGACTATGACCTCAGTGTTCAGTATCACCCTGGGAAGGCTAACGTGGTGGCCGATGCCTTAAGCAGGAAGGCTTGCTCTTTGAATGCCGTTATTCAAGAAAGGCAGCCAGCCTTGTTTAAGGAGATCAAACAATTCAGTTTGGAATTGGTCACCCCAGGATTTCTGGATCATTTGGAAGTCAGACCGACCCTGATGGACGACGTCAAGAAGGCTCAAGATGGACATGCAAGCATTGAAGGCATCAAGAAGAAGATGAAGCTGGGCAAGGCCCCAGGATTCTCCGAAGACGAGCACGGGATTGTTTGGTACAAAGGTCGCCTCTGCGTACCAAACGACACCGAGCTGAAGACGCTGATTCTGCAAGAAGCCCACGACACTCTGTATTCCATCCACCCCGGAGGAACCAAGATGTACCAAGACTTGAAGGCACGATTCTGGTGGCACGGTATGAAGAGAGAGATTGCAACCTATGTTGCAAAGTGTGATGTGTGCCAAAGGGTCAAGGCTGAATATCAGCGACCTGCTGGATTGCTTCAACCACTCAAGGTTCCTGAGTGGAAGTGGGATAAAGTCGGAATGGACTTCATCACTGGACTACCAAGGTCGAATAGAGGACATGACTCCATCTGGGTCAAGTTGATCATTTGACCAAGGTGGCCCACTTCATTCCTGTCAAGACCACTTATGATGGCAACTGGCTGGCAGCTCTCTACATCGACCGAATCGTAAGTCTTCATGGTGTTCCCAAGGAGATTGTGTCAGATCGAGGAACCCAGTTCACCTCTAGGTTCTGGAAGAAGTTCCAAGCAGCCTTGGGAACCAAGTTGTCTTTCAGCACAGCTTTCCACCCACAGACCGGAGGTCAGACTGAGCGAGTCAATCAGATTCTCGAAGACATGCTCCGAGCCTGTGTCCTGGCATATGGAGCCAAGTGGGAAGACTGTCTCCCTTTTGCCGAGTTCTCCTATAACAACAGTTACCAGTCAAGCCTTCAGATGGCACCATTTGAGGTGTTGTACGGACGCAGATGCCGCACACCCCTCAATTGGTCAGAGACTGGAGAAGGACTAGTCTTTGGACCGAATAATCTCCGCACAGCAGAAAAGCAAGTCCAACTAGTCAGAGAGCGATTAAAGGCATCCAAGTCAAGGCAGAAGAGTTAAACTGACACTCGACGCCGAGACATGAGTTTCCATGTCGGGGACCATGTGTACCTGCGGGTAACTCCTCTAAAGGGAACCAAGCGTTTCCATGTCAAGGGGAAGCTCGCACCAAGGTTCATTGGACCCTTTGAGATCACTGCACGACGAGGAGAAGTGGCTTACCAGTTGGAACTACCACCTGAGCTATCCGATGTGTCACAACTCCGGAAATGTCTCCAAGTTCCAGACAAGCCAAATCTCTACAAGGATGTGGATCACCAAGCCATTGATCTGCAGCCTGATTTGACCTACCGCGAGAAGCCCATTCGTATTCTGGACGAAGCAGAACGACGTACGCGAAGCCGTACCATCAAGTACTTCAAGGTCCAGTGGAGCAACCACACCGAAGCAGAAGCAACCTGGGAGCGAGAAGACTATCTTAGATCCGAGTTTCCGACCTCTTTTAAGCCCTAGTTTAGGAATCTCGGGGACGAGATTCTTGTAAGGGGGGTAGGTCTGTCACACCCTGCATTTTGTAACATGTTATTTGTATCTTTGAAGCATGAAAATTTGGACCAGCAAATTTTTTTAGCATCATTTGGCTTATATTTGGAGTTGAGTTTTCTTCATTTGCTTTTTCATGTGCTCATTAAAGTCAACTATGACCTCTTGTAGATTTTATCTCCATACCCAAAACTTCTGCCCAATGATCATGCCAAGTGTTATATAGCAGTATAGTATTTTCTTACAAAATTAATTTGGCCAAATAGTATTTTATAAATTTAGTTTTCCAAAAACCCCTGAATTGAGATTTGCACTGCAAGTACTTGATTTGGGGTGAGAAAATTATTTCAAAAGGTTTATTTGAGACCTAGTAGCCATAGGACTTCCAGAAACCACGAAGGTATAATTTTGAAAGTTATTTTCCTATTTTATTTAAAAGTTTTTTCTTAAGGCCAGAAATGGTCTTTAATAGGGGAAAATTATTTAACTATTTCAAAAATATTTGCCAAAATTCAGAGAGACTCATAGGAAATATATTGTCCATATATAAGAGTTTCAACACTTGGTCATGTTCAAAATAATGGGCTAAACCCTCTAAAACCCTTTCTGGATATTTCAAGCTTTTGAAATATTTACAAAGGAAACTTTCTCCAAAAATTCCAGGGAAATTCTATCATGTCATATATGACATATTTGATGATCTTGCCAAGTCCCATGCCTTGGGAAGCAAGAAAACATCCTCAAACCCCTTCATAACCATTCTGTCCATATTTGAAGTTTGAGCAACTTTACATTGCCAAACTTATCCAAATGCTCTCAAACTTGGTGCACATGCTAGAATGGCCTAATAAGGAATCTAGACCAAATGGCACAAGATTTGGAATAGAGCAACTTGATCAGATCACCTCAAAACCCTTTCTGTTCAAATGCAAATTTGAACAACTTTACATTACCAACTTTTTACCTGGAGCTTCAAACTTTGTGGGCATGATCAATACCCCAAATGATGATGCTACACCAAGTGGTGCATCAAGGGGAGATGATTAGCTTGACTCAATCAAGATGAAACTGTTTCTGTTGATTTCTAGGGTTCACCAAAGTTACATTGGCTAGTTTCTCCAAATGGGCCCAAATTTGGTGAAGCACCCTATTTTCTCATGTCTTTCAACCCTGTCAAGTGCCATGTCAAGTGGAATTCATTTACTTGACCAAACACAGATCAAACACCTTCTGCAGAATTTCTAAAACCCCCAACTTGACCACTTTCACTTTTCTCCATGGCTTCAACTTCTTACCACATGCTCATTGAGTTACCAGCTACCTCCAGTAACTCCCCCAGCACCCCAGCTCCATGATTGAAGGGTGAAACCCCTGTTTTACCTTGCTGTACAACCAGCTTTCACCATTTCACCAGCACTCTCACTCTCTCTCTGCATCCCCAGGGCATCCAAGGCCTCAGGGCATTTCTTTACTCCTCCCTCAACGTGCGGGACACTGTTGGACACGCTGGTTTGGACCAAACCGGCGAGAGCGCGCTGATGCCAGCAATACGCGCGCTCTGGAGCGCGCAACAGTGCCCTCCGCATGCTGGATCGGGCCAATCAACCTCCCCCGACAGCCTCGGGCCTCCCCCTCACGCCAGTCGAGGCCCCTCGACGTCCGCGACCTCCCCGGCGCTGTCCCCCCTCCTCCTGCGCCCTCCAGTGGCCGTCGTCGCACGCGCGCTGGCCGCCCGCGGCGGCCACTCCTCTGCCTCGCACGAGCGTACTCCTCTGACGCTCCCCCGCTCCTCTTTCTCCCTCAGCTGGACATGGAGCTCGTCCAGGAACTCCACAGACCCATTCCCCTAGCCTCCCGTGCGCTGTAGCCTCGCTGGTGAGCTCGCCGGCGCACTGGACCACGGGTCCCCGTCGAGCTCCTATAAATAGCCCCTCCCGAGCCCCTCCAGCACCATCCACAGCCTCACTCCTCTCCACTGATCCCCCGAGCAACTCCAGTTCGACCCCAGAAGGTCCCAGTGCTCGGGATCGACCGGAGCGCCGCCGCGTCGGGCCACTGGCGATCTCGAGGTACGGGCCTCCCCTGCCTCTCCTTCCACCCATTTCGGAACCGCCGCACCTCACTGACCATTTCCCCCTCGTTTCCCCTCTCTGTGGCAGTCGGAAACGACCTCGACCACGACCCTCCAACGAGCTTCCGCCGCCCCACCTCGTCGCCGGCGAACCAGACCTCCCCGCCGTGCCGCACCACCACCACAGCAACCGCAACACGACGCTGATTCCAACCCTGCCCTCCGTTGCCGTCGCCGTGGCCGGAATCCTCGCCGGTGAGCTCGCCGTCGCCGTGGCCGTGGGGTTAGAGATGACAGGCGGGCCCCGCCTGTCATCCCCCCACCTCTCTCCCCCCTCCTCTGTGCCACTGACCCACGGGCCCCGCCCGTCAGGTTTGAAAACCTGACGTGCGCGCGCAGGCTCCCGTGCGGCCGGGCCGATCCATCTGGGACGTGCACTGTGGCCTCCTCTAGCCCAGTGCACAGGACCTTTTTCCTTTTTCTTTTCTGTAAATGTTTTAAAAATTTCTACAGAAAAGAATATTGATCCAAATTAAATAATTCCAACTCCAAAAATCTTGCAATATTCCAACCTATTTAATGGTACCACTTCCATTCAAATCCATGAAACTTTTCTGTACTGTTCAAATTTAAATTCAAATTTGGGCAGTAATACTCCTGTTCAAAAATCAATATATTCCATTCTGTTACTCCAAAAACTCCAACTAAGATTTTTTTTCCCCATCTTAGAAATCCCTCCAGTATTTTACAAATATGAGTTGACATTTTTCTGAGCACTTTGATTTTTCTTTTTTGTTTGTATTCTTATTTTTCCGTTATTATTATGCGACGTATAGATCCCGTATTTGACGAAGTTGTTGTGGAAGAAGAAGGAGAAGGACTTGAAGACTTTGAAGACCAAGCCAATCCAGGCAAGCAGCCCTTTGACCATGATACACTTGTTCCTCGGAACCCGTTTGTTTCTGATGCATGATATTAGGGTTACGATGGTAACCTAGTTGATTCCACCTCATGATGCATGCTTGATCTTGATCTCGCTAAGTGCTAGATGACATGCAAATAGATGGTCATGTTGCTTATAAGATGCATGTGTGATATGAACCCTCGCAGTTGAAATCTTTGCATGGACCCATCGGGTGCCCCTAATGCCCGAGGGTGATGAAGTGTTAGGTCATCGCTTGAGAAAGAATTGATGTGCCGGTAATATCTTGTGCATGGTGGAATGATGGATTAGATTTATGTGTGACTACCGTCCCAACCAAACATGTGCAAGCACACTACCCCTTATGGGACGGGGCTTTATTGATTACTTAGGTCGATACTAGCATGGTGCCCGCATTACTAGTGACGGGAAGACTTGAGGTCTTTCCCGGGACGGGGTCGTGCTTGGATAGACGGACATGACTGTTTTTACAGGGCACCGGACACACCGTTGGTCCCTTCGGGTACGCGTGACATTGAAACTAGGGCAAGTCCCGTGATCTATTGTTTGTACCCGAGGGCCGTGTACCAACGAGTGGACTCTATGTTAGTGTCGTCTAAGGAAAGGTAATGACCGGGTGCTTACCCCGGGTACTTGAGGTACCGCGGGTCGTGGATGACACGGAAGTTCCCCGGATCTTGTGGGTAAAGTGCGCAACCTCTGCAAAGTGTAAAACTATTCGAATAGCCGTGTCCACGGTCATGGACAGTTGGGTGGTGCTACTTAAACTATGTCCAGAATTTTACTTCCTCGGTGTTGGAATGTGTGTGCTAAGTCAAGGATGGTGACTTGACTTGATGAGTTGAATCATATTCATGTTGATATCGGTAACCTGTCATCAAGGTTACGCGAGGTTATTGATGCATAAACTTGATGATAGCATATTGTTCTAGCTTTCTGCTAGATTGTTCATTATTGTTCCATTGCATTGTTACCAAATCATGGGTTGCTTGCGAGTACATTCAAAGTACTCATTGGCTTGCCACTGGTTATTTAATTGGCCAGGCATGGAAGAACAGGATTATGAGGAAGAGTTCTTTGGAGACGAACATGCGAACTAGGACGCTATCCCAGTCAGAATGCCTGTAGGGTTAAGGCAGATGGCATGGGTTCTACCCGTTTATCGAAGACTTCCGCTATTTGAGTTATTTCCTATTCAGCCCGTGAGGCTCTATCTATGTAAGACTTGGCCATAATGGCCTTAATTCGTGTAAGACTATTTGTATGGATGTAAGACTCTTGTTATTTCAGCTTCTGTGTGTTTAGTGAGCATTGATCTCTGGGATCACTGTACACGTGCATTCGGTGATCTCGACTTCTAAGTCGGGGTCCCCACAATAATGGTGTGTCCGAACATCCTAATTGTACTTTATTAGATATGGTGCGATCTATGATGTCTCTTACCGATTTAACACTATCATTTTGGGGTTATGCTTTAGAGACGGTTGCATTCACGTCAAATAGGGCACCATCTAAATCCATTGAGACGACACCTTATGAACTGTGGTTTGGCAAGAAACCCAAGTTGTCGTTTCTTAAAGTTTGGGGATGCGATGCTTATGTGAAAAAGCTTCAACCTGATAAGCTCGGACCCAAATCGGAGAAATGTGTCTTTATAGGATGTCCAAAGGAAACTGTTGGGTGCAGCTTCTATCACAGATCCGAAGGCAAGATATTCGTTGCTAAGAATGGATCCTTTCTAGAGAAGGAGTTTCTCTCGAAAGAAGTGAGTGGGAGGAAAGTGGAACTTGATGAGGTAATTGTACCTTCTCTTGAATTGGAAAGTAGTTCATCACAGAAATTAGTTCAAGTGATGCCTACACCAATTATTGAGGAAGTTAATGATGATAATCATGAAAATTCGGATCAAGTTACTACCGAACCTCGTAGGTAAACCAGAGAACGTTCCGCACCAGAGTGGTACGGTAACCCTATTCTAGAAGTCATGTTACTAGATTGAAATGTTACTGCCTACAAAGCTTGACTTGTTGTGAAAGGTTTTTGACAAGTTCAAGGAGTTGACTACGATGGGACCTTCTCACCCGTAGCGATGCTTAAGTCTGTCCGGATCATGTTAGCAATTGCCACATTTTATGATTATGAAAACTGGCTAATGGATGTCAAAAGTGCATTCCTTAATGGATTTCTCATAGGAGAGTTGTATATGATGCAACCAAAAGGTTTTGTCGATCCAAAAGGTGCTTACAAAGTGTGCAAGCTCCAGCGATCCATCTATGGACTGGTGCAAGCATATTGAAGTTGGAATATACACTTTGATGAGGTGATCAAAGCATATGGTTTTATATAGACTTTTGGAGAAGCCTGTATTTACAAGAAAGTGAGTGGGAGCTCTATAGCATTTCTGATATTATATGTAGATGACATATTGTTGATTGGAAATGATGTAGAATTTATGGATAGCATAAAAGGATACTTGAATAAGAAGTTTCAATGAAAGACCTCGGTGAAGCTGCTTATATATTGGGCATCAAGATCTATAGAGATAGATCAAGATGCTTAATTGGACTTCCACAAAGCACATACCTTGATAAACTTTTGAAGAAGTTAAAAATGGATCAGTCAAAGAAAGGATTCTTGTCTGTGTTACTAGGTGTGAAGTTGAGTCAGACTCAATGCCCGACTACTGCAGAAGATAAAGAGAAAACGAAAGTCATTCCCTATGCTTCAGCCATAGGTTCTATCATGTATGCAATGCTGTGTACCAGAACTGATGTGTGCCTTGCTATAAGTCTAGCAGGGAGGTACCAAAGTAATCTATGAGTGGATCACTGGACAGCGGTCAAGAACATCCTAAAGTACCTAAAAAGGACTAAGGATATGTTTCTCCTTTATGGAGGTGATAAAGACCTCATCGTAAACGGTTACGTCGATGCAAGCTTTGACACTGATCTGGATGACTCTAAGTCACAAACCGGATAGGTATTTTTGTTGAACGATGGAGTAGTCAGTTGGTGCAGTTCCAAGCAGAGCATCATGGCGGGGTCTACGTGTGAAGCGGAGTACATAGCTGCTTCGGAAGCAGCGAATGAAGGAGTCTGGATGAAGGAGTTCAAATCCGATGTAGGTGTAATACCTAGTGCATTGGGTCCAATGAAAATCTTTCATGACAACACTGGAGCAATAACCTTGGCGAAGGAATCCAGGTTTCACAAGAGAACCAAGCACATCAAGAAGCGCTTCAACTCTATCCGCAATCAAGTCAAGGAGGGAGACATAGATATTTACAAAATGCATACGGATCTGAATGTTGCAGACCCGTTGACTAAGTCTCTTCCACGAGCAAAACATGATCAGCACCAAGACTCCATGGGTGTTAGAATCATTACTGTGTAATCTAGATTATTGACTCTAGTGCAAGTGGGAGACTGAAGGAAATATGCCCTAGAGGCAATAATAAAGTTGTTATTTATATTTCCTTATATATCAAGATAAATGTATTTTATTCATGCTAGAATTGTATTAACCAGAAACCTGATACATGTGTGAATACATAGACGAAACACCGTGTCCCTAGTAAGCCTCTACTAGACTAGCTCATTGATCAAAGATGGTTATGTTTCCTAACCATAGACATGTGTTGTCATTTGATTAACGAGATCACATCATTAGGAGAATGATGTGATGGACAAGACCCATCTGTTAGCTTAGCGTAATGATTGTTTAGTTTTATTGCTATTGCTTTCTTGATGACTTATACATGTTCTTCTGACTACGAGATTATGCAACTCCCGAATATCGGAGGAACACCTTGTCTGCTATCAAACGTCACAATGTAACTGGGTGATTATAAAGATGCTCTACAGGTGTCTCCAAAGGTGTTTGTTGAGTTGGCATAGATCGAGAATAGGATTTGTCACTCCGAGTGTCAGAGAGGTATCTCTGGGCCCTCTCGGTAATACACATCATAATAAGCCTTGCAAGCAAATGACTAATGAGTTAGTCACGAGATGATGTATTACGGAATGAGTAAAGAGACTTGCCGGTAACGAGATTGAACTAGGTATGATGATACCAACGATTGAATCTCGGGCAAGTAACATACCAATGACAAAGGGAACAACATATGTTGTTATGCGATTTAACCAATAAAGTTCTTCGAAGAATATGTAGGAGACAATATGAGCATCCAGGTTCCACTATTGGTTATTGACCGGAGATGTGTCTCTGTCATGTCTACATAGTTCTCGAACCCATAGGGTCCGCGCGCTTAACATTCGATGACAATTTGTATTGTGAGTTATGTGTTTTGGTGACCGAAGTTTGGT
The DNA here is from genome assembly GCA_902687465.1 of Secale cereale. Taxonomy (NCBI): domain Eukaryota; kingdom Viridiplantae; phylum Streptophyta; class Magnoliopsida; order Poales; family Poaceae; genus Secale; species Secale cereale. The sequence continues at coordinate 405,017,017 of LR738714.1, read as the reverse complement.
CGGAGTCCCAGATGAGATCAAGGACATGACAAGGAGTCTCAAAATGGTCAAGAGGTAAATATTCATATACTGGAAGGTTGTATACGGACACCGGAATGGTTTCGAAGAGGTTCTGGGATTTATCGGAGTACCGGGAGGCAATCAGAACCGCCGGGGAAGTTAATGGGCCTATTGGACCATAGTGGAGAGAGGGAGGCTGCCACATGAGTTGCCCCCCCCCCAAGCCCAAACTGAATTGGACTAGGGTGGGGAGCGCGGCCACCCTTTCCTTCTCCCTCTCCCCCCTTTCCTCTTTCCCCCTCTACATTGGAAGGAAGGGGGGCGAATCCTACTTGGACTAGGAGTCCAAGTAGGACCCCCCCATGGCGCGCCTCCTCCTAGGTCCGGCCTCCTTGTCCCCCCTCCTTTATATACGTGGGCAGGGGTGCACCCCAAAGGCACACCAAGATTTTTCTTAGCCATGTGTTGTGCCCCCCTCCACAGTTTACTCCTCAGGGCATATCGTCGTAGTGCTTAGGCGAAGCCCTACGCGGATCACATCACCAACACCGTTGCCACGCCGTCGTGCTGACGGAACTCTCCTATGAGCCTCTACTGGATCAAGAGCTCGAGGGACGTCAGTGAGCTGAACATGTGCTGAACATGGAGATGTCGTACATTCGGTACTTGTACCGGTTGGATCGTGAAGACGTTCGACTACATCAACCGTGTTAACATAATGCTTCCGCTTTTGGTCTACGAGGGTACGTGGACACACTCTCCCCGTCTCGTTGCTATGCATCTCCTAGATAGATCTTGCGTGAGCATAGGATTTTTTTTGAAATTGCATGCTACGTTCCCCAACAATGCTATATGAGTTAAGTGGAGCCACTATTTTTCAAAAATTGACCTTAAAAGAGGCTATTACCAAATTCGCATTCAACAAGGAGATGAATGGAAAACAGTTTTTAAAACTAAATTTTGATTGTATGAATGGTTAGTTATGCCTATGTGCTTATCCGAAGCACCTAACACTTACATGCATGTGATGCATTATGCTCTTCGCAAATACATTGGCATATGTGTTGTGGTATACTTTGATGCTATACTTGTGTTTAGTCAATCTCTTGCAGATCATGTCGTACATCTTAGGGACGTTTTCCAAGTTCCTAGAAATGAGCGCTTTATGCTAACATGGAGAAATGCACTTTTGGTGTTGAAACGCTTGTTTTCTTGGTCTTTGTTGTTTCTTCTAAGGATGTTCACGTTGATGAGGGTAAAATTGATGCTATTAAAACTTGGCCACAACCAACCAATCTGCAACAAGTGAGTAGCTTCATTTGCCTAGCTGGTTTCTATCCTAGATTCGTGAAGGACTTTCGCACTTCATCACCATTGCACACATTGAGTGAGATGAATGCAAAAAAAATTTGGGGACCATCCGAGGAGACCGCATTTCATGAGTTTAAGAATTTGCTTACGCATGCTCTATTGCTTGCATTGCCCAATTTTGATAAAACTTTTGAAGTGCATTGTGATGCTAGTGGTAATGGCATAGGGGGTGTGTTAACGGAAAGAGAAGTGACCAATCGCATACTTTAGCGAGAAACTTTCCAGAGCGCAACCTAACTATCGCATTTATGACAAGGAGTTATATTCTTTAGTGAGAGTCTTGCGTGTGTGGGATCACTTTCTTCGCCCTCGTGATTTTTTCATCCATACAGATCATGAGACGCTCAAATACATTAAAGGTCAAACAAAATTGAATAAGCGACATGCCAAATGGAGTGAGTTCATTGAATCAGTTCCTTATGTCATCAAGTACATCAAAGGTAAGAAAAATGTTGTGGCGGACGCTCTTTCCCGCAAGTGCATGCGTGTAACTCAACTTGAATTGAATGTCATGGGACTTGAGCACATTAAATACTTATATGTGCATGATGTTTCATTTGCCATTCCTTATGCAAAATGTCTAACACATAATACTTGGGACGCCATTTTATCAAGGATGATTATCTAATGCGAGCTAACAAGCTTTGTATCCCCGAGTCTTCTCTTTGTTTGTTTCTTCTACAAGAGGCTGGCAGTGGAGGACTTATGGGACACTTTGGACGGAACAAGAAATTCGCTATGCTCTCCAAGAACTACTTTTGGCCCAAGACGTTTCACGGTGTCTCACACTACACCAACCAGTGCTCTACATGTCGCAAAGCTAAGTCTAAAGCTCAAGCCCATGGTCTCTATATGCCACTTCCTATTTCGTATCACCGATGGGAAGATATTAGTATGGACTTTGTGCTTGGTTTACCACGTACTCAAAATGCAAAGGACTCGGTATTTGTTTTTGTGGACCGCTTTTCTAAGATGGCACAGTTTATTCCATGTAACAAGATAAACGATGCTTCACATGTTGCAAATCTCTTTTGTATGGAAATAGTGTGTCTACATGGAGTGTCAAGACGATTGTGTCGGACCGCGATGTCGAGTTACTTAGATACTTTTGGAAGACACTTTGCACCAAGCTCAGAATCAAGCTACTCTTCTCATCGACATACCATCCCCAAACCGATGGCCAATGCAAATGGAGGTCACCAACCAGACGCTCTCTATTCTCCTACGTGTGTTGATCAATAAGAATGTCAATGAGTGTGAGGAGTGCTTACCCATCGTTGAGTATGTCTACAATCAAGCAAGACACTCTACTACCGGCAAGTCCCCATTGGGGGTCATCTATGGATTCAATCCTATGTCCCCATTGGACATTTTACTGCTACCTCGAAAAGAGCGCACCAATATGGACACGAGTGCACGAGCGAGCTATCTCAAGAAGGTGCATGAAAATACAAGACAAGTAATCAAGCGCCAAGTACACTGCATCGCGACCAAGATCAACATCAACAAGCAACCCATGATATTCAACATTCGAGATCTTGTGTGGTTACACCTTCGCAAGGAACGCTTCCCAGCAAGCGCAAGTCCAAGCTACTACCACACATCTATTGACCGTTCAAGGTGCTAGCACGCTACAACATGTTCAATGTCAAGGATCTATCTCCCTACCATGGTGATGAGGTTTTCGATCCGAGGTAGGATATCTCCCAAGGGGGATATGCTGCGGAGCATCCTACAGTCATCCGCATGGACATACGTTCACCTCCCAGACACCATGTGGACCAAGGACTAGAGCGTGAGCAAGGGCTATCGAATCCAAGGTGAACTTGCTCCTCTCCGAACTTCCATACTCCACATGTAAGAAATTCCTACTACCACAAGCGGAGACCTTGTGTGTGTCGGCGTCCTGGAATGGGGGTACCCAGACTTGCCTGCCTACGTCCTGTGGCGTCGCTCCATCAGCGGCCTGGTGCGGCCCAACTTCATCAACTGCTACTCAAGACCCTCGCGAGGGGCCAAGCCCCGCGAGGCGAGCGACGGCAAGACCTCCCTGGGGGCAGTCTCTCTAGGCTGGCTCCCGAGGAGCAGAGATATCTATGCAAGGAGCACCTCGTGAGGTTCACGTGACGTGAGCCATGACGACCAAGGCCAGGCGGGCGCCAGCGGGCGCAGAATGCCAGTTTCCTCTTTGGTGCTAAGAGGGCAAGCACAGGAGTGGAGTCCCGAGAGATCAGGCAAAGGTTTCCATATCGGTGCAACAAGACCAAAGACCATCAAGGCTGCAGAACGGAGGTCATCGTGGAACCCGGCGCAGTGTCACCACTAGAGCCTTTGGCAGGCAAAGACTACTTTTGTCAGGATAACTTGTACTAGTTGTTCCCCTTCAAATTTGGTCGTTGTGAGATCCCTTCCCACTGATAATTGGGAAGAGGACCAAGGCCACTATAAATAGGACATAGCCACCACCATAGAGGGGGATCCGGAACATCTCATCTCGAGCTGATCCAAGCTGGTTAGGATCAGATGGATTCCACCCTACTCACACCACAAGCACATCCGAACCCAAGAACATCTCTCCTCCGGAGGTTGTTCATCCCTTGTACTAGTTCATCCTCAGACGCACAAAGGCAATCCACCACACACACTGGAGTAGGGTATTACTGTGATGGCCTGGCTTATTAGGGATGATAGACTACTCATATCAGTAAGGAATTCCTTATTTTCCGGGAGCCCATTCAGATAGAACTCCAAAGTTAAGCGCGCTCAGCTTGGAGTAGTTTCAGGATGGGTGACCGACCGGGAAGTTGCCCCCGGGTGCGCATGTGTGAGGACAAAGTGTGCAGAAAAGACTAGTATTGATATGTGAGGCCAGTCTAGATCCCGCCAGGAGTAACGATCCGGGAGCCCATTCGGATAGAACTCCAAAGTTAAGCGTGCTCAGCTTGGAGTAGTTTCAGGATGGGTGACCGACCGGGAAGTTGCCCCCGGGTGCGCACGAGTGAGGACAAAGTGTGCAGAAAAGAATAGTATTGATATGTGAGGCCAGTCTAGATCCCGCCAGGAGTAACGACCACCGGCGGGTGTGTCCGGGGCATTACAACTACACCACAAGGTGGCACAAACCAGTATAATTCTCTATATCCCCTGTTCTTTGAGCATGACGAGCTAGGCCACGGAATCGTAGGATGAGAGCGCTGGGGACGGAGTGTTCTTCGTGTGCACCCCAGAGTTTGAACCTCTCAAGGGTTTGTGGAACCCGAAATCCAACAGTTGGCGCGCCAGGTAGGGGTGTGCCGAGGCCTCTCTTCCGTCGATCGGCGCGCCACCACTCCATCGCTTCAATGGCTGACGCTCGCCGTGCCCGTGCTGAGCGACAGGCCGCCCTCGCCGCCCGTGTCGCTCAGGCAGCTTCTGCCGACGGACCTCCTCGCCGTTCTCCATCGCTCGCCACCATCGGCCCAGCACTGCACGAGCAGCAAGCCTCGTTGCTGCATCCCTCGGTGCAACGGGATGGATGCACCTGTGACAGCCTGGATTTTGCCCTTTTCTCTTTCTTTTAATTTTCTTGGATTTCTTGATTTTATTTTCTTTTTAGTGTCTTTGTGGTTCTGAAACTTGGGAAGATCATGTCTTCCTAGGTTTTATAGTGGCTTGCCATCCTTCTAATCATCACAAGACGCTGTCATTTTCATCCTTGACCCAACCCAAAATTCCTTTTCTAGGGAATGTTCCTTTTATATTAAAGGAATAATTCTTTTTGCCCTAGGTTCTGAATCAACCTATATCTATGTCATTCTAAAAATCCCCAAATAATTCTCATAAATTGTTTGGGTTATATCTTGCTCAAATATGGCAAAAATATGCATTGCCATGTTCAAAAATAATCCTCCAATAATCAATTTCCTAAATGGCACTTTGTGAAGCAAGTGCTATTTATCTTTGCCCAATTGCCTCAAAACTTTGTGGACAACTTTTCCTGTCCATATCCGGCATGTGCCAAATTTCAACCTCATTTGCCTAGTAATTATTTTTTAGTGATTTTCCAAAGTTTCTGTCCAGAAAAGAACTTTGTGAAGGAAGTATATTCTAGGCATGTCCAAATGAGATGAAACTTTGTCACATCCTTCATTTGACCAAATCATGAATCTCTGCCAAATTTGAGCTCATGGAGATCATCTATGTGAGCTCAGCTCCAAATCTTGGTTTCTGGTCAGATTTTCACTTTGTGAAGCAACCCTATTTTACCTTGCTTCATTTGAGCTGAAAATTTACCAGGACATTCTTACATCTATACATACTCCCTCCACCAAGTTTTGCTCCATCCCCTTAGCCATTTACCCTCAGTAAATTTTCCTAGTTACTGTCCAGAATGGAGCTTTGTGAAGCAAGTGCCACTTTGGTAATTACAAATGGCATTAAATTTTTACAGCAGCTCCATATGGTCAGTTAACTCTACTCCACCAAATTTCAACTCATGACACTTAGGTATGTGAGTGCAATATCTTAATCCCCTAATCTGTCCAGTTTTGCACTTTCTACAGCAACCATCATCTAAACTCCTCCTCTTAGTCTTATTTTTTGTGATCTACATCATCTTAGTGTAAGATCATCACCAGACAAAGTTTTTACTGAGTTACCAAGCTGGCGTCCCCATAGCACAACACAAACACTAGGATGCTTGTTTGTTTTGTGGCCATCTGCAAATCACTTCTTTGCCCCTGGACCAATTTCTTTCTTCATCTATACTAAGGTCACCAAGGTCTTTCTACTAGACAACAATTCGGGCGCCAGATAGCATTAAATGTCCATGGTCATGCGGTGACCACCTCCCTGGCATGCCATGGCCGCGAGCTGCGTGGTGTTTTGCTCGGGCCCCTCCTCCTTTCGTCGCTCTCGTGAAACCAGCCACGTCCTACAGCTTGCACTCGTCGTCCTCTTCCCCATGGACTCGCATCCCACTCCAGAAGCCTCCTCGTCGGCGCTCGTCACCGCACGCCCACGGGTGCATTGTGGCCGACCGAGCCTTAATGGTGTTCGGCAGCATCTCTCCTATGGCTCGGCCCCTCCTGCACAGTGCACCGCTGTAGCTCGTCCGCGCCTCCGTCGTCGCCTTCCCGCGCCCTCCCGCGAGCCCTGCACCTCGCCAGAGCCTTGGCTGCGCTCGTGCGGCGGTGACCGGCTCGGCACCTCGCCCCGCGCCTATATATAGGCCTCCCCCAAGCCTTTCGAGCTCACCAGCCACCTCCCCGTACTCCACTTGACCTCCCGAGCCTCTCCTCTGAGCTCGAGGTGCTCCCCTTCCTCTCCATTGCCGCTACGGTTGCCTTTCGGCCATGGCTAAATTCCGGCAAGCCGGCGTTCCTCCCTCCAATCTTTCACCACCAGAGGCTTACCTACACCACCACAAACCGCTCGACCCCCTCAGCTCCTCGCCGGAGCACCTGTGGCCATGAGCCCCAACTCCGGCCGTCGCCTCTTCCTTCGGTCACTGCAAGCCACCGTCACCTCTCCGCTTTCCCGGCGCCCGTTAACCCCCTGGATGGGTGCGGTGTGACCTCGTGCACCAGCCAGTGGCCTCGCCTCGGCCAACGGTGGCCGGAGCCGGCAGGGCCACCACCGGCCGCCTCTGTCTCCTCTCGGGCGTAACACCCCAAAATTTTTAAACATGATTTGTTTATTAAAATTTTGCCAGGAAATTAAACTTTTCATCTTCTGGGTTTTCTTTGATTTCAGAACCACTCCCTTCTTTGATATTATGGAATTTTTACCCCAAGTGAAAACTTTTCAAATATATTATTGGACTTGTTTGCCCTCTCAAGAAAAACATTTATATTATCAGTGGATTTATTTGCATAACTATTCATCTCTGAGCTTTATTCCTTAAAGTGATTTTTCATTAGTTTTAGAGCTCTATTTGCACTACAACCCTTTGATAAATTTATTTAAAAATCCCACAAAATTTTGGGGATGTTAGTAGTGGTGTATAATGCATATTTATGCAAAAACCCATTGGTGTTCTTTGAAAAATTTGAGCAAACCATCCTCTTTTGCTCTCTGGTCCAGTTTGGCATTTTCTACTACAACCATGTGTTAACTTGTCCTTTTAACCATGATCGTTTCCCTACTTTTAGACCACTCTATCAAACCCTTAAGTCCAGGAGATTGGACCCATTGGAACATTTTTGGCCCATGCAAAAATGCCATCTACCTTCTGTCCAGAACTAAAGATTTGCGAAACTTACACTAGCAAGTTTCTGGTTTTGCCCAGATGAACTTGCCATCATCACCTACACCTAGAGAGACACTGATCTGGAGTTTTTGGCCACCCCAAGAGTTGCCTTGATGCTCATGGCATTTTGTCAAACACCTTGGGTGCATGGCCAATTTTTGCATAATTTTGGGTTTGCATTGCAAGCTTCATCCACTGACCCAGCAACCTTGTCCACTAAAATCCTACATGCCTCTAACCTAGGTCTGTTGATTTGCTTCGGCAATCAATCTAGTTTGGGCGCTCTGACATTTCATCGAATAGTTGTCGTGCGTGCTCTGGGCGCGGCCAGAGCGCGTGTTTTGCACGTGCGTGCGCACGAGTCGCCGCGTCCCACTGCCGCCTACCCGCGCTCGTTCTGGTCCATCCCCACTCGCAGCCAACGCGCCCCGACCCCCCCCCCTCATCCCAGAGCCACACTGGAGCCCTACACCGCCACCGTCAGAGCTTCCTTGGCAGCACGCCGGCGACCACAGTGCGCCCCTGCCATGGGCGGTGCCGCCCGAGCCACAGCCGCGTGCCATCTGCCCCCTGGAGTGGCTCAAGCTTATCCTCGAGCCCTTCCGCTAGCACCCATCGCCGCCACGTCGCCCTGCAAGCTATAGCGACGCGGTTCACCGATCTTATCTCTGGCCGCCGCGCAACCGACCTAGCCACGCTATAAATAGGAGCCCCCGAGCTCGTCCAAGCACTCAGGCGACCTCAAGCCACCTCTCTAGAACTCCCGCGGCCAGCAATCGATGGGGGAAGCTATCTTCCTCGTCTTCGGCCAGTTCGGCCGCCACCGCCACCGCAGGCCCTCTCCCGTCCATCCAGCGCCACCACCCGACTCCCCTTGAACGTGCGGAGCTACCCAAACCCTCAACTTCGACCAGGCGCCACCGTAGCCAAGACCCCCAAATCCACCCGAAGCTACCTCCGCCGCGGAGCTCGCCGCCGGTGATTCCCTACACCCCCGCCAACCTAACAACCACCGAGAGGACCGCCCCAGACTAGCGGATCCATACCCGCCCTCAGAACCCCGCGATGAGCCATGGCTCGTCGACGGCGATCGCCGGAACCCCCACCCCGCTCTGACAGAGGAGGAAGGAGGCGCGGGCGACTGGTCGAAACTGACTAGTGGGCCTGAGGGACCCACTGTCAGTGACCCGAGCCAGCCCGCGCTGGTTTAAGTGGAGGCGTAAACCCCTGAAGTACATCTCCTCTGCCTCGGAAGCGTATTCTCCCCGAAACGTTTTCTTTTTCTTGTTTTATTTAAAAACAGAATGTTGACTAAACTTTGACTGACTTTAACTTTTTAAATATAAGTCCAAATGACTTGATTCTTTTTCTGTTGTTCAACAAATTTGGTCTAGTTTACTTTCATATTTATTTGAAAATTTTCCAAACAACTTTTTTGTACTATTTTGAAACTATGTGTTGATTTCTAATCTTCTTAAATAGGATTTTTGAAGAGGGGAGAAACTTTCTAAAGTATTGGGAATGCACTCTGCCTCTCCACAACTTGAAGGCAAGCATTCCGAACCCTGGCCTAATACTTGTTGTGTGTTGTTTGATACGATTACAACACCACCTTGACACAGAGTTTCGTTAATTTTATGAGATGATGTGATCATGCTCATGGGTGCATGATGAAGTTTCCTTGCTGTTGGAAATTAATATACTTGTGATAGTAATCACCCTCGTCTACCTTTCATGCCTACAGGAAGGAAACCGGGAGAGTCTCTGTCTTGGGTAGACCCGAGCTCGTTACTGATATTTCGTTGAGACGAGTATAGTCAGTAAGGCATGATAAGGTATGGTGAATGGTGATTATGTCTGTTAGTGTGGATCATATTTGTTATGCTAATCATGCAGATCGAGTCTTGTTCCAGTAACCCCCATACTTGTTACGTACTACCACTTGTCCCTGCCATAAGCAGGGTACAGTTCAGTAAGTTGTCAACCCCTTTCTAGCACACATCGTACAGAGAGGCCATGGTGGAAGATACCGGCTGCATCCGGTAGGCATGCCTCTTGGTCCGGGGGCATGGGTGTTTCCGGTTGGGACCTAGAGGGGGGCACCCCTTAGTAGCGCGTGGTATAAATTTGATCCCATGCTAATCGAGGTTGTAGCCTCCCCACTCAGAGTTTTGCTTAACAGGTGTCATGGGTGAGTTAGGATGGTGTGTGTGGTCAGGTGTGTTTTCAAATGAAAGACCGTACACGGAATTAGTCCCAATGGACTAAAGGAACACGTTGCTAGTGGGTAAAGGGTACACCCTATGCAGATATTAAATCTATTCGAATAGCCGTGTCCATGGGTAAGGACTACAGTCTGGGATGGGTCAAGTGTCGGTCTTAGTGTCGGTCTTCGGAGGAAAGATTGCTAAACCAAAACATGGATCTTGACTTGTGACTTATGATGATTATTGTTATTATTATTATGGACTAACCATTTAGATTATTTGAGTTATTGAGTATCCCTAGGACGGTTCTACCTCCTGGACATTCAATGTAATTATTTTATTTATAAGCCCTTTATGTGGTGTCGCTCAGACGCCCGACTGTGGCATGGTTGTTATTTCTTTTATTTATAAGCCCTTTATGTGGTGTCGCTCAGAAGCCCGACTGTGGCATGCTTGTTATTTCTTTTATTTATAAGCCCTTTATGTGATGTCGCTCAGACGCTCGACTATGGCATGCTTGTTATTTCTTTTATTTATAAGCCCTTTATGTGTCGTCGCTCAGACGCCCGACTGTGGCATGCTTGTTATTTCTTTTATTTATAAGCCCTTTATGTGGTGTCGCTCAGACGCCCAACTGTGGCATGCTTGTCATTTCTTTTATTTATAAGCCCTTTATGTGACGTCGCTCAGACGCCCGACTATGGCATGCTTGTTATTTATTTTATTTATAAGCCCTTTTTGTGACGTCGCTCAGACGCCCGACTGAGGCATGCTTGATTTTAAATTTTTTTTCTCCCTGATTGCATATTCATGTTTTATATGAATAACCTGCTTGCATCGTGGATTATTATTTCGTGACTGGCGTAGTGATCATCTAATATTTCCAAGCATGATTATATTTTGTTATATTGTACCTATATTCATGATGTTTGCGAGTACATTCAAAGTACTCACTGGCTTGTCCCTGGCTATCGTCTTGGCCAGATTTCTTGCATGGAGAGGAGTGTTGCGATGACAGCCCTGGAACCTACTCAATGGTGATAGCAGCCTCGCGAAGATAGGAGTTATCGTGGTGAGCTGTTCTTGTGGGAAATGGAGTCCCATGGCCACTGATGTAACACAAACCGCTTCCGCCATCAGCCAATAGAAACCTTGTGTTGTACTCATAGGCCAGAATGGTCTTGTACTACATATTTTGTACCTTGCTTGGAATTTCTGTATCAAGTTGGTGTCTCATCAGCTAATACTAATCCTGGGGCTGGTGAGCACAAGGGCCATTTTTTGGGAAAGTTATCCTGAAAATCCGGTCCTGACAACCTTGGTATCAGAGTGAGGCTGACCATTGGCTCATCTATCTTAGCCAGGTCAAAAAACCTAGGTTAACCATCCCACCAGACCTTATCCTAACCTAGGCCAAGCTTCTCATGTAAGATAGCCACATAATGAACCGACACCTTTTGGCAGTCGGTGCCCAACCTATCAGCCTAGCCTGTCGATCACGCGCCAGTGACCGACACCTAAATAGTCTCCTACGCAAGTGTGCGAAGGAAGACTCCGTCCCCTTTTTCTATAAAAAGGGCACGCTAGCCTCAACCCAGCGCAACACACCCCAAACCGGGCCAAGATGCCTGGACCCATTGTTCACAATGAAACCACATCTACCAACCTTGGAGGATTTGTGACCGTGCTAGCAAACCTCACCCGTCGTGCCTTTGCATTAGAAGAGCCCTAGAGTATGTGGTGTACCAAGGACCCATGGGCAGTGAGAGCCGTCAATTATGGGCCACTGTGCACGTCTATGGTAGGGGTCTATCGCCAGAACGCCCCTACAGGTTCACCGAAAGGACAACTTCCTTTGAGCCACAAGCCATCCAACTAGCTGCTCGAGAGGCTATAGTTCAACTCCGGCACTTGTCGCCCAGAGTTAACTGTCACTCATTCTACTACTACCCCAACCGTGACGGGTATGGAAGGCTACCCCAGGTTGCCAACGGAGATCACGAGACGGATCCTGCATTGTCGCATCTGGTGCGCTATGTAAGTGCACTAGAGGGACTGTTCGATCAAATCACCCTTGATCTGATCACAGCTCGTGGAGAATTGGTTCGCCGAGCCCTGACAAGAGGAGAAGATGAGCCCGACGCCGACAACCCAGTCGTGCTGTTCGGGCAACCAATCGAGTCCTTGAGGTCTGCCCCAGCCATCGACCAAAATGCTTTGGTGTCCCCAGAAGTGATTCCTCGCCTTTTTGGAACACGCTCCAACGGGATTGTGGCCAACAATCCCCGCGATGGTCACCATAGCTGCCCCGACCCTATAGTTCCTCAGCCGCCTCCAGCTAACCCTGATGGTGAAGCCCTTGGAGAAGCCTCGGTATCCACAAGGCACGCCCGCTTAGATATAAACGAGGTAGATTAAATCACTCGAGTAGCGCCGAGTCGTAGTAGGGCCACGCCCTGTTATTATGTGAGCCTGTATCGCCATATTTAAATGATGTCTGCTTGTGTGCCATTATTTTTTTATAGTAGCCATGCATAAGTATGTTGGTATACGATTGCATTTTTTTCCGGGCGTAACTTCCAAAAACCACCAACCAACGACTCCCACAGATAATACGTCACTTTTGCGAGACGTGTGTATCTGTAGCATTGACCCCGACCCCCATAAAGCAGAACCGACAAAATAGTCGCCCCTCGCCGTGATTTAATAACCCAGCCCAGTTGCTATATAAAAGGCTACCTCGTGACCTTGCCAAGCATCCCTCACCTTGAGCACCACTCTCACAGCCATTTCTTTTGCCATGCCGAGCCCTAATATTTATCTAAGGACTCCAGATGCCACCCCAGGTAGTTTTGTTAAGATATTGCAGGACTTTACCTGCAATATGTAACACCCCAAAAATTTAGCAATGTTTTATTAAATAAAATTTGGCCAGTAGATTAAAATTTTGCCTTTTGCTATATGTTCCTTGGTTTTCAGAACCATTCTTGTTCTATTATGCTGGAATTTTTACCCCTAGCAAAAATCTTTCCAGCTAATGCTAGATTCTCTTATGCACCCCCCTTTAAAAAAACTTTGCTTTTATCAGCAGGTTTAATTATATATTGGTCTTACTAATTCCCTTCTCTATAAAAATGATTAACCCTAGTTTTAAGGTCTCTTTTGTACTGCAACCACTTGATAAATTTATTTATAATTTCAACCAAAAATTGGAGATGTCAAGTGATGCTATTAGATCACTTTTATGCAAGAATAAAATTATTTCATTTAATTTTTTGAGCACCTCAGCATGTTTGCCAATCTGGTTCAGTAGGCCAGATTGCACTACAACCCCTTTAAATATTCCTTTGATGCTTCCACCAAAATTTGTGGGATGTTCATAGGAGTATGTTAATCAACTTTATGCAAAAACCCATCTTGGTCCTTTCGAAGATTTGAGTGAAACAACCTCTTCTCCATTCTGGTTCAGTTTGGTGATTTGCACTGTAACCCTAGTCTATTTTGCTCCAGTGCCTTTGAGCTTCCTCATGCTTATAGTCTCTCTTGCAAAACCCTTAAGTCTAGAAGAGTGGGCCTATTGGGATAGTTTTGGTTCATGGAACAGTGCTCTGCATTTTCTGTCTAGAACTGAAATCTTGCAAAACGTGCACTAACAAGTTTCTGCTTTTGATGAACTAACCTCACCATCTTCTTACTCATCTAAGGAGACATCCATCTAGTAAGTTTGGCCACCCCAAGAGCTTGCTAGATGCCACTGGCATTTTGTCGAACATCCTGAGTGCATGACCATATTTGGCTTAGCTTCTGGTTCATATTATGAACTTGATCCCCTGGCTAAACCAACATGTCCCATGAGTTTGTCCCAACCTTTAGCCTAACCCTGCTGACCCCCTTGCGGTTTGGAGCTCCCTAGCACACATTGGCATATCGCCGAGCACGTTGTGTGCGTGCTCTGGGCGCGCCCAGAGCGCGCGTTTTGCACGTGTGTGCGCTTGGGTCGTCGTGTCGCGCCCCTGGCCCCCAGCTCACCTGCGAAGCCACGCCTGGCCTTATCCCCACCCAGGAACACGCCAAGCTCTCCCTGGGACACCACAACACCGCCGTCGGGGAACTTTTGGTGGCACGCCGGCGCTCACAACGGCTTTCTTCCACGGTCGGCGCCGCCCAAGCCAAGCACGCTCGCCAGTTGCCCCCTGGAGCAGTGAGAGCTCATCCGCAGGCCCGTCCGCTAGCTTTTGTCGCCGCCACGTCCCCCTGTTGCTACAGAACGGCGGTCGCCGACGAGCTTATCCCCTGCCGCCACTGAACCGCCATGGCTCGCCTATTTAAAGGTGCCCGAACCTCCCCGCAGCATCAGACCCTCACTAGGCACCCCGCAGAGCAGCCCCGTGGCAGCCATTCGCCCCCGGGAAGCTTCCTTTTTCATCTCCCGCGAACACGGCCACCGTCTCTGCCTCGAGCAATCCGGCGCCACCAGGGCCTCCCCCCGCCCGTCCAGCACCACCGTCGCCTTCCCCTCGACCTTGCGGAGCTGCCCAACCCCTCGAACACGACCAAAACCCACCGCAACATGAATCCCCATTTACGCCCGAAGCCTCCTCCGCCGTGGAGCTCGCCGCCGGCGATTCCCTCCGTCCCCTCCGACCAGCCGACTACCAGGAGGACCGCCAAGGAGTGGCGGATCCATTCCCGCACCCCGTAACCCTCAAGGAGCCTCCATCCGCCGGCGACGATCGCCGGAGCCCCGCCTCCATTCGGGCAAAGGAAGAGAAGGGGGGAAAGACTGGTCAAACCTGACTAGTGGGCCCCCTGGACCCACTATCAGTGACCCAGCCTCGCACCCACGCGTGCATAAGTGGAGGCGCAAACCCCAGAGTACGTCTCCACTATTTCGAAAGCGTATTCGCAGCCGAAACGTTTTCTTTTCTGTTTAATTTAAAAATCAGATTTTGACCAAACTTTGACTGGCTTTAACTTTTATACTACAGCTCCAAATGATTTGATTCTTTTTCTGTTGTCTCCCAAAAATTGTCTAGTTTATTTTCATATTTATATGAAAAATTTCTAGACAACTTTTTGGGGGTGTTCTAAGTCTATGTATTGATTTCCTTTTATTTCTTTTAGGATTTTTGAAGAGGGAGAAAACTTCCAAAATTCTTGGAATGCTTTTCTCCTCCCCTCTACTTGAAGGCAAGCATCTTGAACCCCTTTTGATACATGTTGTGTGTTGCTTGCTATGGCCCAAGAACTCCATTGATATGAAAAAATGGAGCATCATTATTTCATGTGGAAATCATACTCTTGCATATCGACATGTGGTGAATAAACCTTTTCAGTCATGTATGTGATATTGGTGACAGCCATCACTCCTCATGCCACATATGCCTAGTGATAGTTCGGACAGAGTCCGAAGGAAGGTGGTGTTTCGGTGAACCGACCACGTGACTGACATCTCGTGTGATGAGGATGTGCATTGAGGCAGCATGTAGCATGAGGGGTGTGACCCTGTCAGGGAACTGTGAGATCATTGTGGCACTAACCATGCAGAGAATATATAAACCTCCTGAGTCGACCATAGATCGAGTCTTGCTCCGGTAACCCCCATCCTTGTTTCGTGCTACCACGTGTCCCTACTTCAGGTAGGGTGCGGTTCAGTAAATCTGTCGACCCCTGTTCTATCACACACCGTACAGAGAGGCCACAGTGGAAGATACCGGCTGCATCCGCTAGGCAGGCCACCTGGTCCGGGGGCATGGGTGTTTCGGTTGTAGCCGAAGGGGATAGCTTCCCCAGTTTTCATGCGCGTTAGAAATTTTTGTGATCCCATGCTAGTCGAGGTTGTAGCCTCCCCACTTAGAGTTTGGCTTAACTAGTGTCGTGGGTGATTCTAGACACCGGTAAGTTAGGCTGGTGTGTGCAGTCAGGTGAGTCTTCAAATTAAAAGGCCGTAGGCGGAATTAGTCCAGCGGGGCTATAGAAAATCTGTTATTCGTGTGTAAAGAGTACACCCTCTGCAGAGATATAAAACATATTCGAATAGCCGTGTCCATGGTTAAGGACTACAGTCTGGGATGGGTCGAGTGTCGGTCTTAGCGTCGGTCTTCGGAGGAGAAACCTATTAAACCAAAACATTATTTAAGACCTGTGACAGGTAGTGATTGTGATTCATCATTATTATGGACTAACCTTTCATCTTATTTGAGACAAGGAGTATCCTTGGGACGGTTCTACCTCTCGGATATTCACTGTTATTTATTTGCTTTACAAGCCCTTTCTGTGATGTCGCTCAGACGTCCGACTGTGGCATTATTCTTATTTATAAGCCCTTTCTGTGATGTCGCTCAGACGTCCGACTATGGCATTCTTTTTATTTACTAAGCCCTTTCTGTGATGTCGCTCAGACGTCCGACTGTGGCATTTTTCTTATTTATAAGCCCTTTCTGTGATGTCGCTCAGACGTCCGACTGTGGCATTCTTTTTATTCACTAAGACCTTTCTGTGATGTCGCTCAGACGTCCGACTGTGGCATTTTTCTTATTTATAAGCCCTTTCTGTGATGTCGCTCAGACGTCCAACTGTGGCATTCTTTTTTTACTAAGTCCTTTTCGTGGTGTCGCTCCGACGCCCGACAGCGGCATGTTTTCGTTCTCTTTTATTTTTTATTCTGTTTATATCTCCCTGAATGCATATGCATAGTCTTATATATTCATACAAACGAACTGCATGCATCACGAACGGTTATATCAAATTTAACATCGTGTTTTTTAAGATATTTGCGAGCATGATTTTATTTCACCCATGCTAAAAATGTTTGCGAGTACATTCAATGTACTCACTGGCTTGTCCCTGGCTATTGTCTTGGCCAGATTCCTTGCGTGGGAAGGAACGACGTGATGCCACCCCGGAGCTTACACGATTGGAGTTAGCAGCCCCGCGAAGATAGGTGTTATCCCGGTCAGCCATTCCTGTGGGAAGTGGAGTCCCATAGTCACCGACGATCCACAAAACGCTTCCGCCATCAATCACTAAAAAGCTTGCGTTGTACTCTCAAGCCAGAATGGTCTTGTACTACATAGTCTGCTCCTTGCTTGGAGTTTCTGTAACCAGTTGATGCCTCATCAGCTAACAGTAATCCTGGGGCTGGTGAGCACAAGGGCCAAATTTTTTGGGAATTTAATACCCCGAAATTCTGGTCCTGACACAGTACCATGAGTGCTACCCGTCCACCCCAGTACGAGTTGCTCAAATCGAGGATCACACCATCCACCTCGAAATATTGGGCAGTAGTGCACATCCCTCCCGCAAATCCAAACCAAGACCCAACGGAAGTCTCCTTCGTGGGAAAATCTATGCCAACTCTGCAGATGGCCGTAGAAGCTGATGCGTATGAAGCGCTTGCTCGCCTTCGATTCGCGGTGCCCTATGCCAGCGAACGGGGGTATTATTACTTCCCGAGCCGTGCAGCACCTGGAGAAGCAGCATCTTTTCCTGATGGACGAATTGAGAGAGACCCATTACTAGCCAACCTTGCCCAGTATGTCATCGCTCAAGAGCGTTTGACCCAGCGAGTAATGGGTTATCTCCAGAGCCTCACCGATTTAAATCCTCGGATTGCCATCGGCAGACCACTGAGGCCCGGACAGGAAAGACGCATTCATCGACTAGTGAATCCGCTTCATCCAATAGAAGAAGAGTGTGCCCCAGTACCAGAGACGTTTTCCCAGGACCCTTTCTATTTACCGTTTTCATTTTAGACGTCATTGCTATGTTTGTTGTCCCAGCATTTATTTATGAGTTGCAACTTATGCGTGTTATCCTGAATTTGTGCGATGAATTAAATATTTGGTTTCAATTAATGGGAGTAGTTTTTACTGCTGATAATTTTTTTTATTAACTAAATTCACTCTTGGTAAATCCTGGAGTGAGATGTTGTTTTTGCCTGAGTTGTTGCAACATATATCTCTGCATGACATAGATTTTCATGCAGCACCGCAACAGCAGACTCACAATTCAAGCCACTCGACCACGTACTCTAATTGCAAAACCACGTACCCATGTTGCACCTAACTGGTCAGCTCCCTAGCACACCACAATCTCTGAAGGAGAAATTTGGGGGTAATTATTCGGGTACAAGTTGCCTACAGCACGCCGTTAGCACCCGACACCAACACCTAATCCTCATGATTGCCACCACCGTGAAGAGCTAGCACTCGAGCAGCAGCATCATGACGATCATCGAGGATCATCGCGCACAAGAGCGCGGAGAACCCCAGCAATGCCGCCAACCCTCCGCACACCAGTATCATCCACCAGTCTGGGATCACCTCCGCCATTAGAGCCTTGTCCCGAGCTCTTGCAAACAGAAATGGAGAAGGGGGAAGGAGAACGAAAAGCGAGGCCATGTGTGAGGAAGAAGAAAGGAGCACCACGGTCATTTTATAGCTCAAGATCGGTGTACGGTGGGCGACGTCCACCAGCGCCGCTCGTCGCTCGATCGCTGGTGTTCGGAGGCGAATCCGCGAGCAGTGCCGACAGCGCACTGGCCCGCGAGGTGAGTGCTCGCTGCACCAGCAGCTAGCACGCCGTGCACTACCGTAGTACGGCCTAGATGTCCTACGCCGCCGGTGGAGAAAGCACGGGAAAGCGCGCGGGAGAGAGGAAGAAGATAGAGCCAGAGGTAGAAGAAGAGACTGACAGTGGGCCCCGGGTCCACCTGTCAGCTAGAGTGAGCACTGTGCTCTCGGGTGCGACCTGCGTATTTTTTTAGAATTTAGATATTTTATTCTAAATTCACTGTAACCAAAAGTAGAACTATCTCATCTTCCCCACCCGTATATTTTTCCACGCAGCGCCAGTATTCCACACTGTAGTTTTACACCACTTATTGCCCACTCACTGTAGCCACATTTTATTGCATGAGTAGGATGGTTATTTCTGGTGATAACACTTTGAGGTAGTAGGAGTAATTCTTTTCATGAAAACCTTTAGCAAATATCGAGGACGAGATTTTTCTTAATGGGGGTAGTGTTGTAACACCCCAAAAAATTTAAACATGATTTGTTTATTAAAATTTTGCCAGGAAATTAAGATTTTCATCTTCTGGGTTTTCCTTGATTTCAGAACCACTCCCTTCTTTGATATTATGGAATTTTTACCCCAAGTGAAAACTTTTCAAATATATTATTGGACTTGTTTGGCCTCTCAAGAAAAACATTTCTATTATCAGTGGATTTATTTGCATAACTATTCCTCTCTGAGCATTATTCCTTAAAGTGATTTTCATTAGTTTTAGAGCTCTATTTGCACTACAACCATTTGATAAATTCATTTAAAAATCCCACCAAAATTTGGGGATGTTAGTAGTGGTGTATAATTCATCTTTATGCAAAAACACATTGGTGTTCTTTGAAAAATTTGAGAAAACCATCCTCTTTTGCTCTCTGGTCCAATTTGGCATTTTCTACTACAACCATGTGTTAACTTGTCCTTTTAACCATGATCTTTTCCCTACTTTTAGACCACTCTATCAAAACCTTAAGTCCAAGAGATTGGACCCATTGGAACATTTTTGGCCCATGCAATAATGCCATCTGCCTTATGTCCAGAACTGAAGCTTTGCAAAACTTACACTAGCATGTTTCTGGTTTTGCCCAGATGAACTTGCCATCATCACCTACACCTAGAGAGACACTGATTTGGAGTTTTTGCCCACCCCAAGAGTTGCCTTGATGCTCATGGCATTCTGTCAAACACCTTGGGTGGATGGCCAATTTTTGCATGATTTTGGGTTTGCATTGCAAGCTTGATCCACTGACCCAACAACCTTGTCCACTAAACTCCTAGATGCCTCTAACCTAGGTCTGTTGATTTGCTTCGGCAATCAAGCTAGTTTTGGCGCTCTGCTATTTCGTCGAACAGTTGTCGTGCGTGCTCTGGGCGCGGCCAGAGCGCGTGTTTTGCACGTGCGTGCACACGAGTCGCCGCGTTCCACTGCCGCCTCCCCGCGCTCGTTCTGGTACCTCCTCCCTTGCAGCCAACGCGCCCCGACCCCCCCTCATCGCAGAGCCACACTGGCGCCCTATAGCGCCGCCGTCAGAGTTTCCTTGGCAGCACGCCGGCAACCATAGTGCGCCCCTGCCATGGACGGTGCTGCCCAATCCACAGCCGCGTGCCAGCTGCCCCCTGGAGCGGCTCAAGCTTATCCTTGAGCCCGTCCGCTAGCGCTTGTCGCCCACGTCGCCCTGCAAGCTACAACGAGGTGGTTCGCCGATCTTATCTCCGGCCGCCGTGGAACTGACCTAGCCACGCTATAAATAGGAGCCCCCGAGCTCGTCCAAGCACTCAGGCGACCTCAAGCCACCTCTCTAGAACTCCCGCGGCCAGCAATCGATGGGGGAAAGCTGTCTTCCTCGTCTCTGGCCAGTTCGGCCGCCACCGCACTCCACCTCCGTTCGCCATGAGCAGGCCCTCTCCCGGCCATCCAGCGCCACCACCCGACTCCCCTTGAACGTGTGGAGCTACCCAAACCCTCAACTTCGACCAGGCACCACCGTAGCCAAGACCCCCAAATCCACCCGAAGCCACCTTCGCCGCGGAGCTCGCCGCCGGCGATTTCCTACACCCCCGCCAACCAAACAACCACCGGGAGGACCACCCCAGACTGGTGGATCCATACCCGCCCTCAGAACACCGCGAGGAGGTGTGGCTTGTCGACGACGATCGCCGGAACCCCCACCCCGCTCGGACAGAGGAGGAAGGAGGCGCGGGCGACTGGTCAAACCTGACCAGTTTGCCCGAGGGACCCACTTTCAGCGACCCGAGCCGGACCGCGCTGGTTTAAGTGGAGGCGTAAACCCCTGAAGTACGTCTCCTCTGCCTCGGAAGCGTATTCTCCCCAAAACGTTTTCTTTTTCTGGTTTTATTTAAAAACAGAATGTTGACTAAACTTTGACTGTCTATAACTTTTTAAATATAAGTCCAAATGAATTGATTCTTTTTCTGTTGTTTCTCAAATTTGGTCCAGTTTATTTTCATATTTATTTGAAAAATTTCCAAACAACTTTTTTGTACTGTTTTGAAACAATGTGTTGATTTCAAATATTCTTAAATAGGATTTTTGAAGAGGGAAGAAACTTTATAAAGTTTTGGGAATGCACCCTGCCTCTCCAACACTTGAAGGCAAGCATTTAGAACCCTGGCCTAATACTTGTTGTGTGTTGTTTGATACGATTACAACACCACCTTGACACGGAGTTTCGTTAATTTTATGAGATGATGTGATCATGCTCATGGGTGCATGATGAAGTTTCCTTGCTGTTGGAAATTAATATACTTGTGATAGTAATCACCCCCGTCTACCTTTCATGCCTACTGGAAGGAATCGGGGAGAGTCTCTGTCTTGGGTAGACACGAGCTCGTTACTGATATTTCGTTGAGACGAGTATAGTCAGTAAGGCATGATAAGGTATGGTGAATGATGATTATGTCTGTTAGTGTGGATCATATTTGTTATGCTAATCATGCAGGTGATGTTTTAACCTCCTGAGTCGACCATAGATCGAGTCTTGTTCCAGTAACCCCCATACATGTTTCGTACTACCACTTGTCTCTGCCATAAGCAGGGTACGGTTCAGTAAGTTGTCAACCCCTTTCTAGCACACACCGTACAGAGAAGCCATGGTGGAAGATACCGGCTACATCCGGTAGGCATGCCACCTGGTCCGGGGGCATGGGTGTTTCCGGTTGGGACCTAGAGGGGGCACCCCTTAGTAGCGCGCGGTATAAATTTGATCCCATGCTAATTGAGGTTGTAGCCTCCCCACTCAGAGTTTTGCTTAACAGGTGTCGTGGGTGAGTTAGGCTGGTGTGTGTGGTCAGGTGTGTTTTCAAATTAAA
Organism: Secale cereale; assembly: GCA_902687465.1. Classification (NCBI taxonomy): domain Eukaryota; kingdom Viridiplantae; phylum Streptophyta; class Magnoliopsida; order Poales; family Poaceae; genus Secale; species Secale cereale. The sequence continues at coordinate 404,995,315 of LR738714.1, read as the reverse complement.
GACCGTAGACGGAATTAGTCTCGATGGACTAAAGGAACCCGTTGCTAGTGGGTAAAGGGTACACCCTCTGCAGAGATTAAATCTATTCAAATAGCCGTGTCCATGGGTAAGGACTACAGTCTGGGATGGGTCAAGTGTCGGTATTCGGAGGAAAGATTGCTAAACCAAAACATGGATCATGACTTGTGACTTATGATGATTATTGTTATTATTATTATGGACTAACCATTTAGATTATTTGAGTTATTGAGTATCCCTGGGACGGTTCTACCTCCTGGACATTCACTATAATTATTTTATTTATAAGCCCTTTATGTGGTGTCGCTCAGACGCCCGACTGTGGCATGCTTGTTATTTCTTTTATTTATAAGCCCTTTATGTGGTGTCGCTCAGACGCCCGACTGTGGCATGCTTGTTATTTCTTTTATTTATAAGCCCTTTATGTGACGTCTCTTAGACGCCCGACTGTGGCATTCTTGTTATTTCTTTTATTTGTAAGCCCTTTATGTGACGTCGCTCAGACGCCCGACTGTGGCATACTTGTTATTTCTTTTATTTATAAGCCCCTTATGTGGTGTCGCTCACACGCCCGACTATGGCATGCTTGTCATTTCTTTTATTTATAAGCCCTTTATGTGACGTCGCTCAGACGCCCGACTGTGGAATGCTTGTTATTTCTTTTATTTATAAGCCCTTTTTGTGACGTCGCTCAGACGCCCGACTGAGGCATGCTTGATTTTAATTTTTTTCTCCCTGATTGCATATTCATGTTTTATATGAATAACCTGCTTGGATCGTGGAGTATTATTTCGTGACTGACGTAGTGATCATCGAATATTTCCAAGCATGATTATCTTTTGTTATATTGTACATGTCTTCATAATGTTTGCGAGTACATTCAAGGTTCTCACTGGCTTGTCCCTGTCTATTGTCTTGGCCAGATTTCTTACATGGAGAGGAGCGTTGCGATGACAGCCCCGGAACCTACTCAATGGTGATAGCAGCCTCGCGAAGATAGGAGTTATCCTGGTCAGCTGTTCTTGTGGGAAATGGAGTCCCATGGCCACTGATGTAACACAAACCGCTTCCGCCATCAGCCAATAGAAACCTTGTGTTGTACTCATAGGCCAGAATGGTCTTGTACTGCATATTTTGTACCTTGCCTGGAATTTCTGTATCAAGTTGGTGTCTCATCAACTAACAGTAATCCTGGGGCTGGTGAGCACAAAGCCATTTTCTGGGAAAGTTATCCTGAAAATCCAGTCCTGACATCGGGCCCTCCTCTGCCCCGCGACCCACACTCCTCCCCGGCGGCCGTGTCTCCCCGGAACGGGCGCGGCAAGCCCCGCCACAGCCGCCCGTGCCCTCCCCTTGGCCGGAGCTGGCTTGGGCCGACCGGCCCCATCGCCGCTTCCTCCCCTGCCGCCCTGCTCTATTTCACGGGAGCACATGCACGAGGAGGAAGAAGACGCCCGATCGCCCCCGCCCCCTGCGCCTGGGACCCACGCGCTAGTGGCCCAGCGCCCTGCCACCGTGGATAAGTGGAAACGTACTCCCTGGAGTACGCTTCCTTTTAAGTAAGTGTATTCTTATTTTGCTTTCAGCCTAGAATACGTTTTCTTACACAGAAAGCGTATTTTCTTATACGCGCTTCTGCCTTATCCACTTAGGGACCTGTTTGCTAAAGAAATATTCAGAGATTGGTCCCTCTCCTTCAACACCACATATCTTCGCGACCGTAACTCTGATTCAGGTGAAACCAACACTCACGTCATCGTCTCGTCGAGCCCGCTCTGTTGTTATCATTTTCACCATGTGTTAACATTCCGAAAATGACCATTATGCCCTTGCCTCTAATCAGCCCCCTCCAAGAGAGTACACGTTCGGTGTTTCATTCCGCAGCTTCACCACACTTCTTCCCGGAGTGTCCGTCACCCCCAGGCAAGCCACAACAACCACTTGCATGATAGTCATGCAGTATCCATGGTTTCTACTTGAATATTTAAAAAAAGTTTGCCGTTATCTGTCCGCTTGATTGCTACTGCTGTCGTTGTTTCGGTTATGCTCATGGTTTCATGTTCACTGTCATGCTATGATCTGATGCTTCTTGTTATCGTGTACTACTTGTTAATATCTTGTTTGCATGTTATGCTTGGTAGTAGAATACATTCTGGTATTAGTGATGTTTACCTTAATGCATGCTTGTTGTCTGTCAAGTATCATGGATATGCATGTCCCATTGCAACTAGTGGTTACATGCTTACCTGGTAATGTTCTTGCTATGTTCTTGCATGGTATTTATTTATGATGCTAGTAGTCATGCATGTCATGAGTAGCGTTATACTTGGGATATTTATGCTAGTCAGTATGCCATGCTCATTTGGATATATGCTTCATTGTGGTTATGCTCGATGATTAGGTTGCACCTCCATGCCCATGGTGATATCATGCTAATGCATTGTAGTTGCATCATGTTATTTTAATATGGCTCAGCATCACTTGCATTCAAGTTTAAACGGACTTAAAATGAATTTGAACAACTGTTGGCTGAGTCATGGTGCCATCAAATCGAGCTGACCAGTGCAGCCACACTTGCCTTTGTGGGAAGGCCCTAACTGGGTCTACTGTCATGCCTCTCGCCGGTGCCTCCAACGAGGGAAGGTTATGGGCGCGCGCTACCCTGATCAGGTAGGCGAACATAAGACTTGTGTGCCTGTTGTTGTTATTCTGAGCTCGGGTCCCCGTTTGGGACCCTTTGGCCACGACGGTGGTCGTTGTGTCTTTGGTAGACACGAGGCCACCCAGGACTAGCCCAGGGGGGAGTGAGTCGGAGTGGCCGGGAGAGTCTTATGGCAGTAGGACGGTTTTGTCGAAACGATGTTGGTCCACCCGAATGAGAGTGCGAGGCCATGGGTTCTGTGGTGTGGCTAAAGTGCGCTACCTCTACAGAGCGTGTGTGTACAAATATATCGATAGCCGTTCCCGTGGATAAGGGCCCAGTTCGTGGTGGTCACACTATGAGTCAGCAGTAACAATAAAAATGTGCTTAATAACAACCCTGGTTTGATGATGAGGAAGATGTTGGATGTGATCGTGAGATGATCACGATGGTATCAAGGATACCGAGTTGTTGGATGTGATCGTGAGATGATCACGGTGGTATCAAGGATACCGATTTGTTGGATATTTGTGATGCTATGTGAGAGTCAATGGTAAAGGTCAAGCTCTTTGTGGTCAGTTAATGATTACTACGGTATTGTTTATACCAAGCTTGATTTGATCATGAGTTGATCGTGTGATGTCCGTGTTGGTAAGTTTGTGCATGTGAGGGTAACGAGGTAACCCGAGCTGAGTAAGTTGGTGCATGTTAGTATCATCATGTTGCATCGAGTATCGTCATGTTCGTATGTTCATGCTATGCTTGTTCTAGTTGTATCATGTTCAGTTGTGCATGCCATGTTGTTCTGTTAGTATCATGTTCATGATTAAATTAACCTGTAATTGCCATGCTGTTGTTTGTCTTGAATGCTTCTGGTTATTGTGAGCTTGCAAGTACATTCAATGTACTGACCTGGCATGTCATGCCAGTTTGCAGGTCGTGCTTGGATTGCTTGCTTGTTTTGGTGTGGTTCCTATGTTCGCGAGCTAGGACAAACGTTCCAGCCAGAGTCCCTGCGGATTGGAGTCCATCATCGTCGTTCGTTGTTCCGCTGCCAGTAGAGTTTTCGCTGCCTCGAGTTGTTATGCTGCTTGCATAGAGCAACTGTGGTTGGCGTAGTGTCGTCGTGCTGGTGTTATTCATTGTAATATCGTAGACATTGTATCCATATTCGTGTTGTAACAGACAGCTGGTTTGTTCTATGCTAAGCAGTTCCGTATTCCAGAAGACTTCACCTCGATCTCTGGGCTGGAATACGGGGTGTTCTGGTTTCTCTGAGCCGGGGTGCCACAGCACCGCAACCCCGTCGCTGACCCCAGCTCGCTCGACGTCCCACGGCCGTCGTGGACCCGTGGACACACAGGCTGTGCTGCTCATGGTGTAATGCCCAGGATGGGACTATACCTCCTACGTGTCGAGGCACAACTTAAAGGTATAAGCCCATCCTAGAATGATCTCAAGTTTGGTATCTTTGCACAACTCATGTAAAAGAGGGATTAAATTGCAAAAGGAGATAGTTGGCTTACACTCGCCACTTCACACAATACATTACATAAGCAAGACATCATTCAAAACATCACAACCCGACTACGGGTGAAGATCCAAAAGAAAGATACCAAAACAACATAAAACCACAGGTCAGGATCGAATCCTAGTAGAAACCACTACTGACTATCGAAACGACACAAGCATAAAAGAAACACACGGGCAACCCGGAACATCTGGAATCTTCTGGAATCTTCTGGGACGTCGGTCTCGGGCGTCACAACTCTCCCACACTAACAGAGGATCTCGACCCGAGATCCTGGAGATATCACCGGGTAAAACGGAAGAGGAAGAGGTAAAACAAAGTTGCTTCTTTGACAGACGAGTGAAACCAAAGAACGTTGAGAGGTTAAACAAGTTGAAAGAAAGAATGCAACGGAGATGAACGAAGATGAAACACTCCGTTAGAAAATACGAACAAGGAGCATTATGAGAACCTTGTAGGTTGAAAGACATGAAGCAAGAGCTTACGAACCAAAAGAATAAGAAACCGCAATGGCATAGCCAAGGAATAAGAATGACAGAATTTGGACAGCACTCCGTCTGAAAATGGAAGGAATTAACAAGAACTTGAGAAGATGGAATGATACTTGATGAAAACAACAACACACAGCCTCCGGAACAATAGAAAAAAAGGCACAAGAGGTAAGAAAAGATTCAGACAGCACTTCGGTTAAAAAGATAGGCAAACTTGATAAGATGAGAGAACTTGAATGAAGAATACAACACTCTGGTTAAATAGATAAACAAGGAAAAGAACATGATCTTGATAAAAACGAGATGATGGTCAAGAGAGAGCAATATCACAATATCTCCGGAATGAAAGAATAGCATATAGATCAATGAAAGAAATGAACGGAGAAGAAAATGACACTTCTCTCAAAATTGAATTAAAAAATCCTCCTTACGGGAGAAGGGTTGAAAAGATCTCCTGAACACGGAAAAATGATGGGTTTAAATATCTCATACTTGATAACTCGTAAAACATGAAGGAATTGTCAAGAATGACATAACACCATCTGAAAGGAGAAGGTTGAAGGATTGCAATTGGAAAGCATGATGAAGAATGCTTGAGCTCGAACAGAATCTTGATGAAGACTGAGGATGAATTAAGTCTTGATGAACCACCATGAAGAACTCCGGTAATGAAAGCATGAGAAGTGAAAGATGAAAAGAATAGAATTCAAGGCCTGCGATGAATTAGATGGGGCTTGAAATGATGTAACTGAAATAGCTTGAAGCTCCGGAAACAAGATGAACAACTTAGAACCGAGAATATGATATGGTGAACAAGCTCCAGACAAAAGAATTAAATCACCTTGAAGGAATACGAATAAGAATTATGTCATGCATCTCCTTCACCAATTAAATTGATGACAACCAAGGATTTGGCATACTACTTATTCTCGTTGGAAAGAATTAAGAGAGATCTCGCACAAGCTTGGATAAATCTTCAACAAACCACCGGTAGGATTATGAAAAGAACGAGTGAATTATACGAAAACAAGGAAGAGTAAACTTGAAAGAACCACCGTAATAAAAAGGAGACGAACGAAGAGGCATCAATGAAGAATAGTTGTAGGACGAAGTTGAAAAACTGAGAACGAAGAAATATTCTGAAATGATGGCCTTCGGAGGAACACGAAGAAAGAATTCATGAAATGCTTCGGACGGTATAAAAGAATTCCTCATGATCAAACGATAATGAGGATGGCATGAAGCTAGAACCACGAATCTTCACGAGAACGGGCCAAGATTTAAGAGAAACACTTCTCCGATCTTCAAATGTTGAGAATGAAGACGAGAAATGCCATAAGAATTGTTGAGCACTCCGGAATGAAGAATTAAAAGGTTGAGCCAATGATGAACAAGAATTGAAAGCGATCTTGGAGAAGGCATGTGACTGATGGAAATCATTCTTACGTCACACTTTGAAAAGAATTCTCCGGAGAAAGAAGAGTCAGGTAAGATCCTGGGAAAAGACCGGTGGGTTAGGGCCCACTCAAAGAAATCACCATTGAAAAGATTGCTTGAGATATTGCACCGGTTGAATTAAATGGCTTGAATAAGATGACAATCCTCAAAATAGCTTGAAATGATTAAGAATGGAAACGCGGATCATCTGAGATATCTTCAACACTCCGGATATGGATAGGAGAGTTGAATGAATAAGAGAGCCTTCGGATAAGGATAGCAAGAGGAGAATGATTAATTGGTGCACCGGAATAAGAAAGCATTGTGAAATGAGGAAAAAGGATAAAATCAACACCGAAATCTTGAATTACATCCACCGGCAGAATATTAGAATTAAGAATGATGAACTTGAAGCTCTTGAGCATCTTCATGATAAATCACCGGATAAGAACATTGAAGGAAAAGAATGAAGAAACATCATATGAATGAAATGGATATTTCATTTGAGAATTTATGGAACCAAGAAGAAAAAGGGTGGGAGGGTGGGGAAAACAAGGACAACTTGAGATGAATGAAACAATACACTGTCAGATTTCTCAACGGTGTCCGTATGGAATAACTAGAAGAGACGGCACACCGGTTGAAAAGGATTAACACGACCATCTTGATGATCAAGAGGAATTAGCACTCCCATAGAAATATGAGAACATCGATTAAGAAAGGTATGGAATCAACACTTGACATCGAAGCAACTCGAATACCAGAATCAAAACAAGAACAAAGGATAGATATTTCGCAGCAGAATCTTCACAATATCATTCGAACAGAGGATTGAACGAATGAATTCCGTAGGTACATCAGCTTGCCGAGAAGCCACTTGGAGACAAAATGGAAATAGAAAGGAACAAGGAACAGATAGAACAAATACAAGATAGAAGCTTCGTTCGACATCTTCGTGCTGAAAGCTCATGGAACGTGTTACAAAAGGGTTTTGCAATCCCCGGATCAGCATAGCCAAGGACCCTTTAATATGCAACTCCCAATCAGAACAAGTCCATAAAACCACTTCACTCAATGTAGAACCCCAAACTTCATATCGAGCATCCGTTGGAAGAATGCCTAGAAACTACTAGATGAACCCACCTATAGATTTCCGAAAGTTTCCAGTTATGCAATCAGGTGTTGGGGATACACGGGAAGCACCGCGCAATCAACTCTAAACATACATCCAGGTGTATCCATCCTTCAACTCATAACCAGTCTTTCTCAGAAACTGTTTACCTCAGACCTTCGAAAAGCATCCACTATAACAAGCTATGGCAATACTCTCGAACTACCTCCCCAGTACTGGGTGATGTCGGGGTTATCTTGCCACTGGCCGTATAGGAGAGATTTTCGATGTCGGCCGTCTTAAGTATTTAGTACTGCCGCGATATACTTGTGACAACAATACCCCGAAGCTCAACTCCCCGGGAACAGGAGGCATCGAGAACAATATCCTTGTCACAAAAACATCGAAACAATCCCAGAATACTCACGAGATCCTAAAAAAAAATTTGTGCATTTTTGAAAGTAGAAGAGTCAAGAGTAGACGTCAGGAGTCCTCACCAGAGTGAAAAGAGATGAGAAGCAAAGAAATCCTACTCTCTGATATAATATAGGACTCAAAACATTTTCAAGTGTGTGCCTAGACTCAACCGTCAACGATTCGATCAATCAGTGGGGGCTTCTAGGTCGGAGAAGGCTCTGAATACCAACTTGTAATGCCCAGGATGGGACTATACCTCCTACGTGTCGAGGCACGACTTAAAGGTATAAGCCCATCCTAGAATGATCTCAAGTTTGGTATCTTTGCACAACTCATGTAAAAGAGGGATTAAATTGCAAAAGGAGATAGTTGGCTTACACTCGCCACTTCACACAATACATTACATAAGCAAGACATCATTCAAAACATCACAACCCGACTACGGGTGAAGATCCAAAAGAAAGATACCAAAACAACATAAAACCACAGGTCAGGATCGAATCCTAGTAGAAACCACTACTGACTATCGAAACGACACAAGCATAAAAGAAACACACGGGCAACCCGGAACATCTGGAATCTTCTGGAATCTTCTGGGACGTCGGTCTCGGGCGTCACACATGGCGTGCGAGCTCCTGTGCTACCGCCTCGTCGACGACCTCTATGAGGACTGGCTCGACCGCATCACCAAGCTCGTCAGCACCGCTGGAGGCTCTCCTGCCCTATCACTCTAGCTACCTTGCCCACCTCCCCATGCGGGCGACGTGACACATGAAGCGCCTCCGCCACCTCCGCATCAAGGCATCGTCCATGATCCAAGACACACGGCCCCGCGGCGCAACCCACCGCGCGGGGCACCCGCGCATGAAGAAGGAAGCTACCAAGAGATTTAGCGGCCTCAAGGAGGAGCGCCAGCACTCCTTCCACCACCGCGTCGAGACCGTGCGCCCCCTACCATAGTGGCGCGCGGGAACCAAGACCAAGCTCCGCCTCCGCAACAAGCTCTGGTATCAACAACAGGCTGCAAGGCCCTTGCCCCCGAGCTGCGCAACGTCAACTGGCCTGGGAAGTTCAAGCCCGACCTGCCTCCACACTACGACGGCACCCCCAACCCTGTTGAGTTCCTGCAGCTTTACAAGCTGAGCATCGAGGCATCCAACGGCGACGAGAAGATCATGGCGAACTGGTTCCCCATGGCTCTCAAGGACGGTGCACGCTCGTGGCTCCTGAACCTGCCCGCGTGATCGATCTCCTCCCGGGGTAAGATGCGCGAGCGGTTCATTGCCAATATCCAGGGCACCCGCGACCGCCCCCCCGGCCGTAGGTGACCTGCGGCGCATCAAGAAACAACCAAGAGAAACTCTGCATAAGTTCATCCAACATTTCAACAGCGTCTGGGTCAAGATCCCCAAGGTCACAGACGACGCCATCATCTCAGCGTTCTCCGATGGCATTCGCAATGTCAAGATGAAGGTGGAGCTCGCCATCCACGAAGATCAGTGCACGACCCTGGAGCTGTTCAACCTCGCGACCAAGTGTGCCAGAGCTGAGGAGGGGCGCCTCTCCCTCACCGAGCTCCCCACCGTTGATCGTGAAGAGAAGAAAGCCAAGGCCAAAGACGTGAAGCGCAAAGGGGTGGCTGTGCTCGCAGCCGAACCCGAAAAGAAGCGTGGCCACGACCACCCGGAGTCATCCAAGAGCAGCCGCCCATTCTGCGCCTTCCACAACGTGCACAGCCATAACACCAATGACTGTCAAGAGCTTAGGCCATCTACAATGGGCGCATCGGCCAACGCCACAAGCGCAGCGACGGGGGCTACGACCGTGGAGGAAGCCGGACCGGGGGAAGCTGGGACGACTGCGGCTCCCGTCAGGAGTGGCGTGATCAGCCTCGTGAGGACCGCTGGCACGATCAGCCTCGCGAGGGTAACTGGAGGGACTAGTCTCGCGAGGGTGCCTGGAGGGACAAGCCTCGCGAGGACCGTCCTCTCGGCAAGGCCGGCCTCCCTTCGCTGCCACCACCAAGGAGGAACTACGACCAAGACGAGGGGGCTGGGGGCTTCCAGGAGCCTCGTGCCATCACTTGTATCTTGGGCGGTGCGCATGCTCCAGCCTCTCAGCGCATCTTCAAGCAGTTCGCTAGAGAAGTAAACACAGGTCACCCCACGATAGAGGCCACGCAGCCACTCAGGTGGTGCAAGTGTGCCATCACCTTCTGCTCTGCTGATCAGCTTAAGGGCGCGGCAATCGCCGGCGCTCTCCTAATGCTCTGCTCACGTGTCATCACAAAGACCCTCATCGATGGTGGTGCAGGGCTCAACGTCCTCTCCGTCGACATGTTTGACCGTCTCCTAGTACGTTATGACCAGCTGCAATCCACCAGGCCTTTCTCCGGAGTGACTGACGGCTTCACCAGCCCAATCGGACAGATCCGGCTCCCCGTCACCTTCGGCACCCGCGACAACTACCACACCGAGCTCATCGACTTCGTCGTCTCTCACATCCGCCTCCCGTACAATGCCATCCTTGGGTATCCAACCCTTGCCAAGTTCATGGCAGTGACCCACCATGGCTACAACGTTCTCAAGATGCCAGGGAACCGAGACGTCATCACCATCTCTTGTGAACAAAAGAACGCGGTGTGCTCCCTCGAGCGTGCCTACCAGGCTGCGGCAGTCGAAGCCCCGACAACAAAGACACTATCTACCCCCTTAAGCTATCCCAAAGAAGAAGAAGCAGCTGCTCGCCCTGGATCCCCACGAATATGCAGCACCAGGCGGCCGTGCTTCAGGATCCGTGCCCATGGACGGGGCGCTGATACGTCTCCAACGTATCTATATTTTTTATTGTTCCATGCTATTATTTATGATGTCTTGGATGTTTAATGGGCTTTGTCATACACTTTTATATCATTTTTAGGACTAACCTACTAACCCAAAGGCGCGGTCCAGATTGTTGTTTTTTGCCTGTTTTGGGGTTTTGCAGAAAAGGAATATCAAACGGAGTCCAAACGGAATGAAACCTTTGGGAGAGATATTTTTGGAGAAAATCACGCACGGGAGACTTGAGAACCACGGAGTAGGGGCTATGAGGTGCCCACGAGGGTGGGGGCGCGCCCCCCTTCCCAGGGCACGCCCCCCTGCCTCGTGGACCCCTCGTTAGTCCCCCGATGTCCTCCTTCCTCCTATATTAGCCTACGTACCCCAAAACCATCAGGAACAGAGAGAAAACCCTAATTCCACCGCCGTAACCTTCTGGTCCCGTGAGATCCCATCTTGGAGCCTGTTCCGGAGCTCCGCCGAAGGGGGGATCCATCACGGAGTGCTTCTACATCATCATCATCGCCCTCACCATGAGTTGTGAGTAGCTTACCACAGACCTTCGGGTCCATATCTAGTATATAGATGGCTTCTTCTCTCTCTCTGGATCTCAATACAAAGTTCTCGTCGGTCTTCGAGGAGATGTATTCGATGTAATATCTTTTTGCGGTGTGTTTGTCGAGATCCGATGAATTGTGAGTTTATGATCAAGATTATCTATGAGAAATATTTGGTCCTTTTGGCCTACTAGATCTATAGTTCTTGCAATGGGAGAAGTGCTTGGCTTTGGGTTCAATCTTGCGGTGTCCTTTCCCAGTGACAGCAGAGGCAGCAAGGACGTATTGTATTGCTTCCATCGAGGATAAAAAGATGGGGTTTATATCATATTGCTTGATTTTATCCCTCTACATCATGTCATCTTGCTTAAGGCGTTACTCTGTTCTTATGAACTCAATACACTAGATGCATGCTGGATAGCGGTCGATGTGTGGAGTAATAGTAGTAGATGCAGGCAGAAGTCGGTCTACTTGTCTCGGACGTGATGCCTTTATACAATGATCATGCCTAGATAGTCTCATAATTATTTGCTTTTCTATCAATTGCTCGACAGTAATTTGTTTACCCGCCGTAGAATATCGCTATCATGAGAGAAGCCACTAGAGAACACTATGGCCCCCGGGTCTATTCTCAACATATCAATCTACATCTACTTTACTTTTTCCGCTTTTACTTTCTATTCTTATAAACAAAAATACCAAAAATATAAACTATCAGATCTCACTTTCGTAAGTGACCATAAAGGGATTGACAACCCCTTATCGTGTTGGCTCCGAAGTTCTTATTTGTTTGTGAAGGTGCGAGGGACTCGTGTGTGGTATCCTACTAGATTTATACCTTGGTTCTCAAAAACCGAGGGAAATACTTACGCTACTGTGTTGCATATCCCTTTCCTCTTCGACGGAATACAACGCAAGCTCGAGAAGAAGCAGGCGCCTACCTCCCTCGCGTAGGAAGGCGCGCCCAGCGCCCCCCTCAGGCTTGGCTCGGGGGCTCTCCTCTGGAGGGCCTCAGACCTAGCCAATGTCTCGAGGGAGGCGCTCGGGCACCATGTGGGGGCGTGCTTCACCGCACGCTTCCCTTTGGAGGCCTCAAGGCGTGAGGCACCAAGCGCTCCGCAGTTCATCAACCAGACCATCGAAGACTTGCAGGTTCCAAGGCAATGCGGGGCGAGCGCCACCCGGCACCCCAGAGTGCAGCTGTCATCCCAGGCTCGGGCCACGGGTTGCACGTCTGCGTCAACGTCCCATGACTCAACAGGATGGCGTCTCAGGAGCTCTACTGGCCATCTTAGGTGGGCTGGTGCGAGGGTCCCCCTCACAGCTACGTTCGCATGACCTTTGGCTTGCCGAACCAGGCGGCCCTGCACCAGCGCCACAAGCGAGAAGTCCTGGCGGCTCGTGAGGCCAGGCATCAGGAGATCTTGGCGGATGTGGCCTCGGTTCTTCGCGAGCTCTCGGAGCCTCGCGAGCCCCTGGAGTCAAGCGGCTCATGAGGAGCGACATCTACAACGAGCGTCTTCAGCTACATCAACACCCCTCGAGTATCAATGCCAGGTGACTTTGTTTCAGTTTGTACATTTGGGGGCACCCCTCGGGCTGCATCATCCCTAAGTCGCACGGGCTTGCCCCTGCGACGTGTATCTCTTTTGAATCCTTAGCTTGCTCTGTTGGGGGCGCCTCTCAGGCTGCATCATCCCCAAGCCGCATGGGTCCGTCCCTGTGGCATGTATCTAAGCCATTTCACCCCTTTTACGTGAGTCTACTACATGCTTAAACCTTCCTGACACCAGATGCTTCGAATATCGTACACCTCAGCACCCCTCCAGCACGGGAGCTGAGCGCCATTTGTTTTTCGTCAAGATCAATCACATGAGAAGACTGGGCATGCCATCTGCGCTTGGATCCGTCCCTACAGCATTGACAAATCCAACGACTGAGCTCTGTCTGGCGGGCCAGCCCCGTTCACGTCACCTCCTGGGGTCGTTGGTTTCCGGCCTTCTCATGTGATCGCCTCAGGGAATTCATTCGGCGCATGTTACCTAACCATCTCGCAGGACC
>LR738714.1:404672495-404982128 GCA_902687465.1 Secale cereale | reverse complement strand
CCCCCGCAGCTACCAAGGACCAAGACCAGGCACAACCCGCCTTGAGGTAGGGCCTTGTGAGTCCCGCGCTGGCTCACGGGTGCCCAGACACACCTCGTCTACCCTGTCGTGCAAGCCACGTGTCTGGGCGGGGCTATACACGCCACAGGGGCTCCACTCAGAGGGATCCCTCACCCACGCACTAGTGGAAGCACCATGCTCCGCGCTGGTAGTCAACACGGTCGAGGAGGGGCTATGCTCATGCAAGTGCGGAAGCGCCATGCTCCGCGCTGGTGGTAAACAACCGAGGGTGGCCCCTTGGTCGCACCAACCTCGGGGAGCCGGCAGGCTCGGTGCCAAGCCTCATTCCAATGCCTCCCCTCGGGAGAGCCGCACAACGGGGATAGAGCAAGGGCCTACACATAGGTCACGCCTAGCGTACGCCCACCAAACAGGTATGAAGGTCTTTTCGTACGTCAAGGGGGACCCCTGAGCATAGCGTCTTAGTGGCACAACTGGCCACGTAACTCCTCACCCCTGGTCTTGTCCTGGTGATCCGGCCAAGCCAGCGGTGGCTGAGGTATGCGCGGGGTCAGGCCCTGCCGACACAGAACAACGAGGCCTATCTACGTATTCTCATCCAAAGGTCCGTTTGCATGTAAAGGGGGACTTCTGAGCATCACATCTCAGGAGCCTAATTGGCCACGTAGCCCATCACCCCCTGGTCTCGTCCTGGTGATCCGGATGAGCCAGCGCGGCTGAGGTATGCACGGGGTCGGGCCCTACCGACATAGAACACTAAGGCCTGGTTTCACGTCTCTTTCCCGAGGCCCGTTCATACGTCAAGGGGGAATCCTGAGCATCACATCTTAGGAGCCTAACTGGCCACGCAGCCCCTCACTCCCTGGCCTCGCCCTGGTGATCCGGACGAGCCAGCGGTGGCTGAGGTATGTGCGGGGTCGGGCTCTGCCGACATGGAACGGCAGGGCAGGTGGGAAGGAGGACGCGGAATCCTAGTAATTATTACAAGACATACTGTTCTTCAGATACCTAGGCATGAGTTTAAACACTTCCACGAGGCACGATGTCTGCTGCAGGAAGTAAGAACGGAGGAAAGTGACACCGGCGGGACTCATCTTCAGCCTTGGACACCATCGGCTGCCGCCGCGGGAGCAGTGTCGTCACCAGCAGGAGGCGCAGGATCGATGGCGAGGAACTTCTCCAGCGGGGCGTCCACGAGGTCCCTCATGGCTTCGACGGCGGACGCGCAACGCTCTTCATCCACGAGCTCGAGAAGGGCCCCGAGGTCAGTGCTTGGGTCACACAGATGGAGGTTGCAGAAGACGCGTGTCAAGGCCGAAGCAGAGAGTGAATGGGCCTCCCCTTCAACCATTTGGCCGATCATGTCGACCACTCCCTCAAGTGCCTTGACAAGTTGGGGCGGCAGCTCGGCGGGACCTTCCTCAGCATTCACGAGTGGCTCCTCCAGGCCCTTCCCATAAAGCTCTCGCAGGGCCTTGCGGGACTGCAGCTCGAGGGACTCAAAGACCACGCGGTCTCCGGCCAGAACCTATGCCTTGGCATCTAGCTGAGCCATCTTCGCCTCTACCTCACCCTTTAGCTTCTCCAGGCGGCCGCGCTCCGCGGCCTGCACTCGTGCCAGCAGCTCCAGCTCGGTGTCACGGCCGACGACCGCTTCCTCCCATGCCTTCAGATTCTCCTTGTGCGCCTTGAGCTGGTGGGCCTCAGCGGCTTGCTGGTCCCGAAGGTCTTCAGCTCGGCCTCCAGCTCCCGGCAACGTCCCTCCGCGGCCTTCGCATCCTTCAACGTTGCATCACGCTCTGCCGTGGCTACACCTGCGGCCCGTTCGCCTTCCTCGGAGGCTTTGGCGGCCTGGCTCTAGGCTGCACGGACTGCTGCATCAGACCGCAACCACCCTGAGATTAGCTCCAAACGCCCCGACGCCGGGCGGTGGTTAGGACCTTGGAAGTCATTGTGAAGCCGAGTCAACACAGAGATGGCCTTCTCCAGGACGTCGGGTGAAGTAGGGAGGCCGCTGCCCAGCAGCTCAGCGGAAGGAGGAGGACGCGGCCCTGGCACCAAGACTTGCAAGGAAACCGCATGTGAAGAAATAGGGGGATCCTGAGCCCTCAAAGCTCCAGAGGAAGGGCCGAGGGCTGGTGCCTCCGGAGCCGGTTTGACCACAGGGGCCACCTTCTCCTGACAAGACTCGGGACCTTGCGGGGGTGATCCGGCGGCTGCGGCAGGGACGCCATCCCCCCGCCCTAAGGGCGTCGCGACCGCAGTAGGCGGTTGAGCCACAGGGGTCACAACCGAATCTCTCCTCCTCTTCGACACTGACGATGGCCTAGTAGTGTAGAAGATAGGCATCAAGAAGCAGCAACGAATACAAGGACAAGGGTCAAGGCGAAGCGCTCATTGGTCCACGGCGGCATAACCCCTCACCCTCTTCTAGAGCACGAGGTCTGAGAGCCTTGAGGCAGTGGGATGGGCACATGAGCCCCAAAAGCAAATGGGGAGGCGACAGCCGAACTCGCCGCGGTGCCGGCCGCAGTCCAAGCAGAGGTACTACCTTAAAGAACTAGCGAGGACCGCCCCTTCTTCGGGATCCCGATCTGTGGCCTCTTTGGGGAGGAGCCCTTCGACCTTGTGGTGACCCTGGTGGGGCACAGTGGCTCCTCAGCTGGCCGCTCGCCGTCGTCGTCATCATCAGGAAGAACGCGGAGGAGCGCCGACTAGCATGGGGGAGAAGTCTCTCCCGCGCCTTCTTGGGTTGCCTCCGAGTCCGTCTTCCCCTGCCCTATGCCAGACTCACCGGAGAACAGCACCACCGAGGCCCTAGTGGACGCTGGCGGCAAGAGCCCGCGCTCGCTGAAGGCAGTCATAGTGGTAGCAATTTGATCCCCATCCGGGCGGCGATACAGAGGAAGATGGGAGTCAGGAGGGTACGATTGGTCCTCCGACACCAGAAGAAGGAGGATCTGACCCCGCTCCCCGTCGGGCAAGGCATCTGGGGGGAAGCGGAGGTCGTCGCCATCTTCCATAAGCCTCCACAGGGGGCGCGAGTTCACTTGGAGTGGAGTCAGCCGTCGCATCAGGAACTCCTTGTTAATCATGGCACCCGTCAGCTTCTCCGCCTTCGGGTCATCGGGCTTCAGGTCAGCCATCATCCTTGCCAGCAGCTGCTTAGCCCGGGGGTCACTGAGCTTCGCGTTGTTCCACCCGTCGTGGGACTATGGCACCTTTCTCGGCGGCATCAGCAGCCGGTGGGAGGTCTTCGCGTCCATGAGGATCCACTTGGTCCTGAAGCCCTCCACCTTATTCCCGGCTCTCGAGATTGCATTGGCCCCATTGGCCGCAACAAGGTTGGCGCACCCCGAGCACTGGCCCTCCTTGATCCGGAGTTAGAAGAAGTGTCGAAGCAATGACACAGATGACATGATTCCCACGAATGCCTCGTAGTAGAAGTCGAAGATGGAGAGAAGAAGGACGGAGTTGGGGTGAAGATGAAGAGCATGGAGATTATAATGGCGAAGGACGGCAAAAAAGAAGTCGGAGAAAGGGGAACTAGACCCGCGAGGACGCTGTGCTTGAAGAAAGGGTAAAAAGTGCTGCCTGGGGGCTTTGGCATGGCGGAGCCCGCCCGGAGCTCGGGCTCCTTCCCCTCATCGCCACCACCCGCTACCATCAAGGGCACGGTGGCGAATTTCTTCTCCTAGACCTTCTGCGCGCTCAAGGAAGGCTCAAACTTGGAGGGCGAGCAAGTGTCTTTCACCTTGACCAGCGCCATCGATTACGGGCTCAAGAGAGAAATTAGGCGGATCAGTAGACTCCCGACAGGAAGGAGAAGGGGATCTGGAGCAAGGCAAAGAAAGTTAAGAGAAAACCTAACAACACTCGCCAGCCTTTTGTCAGATTGGGCAGTTGCCGAGGCAGTGTGGGGAAGCGGAGGCGCCCATGTACAATCAAGTCACCACACGTCGACCGAGGCTGCAGGCGTTTGGGTACCCAGACTTGCCTGCCTGCGGCCCGTGGCGTGGCTCCATCAGCGGCCTGGTGCGGCTCAACTTCCTCAACTGCTACTCAAGACCCTCGCGAGGGGCCAAACCTCGCGAGGCGAGCAATAGCACGACCTCCCTGGGGGCAGTCTCTCTAGGCTGGCTCCCGAGGAACGGAGATATCTATGCAAGGAGCACCTCGCGAGGTTCACGTGATGTGAGCCATGACGACCAAGGCAGTGTGGGTGCCAGCGGGCGCAGAATGCCAGTTTCCTCTTTGGTGCTAAGAGGGCAAGCGCAGGCGCGGAGTCGCGAGGGATCAGGCAAAGGTTTCCATATTGGTGCAACAAGATCAAAGACCGTCAAGGCTGCAGAATGGAGGTCATCGTGAAGCACGGCGCGGCGTCACCACCAAAGCCTTTGGTAGGCGAAGACTACTTTTGTCAGGATAACTTGTACTAGCTGTTCCCCTTCAAATTTGGCCGTCGTGGGATCCCTTCCCGCCGATAATTGGGAAGAGGACCAAGGCCACTATAAATAGGACAGAGCCACCACCATAGAGGGGGGTCTGGAACATCTAATCCAGGAAATCTCATCTCGAGCTGATCCAAGCTGGTTAGGACCGGATCGATTCCACTCT
The DNA here is from genome assembly GCA_902687465.1 of Secale cereale. Lineage (NCBI taxonomy): Eukaryota > Viridiplantae > Streptophyta > Magnoliopsida > Poales > Poaceae > Secale > Secale cereale. The sequence continues at coordinate 404,977,490 of LR738714.1, read as the reverse complement.
ACTCACACCACAAGCTCGTCCGAGCCCAAGAACACCTCCCCTCCGGAGGCTGTTCATCCCTTGTACTAGTTCATCCTCAGCCGCACAAGGCAATCCACCACACACACTGGAGTAGGGTATTACACCACAAGGTGGCCCGAACTAGTATAATTCTCGGTGTCCCCTGTTCTTTGAGCACGATGAGCTAGGCCGCAGAATCGTAGGGTGAGCGCGCTGGGGAGGGAGTGTTCTTCTTGCGCACCCAAGAGTTCAAACCTCTCAAGGGTTTGCGGAACCCAAAATCTGATAGTGTGTTATCAGGTACTTGGAGGAAGACCATGAAGCCGCTACCACCAATGGAGAAGGTGACGAGTAGACCCAGCGCGAGAGACAAGATAAAGAGCTGCCAGAAATCAATAGCCACCGGATGACTGGAACTTCCCGGACGTCAGACACCTGGGATATCAACCAGCCAGAAGGGCTAGCCGACGAATACTACAATGGCCGGACAACAACAAGTTCCGGACGTTCGACACACTCCAGGAACCAGGCGTTCGATCACCTCCAGTCCAGAACCAAAATGCTAGAAGTCCGAAGCTTACCGAACAACCGATGCACCGGACGTCCAACCGCCTCCAGAAATCTGGCACCGCTTCAACAGAGTCAAAACGTCGGAAGTGCGAACCTTACTGGACGTCCGGTCCCTCACGAGACACCGGACGATCGGTAACGTCCGGAGGTCCGATGACTATCTATGCACAACCACTCGGGTCGAGGCACATGTACCCCTTCGCCCAGACTATATATACTCCTCCTCCACCTACGTTTTAGGGTTAGCAAAGGATTAGCTCATTGAGATAGAGCTTTGCCCTTCTACTTGCCCCTACTCCCATGGAGATCAAGGCTTCCGTGTGAGAAGGTCCCCTGAGTGGATTCAGAGCAACTTCAACCGGGCGACCCATTTCGTCTGGCCACATCCATTTGGGTCGCTACGGACAAAAACGATGGCCCGACATGTTGACACATTCCCAAAACACGCCCGCTTCACGTCCGTGCAGACCAATTTCCGGTCCAAATTTGGTCGTGAAATGCGCCGGTGCGGACGCGTTGCGCGTCCCCTCGGTGTCTGTCGCGGCCCCACATGGCAGTCGGCCAATGACTGAACGCAGTCATATTAATTGCGGCCACCGACGCCGGGCCAATGCGCCAGCCAGTGTAAGTGTCCTTTTTTAATCTACACGTGCTGGGGGCCTCATCCACTTCTGCTTCCGTCCACATCTGCCCCCCCGCCCCCACGTGCTTCCTCACCAGCAGAAACGAAAACCCTAGACACGGGGTTCTTCACTGATAGTGGCTCCGGCAAGAGCAAGGGGAAGTCCGCCCCCAGCGCTTCCTCCTCCCGCGCTCTTCCTCGTCCGCCGTCCCCGGTGCTTGCCCGCCTCGCGAAGCAGCGTCTCAGTGCACGTGGTGGCACTAGGGGTTCATGCAGCCGCTGACATACCCGAAAGTCACGCTGCCACATCATTGGCATCCCGATACGCAGTGGATCCAAGTGTCGTGGTCATGGCAGGCACATGCCGAGGAGGTGCGTAGGCGCCAAGCGCAACTCACGCCGGAGGAGCGACGGATGCCCGAGTACACCGCAGACTCTCCCCATTAGGAGGTCTGGTTTTCCCTTGAACACGGAGAGCAAAGGCAGTTCGGCGTGCAACACCACCACGTCAACCCCCTGCCTCCCCTAGTCGTCAAGCCGGAGGAGGAGGAGGACGAGGCTGCCTACCAGGCAGCGCTGGAGGCTGCCTTGGAGACCTCCATCGAGCAGGAGCGGCTGAAGACGGAGGTGGAGGAGGCAGACTACCAGGAGAGGCTGGCGGAAGCCATGGACCTCTCTGTGTCTGACGATTGCGTGGTGCCGCCGCTGCCGCTCACCCCCTCCCGACGCCTACGCCCAAGCTGGCCGAGCGGTACGTCTAGACTGGCCAGCTGCAGGAGTGGGTGAGCACCCCCTATTTGGCTCGGCGCGACACCGGCATGGGAGTCCATGTACCTAGAGCACTAGTGGCAGAGCAGGCTAGCGGAGGAGCCCATCAACGACGAGTGATGCATGCAGACGGAGTGCGAGGAGGAGGAGGACCGCCTGCAGAAGGAGGAGCAAGAGTGCACCCGCGTCGCTGCATTGCCACCATCGCATCAGATGCGGAAGGAGGCAGCCCTGGCGGCATATCAAGCCGCTTTCGGCTAGGCTGGGATGCCACGTGTCTTCATCGATCTCTCCAATGGCAACGGCGACCGCAAGGGTAATGGCAAGGGCAAGGTGGGTGTCTAGGACAGCGTGCAGGCATGGCCTTTTTTATGTTTTAATTAATGTAATTATGTTTTAAGTGTACATTGGTCGGCGATTGACCAGCCACTTATGTTTAATTAAGTTTCTATTATGTTTATTTGTGTCACGTGTTTATCTTTTTTTTAACCCGGGCAAATTTGGGTCGGCCTCGCGTTGGGCGCACCAGCTATTCCATATGAAAAAGAGGACGCGCCCGTCCACCTGACCGACCCAAACAGACAAAAGGCGAACAAACCGCGCATCTATTTAGGTCGTCCGGTTGGAGGTGCTCTCAAGACCCCTTCATGGGAAGATCCTTATAGGATTCCAAGACCTCTCTCCTTCAAGCATTGGGATGAAATAACTTCCTTTGTATCTCCCTCTGTTGACTTTGGATTGTGTGTCTCTCTATATGTATGTGAATCAAGCAGATGTGTGATTATGTCTTGTCTATTTGAGTGATTTCCCTCTTGTGTTCTTCCCCGTTTCCCCTCCAAATCATGAAAGATTGACACTACAGGGTTCCACCCTACATCAGCTTGCGTGGGCCGGATCCGATGTGACAGACACGCCTAGGCCGCCCCATACTTGGGCTAGATACAAAGGGTGTCGGTCAGCCAAACATTTGAGACGATTTGAGGTGCCCGGTTGGGTTGCATTTTTACCGATCACTAACCACGCGGTCTGTGCGTCCGGATGTTTGAAAGGGGTTTGAGGCTCGTGGAGATGTTGTGACCGGCACGGTGCTTAAAATCCTGGTGTTGACACAAAGAGGTCCCGCAATAGCGGTTGAATTCGGAGCGAGCTCTAAAAGAAAGATCCATAACCTTTGAGTATGCAAGCTACGAGTGTCGGGGAAACGACACCTATGGGATCCTGAAGACCCTTACTACGGTTGGCGGGGCGTAGTCCTGCACAAAGAGCAGGTCTAGTCGATCAACGCGTAGGAATTTTTACCTAGGTTCGGGCCGAAAGTGATGCGTAAAACCCTAGTCCTGCTTGTGTGTGTATATTTGGTGTTCTTGAGCTCTTGAATTGGCTACTATGCGTGTCTGTCCAAAATGTCTGAATCCTCCTCCAGTACGCCTTGGGCCTCCTTTTGTATGACAAAGGGGTCGCCACAGTTGCACACGATAGGTGGAAAGTATCTACAGTTGTACAAGTTTATCTCCTAACATCATAGGACAAACGCATTTAATGTGTCGCCTATGTGTCCTCTAGCTTTATCGGGGACGGCAACAGAGCTTGTCTCGCCCATCGTCGCCTCGCCTCGCTCTGACACGCGTCCAAGATGATGAGGCATGCAACGCCACGCTGGCTGTTGGCTGCTATGCTCGTGCGGTGGCAGGGTCTTCACAAAGATCTGTATGCCACCACACAAGTGTTTGGCTAGTTGGCTTCGAGACTTTATGCTACCACGCAGGCACTTGTCCAGTTGGCGAGTTGGTTGCCGCGGGGCAGCGAAACCTTGGCGGGTGTGGGCCTCGTTGTGGCCCCGCAGACGCCCCCGGCAAGGGTCTCGCCGGGGTGTTGTGGTTGTCCCTGGCAAGGACCTTGCCGGGGGAATTCGTCGTCCCCGGCAAGGATTTTGCCTGGGATCTTTGTCTTCAGGTCTTCATCTAGACTCGCACGCCTTTGTTCTTCACAAAAGTCTGCATACCACCATGCAAGTGCCCCTGAATCTTGGTCTTGACGTTGTTGATGGTGTGAGATCTCCCAGGCCCAAGAGTGGCAGCCTCGCTGGTGTTGGACAAGTTGCCTCGGCAAGACTCTTGCCGGGGCTGTGTAGGCCACCCCAGCAAGGGCATTGCCGGGGGGAGTCCATCTTGCCCCTCTGTTCTTCATGCCTCTGGCTTGAGTGTTGCCTCGGCAGTCTTGTGCTTTTCCTTCCTCTGCCCCGCCAAGCGTGGCTGCAGGCGTTGCTACAACTGTCTGTGCACAAGTAAAGGGGTACAAAGAGGCCCCTACTTTTGTACACCGACATGAGCCCCCGGACCTAGGCCACACATAAGCGCAGAGCATTGTTGGGCCAGGCCCAGAATGGTACGCGGGCACGATTGGTAGGGTTTTAACTGCGGTGATTCCTTCACCAGTTGCGCTTCCCCACGACTCGCATTGGGCGGGTGATGTGGGAGTCGCACGTGGGGAGGTTGCAGCGTGCTTGCGTCACGTCGTAGTGAATAGTAAAGAGGCGGCCCGTGTCTTCCCCATAAAATAGGAAACCACAGGAGTGCTGCTCATTTACCATCTGCACCTTTTCCGATCTCGGAACCGTTGTTCCCCTCTTCTTCTTCAAGCGCAAACCGGAGTTCTTTCCTCTGCTTGCCGCCGCCACGCCCTCATTGCACTTGATCCCTCGCCCTCTCTCAGCCGCCGTGGCGCCCAAGGCAGGCAAGGGCAAGGGAACGGCTAAGGACACCGGGGGGAAGGAGTCATCGGAGAGCGTGTTGGTGGAGCTGCGGACGTAGTTTGAACTCTTCACCCCGATGGTCGATGCGCTCACTCTCAGGGATAGGTCCAAGTGCCTGTGGGGGAGAGAGACGATGGGGCATCCCGCCACGTGTGTCATCCCTACCTTCTCCTTCGCCAAGGGCGGTCCAAATCGGTACCCCTTCTTCGTCGATTACTTCTCCTGCGGGCTCTTCCCCCCTTTCTCAGATTTCTTCAGTGATGTCATGTACACCTACGGCTTGCTCCTTCTGGACCTCATGCCGAATGCCGTGGCGTGCATGGCCTTATTTGCCCATCTTTGTGAGGGCTTTGCCGGAGTGCTCCCCAGCACGGCGCTCTTTCACCATTACCTCACTCCTCGCATCCAGTCAGGGGGTGCCATTTCTGGCTGCATTGCTTGGATTCCGAGGCAACACACCAAGGGCACGTACCCGGAGGGTGCCATGAAGGAGAGGTGGGAGGAGTGGCGAAGCCGGTGGTGCTGGATCAAGGAGACGGATCTGCCGGAGTTTTGCCGGGTCCGTCGGAAGTCGTCGGTCCGTAGCAAGGACTAGGGCGAGCTCGACGCCGACACCAAAAGCTCGTGATTGCCACCACCAAGATCCACCTCCTTGCCGCGTCCGGGCTCACTCTTGAAATGTTCGAGGCCGATTTCATCCACCGCCGGATTGCCCCACTACACAACAAGGGGAGGTCGGCCTAGGATTTCAGGAATGCGGCTGACATCATGAGGCTTCGTCCCGGCTTAAACCAAAACTTCAAGGTGTTGAAGCACTCTCATCTTTGCCAGAGGCTCTTCTAGCTCAAGGTCGATGAGGTCAACAGGGTCGAGAGAACTAGCAAGGCCGAGAAGGCTGGCAAGGCCACCGGGGCCACCAAGCCCGACAACCTGTTCGGGTTGCCAGCGGGGGTGGTCCCGTTGAGCAACAACTCTCGCCAGAACGCCATCATCGCCATGATGCCGGTCTTCGACGCACACAGCCTAAATCCGACCTGGGCTGAGCCTAAACCGGATCCGGTGCCTGCATTATTCGATAACTTGTCCGAGAAGTACGTCTGCGATGAGCCGCGACTTATCCGCCCCACCACCGAGGAAGAGTTCGTGTATATCGCCGCTAGGGCGGAACAGGCGGCACTTGCCATGGAGGCCGGCAGCCTTGGAACCGTGGAGGACAAGGCCGACGTGGCTGCAGAGGAGAAGGAATTCGCTGAGTGGACGGGGTCTGCTGGGGAGGCCAGCGGCGGCGGCGATGGGGCTCCCCCTGTTGAAGAAGCGGTCGAGGAGTCTCTCGAGGAGGAGACTGATGCGGATAACTCCCTGGCCCTAGGGAAGAAGTGCATCCTACGGCAGGTTGGCTCCGGCAAGCCGGTCCGGCCCGGCAAGACCACGCAGCAGCAGCAGGCGCAGATGCCGCCCGCACGCCACACGAGTGCTGCGACAGCGAAGAAGGTCGTGGCCGCCGCTTCTTCCTTATCCAGGCGTCCTAGGACCCCATCCCCTTCTCCTTCTCTTGTCGACGCCGCCCTGGAGGCCGATTCGATCTTGAGTCCTTTAGCCAGAAGAGGAAGAGAAGGCCAGAGGAGGAGGAGGACGAGTAAGAATTTTGCACCTCACCATCTCTTGACCCTCTGCCTACATTGTTCTTCCCTAACTTGATTTTCTTTTTGCAGTGACATGGAGACGCTAGCTCAGAGGGCGGCGAAGAGGGCCAAAGCCTCGACGGGCGACAAGCCCCTGGTGAGTACTCTACGCACGATGACATTGGTGGTCATCAGCCCGGACAACAGCCCTCAGCACAGCCCCCACTCCAGCCCCTAACGTGAGTCCATTCTTCACTCCCCACTGACGGGCGTTGGGGTGTGTATCCTTGGCGCTGACCTTGCCAGGTTCGCAGGATGAGAGCGGCAACAGGAGCCCTTGAGGGACGCCCCCAACACGCCGTCCCCGTCAACCACACCACCTAGAGGGGCGTCCTCGACAAGGGCACCTACCGCCGAGCCCACGCACATGGAGGAAGAGGGGGGAGGCACGGGTACCAGTGGCCCCGCCCCGGCAATAGACGTCGGCAGGGAGGGAGCCACTTCTCCCTAGCCCGGCACAGGTAAGTTGCCTGATTCCCGTCCCCTGCTATCTCTTCCGTGTTATGTCATTTCTTTCTTTGTTCTGAACCTTTGGTCTTGGCCTCGCCTCATCTTCCTTTCTGGTTTCCAGGCTCTTCCTCGTCGGACCAGGTGGACGTCGACGCTGTCATCGAGGAGGTCGCCAAGGATGTCGAAGCTGATGCCACCAAGATCGCGGCTGGGGAAGCCGCCACATCCACCATCGAGGAAGCCGCGAAGGGGCCTGCTGGGGAGACTGGAGAGGTGCCTGCCGGGGAGGCCGGCAAGGCTGCTACCGTGGAGGCCGCCAAGGGGCCTGCCGGAGACACCGGCAAGGCTGCTCCCGAAGAGGCCGCCAAGGGGCTTGTTGGGGAGGAGGTGGACAATGACCAACCTTCCTTCTCTACATCTCCCGCCCCAGGCAAATACTTGAAGGCAAGCGACGATCTGTTTGTCCTCCTCCCAGGGACGGCAAGCACCAGAGTGCCAGCCGAGGGGGGCGTTTTTGAAGATGAGGTCCTTGCCACCGCTGGGCTCCAGGTTGTCGACGAACCGAGCGCCAACAGCGGTGGTTCCCAAGAGGAGCAGCTCCTTCGGGGCATGAGGGCCAATTTTCAGAAGCTTCAGGTGCTCTACCGTGCCCGCCGGGATAAGGCGAACTCCAGGATGGCGGCCATGGACAAAGTGGAAGAGGATTTTGAGGAGCGCATCGCTCAGACGCAAGTCTTGTTCGGCGAGGCCCGGGAGGAACTGAGGGCCATCCAGGACCAGCTGGACCAGCGCAAGCAAGAGCTCGCCCTGAAGCAAGCTGACGTCAAGAAGGCCTAGGAGTGGCGAAAAAACAAGCCGCCAAGGGCGAGGCTACCCGGAGGAAGTAGAAGGTTCTTCTGGACGCCCAAGAGGAGGACCTCGTTGCTCGTGAACAAGCGCTTGCTGCCACGCTCCGCGACAAGGACAAGGAGATTGAGAAGCATGTCACTAGAGCAAAAGCACAAAGATGCACTTGATGTGCTGGCCCTGGCCTAGGCCGGCAAGGTGGAGAAGTTGGAGCTGGAGTGGGAGGGCCTGAAGGAGGAGATCTTGAGGCTGACGCAGGAGAGGGACGTGAGCAACCGCACTCCGGCGGATTTGCATGTCACCGTCTCCGACAAGACCAAACTGCTCTCCGACGCCAACGTCTCCATCAATGATCTGAACCTGAAGCTGGACACCTTGGAAGGGACGCTCTCGGAGGTCCGGGCTCATGAGGAGACCCTGAACAAGGCCATTGAGGGTGAGAGGCGGCGGCGGCAAGGTGACGCCGTTGCCCTCAAGGACTATGTGGATAGGGTACATCTTTGGACCGACGGCCTCATCGACATCGCAGAGAGGCTCATCACGCAGCTATCCGTCATGGGTATGCAGACTTCAAGTATTCCCAGGAGGCGAGCATAAGCCCCAGCGCCAGGCTGACATTGCTCTTCGGGCACGTCCTTGATGCCATGGAGCAGCTCCGCTCCAATCGAGCAACTTATCTGGCCAATGAGGCTCGGAAGCTTTTCCGGGGCGCCCTGACCAAGGTGCTCACCAAGTGTCGGTACGAAATGACACCTATGGGATCACTGGAATCCCTTCTATGGTTGGCGGGCATGAGGTTGTGCAAAGAGCAGGTCTAAGAGCCAGCACAGTGATCGTTTACCCATGTTTGGGCCGCGAGGATGTGTAATACCCTAGTCCTGCTTTGGTGTGTATTTGAGTGTTCTTGAGTTCTTGAGCTAGCTACGGTGCCTGTCCAGCTTTCCAGGATCCAAATCCTCCTTCAGTATGCCACGGGCCTCCTTTTATAGTCCAAAAGGGGCTGCCATAGTGGCACAAAGGAGGTGGAAAGATGTACATTGTATAGGCTTATCCCATGCCATTACGTGACAAGGCACATTAAATGCGCTGCTTAGGTGTCTATTTACTTTATCGGGGACGGAAAAGAAGCCCGTCCTGTCCGTGGCCGCTCTGTCTGGTCGCGACGCGCGTCCAGGCCAGTGAGGCAGGCAGCTGAGGTGGCGTGGTGGTAGGGACTTCACGAAGATCTGCGTGCCACCACAGAGGTGCTCGACTAGCTGGCCCAGGAACCACATATCGCCACGTGGGTGCCTGCCTGGGCCAGCGGGTCGGCCGCTGAGCTGGGGCGGCGACGGGGCGGCAAGGGCTTGCCGCAGTCTAGCTTCTGTTCCCGGCAAGGTTCTTGCCGGGGCCACCGTGAGTATCCCGCGGCAAGAGGCTTGCCGGGCCTCCGGGGTGTCTTCGGCAAGGAGCCTTGTCGGGGCCTCGTGGGCATCCTTGGCAAGGAGCCTTGTGATTGCCATGTCTTCTGCTCCTTATCTTCGGAGTCATAGATCTTTGTCTTCACAAAGATCTGCATGCCATCACGTGGGCGCTTCCCGAGCCTTGGCTCCAATGTTGTTGATACCGTTGGAGCCCATAGGCTTCAAGGGTGGCTGCGACGGAGGCGTCTAGGTGGATCGCCCTGGCAAGAGCCCTTGCCGGGGGAGAGCCTGTTTCCTTGCTTGTTCTTCTCATGCCGCCGTCTTGGCGTTGTTCTGGTAAATCCGTGTTCCTGGTTTCCCCCCTCTGCTCCGTTATGTTTGGCCCCATGCGTGGCTTTGACTGCCCATGCACAAGTAAGGGCTAAAAAGAGCACCCCTACTTTTGTACACCGATAGGAACCCTCGGGCCTAGGCCATTCATAAGCGCAATGCATTGTTGGGCTAGGCCCAGAACGGTGCGCGGGCAGTGAGGTTGGATTCCTTTTTATCACAGTAACTCCTCCGGTGGTTGCGCTTCCCCATGATCTACGCTGACATGCGGATCGTGCGTGGGGTGATCGCAACATACTTGCGTCATCTCATGGTTCTAAAAAATAGTAAAGAGGGGGTTCGCCCCCCCACCCTCATAAAGAATAGAGGAAATCGTGGGGGCACGACCCATTTACTAAGTGGCCTCGGGTCGCTCCACGATCACGGGGCGCGAAACGGTCATACCACGTGTCATCCGATTCCCGATTCGCCCACCACGTACCCCTCATGCATCGGGGAGGGCAAGCGGCAGAGGTAGAGGGCACGGTGATTAACGCTGAGGGGGGGATGCCGCTGATTGGAGCAGCGGGTCGGTCTTGTTCCCTTGCACCTTTGGCATTTGGACTGGTTGATTCGGGTGGTCGCCCTTCTATAAAGAGGGGAGGAGAGAAACGTCGCTTTTCTCCCCTCCAATCATCTTCTTCATGTTCGATTCCTTCCCTCCCCAAAGTATGCCAAGAGGGCGCGGTCGTGGCCATGCCTCCGCGGAAGCGACCAGGTCGTCTTCCCGTCAGAGAGCGGCGGTGGTCAAAGAGGAGCCGGATGCCTAAGATGAGGGGCATGCTGGAGGCAGAGGTGCCGGCCGAGGTCGTGGTCGGTGAGGCGGTCGAGGTAGAGGCAGGCGAGGTCGGGGGACACCCACACCGTCATCGTCTCCGTCTTCATCTCCTTCGTCGTCTCCTCCTGCCTCCCCACGCAGCCATGTCAAGGCCATGGTGTTGGAGTGCATCCTACAGTTGCGCGAGCCACCGCGCAATCACCTCCACCTTCCTAGAGCGTTCGCGAGGGTGTTGGAGGTCGATCAGCCATCGAGGCTGAGGCTTCACATGGAGGGGTGTTGCCATGGCGCCATGTGGGTGGACACCAAGTTTCCCACCCCCCACGTGATGCTCCTTTGCCGGGGGTGGAAGACCTTCGCGCACGCCCACTGTTTGGTGCAAGGGGACGTCCTCTTCTTTAGGCTAGTAGAGAGCGATCTGCTCTCCGTCAAAGTCTTCGGGCGCTCAGGACACAGGCTAGGGTGCTATGTGGAGAGCTCGACCAACGACGAAAACACCTACCCGAGCGAGAGCGATGGGGAGGACAGTGTTAGCGACGACGAGGGCGGCGGGCGGGAGGATGACGGGTCCGACTAGGCAGCGGATACGCCGTCCCTGGGCGGTGCTGGCAGCACCATCATCTGCACCGCCAGCTCCTTGAACTTCTCGGGGTCACCTCCGTGGGCGGCTAGCGCTGGGAGCCCGGAGAAGGCGAAGAAGGTGGGCGGCGGTCGTCATGTCGGAGTACGCGGGCGTCAACCCGTGCATTGCTAGCCCGCTGCCCCATCTTTCGGCTCTTCTCCCGGCGCCATCATCGTTAGCCTCCTTTGGGACGGCCGCCGAGATGTTCTCTTGGTGATTTATGTTGCTCGCGCTTCGCCTAGGCGCTTCTTTTGCCCTTCGCCACCTTGTTCCATTTCCTGTGGAGAGGGACAAGAAAGGGATTACGGGCATCTTATATCTTTTTAGTTTTTAATCCTATGGGCCTTTGTAATATTTAAATCCTATAACCCCCTTTCTCATGTATGCATTCCGTACGGATTGTACTTGTTTACAATGTATTTATGAAGAGAAGGGTGTTTGCCGGGTTCGTTCGTGCGCGGGCAAGAGCCACCCCAAGGAACGGATCCTTGTTATCTTAAGATAAGCAACGTGCCCCAGCAACAAGCCTTGTCGTTCCTTCCCCGCCCCATAACTATATTCGCGCCCTTGGCGGGAATAGTAACAGGGTAGGGTTCGGCCTTTCGCTTGCTCCCTTCCCATCACGCTACTACCCAGCCCCGGTCCAAGACAGAGCTTGTCGGACACAAGGAAAGAGGGATCACGATGGCATAGGAGCGAATGAAGCCTCGCACGTCCAAGTTTCATACGGGAGAAAGGAGTGGGGGACGAAAGACTTATCTAGGTCCTGTAGCTCCCGGCAACCTTGTCTTGCCATGGTTTGACCCTTGGTCGTGCAGACCCCGGCAACCTTAGTTTTGCCGGGGTCGGAGCGTCGGCCCGCCCCCTTTCTTTCAAACGGTTCAGCAAGGTCGTCCATGGATCATGTGAATCAAGAGGACGGAAAGGAAACAGAGAGATGCAAACTCGACCTCTATGCTAGGGGTTAGCCACCGCTAAGCACTATCAACCCTAACATAGAAAGAGACTCAACCTAGCATGCATGCATGCTAAAACTTAGGGCACCAGCGCTTCATTTATTTATGCTCTGGGTCTGCGCCTGGCTTTGTATGAAGAGTTACATGCCTTGCCAGCATGGCTTGTACAAAAGGGTGGCTTGCCGGGAGGCCCGTCAACCGCGCGTTACGGGTAAAACTTGTGAAGATGTTCGATGTTCCAGGAGTTACTCACTGGGATACCATCTTCCGTCTCCAGGCTGACTGCGCCAGGCTTGGTGACTCGTATTACCCGATAAGGGCCTTCCCACTTCGTCGCCAACTTGTTGGAATTCTTGGCCGATTGAACATGCCGAAGAACAAGGTCGCCTTCCTCAAAGCTTCGTGCATGAACATGGTGGCTGTGATAGCGGCGCAAGGCTTTCTGGTAACGCGCTGCTCGTACAGCCGCCCGAAGACGATCTTCATCGAGGAGCGTTGCGTCATCTTGCCGCAGTCGCTCTTGCTCAAGCTCATCATAAGCGAGCACTCAGGGTCACCCGTATGTGAGTTCTGTGGGGAGAACTGCTTCCGCCCCGGAAACAAGGGAGAAGGGTGTCTGGCCGGTGGCTCGATTTGGTGTCGTCCTGATTGACCAAGGAACTGCCAGCAATTCATCAACCCAGTGCCTTCCGCACTTGTGTAGCCTGTCAAAAGTCCTTGTCTGGAGGCCCCGAAGTACTTCATCATTTGCCCTTTCTGCCTGGCCATTGCTTCATGGATGTGCAACAGAAGCAAAACAGACCTTGCTGCCGAGGTCTCAAATATGTTTCATGAAGGTGTTGCTTGTGAACTATGTTCCGTTGTCGGTGATGATTCTGTTTGGTACACCAAAACGGCAGACCAGGCCCTTGAAGAACTTGACGGCCGATTGTGATGTCACCTTTCTCACTGCTTCCACCTCCGGCCACTTTGTGAACTTGTCGATTGCTACGTACATGTACTCAAAGCCCCTGACAACATGGGGAAAAGGGCCCAATATGTCAAGCCCCCGGATCGAGAATGGCCACGAGAGAGGGATTGTTTGGAGAGCTTGAGCTGGTTGATGAAGTTTCTTCGAACGGAATTGACATGCTTCAGACTTGGTTACTAGTGTCGTTGCATCCTGGAGGGCAGTGGGCCAGAAGATACCTTGCCGGAATGCCTTGCCGGCAAGGGCTCTTGACCCTATGTGGGAGCCACATATGCCTCCATGTATCTCTGCCAACAGCTCTAGTCCTTCCTCCCGGGTGATGCACTTCAATTTCACACCGTTCGGTCTCTTTCTGTACAGGACGTCATCGACGAACTGGTACATGGCGGACCGACAGGCTACTTTCTCCGCTTCTTCCTGCTCCTCAGGAACTTCCCCGGTCTAGAGGAATTGTACGGTATGATGTGCCCATGCCGGAGCCTGGGGCTCGACTGCAAGGACCAAGGGCATTTCTTCTGCCATGGGAGCGATTGCCTCTACGGCCAGGGCTTGATGCCCCACCGGAGTCTGTTGCCCATGGCAGGCTCAGCGTCCCCGGCAACACCTTCGCCAGCCACCCCTGCGGGTTCGGTGGGAAAGTACTTGCCGGGGCCTGATTTCCTTCGCTTGTTCGGCTCAGTCGATGGTTCAACAGATGGATGAAATAATCGGAGCACAAAGGTACCTAGTTCCACAGGTAGTTTGAGGGCGCCGCATTTCGACAAGTAGTCGGCGATGTCGTTCTCCGCTAGGGGGACATGTTTAGCTTGTATACCGTCGAAACGCTCCTCCAGTTTCCTAACTTCATGTAATGCCCAGGATGGAATTATACCTCCTACGTGTCGAGGCACGACTTAAAGGCATAAGTCCATCCTAGAATGATCTCAAGTTTGGTAATCTTTGCACAACTCATGTAAAAGGGGGAAAGTAAACTGAAAATAGTTGGCTTACAATCGCCACGTCACAGAATAACAGTACAAGTCTCAAACATCATACAATAAGATCACTACAACCCTCTAAGGGCAAAACCAAATGTCAAAGTACCAAACTCAGATAAATAAACAACCACAGGCGGATCGAATCCTAGTAAGAGACTACACTACTGATCGTCCGGGTAGCGCACGTAGTAACGACTACGCTCCTCGTCGTACTCCCAATCCAGCTCGGTGCCATCACCTGGATAGCTCACAGCTGGACCTGCATCTGGTGTGTGAAGTAACTGTGAGCCACAGAGGACTCAGCAATCCCGTTCCCGGGTAACAGAACTATCAAAGCCTTTAGGTGAGGGAAAAGGCTGAAGAAAGAAATGAGGTGAAGGAACAACAAAGAGTCTGCAGCAGCAACTAGCACTAACTTACGCCAGAGAGAGCGAGAAGAGAAGGCAAAGCGAGAAGTGATCACGAAGTGATCCTAGCTACAAGCTCACAAACATAACCCCTCCGTGTTCAACTCCCGAATCCCGATTCGGAAATTGACAGTCACGGAACACACGCTGGTAGTGTATTAGTATCATTGTGTCAAGTTTTCTACAACCGGAATTAACAAGCTCCCATCTGCCACATAATCGCGGGCACGGCTTTCGAAAGTTCAAACCCTGCAGGGGTGTTCCAACTTGACCCATTACAAGCCCACGATCCGCGGAGTCGCAACTCCAAAGTGGGAAGACCCGAGTATCCTCGGAATCCCGTGCTCAAGTTAAACCGAACTAAGGTAAGGCTAATCCAGCAAATCCTCCCGGCGTGTCGACACCCTGATCGTAGCCGCGCGTATCTAGGTCTCAGGACACGACCGGATGGGCGAAGCTACGGGTTTTTACCAAACCTTGAGTTTCCTCGAGGTGGCCCCGCAGGCTCCCCGTTTCGGACCAACACTCATGTGGAGCACTGGCCCGGGGTTGTTGATTAAGAAAGAGGGTTAATTACTCCCTATGCATGTTTAGTTTGTTATTAGGCAAATAGAACCAATGTTGGGATTTGCTGGAAAAGACTTAGCACATAGCGGTTTATCGAGGGGGTCTCATACACCCCAACCGTGTTAGGAACGCATAATCAAGGAACATAAAACCGGCTTATACGGATCCTAACGGCATGAGTGGAACAAAACACCAAGCAAAAGGCTTAGCCTTCCACCCTTGCCAATATATATGTGATTTCAGTTAAAGCATTTATATAGTGTGATATAACCCAACCAAACTTCAACATGGAGCAAGCATCTTCACTTCACCTGCAACTAGCAACGCTATAAGAAGGGCTGAGCGAAGCGTACTTAGCCAAGCAACGGTTTGCGTAGGTAGGGTGGTTAAACATGGCAATTGGTTACAAGTAGGAGGCTGACAAGAAGAACATGGGCATCGAGGCAAAACTATAGAACGATACTACTAGCAATAGACAAAGATAGTAATGTTATCGGGGTTCGGTCATCTTGCCTGAAGAGAAGAAGTTCGGATCGAAAGAAGGGTCCTCTTGCTCAAACTCGTTGGAAACCTCGTGCTCAACCTCGTTGGAAAACTCGTGCTCAACTCCCGGGTCTAAACAAGACAAACACACCAAGCACCAATCAACACGATGCAATGCGCACCCGAAAAACATGTATGCATGATGGATGCACTAGTGATGCACATGGAGCACGGAAAACATCACTCAAGCAAAACACCTCAAAACAAGATAACAACCTGATATTATTAATCTACACAGAAAATCACCCAAGTTTGATATAAGAATCGCTGAAATCGGAGTTACGGGCTAAAAGTTATGCCCGAAACAAGATTTGAGCGAAAACTGCAAATTACAGCAACATAGCATCTTGGGAGCTCAAAATAATTAATCTCCAGCACCCAAAAAGCATGGCAAAGGACATGAACATAAACTAGATATAATGTACAGCAACTAGGTCCAAAGTGCACCCCCAACGGAGTCACGGATCACTAGCAATGATCTTGGACATATTGAACTTTGAAATAAAATTCTGGCAGCAGAATTTTATTGAAAGTTTGGAGCAAAAGATAAACATGCTACAGCCACTCAAATGGACATGTGAGGACATGGATGGAAAGACAACAATATATACTTCATGGAACAATCAAAATCCACCCCAAAACTATCATGCTTTGTCCTACAACATCACACGAACATGGCATCGGAACGTTACAGATTTCAGACTTAGTGAAATTTCACTAAGTCCTAAAACAGCAACATCATCATAGCATCAAAAAGAGCATGTTTAAGACACCTCGAAACTAAACATGGCAAAGGGTAAGCACCTCATCAAAATACATATGACGGTGATCCCGAAACACACAAGCATGCATCATTGTGGTGAACACAACGATTGCAACGAGCTCAACAAGATGGCATTTCATAACAAGTGAAAACACAACATGTGAGCATGGCATCTTGCAATGATGATAACAAGGAAACAATAAATCTACCATGCAACCTATCACACTCAACACGTAGTTCGTGACGAGACGAACACGTGGACATGTCATTTGCATCGTTTGGACAAACGAGCTAAAAGATATCACAAGTCAAAGGTGGCATGAAAATAACACATAACAGCAGTTTATATCATCATACACTCTTGCAACAGCAAAACAGGCCCCTAGATGACATCTAACATGCATGACTACAACAGGTAAAACGTAGAGGGCATCTCCACGAACATCTGGACATATCACACGCTCAAAACGGAGCAACAGGTAAAAAGATACAGCAGGTCAAAGTATGGATCTCAGATTGACAGATCTGGGGATTTAGGAAAAAAAACAACCTCAGGGATCTGGGGATGAACAGTGCGGCCCGGTACTGTGCGGATGAACAGTGCTCGGATGGATCTGGGCGGCTACTGGGCCGCTGCGGCGGAAGGGCGAAGCCGGCCCAGAGCGGCGACGGCGCGGCGGCCCGCTCGGGCTGGGGCGGATGAGGCGGCGGCGCGCGCCCGCGGATGGGCCGACTCGGGGGGCGGAGCCCACAGCGGCGCGGAGAGGTGGTGGCGAGGCCGGCCCGTGCGATCGGGCGCTGGGGGCGCGGGGATGTGGTCCTGGGGCGGCGGCGCGGTACGGGCCGCGGCCCAGGCGGCGGACGACGTCGCGGGGAGGGGCGGCTTCGGCTCGATCGGGCGAGGGCCCAGGTGAGCGGCGACGAGCGCCCGCTGAGGAAAACGATCGCGTTGACTCGCGCGGGCTCGAGGGAGATCCGATCGGGACGCTGCGAAGCTGCGGCTGAACTGGTGGATCCCCTCGGGATCCGGTGGAGAAGAGGATTGGATCTGAGAAAAAAAAAGGAAAAAGAAAGAGGAGAAGGGGAAGAAGAAGGGGGATGCCCAAATAGACCTAGGGGTCTATATATAGCAACTTAGACTAGGGTTTGGGGACTAGGGGAGTTTAGGAGCCCTACGATCGTGATCCAACGGATCCGATCGCGGGGATGATTTAAAGGACCAGACGGAGATAAAAGACTGCAGCAGGGGTATTTCCGGGACACGAAGTAAGGGAACTTCGGACCCACACGGACAACGGAGGGAAAAGTCAACGGAGTCCAAACGAGACGAGATTTGAGAGGCGGGTTGCACACAACAAAACAACAACACACAACACAACCTCGCGGCACACCGGTAACGAAAAACGCCCGAACAACAAAGAAGGCCTACGGGACGTCACGAACACGTGAGGGAGCTCCGGAACACGAAACGGACAACGGGAAGGAACACACGGAACCGGAAACAACCCACAACACAGATGCAATGCAATGCACATGTCTACATGATATGAATGAATGCCACACACTCACACAACAAAACGACGAAAGCCCGAAGACAAAGAACCCGAAATGGAAATAGATGAAGCCGGAGATTTATTATAAGCCCAAAAGGGAAAGTATTACATCCGGGGCATTACAAACTCTCCTCTACTACAAAAAAGATCTCGTCCCGAGATCTAGGACTGGAAAAAGGAAGGGTACTCGGAACGAAGATGATCTTCTCGTTCCCAGGTAGCTTCTCGGTCTGTGTGATGTGACCACTTGACTTTCAGAAACTTGATTGACTTGTTGCGAGTCTTGCGTTCGGTTTCTTCGAGAATTGCAACTGGATGCTCTCGGTAGGAAAGGTCTTGTTGAAGATCAATCTCCTCAAACGGAATCATGCGCTCAGGTGCTTTGAAGCATTTGCGAAGCTGAGACACATGGAAGACATCATGAACATTTGCAAAGTTGGAAGGGAGCTCGAGCTGATAGGCTAGATCGCCTCTTTTGCCAAGAATTTTGAAAGGACCGACGTATCTAGGAGCAAGCTTTCCTTTGATACCGAACCTTTGGGTTCCTTTCATCGGAGAAACTCGGAGATAGACATGATCACCGATGTCGAAAGCCAAATCACGATGCTTTCCGTCATAGTAACTCTTCTGACGCGACTGAGCGGCCTTGAGATTCTCACGTATGACTTTGCACATTTCTTCGGCTTCAGAGATCAAATCATTGCCAAGAAGTTGGCGTTCACCTGTTTCAGACCAGTTGAGAGGGGTACGGCACTTTCTGCCATAGAGGATTTCAAACGGTGCTTTGCCTGCACTTGCCTGAAAGCTGTTGTTGTAAGAGAATTCTGCAAATGGAAGACAGTCCTCCCATTTCATGCCGAAGGAGATGACACAGGCTCTGAGCATATCTTCAAGGATCTGATTCACACGCTCGACTTGACCACTAGTCTGAGGGTGAAAGGCAGTGCTGAACCTGATCTTCGTGCCCATGGCTGACTGAAAGGAGTCCCAGAACTTTGATGTGAACAAGCTGCCACGGTCTGAGGATATCACTTGAGGAATGCCATGTAGGGACACAATTCTGGAAGTGTACAGCTCTGCAAGTTGAGCTGCATTGATTGATTCTTTGACTGGAAGAAAATGAGCGACTTTGGTAAGCTTGTCAATCACCACAAAGATAGCATCATTGCCTCGCTTGGATTTAGGAAAACCAGTGACGAAGTCCATTTCAATGTGGTCGAACTTCCACTCAGGAATAGGAAGAGGTTGGAGAAGACCGGCTGGACGTTGATGTTCTGCTTTCACTCTTCTGCATACATCACATTCATTCACGAATTGGGCAATTTCCCTTTTCATGCGTGTCCACCAGTAAGATTGCTTGAGATCTTGGTACATCTTGGAACTGCCAGGATGAATGGAAAGGAGAGAGTCATGAGCTTCTTCCATTATGAGCTTCCTGAGATCACCTTTGGGAACAACGAGTCTGTCCTCGAAGAACAAGGTATCTCTCTCATCAACACGGAAGCACTTATATTTTGGAGTGCCCTTTGCAATCCCATGTTTCACCTTCTTCACCATGGTATCACTGAGCTGGGCCTCACGGACTTGATCTTCCAAGGTAGGAGCAAACTGGAGATTTGCAAGAAAACCCTGCGGAACAACCTGGAGGTTGAGCTTCCTGAATGCTTCACAAAGCTCAGGCTGGTGTGGTTTGATAAGAAGGCTGTTGCAATATGCCTTTCTGCTCAAAGCATCTGCAATGACATTCGCCTTGCCTGGAGTGTACTCAATGCTGGGGTTGTACTCTTGGATCATCTCGACCCAACGAGTCTGGCGGAGGTTCAGATGCGGCTGTGTGAAGATGTACTTCAAGCTCTTGTGATCAGTGAAGATGTCGACCTTTCTGCCCAACAACAGATGTCTCCACGTAATCAGAGCATGAACCACAGCTGCTAGCTCGAGATCATGTGTGGGATAGTTCTTCTCAGCTGGCTTGAGCTGACGAGAAGTGTATGCCACAATTCTCTTCTCTTGCATAAGCACACCACCAAGGCCTTGAAGAGAAGCGTCACAGAACACTTCATAGGGCTTGGATTCATCTGGAGGAATCAGAACTGGAGCTGAGACAAGCTTCTCTTTGAGGGTTTTGAAAGCCACTTCACACTCGGGAGACCAAAAGTATTTGACATTCTTCTGGAGGAGGTTGGAAAGAGGCTTGGCAATCTTGGAGAAATTCTCCACAAACCTTCTGCAATAGCTGGCAAGACCCAGAAAACTGCGGAGCTGCTTGACGTTCTGAGGAGCTTCCCAGTTGACAATTGCTTCAACTTTCTCGGGATTAACCGCAATACCGTCAGCTGAGATAATGTGGCCCAGGTAGAGAACCTTATCGAGCCAGAACTCGCACTTGGAGAACTTGGCATAAAATTTGTGCTCTCGGAGTCGATCAAGAACCAGACGCAAGTGCTTTTCGTGATCTTCTTCATTCTTGGAAAACACCAAAATATCATCCAGATACACGAGCACAAACTCGCCAGTATAGGGGTTGAAGATGTAATGCATCATCCTTGAAAAGGTAGGAGGAGCATTGGCGAGCCCGAAGGACATGACGGTATACTCATATGAACCGTAGCTCGTTCTGAACGCCGTCTTGGGAATGTCTTCCTCGCGAATGTGAATTTGATGGTAGCCCATTCGGAGGTCAAGCTTAGAGAATACTTTAGCTCCTTTGAGCTGCTCAAAGAGTTCATTGATGTTGGGGAGCGGATACTTGTTCTTAATCGTCTTCTTGTTCAATGGACGGTAGTCAACACAGAGACGCTCCGTGCCATCTTTCTTCTTGACAAATAAGACACCACAGCCCCACGGAGATGTACTCGGTCTGATGAGACCCATACGCTCCTGTTCATCCAACTGTCTCTTCAATTCCTTCAACTCATCTGAAGAGAGCTTGTAAGGACGCCGACAAACAGGTTCGGTGCCCGGCTCGAGTTCAATGACAAACTCCACCTGACGGTGTGGAGGCATGCCTGGAAGTTCTTCTGGAAAGACGTCTTGATATTCATTCACCACTGGAATTTGCTCTATGGCATTAATTTCACCCTTATCATTAAGAGAGAAAAGCCGAATAGTATTATCCCTGGAGGCGAAGATAATCACATCTTCATCAGAATGAGTCAATTTGACTTCCTTTTGAGCGCAATCAATGTGAGCATCATGCTGAGAAAGCCAATCCATTCCGAGAATGAGGTCGATGTCAGAATGACCAAGAACCACCGGTTTAGCCATAAAACGATAATCTCCCATGCGAATAGAAACATCCGGAGCATAAACAGTAGAAGACATACGTCTCCCTGGAGAAATAACTTCCAACCTCTGAGGCAAATTTGAAGTGGCAATATTGTGCTTGGATGCAAAAGGTTGAGACATGAAAGAGCATGATGCACCCGAATCAAATAACACTTTAGCTGGAAAAGAGTTCACTGGAAGGTTACCCAGAATGACATCAGAAGAAGCCTCTGCTTGTGCTGCATTCATCAGATTGACCCTTGCAGCCTTTGGATCATGCTTGACCATAGCGGTACCGACAGGAGGAGGCGGAGGAAGACGCTTCGGATTCGGACATCTGTTGGCATAGTGACCTTTCTGAGTGCATTTGTTGCAAGTCACTTCTGAGAGAGGACGGAACTGAGAGCCACTGGACTTGGAGCCTTGAGACTGAAACTGCTTCTTCGACTGGTTGCTTGGGTTGGGTGGGTGGGAGAAACCACGGCCACTAGAGTTCTTGTTGTTGGAGTTGTTGTATGGAGCTCGAAACATTGGAGGAGGAGGAAGCCAGAATTTCTGTTGTTTCGCAGCCAACTGAGACGATGAGGTAGAGTGAACAGCATCTCGAATTCTCTTCTTAGAAGCCTCCATCTTGAGCTGAGCCGCTTCTTGTTTCAAAGCCATATTATAGAACTTATCGAATTCGTCTGGCTCGAACAGAGTGAGAGCAAGCTGAAGTTCATCTTTGAGACCTCCACGGAACTGATAGATTTTGCTCTTTGCATCAGGTATGTCTTGCTTTGCATAGCGAGCGAGGTTTTGGAACTTGACATTATACTGATAGACTGTCATGGAGCCCTGCTTGAGGTTGCGGAATTGCTCACGCATACCCTCGATAACACTTGTAGGAATGTGATGCGAGCGGAAATCCCTGCAGAAGTTTTCCCACGAGATCACTTGACCCGGCCTTGAGTCTTTGTACTGCTGCCACCAATCAGCTGCTTGATCTTTCAGTTGGAAGGCTGCAAACTTCACATAGTCATCTTCTTTCACGTTACTGCACTCAAAATGCTTCTTTATGTCGGTCAACCAATCCTCAGCATCAAGAGGGTCGACACAGTAACTGAAAGCTTTAGGATTGTTAGCCAGGAACTGGTTGAGGGTAGCATGGTGCTGCTGGAAGAAGTTGCCTTGGTTCATTGGAATGCCCTGATTAGCTTGATTAGCTTGCATAGCCTGCATTTGCTGCATCATCTGCATCATCAACTGAGTGTTCTGAGCAGTAGTCTGCATAATTGCTCTCCAAGCCTCAGGCGGAGGAGGAGGTGAAGGAGGACGTTCTGGAACCTCTTCACCCTCTGGGTTGGCATTCGGAACCCTTTTCGGAGCCATCCTGTAAGAGATGACCACGAATCAGCAATTGATTGACAAAAGGAATAAGCTGAATCAATGGAATGAATTGCAACAAGTCTTCACAATAATCATTCGAACAATAAGAACGAATGAAATCATCCGAACAAGAGGAACGAATGAATTTCTTAGTTAATTGATAACATCAGTCTTCACGAGAAGCCACATAGGGATCAAAAGGATAAAATAATAAAGCAACAAGGTACAGACGGGAACAAACACAAGAGAGGAGTTTCGTCCTAACATCTTTGTGCTGAAAGCATATGAACGCGTTACGAAAAGGTTTTGCAATCCCCGGATCAGCATAGCCAAGGACCCTTTAAGATGCAACTCCTGATAGTAACCTCGGTCATATAACTCCTTCACTCAATGTCGAACCCCGAACTCACTAACCTGCATTCGTTGGAAGAATGCCTACGATCTACTGGATAAAACCCACCTATAGCTTTCCGAAAGATTCCAGTTATGCAATCAGGTGTTGGGGATACACGGGAAGCACCGCGCAATCAACTCTAACCTACATCCAGGTGTATCCATCCTTCAACACATAACCAGTCTTTCTCGGAAACTGTGTACCTCGGACCTTCGAAAAGCATCCACTATAACAAGCTATGGCAATACTCCCGAACTACCTCCCCAGTACTGGGTGATGTCGGGGTTATCGTGCCACTGGCCGTATAGGGGAGATTTTCGATGTCGGCCGTCTTAAGTATTTAGTACTGTCGCGATATGCTTGTTACAGTGATACCCCGAAGCTCAACTCCTCGGTAACAGGAGGCATCGGGAACAATATCCTTGTCACAAGAACATCGAAACAATCCCAGAATACTCGCGGGATTCCTAAAAAAAATTTTGTGCAAATTTTGAAAATAGGAGAGACAAGAGTAGACATCAGGAGTCCTCACCAGAGAGAAAGGGGATGAGAAGCAAAGAAATCCTACTCTCCGATATAATATAGGACTCAAAAAAAAGTTTTTCAGTGTGTGCCTAGACTCAACCGTCAACGGTTCGATCAAACAGTGGGGGCTCCTAGGTCGGAGAAGGCTCTGATACCAACTTGTAATGCCCAGGATGGAATTATACCTCCTACGTGTCGAGGCATGACTTAAAGGCATAAGTCCATCCTAGAATGATCTCAAGTTTGGTAATCTTTGCACAACTCATGTAAAAGGGGGAAAGTAAACTGAAAATAGTTGGCTTACAATCGCCACGTCACAGAATAACAGTACAAGTCTCAAATATCATACAATAAGATCACTACAACCCTCTAAGGGCAAAACCAAATGTCAAAGTACCAAACTCAGATAAATAAACAACCACAGGCGGATCGAATCCTAGTAAGAGACTACACTACTGATCGTCCGGGTAGCGCACGTAGTAACGACTACGCTCCTCGTCGTACTCCCAATCCAGCTCGGTGCCATCACCTGGATAGCTCACAGCTGGACCTGCATCTGGTGTGTGAAGTAACTGTGAGCCACAGAGGACTCAGCAATCCCGTTCCCGGGTAACAGAACTATCAAAGCCTTTAGGTGAGGGAAAAGGCTGAAGAAAGAAATGAGGTGAAGGAACAACAAAGAGTCTGCAGCAGCAACTAGCACTAACTTACGCCAGAGAGAGCGAGAAGAGAAGGCAAAGCGAGAAGTGATCACGAAGTGATCCTAGCTACAAGCTCACAAACATAACCCCTCCGTGTTCAACTCCCGAATCCCGATTCGGAAATTGACAGTCACGGAACACACGCTGGTAGTGTATTAGTATCATTGTGTCAAGTTTTCTATAACCGGAATTAACAAGCTCCCATCTGCCACATAACCGCGGGCACGGCTTTCGAAAGTTCAAACCCTGCAGGGGTGTTCCAACTTGACCCATTACAAGCCCACGATCCGCGGAGTCGCAACTCCAAAGTGGGAAGACCCGAGTATCCTCGGAATCCCGTGCTCAAGTTAAACCGAACTAAGGTAAGGCTAATCCAGCAAATCCTCCCGGCGTGTCGACACCCTGATCGTAGCCGCGCGTATCTAGGTCTCAGGACACGACCGGATGGGCGAAGCTACGGGTTTTTACCAAACCTTGAGTTTCCTCGAGGTGGCCCCGCAGGCTCCCCGTTTCGGACCAACACTCATGTGGAGCACTGGCCCGGGGTTGTTGATTAAGAAAGAGGGTTAATTACTCCCTATGCATGTTTAGTTTGTTATTAGGCAAATAGAACCAATGTTGGGATTTGCTGGAAAAGACTTAGCACATAGCGGTTTATCGAGGGGGTCTCATACACCCCAACCGTGTTAGGAACGCATAATCAAGGAACATAAAACCGGCTTATACGGATCCTAACGGCATGAGTGGAACAAAACACCAAGCAAAAGGCTTAGCCTTCCACCCTTGCCAATATATATGTGATTTCAGTTAAAGCATTTATATAGTGTGATATAACCCAACCAAACTTCAACATGGAGCAAGCATCTTCACTTCACCTGCAACTAGCAACGCTATAAGAAGGGCTGAGCGAAGCGTACTTAGCCAAGCAACGGTTTGCGTAGGTAGGGTGGTTAAACATGGCAATTGGTTACAAGTAGGAGGCTGACAAGAAGAACATGGGCATCGAGGCAAAACTATAGAACGATACTACTAGCAATAGACAAAGATAGTAATGTTATCGGGGTTCGGTCATCTTGCCTGAAGAGAAGAAGTTCGGATCGAAAGAAGGGTCCTCTTGCTCAAACTCGTTGGAAACCTCGTGCTCAACCTCGTTGGAAAACTCGTGCTCAACTCCCGGGTCTAAACAAGACAAACACACCAAGCACCAATCAACACGATGCAATGCGCACCCGAAAAACATGTATGCATGATGGATGCACTAGTGATGCACATGGAGCACGGAAAACATCACTCAAGCAAAACACCTCAAAACAAGATAACAACCTGATATTATTAATCTACACAGAAAATCACCCAAGTTTGATATAAGAATCGCTGAAATCGGAGTTACGGGCTAAAAGTTATGCCCGAAACAAGATTTGAGCGAAAACTGCAAATTACAGCAACATAGCATCTTGGGAGCTCAAAATAATTAAGCTCCAGCACCCAAAAAGCATGGCAAAGGACATGAACATAACCTAGATATAATGTACAGCAACTAGGTCCAAAGTGCACCCCCAACGGAGTCACGGATCACTAGCAATGATCTTGGACATATTGAACTTTGAAATAAAATTCTGGCAGCAGAATTTTATTGAAAGTTTGGAGCAAAAGATAAACATGCTACAGCCACTCAAATGGACATGTGAGGACATGGATGGAAAGACAACAATATATACTTCATGGAACAATCAAAATCCACCCCAAAACTATCATGCTTTGTCCTACAACATCACACGAACATGGCATCGGAACGTTACAGATTTCAGACTTAGTGAAATTTCACTAAGTCCTAAAACAGCAACATCATCATAGCATCAAAAAGAGCATGTTTAAGACACCTCGAAACTAAACATGGCAAAGGGTAAGCACCTCATCAAAATACATATGACGGTGATCCCGAAACACACAAGCATGCATCATTGTGGTGAACACAACGATTGCAACGAGCTCAACAAGATGGCATTTCATAACAAGTGAAAACACAACATGTGAGCATGGCATCTTGCAATGATGATAACAAGGAAACAATAAATCTACCATGCAACCTATCACACTCAACACGTAGTTCGTGACGAGACGAACACGTGGACATGTCATTTGCATCGTTTGGACAAACGAGCTAAAAGATATCACAAGTCAAAGGTGGCATGAAAATAACACATAACAGCAGTTTATATCATCATACACTCTTGCAACAGCAAAACAGGCCCCTAGATGACATCTAACATGCATGACTACAACAGGTAAAACGTAGAGGGCATCTCCACGAACATCTGGACATATCACACGCTCAAAACGGAGCAACAGGTAAAAAGATACAGCAGGTCAAAGTATGGATCTCAGATTGACAGATCTGGGGATTTAGGAAAAAAAAACAACCTCAGGGATCTGGGGATGAACAGTGCGGCCCGGTACTGTGCGGATGAACAGTGCTCGGAGGGATCTGGGCGGCTACTGGGCCGCTGCGGCGGAAGGGCGAAGCCGGCCCAGAGCGGCGACGGCGCGGCGGCCCGCTCGGGCTGGGGCGGATGAGGCGGCGGCGCGCGCCCGCGGATGGGCCGACTCGGGGGGCGGAGCCCACAGCGGCGCGGAGAGGTGGTGGCGAGGCCGGCCCGTGCGATCGGGCGCTGGGGGCGCGGGGATGTGGTCCTGGGGCGGCGGCGCGGTACGGGCCGCGGCCCAGGCGGCGGACGACGTCGCGGGGAGGGGCGGCTTCGGCTCGATCGGGCGAGGGCCCAGGTGAGCGGCGACGAGCGCCCGCTGAGGAAAACGATCGCGTTGACTCGCGCGGGCTCGAGGGAGATCCGATCGGGACGCTGCGAAGCTGCGGCTGAACTGGTGGATCCCCTCGGGATCCGGTGGAGAAGAGGATTGGATCTGAGAAAAAAAAAGGAAAAAGAAAGAGGAGAAGGGGAAGAAGAAGGGGGATGCCCAAATAGACCTAGGGGTCTATATATAGCAACTTAGACTAGGGTTTGGGGACTAGGGGAGTTTAGGAGCCCTACGATCGTGATCCAACGGATCCGATCGCGGGGATGATTTAAAGGACCAGACGGAGATAAAAGACTGCAGCAGGGGTATTTCCGGGACACGAAGTAAGGGCACTTCGGACCCACACGGACAACGGAGGGAAAAGTCAACGGAGTCCAAACGAGACGAGATTTGAGAGGCGGGTTGCACACAACAAAACAACAACACACAACACAACCTCGCGGCACACCGGTAACGAAAAACGCCCGAACAACAAAGAAGGCCTACGGGACGTCACGAACACGTGAGGGAGCTCCGGAACACGAAACGGACAACGGGAAGGAACACACGGAACCGGAAACAACCCACAACACAGATGCAATGCAATGCACATGTCTACATGATATGAATGAATGCCACACACTCACACAACAAAACGACGAAAGCCCGAAGACAAAGAACCCGAAATGGAAATAGATGAAGCCGGAGATTTATTATAAGCCCAAAAGGGAAAGTATTACATCCGGGGCATTACACTTCATCTGTGTAGGCTTCCATCAATGGGCTCTGGTAATCTTTGTTCACTTGCCTGACAACGAGCTGTGAATCTCCTCTGACGATGAGCTTCCTGATCCCGAGGTCCACCGCGATCCTGAGACCGATAAGGAGTCCCTCGTACTCGGCAGTGTTGTTCGTTGATACCTCCCTGGGGAAGTGCATCTGGATCACATACTTGAGGTGCTCTCCGGTGGGTGCAACGAGCAGCACACCAGCACCGGCGCCTTGCAGCGAGAAAGCCCCGTCAAAGTACAAAACCCAGTCACGACTCGTACCCTTGCTGGGGAGAGTAGTCTCCTGGATCTCTTCATCCGGTGTTGAGGTCCATTCTGTAATGAACTCCGCCAAGACTCTACTCTGAATCGTCGAAGTGCTTTCAAATTACAAACCAAAGCTTGACAGCTCCAGGGCCCACTCCACAATCCTCCCAGTCGTGTCTGGGTTATGCAATATCCACTACAATGGGAGGCGGGTGAAGACGGTAATTTCATGTGCTTGGAAGTAATGACGCAGCTTCCTCGAGGCCATAAGGAGGCCGAAGAGCAATTTCTGCACGCCGGAGTACCTCGACCTAGCC
Source organism: Secale cereale (assembly GCA_902687465.1). Classification (NCBI taxonomy): domain Eukaryota; kingdom Viridiplantae; phylum Streptophyta; class Magnoliopsida; order Poales; family Poaceae; genus Secale; species Secale cereale. The sequence goes on along the minus strand of LR738714.1, from coordinate 404,949,490 downwards.
CCCTATAATAGGGAGCTGACAAAGTAAACTGGGTGCTGCGTCATCTTCTTCTTCTGCATTACCCCATCTGGTTGCGTCGCTTCGTGTCGGGGTTTTGGGGAGACATATGCCAAAGGATGGCTTATCATGCATGGGGACAATAGAGCGTCGCCGGGCCCTGGAAGCGGGATAAGCCGGAACTTAGGACGCCTACGGATCTTACCCAGGTTCGGGGCTCTCCGTGGAGATAACACCCCTAGTCCTGCTCTTCAGGACCTCCGCGTCATGACTAAAGTCACTATGGTAGCTACAAGGTTGCTCCACGAGTTGTGTCATCTAGAGAAGGAAGATGAGCAAGGCAAGCTCTCTACTTTCGCTCTAGGGAATCGGGATGGTAGCCAGGGGTCTTCCCTCTCTATGTGCTCTCTTTCTTCTAGGGTTTAATCTTCCAACCCCCTCTCATGGAGGGCCCTGGAGGGTTTATATAGGCCTACCCCCAGGGGTACAATTGTAATCTCGACGGAGCGGCCCCCGGCTGTCAGCGTCTTCTGGTGCCGGCCTCGCCGTCTGTCTGCTGATGATTGCCTTTCACTATAGGCGTGCTTCTGCTGACGGTAGCATCGTGAGGAGGGAAGTGGCTATAGTGCCGCCGTCTCCTGCCATACACTGCTGCCACGCTTTGTCTTGTCATCTTGATGAGGTTTAGACTTCTAGGGCAGGATTCGCCGTCTGTTACCAGGCGGCCGCCTCCCCTGGCCGCGTGCCAGGGGCGGCTTTTTTATGACTTACCCACTGGCCGGTGGGGCCAGCCGCCTGTTGGCCCCGCCATCTGTGGGTAGTGGGATCGTGGCTTCCTCTGACCGAAGCTTGGTCATGGGCAGCGTGGCTACAATGACTCGCCGCTTAAGAGACGGCCATAAGGTACACATTCACTGTAGCCAAGCCCTTATAGATTCCCTAAGGACGCGCTCAACTGTAGCCATACCTCAGCTGCGCGGTGGCCCCCTAGCACACATCCCGAGGGAGAGGCGTAGGACCGTCTGCTAGCTGCTGGCTATGGAGCTGTCGCCTGTTTGGGCCCCTGCCGCCTGCTGGCCGCCGGCTCCTAGGGTAAGCTGTTCCAGGAGGCGGCCCGATGAGCACACGGCCGGGGGGTAACAGGCGGCCCCAAATTGTCTTGAAATACCATGGGTGGTCGATGAGAACACCCGTGGTCAATATCTCCGACAGTAGTCCCCGAAGCTAGTGGAACTCTGCGGTTTATGTTTGAGGGCCGCGGGGTTCCAGCAGCTTCCCCCCTAAGTAGGATCGGCGCTCTTCAGCCGTCTTTTGAAAAGAGCCGTCTGCTAGCGGCCGGGCCCTCGCTGCGGGGGCCGGCTTCCAGCAGCCGGACCTCTGTCTTCAAATCTTCGAGGGGAAGGCACCGCTTGGTGAGCAGGCGGTCGTGCGGGCCTGCCGAGTGTTGGCGCCTCCCCACGCGTCGTCGCCTCATCGCGTCAGCCTGCCAGCCCGCGTGCGTGACGGGATGTGACAGTGGGTTGGGGCCCGCCACTATAGGGCCTCGTCCTGCGCGCGGATCCGGTCTGGCAGGGGCAATTGATTGCCCTCCCCACGCGCATTTAATGCGCGCGGATTTGGCACGCAAAAGGCGGGGGTCGTGCGGGGCGTGGATCAGTTGATCCCACTCCCATCCCCTTGGCTTCGCCACCCCGAGCCTATAAGTAGGCCGGGGGAGAGAGGTTAGCGCCGTTCTCGTGCCCGCCTCACTCCATTTTCCTTCTTCTTCCTCGCTCCCGTCCGCTCCTCTCGCCAACTCCTCAGTGAGTCGTTGCTCCGAGCCATGGACGCCGCAGCGCCAGTCCGCTGCCACGGCGAGTGGGACCGCAGTGACGTCCTCGAGGAACACATTGACTACCTCCACCGAGCGCGGAAACTGCCCCCCGCCGACAAGGTTGCCGTGCGCCTAGCACCGGCGGTGGAGATCAGGCCGGCGCCGCGGCTAGGCAAGCGGGTCATCTTCCGCTCGCACTTCCCGTGCAGCTTCGGCCTCCCTGCGAGCGGCTTCTTCCGGTCTTTCTTGGAGTTCTTCCACATCCAACCCCACCACCTCACGCCGAATACGGTGGTGACGTTGTCTGCCTTTGTCGTCCTGTGCGAGGCGTACTTCGGCATCCTCCCCACAACGGACTTGTGGACTGAGCTTTTCTACATGAAGCTCGGTACCGCAAACCAGAGCGTGGCCGCCCAGTGCGGGGGGTATATCGCGATGAAGCGCAGCGGGGCAAGAAACTTCTTCTCGGCGCCGCAGCTCGTGGCGTCGGTGAAGTTGTGGCAGAAGACATATTTCTATGTCTCTAAGGTCGATCCCTCCCATGATTTCATCGGCCTGCCGGACTAGGCACCCGGCCTGCCTGCCGAGCCCCGCGCCTCCTAGAAGACTCGGCCCACCTCCCTCACGAAAGGCGCATCCATCGCCGTACGGTGCCTCCGGGAGCTGAGGGACAGCGAGGGCTTGGTTTTCGCGGACCTCTTGCTCACGTTCGCGGAACGCCGGGTGATGCCCCTGCAGCGCCGTCCTCACTTGATTTGTGATAGGAGCGGGCACCGGGACCCCAACCGGACGTGCACCAAGTTAATGCCATACAAGGAGGTGGCGTACTTGGTGAACTACATATCCAACTGCAAGGTCTCCGACTCCGGCTGGGCCTTTGGCAAGCCGCCCTACAGCCGCAGTAGCCAGCCGCCTGCGGTGAGTTTTTCATCTTTCTCAATCATTCTTTCTTGCCTTCCCGGCTGCCAGAGCCGTCTGATATTGGTGCTTGTCTGCAGATATTCCCCGGCCAGCCGGCGTCGGACTCTGACAAGCCAGGCCGGCCTCTGGAACCCGATCGCTCCCAGAGCGATACGAGCGACCCCGATCTTGGGGCCGCCACCATGGATGAGGAAGAGGTGACAGGCGGCGGGGGCCAACCATCAGGCGGCCTGCCAGAGGGCGGCGTCGAGAGCTGGCCAGACGAGGAGGAGGAGGAGAAAGAAGCGCCAGTCCGCATCCGGGAGGCAGATCCGCCTGGTCGCGGCAGCCAACAAGCGGGGCCGTCGGCCACAACCGGTGGCGTGAAGCGTCGGTCTTCTGCGAGGCCGTCTAGCACCCAACCCAGGAAGCTCCGGCTATCGACCGCCGCCACCAGGTGCTGGGAGGCGGCCGCCAAGGCGATCCAGCCCAGGCTACCCAAGCCCAGGCCGGTCGTATCCGGGGAAGTACCTTGCTTTCTTCTTTTTGTTTGATGCTTATCGTCTTCTGCTGTTCCCATCTTGGCTGATCCCCATCTTCATCGGGATGCCCACGCAGCGCGCCGCTCTCCCTCTCACGGGCGCCGGTGGGCTCCATTGTGGGGGGCACGGATGTCCCCCTCCTTCCCGCCGCGTGGATCCCGCCGCCGCGCTCCGGGAAGCGACGGAGAGGAATGCTCGCGAGGTGCGCGAGGAGCAGGAGGCCGTGGACCGTGAGCAAGCGGTGGCTGATGCCGCTGTCAAGGCAAAGGCCGAGGCGGCTACTAAGGCCCAGGAGGACACCGCCGCCCGAGCCCAGGAGTAGGAGGCGGGCTCCCAACAGCCAGCGGGCCGCACCGTCCTCCAAGAGGCGGGCTCTCTAGAGCCATCCGCCCAAGTGTCGGCTGCTGACGAGCAGTCGGCTTTAGACAACGAGGGGGACGGCCGCGTCGCCATGGAGACGGAGGCGCCGCCCCCCGCGCCGCCTGCTGGGACGCAGGGCAGCCGGCCTGCAGGAGCGGAGGTGCCGCTAGCGGAGGGCATGCTGGTGACAGGCCCGCAGCCGGCCACCCAAGCTCCTGCCTGTCCACGCCTGGTGAGGGCGGTCTCCGTGCCACAGCAGGTGGAAGCCGGCAGCGCCAGCTCGTCCGCGCCAGAGAGTGAAGCCACCAGCGCGGCGCCATCAGGCTGGAGGCCCGGAGGCGGCGGCGCGCTGATTGTCACGTCGCGGGACATTCTTGACCGCTTCAACTCCCTGAGCAATGTTGTGCAGACGGTGATGCAGGAGTTCGTGGCTACGCGGTCCTCTGTTCGGGTACGTTGACTCCATGCACTTTTCCTTTTATTCCTTCAATTTCTTCTGTGGGGGCGCGTCAGTGCACCCACTGGGTGTAGTCCCCGAGTTCCGAGCCGGCTGCTGAGCAGGCGGCTTGGAACTCCAAAGTGTACCTTGCAGGCTAATCTTGTGTCTTGCTGTAGGATTACCACAACCTCTGGGTGGCCTCCTACAACACCCAGCACCAGGAGCTGGCGCAACTGCAGGCTGCCCTGGCAGACAGTCAGGGTGAGTGCCTCTCTTCTCCTTCTTGCAAGGGCACGTCAGCGCACCCGCAGGGTGTAGTACCGGAGTTCCGAGCCGGCTGCTGAGCATGCGGCTTGGAACTCCAAGGTTATCATTTTTCTGATGTTGATATTCTTCTTCCTCTTCTCTTGCCAGCGGTCACAGCCAACCTCCGCAACCAGCTGGGCGAGGCCCAGTCAGGGCTTGCCGCCAAGGAGCGGGAGCGCGATCTTGCCACCCAGGACCGTGACCGCCTGGCCAAGGAGCTGGCAGACCAAGCGGCATCCCACAAGGTTGAGCTTGGGAAGATGTCGGACGCTGAGGCGCTCCTTCGGGCAGAATTCGAGGCCGAGCGCTCGAACTGGGTCGAGAAGGAGGCGGATCTTCAAGACGGCTATGGGGCCATTGCAGACATGGTCTACGGTTAGATGTCTGCTCCTTCTTCTTATGAGTGCCGTCTATTGCAGCCGCTTCTCTTTCTTCTGATTCTTCTTATAGCTTTTGCAAAGTTCTTCCCGGGCAACTCAGTGGCCGCCAGCCAAGCCATCGAGGCTCAGCATGACGAGAGGCGCAAAACGGGCCGCATGATCGCACCCAACGCGCACAGGACTCTGGCCGAACAGCTTCTTGCTGTCAAGGCGCGCCTCCAGCCGGTCCATCGCCTGCTTCGCCGCCTGCAGCGCGCTGGTGCCCAAGTGTTGGCCTCCCTATGGCCGGGTGCTCCAGTACTCCGCACTCCCAACCAGACTGCCGACTGGTTGGAGGCGGTCGGCCGCCGCTTCGAGGCCTGGAAAGGTGCCGCAGCGAGGGCAGGTGCGCGGACCAACCTGGAGTTTGCCAAGGGCTGGTACCCGGACTTGAACCTCGACCAATTGAAGACCTTCCACGTGGAGGCTGAGCCTGAGCTGGCCGCCGTGCAAGGAGACCTCGCCAGACGTGCCGGCGCCCTTGCTGAGTATGTGGACACAGCCATCTTCGTCCCAGAGCTGGATGAGAATGGTCATGTGGTGCCACCCAGCAACTTCGGGCTGGACTTGGCGGCGTTGGAGGAGTTGGACGAAGAGATCGCCTCCAGCGATGAAGGCGAGGAGGAGGGAGACAGTGACGAGGAGGCCAGCTCCCAGGAGGTGGATCCGTCTGCTAGCCATCAGCCTGGCCAATCCTCGACAAGCGGACCCGGCGTGGCGGCTCCGCCTGCTGCAGGAGGCGGCCAGGTCGAGACCCGTCAGGCGGCCCCCCAGAAGCCGGCTCTGTCGTGCCGCCTGCTCCGCCTGCTTTGGCGACGAGAGATCTTGAGGCCGCGTGATGGCCACATTCCCCTTGGTGAATGTCCTTCAGAATAGCCAAACCATTTTCTGCTTCCACGCAGCGCTGGAAGACGCCTATTGCACTTCTTCTGACAAGCTCTTTGTTGACTATTGTGCATGCTGAAGCTCGGCGTTGAACTTGTCGTGCCAAGGTTTCATCTGCTGGCAGCTCTCTTTTGAGCAGGAAGGTGAGGATTGGTTGTGCCCAAGATGGCGCTGAGACTCCTGTTTTTTCTGCCAAAGAGACCAAGGCGGTTGGGATGGGAGGCGGAGGGTTGGGTTGAGCCGCCTGTTGTGCTTCCAAAGTCCTCGAGCCGGCTGCGACAGTCCCCGGGCCGTCTGCTGGGGCCGGCGCCTCCTGGCCGTCTGCTGGAGCAGTCCCCGGGCTAGGAACTGGCGCAGTGACTGGTGGACCATCTGCTGGAGTTGGAGTATCAAGGCCGCCTGCTGGAGCAGTCTTCGGGCCGGCTGTTGAAGTTGCCGGGCCGTCTGCTCCAGGATCGGTTGGTATGAAGATTGACTCTGATTCTCGGGAAGGCTTGATAGACGGCTTGCGCAGGCATTGAAGAGACACGCCGGCTGGTATTGCTTGGCGGGTGGAGCCGATTCGTGCCAAGGTGTCAGCTTGCATGTTGTCGGCTCGTGGCAAGTGGAGGAACTCGCAGCCGTCAAAATGCCCACTGATCTGCTGGACAAGGAAACGATAGCTCGCCATATTTGCGTCCTTGGCGTCCCAGTCCCCAGATGACTACTGGACAACCAAGTCCGAGTCACCATAGCACAGCACCCGGCGGATACCAATATCTTTGGCCATCCGTAGCCCGTGGATGAGTGCCTCATACTCGGCCACATTGTTGGAGGCGGCAAAGTGGATTTGCAGGGTGTACTTGAGCTTGTCGCCCTTGGGGGAGGTGAGGACGACGCCGGCTCCCAAGCCAGTGCGCATCTTTGATCTGTCAAAGTGCATCCGCCAATGGGTTGAGTCTGGAGCAGGCGGTAGGTACTGGGTCTCGGCCCAATCGACGAGGAAGTCAGCCAACGCTTGCGATTTGATGGTGGTGCGGGGCTGGTAGAAGATGGTGAAGGGGGCCAGCTTGATGGCCCACTTGGCCACTCTTCCTGAAGCATCTCTGTTGCCCATGATCTCAGCAAGCGGGGTCGTGCAGACGACCGTGATCGGGTGCTCTTGGAAGTATTGCTTGAGTTTCTTGGCGGTGAAGTACACGTCGTAGCACATCTTCTGGTAGTGGGGGTAATTCTGCTTGGAGACTGACAGCACCTCGCTCAAGTAGTAGACCGGCCTCTGGACGGGAAAGGCTCTGCCGTCTTCTGGGCGTTCGACCACAATGACCGTGCTGACCACCCGGCTGGTGGCGGCTATGTAAAGGAACATGGGTTCCCTGTCTGTTGGCGCCGCCAGGACAGGCGGGGTGGACAGCAGTCTCTTGAGCTGCTGGAAAGCTTCGTCTGCCTGGTCATTCCACTCGAAGCAAGTGGTCTTCTTCATTAGTTGATACAGGGGGAGTGCCTTTTCTCCCAGTCGGCTGATGAAACGACTGAGAGATTCCAGGCACCCTATGAATTTCTGGACATCTCGCACACGAGTTGGCCGCTCCATTCTCTCAATGGCCTTGATCTTTGCAGGGTTGCACTCGATGCCGCGTTCAGATACCAGGAAGCCAAGGAGTTGGCCGACTGGTACCCCGAAGACGCATTTCTCCGGGTTTAGCTTGATCCGAAAGCGGCGCAAGTTTTCAAATGTCTCTAGGAGATCCTCCAAAAGAGTTCCTCTCGTCTCCGTCTTTACCACGATATCATCCACATAAACGTGGGCGTTTCTGCCAAGTTGCTTGAGGAGACACTTCTGCATGCAACGCTGAAAGGTGGCGCCGGCGTTTCTCAGGTCGAATGTCATGGTCAGGTAGCAGAAGGCCCCAAATGGCGTGAGGAAGGCGGTCTTCAGACGGTCGGCCGGATCGAGTTTGATCTAATGGTACCCGGAATAAGTATCAATAAATGACAGCAGCTCGCATCCGACTGTGGAGTCAATCACTTGATCTATCTGCGGCAGAGCAAACGGATCTTTGGTGCAGGCTTTGTTGAGGCTGGTGTAATCAATACACATGCGCCATTTGTTGTTCTTCTTCAGCACTAGGACTGGGTTGGTGAGCCACTCCGGGTAGAAAACTTCCATAATGAAGCCGGCTGCTAATAGGCGGGCAACTTCTTCCCCAACAACTCTTCCCTTCTCTTTTGACAGGCGGAGTAGCGGCTACCCGACAGGCTTTGCATCTTCTCTCACAAGGAGTTTGTGCTCGGCGAAATCCTTCGGGACACCCGGCATGTCATTGGGGGACCATGCAAAGATGTCCCAATTCTCACGGAGGAAATCGACGAGCTCGCTTTCCTATTTGTTGTCTAGGTTTGACCCTATGACATCAAATCGCTCTGGGTGAGACGGGTCTAAGGCAATCTTATTTGTCTCCTTGGCCGGCTGGAACGAGCCTTGCGGCTCCACCTCCCTGGGATCGGCTGGTATGGCTGGCTGCTCGCCAGCCATTTCCACCAGCCGTTCCAGGCAGCGCTTCTCTTCAGCTACGACAAGGGACTCGGCCAGACGGCTGCAGGCTGTTGCACATGCGATGGACTTCTCGTAATTCCCGGCTATGGTGATTATGCCCTTGGGGCCCGACATCTTGATCTTGAGGTAGGCATAATGGGGTACTGCCATGAACTTTGCAAGAGCAGGCTGGCCCAGGATCACGTGATAGGGACTTTCCAGGTTCACCACTTCAAACCAGACTGGCTCCCTCCGGAAATGCATCTTGTCACCAAACAGGACATCAATCTTGGCCTTGCCGATTGGTGAGCAAGAGAGGCCTGGCACGATGCCGTGGAACACAGTCCTGGTAGGCTGAAGCTGCTTTTCTTTGATGCCCAACTTCTCCATGGTGTCGCGGTACATAATGTTGATGTTGCTGCTGCCGTCTACCAGTACTCGGGAGAAACGACAGGCCCGCCTGTCGGTGGAAAGAGTTGCATCCAGGACCAAGGCGTAGGTCCCTGGTGACGGCATGACAGCTGGGTGATCTTCTCGGCTCCAGCTGACGGGCTTCTCAGACCAGTGCATGAATTATGGGGCTTTGATGGCAATGGTGTTGACTTCTCTGTGCTGCTGGCGCCGGCTGCGCCTATTCCGCTTGGCTGGTGAAGACGACATAGGCCCCGTTTTCTTCTGGGAATTCATCCTGGACCTGGCCGCCCGGACGAGCAACCGGCGGATTGGGAGGCGGGGCCGCCTGCCCAGCAGGCGGCGGTGGCAAAGCTTCTCCTCTGGCAATCCTTGTGAGCCAATGGCACTTTCGTGTGGTGTGGTTGGAAGGCTTCGCGCCACTGTGGAACTTGCAGGGGGCGTCCAGAGCTTGGTCGAAGGAGAAAGCTGGCTGCCAGGCTGGCTTGCCGCCCTTCTGGCGCTTGGGTCCCGCTTGAGCTTCTGGCTGCTCGCCATCAACTGATGCTACCAGCCGGTTGTTGGCAGTCGGCGCGTGGGTCTTGCGTTTGTGATCGTTCGGCTGTTGGCGTCGGCTGGACTCTCCAGCTGGCTTTTTGGGAGTTGGAGGAGTCATCTTGCCAGAAGCATCCACTTGCAGCTCGGTCTTCATGGAGGAGTCGGCGGTGGCGTACTTGTCTGCTATGCTCAACAGCTCGTCCAGCGTGGCAGGCTCGTCATAAAGGAGTTTGTGCTTGAGCAAGGTGCCTTCTCTGCACCCGGCCATGAAATACTCGATGTCTTGTACCTCGTGCACTCCCTCGCAAGAGTTTCACAGCTCTGCCCAATGCGTCAGATAATCGCAGGCTGACTCGTCTGGGCCTTGGACGCATAGGGAGAGCTGGCGCGGCTTGGGAGGACGCTTGTAGGTGCTGGTGAAGTTGCGAGTGAAGGCGTCGGTGAAGTCCAACCAGCCATTGATGCTGTTGGGTTTGAGGTTGTTCAGCCATGTCCGGACCATGCCCTGCAGCATAAGTGGCACGTACTTCACCGCACACGCCTATTGCTAGTGGCTATGCTGACGGTTGTAGAGTAATCCACCAGCCAGTCCTCTGGCTTCACTGATCCGTCGTACTTGGGGGTATCTCGGGGGAGCGAGAATCCCTTGGGGAAAGGCTCGTTGCGGATGCGGGGGACGAAACAGGCCGGGCCAAGGTCATCTTCTTCTTCGACCGCCTCAGACCGAGCCAGTCGATCTAGGCGGTGGCGGGCGTCATTCTCCCCAACCCCCTCGCGGCGGCCCAAGCGGCCGGCCAGAGAGGGGTGGTCAACAGGCGGAGGAGACACGCGCCTCTCCCACCTAGGAGGAGGCGGGTGTTTCCCTCGCCGCTCTACGGCCCTTGGGCGGCCGTCTTCGTCGCGCTCGATGGTGATACGAGTCTGCCGGCTGCGGCTAGCAGCCAGCTCTGAGTCTCGCCGGTTGGGGGCGCCGACTGTTGGAGAGCGGGACGTAGCTCCTTGCTCCTGCCAAAGGGGGCAGTTGTCAGCCTGCGCGCCAGCCTTTGATGCCCGACGACGGGCCTCCTGCTGTGCAGCAGCAGCGTCGAGGAGCTGGCGGGCGCGCTGAGTCACGCAGCGAAGCTCGTCTCCCTCCAAGTGGCCCATCTCATCGACTGTCGCCCGGGCAGCCCTTAGGTTCTCCGATGGAGTGAGGTACACGGGCCGTGAGGCCCCCAGCATGTCTGCTAGCAGCCCGCCACGATCGCGAACGGCACCAGCCCGGCTAGGCTCGCCAGCAGCCGGCGTGTCGCAAATGGTGCGGTCCATCTCGCGGTGGTAAGCTTCAGTGAGGCGCCGGGAAGCGGCTAGCTTATTGGCGCTGTCGAGGAGCAAGACGCGAAGTGCCTCCAGCGCCGCGCCGTTTGCCCCTACCGCAACAGGTGCAGCGAGGTTCTGTAGGGCGGCCTGGAGCGGGTCCCGGGCCGACCCGCCGGATGGTTCGTCATGGTTGGTGGCGATCACCTCCGTGATGGTGCTGGTGGCGCTGCCGCCCGTTAGAGCAGGGAGGGGGTCGTCGATGATCACCACGTGCTCGGGGAAGGAATCGACAGGCTCTGCATCGAGGTCGATGATCATGTCTACTGGTGGGTCAGAAGAGCCCACTGACTCCACGTCGGAGGCGCGCTCATGACGATGTGGAGCTTGTCGAGGAGCTCGACGAGGAAGCTCTCCGGAGCTACTGGCTCGGCCGCCGGAGTGGGCTCGTCATGAATGCAGCCTCAGCGCCGCGAAGCGTCCCGGTAACCATGCTTGCAGGCGTGCCAGGCTGGCTGTGCTCGCACGGGAGGAACAAAGTTCCCATCCAGAACATGTCTCCGGACGACGGTGCACCTAGCCCCATGGTGGGCGCCAAATGTCGGGGTTTTGGGGAGACATATGCCAAAGGATGGCTTATCATGCATGGGGACAATAGAGCGTCGCCGGGCCCTGGAAGCGGGATAAGGCGGAACTTAGGACGCCTACGGATCTTCCCAGGTTCGGGGTTCTCCGTGGAGATAACACCCCTAGTCCTGCTCTGCGGGGACTCCGCGTCATGACTGAAGTCACTATGGTAGCTACAAGATTGCTCCTCGAGCTGTGTCGTCTAGAGAAGGAAGATGAGCAAGGCTAGCTCTCTACCTTCACTCTAGGGAATCAGGATGGTAGCCAGGGTTTTTCCCTCTCTATGTGCTCTCTTTCTTCTAGGGTTTAATCTTCCAACCCCCTCTCATGGAGGGACCTGGAGGGTTTATATAGGCCTACCCCCAGGGGTACAATTGTAATCTCGACGGAGTGGCCCCCGGCTGTCAGCGTCTTCTGGTGCCGGCCTCGCCGTCTGTCTGCTAGGGCCCGCCGTCTGCGGGCCCATGTGATTGCCTTTCACTGTAGGCGTGCTTCTGCTGACGGCAGCATCGTCAGGTGGGAAGTGGCTACAGTGCCGCCGTCTCCTGCTGTACACTGCTGCCACGCCCTGTCTTGTCATCTTGATGAGGTTCAGACTTCTAGGGCAGGATGCACCGTCTGTTACCAGGCGGCCACCTCCTCTGGCCGCCTACCAGGGGCGGCTTGTTTATGACTTACCCACTGGCCGGTGGGGCCAGCCGCCTGCTGGCCCCGCCATCTGTGGGTAGTGGGATCGTGGCTTCCTCTGACAGAAGCTTGGTCATGGGCAGCGTGGCTACAGTGACTCGCCGCTTAAGAGGCAGCCATAAGGTACACATTCACTGTAGCCACACCCTTATAGATTCCCTAAGGGCACGCTCAACTGTAGCCATACCTCAGCTGCGCGGTGGCCCCCTAGCACACATCCCGAGGGAGAGGCGTAGGACCGTCTGCTAGCTGCTGGCTGTGGAGCTGCCGCCTGTTTGGGCCCCTGTCGCCTGCTGCAGCCGGCTCCTAGGGTAAGCAGTTCTAGGAGGCAGCCCGATGAGCAGACGGTCGGGGGGTAACAGGCGGCCCCAAATTGTCTTGAAATACCATGGGTGGTCGATGAGGACACCCGTGGTCAATATCTCCAACACTTCGGCCCAAGTGGCATCAGGTTCTATCATCTCTATCGGTTCCATATTGACCTCTCTTTGGGCCACTAGCGCAGCACTGACCACTTGGTTCGTTGCCGCTAAATACAGCAGCAACGGCTCTTGTGGTTTAGGCGCGACCAGTGTCGCTGTAGAGGAGAGGTATTTCTTCACGTCTTGCAGTGCCGCTTCGGCTTCTGGGGTCCACTCCATTGGGCCCGCATTTTTCAAAATGTTGAAAAAGGAGAGGGCGTGCTCGGTAGATTTGGAGATGAATCTGCCCATGGCGGCAACGCAGCCAGCAAGCCGACGCACATCCTTGATCCGCATGGGTGCTTCAGTCTGCTCGATGGCCTTAATCTTGTCTGGATTTGCCTCAATTCCACGCTGTGACACGAAGAAACCGAGAAGCTTGCCGGATGGGACGCCGAAGACACACTTCTCAGGGTTCAGCTTAAGGTTGATCTTGCGCAGATTCGTGAACGTCTCTTCCAAATCTTGTACGAGCGTTGCTTTGTCCTTGGTTTTGACCACTATATCATCCATATAAGCTTCCATATTTCTATGTAGCTGAGTCTCAAAACCAATCTGGACTGCTCTTGCAACTGTTGAGCCAGCACTCTTCAACCCGAAAGCCATCCGTATAAAACAATACGTACCACATGGGGTGATGAATGATGTCTTCTCTTCATCTTCTCTTGTCATGAAGATATGATGGTATCCTGAGTAAGCGTCGAGGAATGACAACAAGTCACATCCAGCCGTGGAGTCCACAATTTGTTTGATGCGCGGCAATGGGAAAGGGTCTTTCGGACAAGCCATATTGATGTCTGTGTAATCTATACACAGCCTCCACTTCCCATTTGCCTTACGCCCTACCACCGGATTGGCCAACCACATTGGATGGATCACTCCTCTCACTAAGCCGGGTGCCTCTAACTTCCTGGTCTCCTCTCTCATGAACTCTTGCTACTCCAGAGCTTGCTTCCTGACCTTCTGCTTGACGGGTCGCGCATGAGGGCAGACAGCAAGATGGTGCTCAATCACCTCCCTGGGAAAAACGGGGATGTCAGACTTGCCATGCAAACACGTCGACATTCGCCTGCAGGAAGCTGACGAGCGCGTCTTCCTATTTGCTGTCGAGGGAGGAGCTTATGGAGAAAGCCCCTCCCGTGCCATCCTCCTTGACGAACACCCGCTTGGTTTCTGGTGGAGCAGCTCTGGATTTCTTGCTCTTGCCGGTGGAGCTCTCTGGCGTGTTCTCGACGGGAGCACTACACTCCAAAGAGGAGCGCTTACTGGAGTAGGCGCGAGAGGCCTTACCTGTCTTCTTTCCTCCCGGGGCTTCAGTGGCAGGAGCAAGCGCCTTGACGGCAGTTGCTGCAACTGCCTCCTGGTAAAGCTGATCAGCACATATCAGCGCATCCTTCTTGTCGGAGGGGACGTTTATGACGGATATCGGCCCGGGCATCTTCAGCGTGTTGTACGCGTAATGCGACGCCGCCATGAATTTGGTCAACGATGGGCGCCCGAGGATCCCGTTGTAAGGCAAGGGGATCTCGACCACATCAAAAACAATCCTCTCCGTCCTGTAGTTCAGCTCGCCCCCGAGTGTCACGAGAAATGTGACTTTACCCTTGGGTTGACTTCTTCCTGGGTTGACCCCTTGAAACGTGCCCGTCTCCTCGAGGTCTCCATCAGGGATTTGCAGCCTTTTGATCACGATGGGCGAGATCAAGTTCAGGTCGGCCCCGCCATCAACCAGCCTTTTCGTCACCTTGAGGTTGCTTATTGTTGGTGAAACCAACAATGGCAAACATTCGACCGCAGTCGTGCGGTCAGGGTGATCCTCGGCGTCAAAGATGATAGGAGTACTAGACCACCTCAGCGGCTTCTGGGCATCGAACAACGGCTCTGCTGCTGCGATCTCACGCGCCCACTGTTTAAGTTAGCGGTGAGAGGTGTGCTGGGAGGCATTGTCGTCGACGCACATGGCCTCTCTGGCGTTCTAGAACTCTTGCTCGCCTAATTCATCGTCATCATCACGATCATCATCTTCTCGTTTCTTGTCACAGCCCCGGGCGGGTCGTTCTTGTTGGTTATCTTTGCCTTGGTGGCTAGGCTGGCCGCCATGTTTCTTGCCAGATCCTTCAGCACCATCATCGCCTTTCTCCTTGTCTCGCCTCTCGTACTCGGCCTTTTGCTTCTCTGTGAGCTGCTTGACTTGTCGGTAGTTCTGGAGGTCATGGCCTTTGGTACGGTGGATCTTGCAGTACTGCTTGTCGGAGCTTCCTGGCTTGTCAGCGGCCGCCAAGGCTCGGCAGGCGACCCACCCGGCGATTTCCTTGTCGGGGTCGTCTGCCTTGTTTTTCTTGGCGGCGTCGGATCCCTCGACGGCAAGCACAGCCTTGCCCTTGCATTTCCTATTGCGGCGTCGACCCTTTTTCGTCGGGGCGACGGCATCTTCGTCCGAGGAACCGGTTTCCACACCGGCGTCTTCGCTGGGGTACTTCCTTTCCTCTTCATCCCGGGCGCATCTGTCTGCTAGAACGTAGAGTTCGGCGACATCCTTGACTTTATTCATCGCCAGCTCCTCACACATCTTGCGGTTGCGCATGTTCTAGTGGAACGCGCTGGTGATGGTGGCAGGATGAACATTTGGGATGTTGTAATGCACTCGGCTGAACCTTTGTATGTACTTGCGCAGGCTTTCATCTTCCTTCTGTGTCACAGCCTGATTTTTGGCCCTTTCCTTTCGTTTTGTTTTTTTGAGATTTTTGCCTGAGTTTTCTTTTCCTGTGGCTATGTGGTCTGGAAACTGAAGAAGATGACCTCTTCTTTCTTTCCAGAGTGGCTTGTCATCCTCATATCTATCCCTAGACCTTGCAATTTCCATCTTGGCCCAACCCCAATATTATTTTTCTAGGGATTATTCCTTTTTCTATTAAAGGAATAACCCTGCCTGCCCCTAGGTTGTGAAGCAACCTATATTTCCATCACTCCTAAAATTCCCAAATAATTCTCATAAATTGTTTGGGTCATATTTTCTTCAAATATGGCAAAAAAATTCATTGCCATGTTCAAAAATAATCCTCCAATATTCCTTTTCCTATTCTGCCCTAAATGGCACATTGTGAAGCAAGTGCTATTTTCCTTTTCCCATTTGACCTCAAACTCCTTGGACACCTTGTCCTGTCCATATAATTGCCACATGCCCAAATGCAACCTCATTTGCCTAGTAATTATTTAATTATGATTTTCCAAAGTTTCTATCCAAAAAGAAGCATTGTGAAGGAGGTGCAAGCTAGGCATATCCAAATGAGTTGCCATTTTGCATGATCCCTCATATCATCATATTATAGCCCTCCACCAAAGTAGAGATCATGTCATGCCTCCATGTGAGCACAACTTCACATCTTTGTTTCTGTCCTAATTTTCAGTTTGTGAAGCAAGTATATTTTATCTTGCTCCATTATGGCTGAAAATTTTCCAGGACCATCTCCCACCCATAGAACCTACCTCTACCAATTTTGGGCACATTTTATGTAGCCATTTTCCCTCGGGATTTTTCCTAAGTTTCTGGTCAGAATGGATGCTTGTGAAGGAAGTACCCTTTTGGCTTGTCCAATTGGTATGCAATTTTTACCACATCTCTATATGTCCAAATGACTCTGCCTTGCCCAATCTGAACTCTGTTTGACACTCCATGTGAGTGCACTTTCCTGCTCAAGTTTCTGGACCAGATTATGCAGTTGCAAAGCAAGTGCATTAAATCTTGGTCCATTTCCTGCCAAACTCCCCAGTATGATAGTTCTTCCTAAGCTAATCACCCCAGACAACTCGTTTGCCTCTAATCTTACCTCAGTTGAGCACCGTTTCATGATCCAGTTTACTGCAGTAAACTTTAGAGCCCACTTACCATTTAGCCGTTTCACCTTTCACCGAGCTGCCAGGGGCCTGTCTGTGAATACTTTATTTACAGAATAGTCCCTCGTCTTCAACCCCTTGTATCTTTTTGCTCGTAACTCCGATTGAGGTGAATCCAAAGCCCATCTCTTCGTCTCGGCGAGCCCGTTCTGCTGGTATCATTTTCACCATGTTATGACATTCTGAAAATGACCATTATGCCCTTGCCTTTAATCAGCCCCCTCCGAAAGAGAAACCTTTCCGGCAAATCTTTCCGCGGCTTCACCGCACTTCTTCCCAGAGTATTGTTCTTTCCCATGCAAGCCACAACCACCATTTGCATGATTGCATGCAGTAGGTATGGTTTCAACTTGAACATTTAATAAATTTCTGCTTGTTTTGATACGATTATCGTTGTTTCGGTGATGCTTATGAATTTGTGTTCTCTTTCATGCTATGTCTTTATGCACCTGGTTATCATGTACTAGTTGCCAGTATTTCTGTAGTATATGTTGATGTTGGTGATGGTCTTCGGTGCAGGACTGTCGTCTGTTCCGAGTATCATTGCTATACATGTTCCTTTGCATCCAGTTGGTTAAATGCTTGCATGGTAGCCTTGTTAATATGTTCTTGCATGATATTTATTGTTGATGCTAGTGGTCATGATATGTTGCTAAAGAGTTATATTCGTAATATTCATGCTTGTCAGTATGCCATGCTCATCTGAATAAATGATTAAGTGTTGTTGTTATGCTCGTTGATTATGGTTGCACATCCATGCTCATGTTAGTATCATGCTCATGCATTATAGAGGCATCATGTTATTTTAATATGACTCGGCTTATTGCATTCAAGTTTAACCGAATAATAATGAACTTGAACAACTGTTGGCTGAGTCATGGTGCCATCATATCGAGCTGACCAGTGCAACCACACTTACCTTTATGGGAAGGTCCTAACTGGGTCTATTATCATGCCTCTCACCAGTGCCTCCAACGAGGGAAGGTTATGGGCGTGCGGTACCCTGGCCCGGTAAGCAGACATAACCTTGTGTGCCCGTTGTTATTGTTCTGATCTCGGGTCCCCGTTTGTGACCGTTTATGTTTGGCCACGACGGTGGTCGTTGTGTCTTTGGTAGACACGGGGCCACCCAGGACTAGCCCAGTGGGGAGTAAGTCGGAGTGGCCGGGAGATTGTCATGGCAGTAGGACGGTTTTGTCGGAACGCCGTTGGTCCACCCGAATGGGAGTGCGAGGCCATGGGTTCCATAGTGTGGGTACAGTGTGCTACCTCAGCAGAGTGAGTGTCTTAATCTATCGATAGCCGTGCCCGCGGATAAGGGCCCAGTTCGTGTCGGTCACACTATGAGTCAACAGTGATAATAATAATGTGCTTAATAACAACCCCTATTCGATGATGAGTTAAGTTGGTTGCGATCGCCGGAAATATCACCATTTGAGACCAAGTGTTGTTCATGGTTGTGATCCCCGGAATGATCACCGTGGTATCGAGGATACCGAGTTGTTGGATATTCGTGATGTTGTGCAAGAATCGTGGGTAAAGATCAAGCTCCTTGTGGTCATTTGATGATTACTACGGTATTGTTTATACCAAGCTTGATTTGATCCTAAGACGATCGTATAATGTCCGAGGTTGGTAAGTGATGCATGTGATGGTTACGAGGTAACCCGAACAGAATAAATGGTGCATATAGTGTCATCACGTTGCAAGCTAGTATCATTAGATTTATATGTTCATGCCATGCTCATATTGTTCTAGCTGTATCATGTTCATGTTGTTCGTGCCATGTTATCCTGATGATCTCATGATAATTCATGCTTAACCTGTAATTGCCATGCTGTTGTTTGTCTTGAATGCTTCTGGTTATTTTGAGCATGCAAGTACATTCAATGTACTGACCTGTCGTGTCATGCCAGCTTGCAGGTCATGCCTGGATTGATTGCTTGTCGTGGTTTCCGTTCGTGCAAGCTAGGATAAGCGTTCCAGCCAGAGTCCCTACGGAGTGGAGTTCACCACCGTCGTCGATGTTCCGCTGCTAGATGTCATTCCGCTGCATCGTGTTGTTCGGATGCTTACATAGAGCAACCGTGGCAGGCGTAGTGTCGCCATGCCGATGTAATCCCCTTGTACCCATAAAGATTGTATTAAAGAGTTGATTTGTTCTATGCTAAGCAGTGCCGTATTTCAGAAGACTTCTCCTCGATCTCTGGGCTGGAATACAGGGCATTCCAGTTCCTCTGAGCCTGGTTGCCACATTCTGGGGGATGACATGCAAATCGCTTGCTTCGCCATGAGCCTGGTGGCCTCCCGTAAAGGCGCCAACAAACTCATGGCACAAATCCGACCAGGAAGAAATGGAATCCGCCGGCAAGTGCATCAACCATGACATGACGTTGGGTTTAAGTGCCAACGGGAAATAATTTGCAAGCACCTTGTCGTCGCGCGCCCCAGCAGCGTGCATCGCAATGGTGTAGATGATGAGGAACTCTGACGGGTGAGTCTTGACATTGTACTTCTCACCAACGTCGGGCTTGAAGGTGCAGTGGGTGGGCCACTGGAAACGCTGCAGCTCACGGGTAAAGGCCGGACAGCCTACCTCTTAAGGTAAGCCTCCAGATCCTCCCGGTGTTGGGTTATTCGCAGCAAGCTCTGTCCCCCTATCTGACTGGTTGCGTGCCTCGCGCCGGTGCTCAATGGTGGTTCGAGCATCCTCATGGGCACGCTCTCGAAGAATTTGGCGCTGATCACAGTGGGTCCGTGGGTCGGACGATGTTATGGATACGTCATCGCAAGCATCGTCTCGACGGGCCGGCACACGTGGTAGCTAGCATGAAGGAGGAGAATGCATCGTGGTTGCGGCGCCTCTGGTCCTTCCACCGCTGGCGTGTGGTGGCTCGGGAGAGCGTCGGCCCGAAGGCCCCGCCGGCCGAGGTTTGTCTTTGTTGGCGATGGCAACGAGGCTACGAACGATAGCTCTCCACTCGTCGAGCTTCTCTACAGCAGGAGGGAAGTCGAGGAGCAACTGCGCGCACGCTAAGGCTTCCGCCGGTGTGGGTGGCGGGGAGAGCTGCATGGATCGAGATGCACTGCGACTTCTAACCACGTTAGAAGGAGCTCTATCACGGTCCCGCAGTTGCATGCCATCCTCGCAAGCGCCTTGGCAAGCATGTTGATCTTCTGCATCTCGTGACCGATGCGCAGGGCTCTTTCTGTGGCGTCGCTCGGGGTCCTCCGTGTGGCGATGCTACTCATCGCGCATGACTTGGGAGGAACGCACCGTGGGTGCCACTGTGGGCGTCTTGGAAGTCGCCACGTCGCCTGTGCGGGGTACGACGCCGCTCTTGGAGGGCCCCGCGCTGCCTGCGGGGGGGCCGGCTCCACCCATGGACTTGGTGGCGTGCGGCTCGTCATCTGAGCAGGAACGACGCCGCTCGCCAGGCTTCGGTTGCTGGAACGACGCGGATGTTCGCGGGTCGCACCTCGGTTCCATCCGCGACCACCCCGTCGCCAGCCTGCGCCGGCACGGGCCGTTCGGCTGCAGACAAACCGGCTGCCACAATCATCTTGTTCTTAGGAGCCATGGCGATGAAGACTCACTACACTAACTGCTAGACCAGATTTTCACAACTGCAACCCCTACCTGGCACGCCAAAGATGTCGATACGAAACGACACCTATGGGATCACTGGACTCCCTTCTACGGTTGGCGAGCGCGAGGTTTTGCAAAGTGCAGGTCTAAGAGCCAGTACAACGATCGTTTACCCAGGTTCGGGCCACGAGGATGCGTAATACCCTAGTCCTATTTTGGTGTATATTTGAGTGCTCTTGAGTTCTTGAGCTAGCTACGGTGCATGTCGAGCTTTCTAGGATCCAAATCCTCCTTCAGTATGCCACGGGCCTCCTTTTATAGTCCAAAAGGGGATACCACGATGGGAGGTGGAAAGGTGTACAGTGTAAAGGCTTATCCCATGCCATTACGGGACAAGGCCCATTAAATGCGCTGCTTAGGTGTCTATTTACTTTATCAGGGACGGAAAAGAAGCCCGTCCTGTGCGTGGCCGCTCTGTCTAGTCGCGACGCGCGTCTAGGCCAGCAAGGCAGGCAGCTGAGGTGGCGTGGTGGTAGGGCCTTCATGAAGATCTTCATGCCACCACGCAGGTGCTCGACTAGCTAGCCCAGGAACCACGTATCGCCACGTGGGTGCCTTCCTGGGCCAGCGGGTCGGTCGCCGAGCTGGGGCGGCGAAGGGGCGGCAAGGGCTTGCCGCAGTCTTGCTTCTGTTCCCGGCAAGGGTCTTGCCGAGGCCTCCCTGAGTATCCTGTGGTAAGAGGCTTGTCGGGGCTCCGGGGTGTCTTCGGCAAGGAGCCTTGCCGGGGCCTCGTGGGCATCCTCGGCAAGGAGCCTTCTGATCGCCATGTCTTCTGGTCCTTATCTTGGGAGTCATAGATCTTTGTCTTCACAAAGATCTGCATGCCATCACGTGGGCGTTTCACGAGCCTTGGCTCCAATGTTGTTGATGCCGTTGGAGCCCATAGGCTTCAAGGGTGGCTGCGACGGAGGCGTCTGGGTGGATCGCCCCGGCAAGAGCCCTTGCCGGGGGCGTGCACGCCACCCTGCCAAGAGTCCTTGCCGGGGGAGAGCATGTCTCCTTGCTTGGTATTCTCGTGCCGTCGTCTTGGCGTTGTTCTGGTAACTCCGTGTTCCTAGCTTCCCCCCTCTGCTCTGTTATGTTTGGCCAGAGGCGTGGCTCTGACTGCCCGTGCACAAGTAAGGGGTAAAAAGAGCGCCCCTACTTTTGTACACCGACACCAAGGTGGCGTTCTGGAACCCTGGCATCAACTTCACCAACGCGCTTGAGAGCTTGCCGTAGGGTGTGGACCTCGCGGCACTCGAGGAGCGTATCGAGCCCATCATCAGTTGCGTTGACGGAGTCAATAGGTTGGAAGGCCAGCGTCGGGACTAGCCACCCCGCTTCTCATTGTTGTTGCGAGTTCATGCCCAAGACAAATTTATCTTAAGTTAGAACCGCGGCAACCACTGATGTAATATAACCTTGCAGTATTTTGAAACAGTGCATGTTATCTTCCCGTTTGATCTTTCTTTGTATGTACGCACCCTATGCCTAGTTGGATAGGCTTGCAGATGCGTAAACCCGTGCCGCGGCGCTTTGAGGAACGGATCCTTAGCAGCCTGCTAGGGGCGCTTGCTACCGGGCAAGCCACCTTGCCGTTCTCGGCACAGCCACTTGAACTATTGAGCGGACTCAAAATAGAACAAGGGCGTTGCCAATAGTGAAAAGGTTCCTTTGCATGCAGGATCTCCATACAAGGAGCAGGATCTTTCGAGGAAAATAACCCTATAGAAAAGAAATTGCTCAAGTTTTTGCATGACTTAGCTATTTCGTCGCCATGCAAATGGTTGTTGTGCTGCAGATGACACCGCTCGCACGGCCAACAACACTAGAGAGATGATGATGATTTTGACCCACCTCCGCCGCCTTCTTCTTCGGGGCCATTGCGATGAAGGAGATGATGCGCTAACGCCTAGACCAGATTTTCACAACCTAGCGCCCCTACCTGGCGCGCCAAAGATGTCGGGGAAAAGACACCTATGGGATCTTGGGGACCCCTACTACGGTTGGCGGGGCATAGTGCTGCGCAAAGAGCAGGTCTAGTCGATCAACGCCTGTGAATTTTTACCCAGGTTCGGGCCGCAAGTGATGCGTAAAACCCTAGTCCTGCTTATGTGTGTATATTTGGTGTTCTTGAGCTCTTGAACTGGCTACTATGCGTGCCTGTCCAAAAAGTCTGAATCCTCATCCAGTACGCCTCGAGCCTCCTTTTATATGACAAAGGGGTTGCCACAGTGGCACAGAGGAGGTGGAAAGTATCTACAGTTGAACAAGTTTATCTCCTGACATCATAGGACAAATGCATTTAATGTGTCCCCTATATGTCCTCTAGTTTTATCGGGGACAGCAAAAGAGCTTGTCCCGCCCGTCGCCGCCTCGCCTCGCTCTGACCCGCATCCAAACTGACGAGGCATGCAGTGCCACGCTGGCTGCTGGTTGATGTGCTGGTGCGGTGGCAGGGTCTTCATGAAGATTTCCATGCCACCATGCATGTGCATGGCTAGTTGGCTTAGAGGTTGCATGCTGCCACGCATGCACTTGTCCAGTTGGCGAGTTAGTTGCCACGTAGGAGTGGTCGCGGGATAGCGAAACCTTGGCGGCTACTGGCCTGGCTGTGGCCCTGCAGACACCCCCGACAAGGGTCTCACCGGGGTCTCGTGGCTGTCCCCGACGAGGATCTTACCGGGGCTCTTCATCGTCCCCGGCAAGGCTTTTGCTGGGGGTCTTCATCTTCTGGTCCTCATCTAGACTCGTAGGCCTTTGATCTTCACAAAAGTCTGCATGCCACCACGCAGGCGCCCCTGAATCTTGGTCTTGACGTTGTTTATGGTGTCAGATCTCCCAGGCCCAAGGGTGGCGGCCTCGCTGGTGTTTGGCAAGTTGCCCCGGCAAGACTCTTGCCGGGGCTATGTAGGCCACCCCGGCAAGGGTGTTGCCGGGGGGAGTCCATCTTGCCCCTCTGTTCTTCATGCCTCTAGTTTGAGTGTTGCTTCGGCAGTCTTGTGCTTTTCCTTCCTCTGCCCCGCCAAGCGTGGCCGCATGTGTTGCTACAACTGCCCGTGCACAAGTAAAGGGGTACAAGGAGGCCCCTCCTTTTGTACACCAACAACGAGCTTGTTCTTTTTTCGAGAGTACGCCAATGGCGTACCATATTTTTATGGAAGGGAGCAAGATAATTACAAGATGCTAGACATAGATGAGAACATCAAGCTAGCAAGAAGCCACTCAACACCTAAGCAACACTAGTCTAACTCCTCACGAGACGATGTAATCTACCAACATCGGCTACATCCCACTCTTTAAGCTCATCCATGATCTAGTGCACCAATTTCCACGGCTTCCTCTGTTGCTCCACCCGCCCGAACACTCTTGCATTCCGTTGCTTCCATAAGGACCATGCGACAAAAATGACTAGGGTGTCGAACCCTCTTATGTCCCTCATCGTGATGGCACATCTTGCCTGAAGCCACCAAGCCTGGAATGTATCACCTGCGTTTTTTTGTCGAACGACGATGCGTATGACCATGAAGCATAGGTACCAAACTTCCTTGGCATAAGGACATTGCAGCACGATGTGATATACCGTGTCTTCATCTTGCAGGCATGTGTAGCAGACTGCCATAGTGTCCTGCAAGCCATGCCTAGATCGCCTATCAGAGGTCCAGAGCTTGTATTGTACCGCTAACCATGCAAAGATTTTGCATTTGAGTATCGCCCCGCTCCTCCATATGCACTCGTAGGTAGGTGAAGTTGCTTGTGTGAGGCATAGGGTCTGATATATCGAGCGAGCAGTGTACTGTCCATAAGTATCCCATGGCCAAGCGAACGTATACGGCACCTCCGGATCACGGTGTGCACTTACTCGTGGCCAATCTAAGTTGCATGACCTACATGAGGGCCATGAAAGGTGGTTATCCATTGATGTGCATCTCCCACCTGCTTTCCACCATAGCTTGACTCACCGCCGGCTGATTCTGCACTCTGGTGAGGACCAAAGGCAATATGGCCGGAGCAATATCTGCCACAGCCAAACCGTTCATCCATCTATCTTTCCAAAAGAGAACCTTGTCCCCAACTCCCACTATGATTTGCACCAGGTGACTGAACACTTGCCTAGCCTCATCGTCAACCAAGAATGGAATGTCGTGCCAAGGTCTGTCCAAATCCGTTCTCCTCAACCACTCCCATCTCACCCTAAAGGAAAGGGCATGCATCTTCAAGTTTTTCACTCCGAGGGATTCAAACCTTGTTGGACAACATATATAGTTCCACGCCACCAGGCACTGACCTCCATTGACCCTATATTTCCCTTCCCAAAAGAACGACCTCATCCATGCATTGATTTCATCAAACACCCAGTCAGCAGCAATGAGCGCCATGAGCTGATGGATGGGTCTTGCCGCCACCACGGATTTTACGAGCACTAGACATCCAGGCCTTTGAATGAGGACACGTTGCCAAGCCAGGATAAAGTTCCTAACTTGATCCAAAAGGGGTTGCCAATCTACTCTCGTGAGTTGACGTATCGCAAGTGGAATGCCTAGATACTTGCATGGGAACTGTCCAATGCCACACTGCAGGTGATGGGCAACTCTTTGTTGATCCTCCTCCGTGCCTATAATCATGATAGCCTTGGATTTAACATAGTTGACAACCAAGCCCGACGCCTCATCGAAGCTTTCCAGTGCCATTTTGACAAAGTTCAAATCCATCACAGACAGTCTGATGAACAGCGCAACATCATCTACATAGATAGACAGCCGCTATGTAGATGAGATCCCATTAAATTTGCTAACCACTCCTTCCTCGGCACCCTTCCTGAACAACAGAGTTAAGGCCTCCATAGCTATGACGAACAAAAGTGGGGATATGTGATCCCCTTGGCATAGGCTGCATGCGTGCACAAAGCTGTCCAGGCCATCCATTTACCACGACCTTCGTGCTCGTAGTTTGAAGCAAGATAGCTAGCCACCGTATCCAGGCCTCCCCAAACCCTTTTTTTCTCATCACCTGGAACAAAAACGGCCAGGATAAAGAGTCGAACGCTCTCATGATGTCAAGCTTCAGGAACATCCCAGGAGTCTTCCTCGCATATAACCTGCCCGCTAGTAGTATGCTGAACTTCCCTCTAAGCTAGGTTGAACTTCCGCCAACATTGCCCAAATTGAGCTTTCCATATAACGTTGGAAAGCTATGGACATGAGTATCATGACCCAAGTTAAATTTTTGGCAAAATGTAAGTCATTTACGAGCAGTTTTGAAAACTGTTTTTTTTCATACAAAAAACATGAATCGTATTTTTATCGCATTTCTAAAACGTTTATCGGAACGAGGCAAATAATACGATGTTGGAAAGCTGCTGCAAAACCGCTCCTTCCACATGTTAAATTTTTTCTCTAATTCCTTATGGTTAAAGACTAATTTGGAAAAACGTAAAATTTTGCAAACCGAACAGCCGAGTACGTATTTTCGATGTCATTTCTAAACCGCTAATCCAATTAAGGCAAATGATATGGCGTTGGAAAGCTTATGAAAATGCACCAGTTTTTCATGTTGAAAGTTCTTTTTCTAATTTTGAACGATTTAACAGTAATTTAGAAAACAGTACAAGTCCCACCGGGTTCGTATTTTCGAGCACATTTTTAACCGTGCGTCTGAATGCAGCAAATAATATGGCATTGGAAAGGTTGAACTAATGCGAACCTTTTTGGTATGTATTGTTTCTCCCAATTCTTTACAGTTTTAAGTCAATTTCGAAAATGGCTAAAAACGTATTTTCGCCGTAATTTCTACAAACTTTATCGAAATGGGGCAAATAAAAAAAATTGAAAAGCTACGAAAAATGCAAAACTTTTTCATGTTGATGGTTTTCTCTGATTCCTAGCCATTTTCAAGTAATTTCGAAAACGGCGAGATCATTCGTTCTACCTCGAAAATGCACCACGTGAAGACTTGAACTTCTCGGCATGTCAACTTGAACTTCACTCTGTTTTCCCATGATTTTTTGCTTGTAGCTCTCTATCCACTCACCGGAACTGAGCAAGTGATATACCGATGGAAAGCTGTTGTAAACACAAAAGTTTCTCGTGTTAATCATTTTTTCATACTCGCGACGGTTTTAAAAGTTTTTCATGTGAAACTCATTCAGTGTAGTAGTTCAACTTCCTGATGTTTTCATGTTGAACTTCTTTGACGTATTTTTGTTATAATTTTCTCATCCATTCGGCAGTGTTACACAAATGATCTTTCTTTTGTACGAACCTCTCTCATAATATTTTTTTAACTTTCTCCGACCGAGGACTTGAACTTATAACAACAACAAAATTGGACATTGCCTTTTAATTCATTTTTCTCATATTTAAACACACACCATGTAGTACATGAACTTTTTCCATTTTAATAAATTGAATTTTCTATTTTCTTTTTGAAATCAAATTGCTCCAAAACGATAACTGAACTTCTTTGTGGATTGCGAGAATTATTTTAAACGTGAAAAATATTTTTTTGTGTTTTTGAACATGGAAATACAAGGTGAACTTCTCTCACAAGAATTTTTGAACTTTCTTGCGCCGAGCACTTGAACTTCTAGCAACAGAAGTTTTTAGCCTTTGCTTTTTCATTCTTTTTTTAACAAAAAATGCACACCATTTAGTACGTGAACATCTAGTTGTTATCAATCTAAACTTCTCTCGGTTACATGAAAATATCTGAGTTTTTATAGACATTGAACTGCTCTACTTTTTTTATTTGAACTTCATTATGTTTTTTTAGAAATGTGAAGAATGGAGGATTTTTTTAGAAACATCCAACTTCTTCGTTATTTCAAATTGAACTTATTGGTTTTATTCTTTAGTAACTAGAAAAATCCGATTTTTCACATCAATATCAAACTACTCCGCTTTTTCCAATTGAACTTCTTGGCTTTATTCTTTAGTAACTCAAAAATCTGAGTTTTTTTATATACATTGAACTACTCCGTTTTTCGAAATTGAACTTCTTGGGTTTAATCTTTAACATTTGGGAAAATCTGAGTTTATATGAACGTTAAACAACTTCATATTTTTTTTAAGTTTGGACTTCTTGGTGTTGTTCATTAGTAACGGGAAAAGTCCTAGTTATGTAATAAATATCGAACGATCGAATTATTTAAAGTTGAGCATCTAGGTCTTATTTTTAAAAGAAGGAAAATATGTTTTTATAAACTTTTTGAACTGCTCGGTTTTTCCAATTTGACCTTCTTGATATTGTAATAAGTATTGAACTTCTCCCTTATGTAAATTCGAACCTCTAGTTGTTTTTGTTGAAATGGGAAAATACCATTTTGTGTATAATTTTTGAACTGATCTACTTTTTTTATCTGAAATTCTTGGTTTATTTTTATTAAAGGTGAAAATCCCAGTTTTATAATTAACAAAGAACTTCACCGCTATTTTAATTTGAACTTCTATTTTTTTAAACAAGTGTTCATTTTTTGCCTTTTCTCATTTTTTAGTGTTCACTTTAGTTACATGATGTTTTACAATGGAACATTTTGTAAACCCTGTATTCACAAGGTTCACTTGTCAGCTGATATTTTTCATGTGTTCAACTCTCTTTTCTTAGACACCCAAGGTGTTTTGTTTTTTCGAAAGCAGTTTTTTTGAACTATCAGCGATAGAAACTATGAACTTATCAACCGCAGAACATTTTTAGTACACCCCACACACATAGCACACACAACTGAAATATATCCTTTACTTCCTCATTTCTAAAACACACACCAGAACAGGAGCACACAAAGACAACCATAGGCACATAGTGCTTCAGAATTTCCATTCCTGGGCACATGGTGCTTGAGAAGGACACTGTACAGGCGAATAAATTTTTTCCAACATGTGTCCCTCTACCCCAAAGTTTATTTCTTGTGCAAACTATGTGTTCTTTTTACCAATCGTTACCTACTTGTTTTATCTCAAAAAGTAGTTGGTTAATTATGCACATCCTTGCGAATTTGCATACATGCCGACTAGAGCAACAACAAAATTACACCAAAAACACCACTCGTGCACTATGAAAAAAACTCGACTTGTTCACTATGAAAAATTACAGCAAAATCCGTATGCATATATATTGTACAAATAATTGCCGAAGTCTCTGTGAATCAAAGGCCTACCGAAGATTTCCAGACAACAAAATGGAAGAGGGAAAAGGGGAGGCAGAAGAGATACTAGAACATTTCTACATGTATCGTCGTCAACGTCCGATGTGAACCAAATATCTGAAGATAGAAGGCATTCACTCACCATTTCCTTGCTGTAAGGAGTAGCTTCAGCATACATTTGTAACTGGTGAAGATTCATCCACCATTTCCTTGATGTAAGGAGTACCTTCAGCATATTATTGGAGGAAAGAGGTGCGCTGAAAAGAAAGATAAACAGTGCAAGTAACCTACAAATTAGGCCTTAAACAATATGTCGTCCAGTTTGATAATTGCATATATGGTGGATCATTTGAAAGTGCATAAGTAAATAAGGATAAGTATATGTGTCAACATAGCAAACAGGTATACATATTTCCTTTTTCATGTGGCTATAAACTCTTCATATATCGCTTTTGCTAGTTGGACCTTTCTTGCCTATTCACACAAGTCTAGTAACCATGTTGGTACGATGCAATGGAATATAATTCTTTCATTACTTCAGTTCTTAAAAATGCATGGGACAAAGGAGAAAACAATGGAATATCAAGGTATGATCTTGCTAAAGGACGGCTATGAACTAATTGAAGCCACACTGTTACTCAATCATGTCTATCGTGCACTATGAAACTGAACTTACACATCATGTGAAGCTGACCTACATAGTATAGGAAAAGAAATCGGTGGAGTAGACAATAAGGTATAGTGCTCTTCTTTTTTGCAACTGAACTTATGCATCAGGTGAAATTGACCAGCTAACAATGCCATTTTCCAGAGGATAATGACAAACAAATATGATTGATACGTCCAAAACGTATCTATAATTTCTGCTTGCTCCATGCCTCTTTTGGGTGATATTGCTATGATATTTATACACTTCCATACACTTTTGATCATATTTGGACTAACCTATTAACTCAGTGCACCCCAGTGCCAGTTTCTGTTTTCTGCTGTTTTTGTATTTCAGGTTTTCCCGTCACGAAAACTGCCAGAAAAATCCCGGAAAAAATATATAAAAAATCAGCGTTCCGGAAGCTTCCACACGGCCGAAGTAGGGCCGGAGGGGGGCCACCAGGGCTCCGGGCGCCCTGATGGCGCGGCCCCCCTCCTGGCCGCGCCGGGGGGGCGCCTGGCCCCCCCAGGCCTCCGCTGATGCCCCCCTTTGGCATATATTTATATCGCGTCCCGAAACCCTCGAGGACGGAACCCTTTTTGGCGATCTCATCTCTGTTCCGCCGCCGCCGCGCTTCCAAGATCGGGAGCACCAAGAGAACTCTTCCCGGCACCCTGCCGGAGGGGAGGATCACCACCGGGAGCCTCTCCACCACCATGGACGCCTCCCGGATGAGTTGTGAGTAGTCTCCCTTGGACCATGGGTCCATGACCAGTAGCTATGTGATGTTCTCCTCCCCTTCTTGTGCTTCACTAATTAGACCTCGTGAGCTTCCCTACATGATCGAGGCACATATGTAATCCTTATGCTGTTCCTATGTTGAGTTTGCTGGGATCCGATGGATTGTGAGATTATGTTCAGATTGTGTTTGAGTAATATATTTGATTTACCTCTTTTATATTTATGTTCTTAAGTAATTCTTGCATGTTCTCTGTTGCTATTTATTGCTTTGGCCAAGTAGTAGGTAGTGACTCCAAGAGGGAACGTTATGCTCGATTGTGGGTTCATGCCCCTCGATGACTAGCTTGAGTGACAGAAACATGAGTCTAGGGGATGTGCTGTTGCCACAAGGGGGAAAACAACGGTGCTTGTGCCCGCGGGTGTAAGGATTGTTTACTTTACGCAAAGTTCTTTTAATGCAGTTGTCTGTTGCTTTGAGTTTACACTATGGGTGGGACTCGCAACTTAATACCAGCGAGATGTTCTGGATAGATATCTCAAGGTGGATGATTAGTAGTAGATGTAGATGGATTTCGGTCTACTTGCCTTGGCGTATCGCCCATGCTTTGAACCTCTACCTTTCTTGCAACATAGTTAGCATTGGTTTGCGCACATAATTCTGTCAATTGCCCAGCTGTAATTCGTTTACCTCACATAGCTGTTTTATCGTATTTTGGGAGAGAGACATCACTAGTGAACATCATGGGACCCCTGTCCATATTACCATCACTGATCACATCTGCTATTTACTTTCCGCTTTTACTTACTATTTGCAGCAATAACTATCACTATTTTCACTTGCGTTTGATCCTTTGTAAACGACAAGGCCGGAGGGATTGACAACCTCTCTGTACTCGTTGGGAGCAAAGTTATTTGTATCTGTGTGCAGGTCCGTGTTGATTGCTAATATCTGGCGCCATTAGCAGTTGAAACCTTCTTGTTGAACCTTGGAGTCTCAGGGGAAATCGATCCTTGGTATCTTTGCCAAGGGAAAACTACCGCTACACTGCATCTCAAACCTTCCACTTGGGGTAACCAACGAGGGGCGAGAAGCCATCAAGCAAAGTTTTCTGGCGCCGTTGCCGGGGACTCCACTCTTCAAGATAGGGGAGTTGCACGGTATCTTTTACCTTTGCTTTTTAGTCTTGTTAGTTTACCTTTCAGTTTTGCT
Organism: Secale cereale; assembly: GCA_902687465.1. NCBI lineage: Eukaryota > Viridiplantae > Streptophyta > Magnoliopsida > Poales > Poaceae > Secale > Secale cereale. The sequence goes on along the minus strand of LR738714.1, from coordinate 404,919,030 downwards.
TTAGTATCTTTTATCGAAAATCACAAAAATAGTTATCTTGCTTGCTTGCTACTATGGGTTCCACCGAGAACACCAAGTTGTGTGACTTCACTAGTCATAACAACGATGACTTTATTTGCACGCCTATCACTACACCTGCCACTTCAGCACCTTCTTATGAAATTAAACCTGCTTTACTGAACTTAGTCATGAAAGATCAATTCTCCGGTGCTGGAGATGATGCTGCTTTACACTTAAACAATTTTGTTGAACTTTGTGATATGCAAAAGTACCAAGAAATAGATGGTAATATTGTTAAGCTTAAACTTTTTCCTTTCTCCTTGAGAGGAGCTAAAATTTGGTTTCAATATTTGCCTAGAAATAGCATAGATTCATGGGACAAGTGCAAAGATGCTTTTATTGGAAAATACTATCCACCTGCTAAAATTATCCAACTAAGGAGTAACATAATGAATTTTAAACAATTGGATAATGAACACGTTGCCCAAGCTTGGGAACGTATGAAATCTCTTGTCAAGAACTGCCCTACTCATGGTTTGACTACTTGGATGGTTATCCAAACTTTTTATGCAGGCTTGAACTTTACCTCGCGGAACTTGTTAGATTCGGCCACGGGAGGAACCTTTATGTCAACTACACTTGGTGCTGCCACGAAGCTTCTCGATGAGATGATGACCAATTATTCCCAATGGCACACCGAACGCGCTCCAACAGGTAGGAAGGTAAACTCTGTCGAGGAGATTTCCTCCCTAAATGAAAATTTTGACTTGATCATGTCTCTACTTTCGAAGCAATCTTCTATTGATCCTCGTGATGTTCCTTTAAATTCTTTGATTGCTCAAGAACAAGTAGATGTGAACTTTATCTCTAGAAACAATTTCAACAACAATGCTTATAGGAGTAATTTTGGTAGCAATCCTAGACCGTTCCCCTCTAACTCTTATGGGAACAACAATGCTTATCCTAGCACCAAGAACTCCACTACTGAACTAGATATCATGCTTAAAGATTTCATCACTACCCAAAAAGCCTTTAATAAGAGTGTAGAAAAAAACTAAACAAACTAGATAATCTCTCTTCGAAGGTAGACAATTTAGCCCATGAGGTAGAATTGCTTAAAATTAGAACTTCTCCTCTTGAGGAGAGGAAGGTCATTCCTATGAATGCTATTCAAGTGCAAATTAATGAAAACATTATGATGTTAGCTAAACTTAAAGAGAGATGGGCTAGAGAAAGGGAGGAAGAAGATAGAATTAAGAACCTTCCTACCCACCACACTGTTGCTACTATCCAAGTTGTTGAGGATATTCAAACTCTTAGCACCCAATGCACTCCTGGTCCCATTGGACCTATTAATGGTGATGCTATGACAATAGAAACTACCAAACAAGTGAACCTAAAGGACACCACAACCACCTTACTTGATAGTAGTGACCTTGATTTTGATAATTGCACTCTTACCGAAGTTATTGATTTCCTTCACAAGATGTCTAGAGATCCCCGCACTAGCACGCTTAACCTTGCCTTCACAGAGCATATCACTAATGCTCTCATCAAAGCTAGGGAGGAGAAACTTAGAGTAGAAGCCTCCATACCTAGAAAGCTAGAAGATGGTTGGGATCCTATGATTAAAATTAATTTGAATAACTTCTCTTGCTATGCTTTATGTGATGTTGGTGCTAGTACCTCTGTTATGCCCAAAAGAATATATGATATGCTTAAACTGAAACCTTTTGATTCTTGTTCTTTTGGTGTTCGTCTTGTTGATTCTTCCATAAAGAAACCTTTGGGGAGGATCGACGATGTTCTTATCATTGTCAATGACAATTACGTTCCCGTTGACTTTACTATTATGGATATTGAATGTGAACCTTCTTGTCCGATTATTTTGGGACGTCCTTTTCTACGCACCGTTGGTGCTATCATTGACATGAAAGAGGGGAATATAAAATTCCAATTTCCTCTCAAGAAAGGGATGGAACATTTCCCTCGAAAGAAGATTAAGTTACCTTTTGAGTCCGTTATACCGGCTAGCTACTCTTTTACTCTTGATAAAACTTGATCTCTATGCATTATGCCTAGCTTAAAGGCATAAAAGAAAGCGCTTTTGGGAGGCAGCCCACAATGAATAAATTTTATTTTGCTTTTGTTGTGTCTTGATGTTGTTACTACAGTAGCATCATCATTGTATCTTTGCTTTTCAACTTTGTGCCGAGTGTAGCCTCTGATTGCAAGAAAGTTCAAAAGTTGTGACGTGTTGTCCAGGAAACAGATTATGTCCTTGGATAGAAATATTCGTATAAAATCACCAGATCATCTTTTTGGTCTGAATTTTTTCGACAGCGTGCCCTATACAATTGTGTTTCGTGCGTCTGTTCTGAGTTTTTTTATTAGAGTTGCAGAAGTGCCCCGAAAAAATCATTTACTACCTGCTGTTCTGTTTTTCACAGATTCTGTCCTGTTTTGCCTCTCCTTCATTTTGCAAACCTTGAGCTTGCTTTTTCTGTGCAAAAACCTTTTGGCAATCTTGAGAAACAGTAGACCTTCAAGAATATCTTTATTTCCAGCAAGGAACAATTATTTTATTAAGGGTACTAACCTCGCTAATCAGATTATGATGAGTTATGTATGAAGGGAGTTTTCAAGTGTGCGAGGGAAGATGATAAAAAGATTCAGGAGTGTCAAGCGCTCAAGCATCGGGATGCCCCCGTGCACCCCCAAGAAATATTCAAGGAGACTCAAGTGTCTAAGCTTGGGGATGCCCCCGTGCATCCCCTTCTCCATCAACATTATCAGTTCGTCTTTCGTTCCACTATATTTTTATCACTTCATGTGTTATGTGCTATGCTTGGAGCGTCTTGCTCTTAGTTTCCTTTTTAGTTTTCTTTAGCTTTTCATAACGAGTCGGAACTCAGATTTCTTTGTGTGGGAGAGAAACACGCTCCACTTCTACCTAGAACATAACATAGAATTTTCATGTCTATCTTTGCTGTGTCTGTTCTTTGTCTTTCAATAGCTACTGTCATGTTCAGCTCTTAGTTTTCATGCTTATATTTTTAAAGAGCTTTTGTTTAGTTGGTTGCTTGAACTCTCTTTAGTTATCATGCTTATCTTATTAAGAGAGTTTGCTTCTGTTGCATTGGTCGATATGTCTATGATAAAAATGATACGTGCATAATGGCGCTTAGTAGTTCATGTTTTCTTATGGTTAGTCTCAAATAGCTGGGGGGGTTCCCAATGTGTTATTGGAGTACCAACATCATTTGTTTGCCTATGATGTGGTATGGTTCAGTAATATCTTCCTTCAAGAATTTATTTTGATTGGCTTGGCGTATGTTCACGCATATTAAAGACTGTAAAGAAAGTCTGTCAAGCCTTGATGATCTTTTGTTTCTGAGTAGCGATATAACTTCCATGCATGATTCAATGTTGCTTTGTCGCTCTGCATGATTATGACCGTCATTGCTCTTTTAGTTGGTCGCTCCCAGTCTTTTGCTAACCTCCACCTGTACTAAGCGGACTGACTGCTTGTGCATCCAAATTCTTTTAAACCAGTTATGCCATATGAGTCCACCATACCTTCCTATTCATGGTATTTACCTGCCATTCCTAATGAAGACTTTCATGTACCATCTCGAAATTATTCAAAAAAAAAGGCATTCCTATTTTGTGCCTCTGTTTTAGTTCATGAGGAAGTAGTAGTTAATTCATGATCTTTTTAAGTTGGACAAGCTTCACCCCGGGATTGCATGTCTAATGTGCAAACCCATAATACGAGAAGGAACTGGCAAAGAGTGCGCCCGGCTCAAAATTAATATAACAAACAAACCCTCCTTCACGCTTTGTTCATGAGAAATCAGAAAACTTTGGCAGAGATAAACAAAGGAGATTAAGAGGATGTGATCGTCCTCATTTGGGAGTCGTTCCTCGAAACTTGTCCATCTCAAGAAGTGATTGAGTTGTCTGCTAGCATTCGTTGACGGAACATGCATAATCTAAAAAAATAATTATTACCTCTGTTTTTAAAACCAAGAGCTCTGGTACATGTTTGTCTTTGTTTCCGACCACGGGTTTTCAACTTTGCCAACAAAAGCCACGGTTCGAGAGTCTCCACCTTCTTTTAAAGCACCAACTATTAAGAGCATGATTGTCATTCTGAGTGTAATGTGCATTGTCCCAAAGTAGCATTGTCTTTTGCATGATTGTGATATCGTTTATTCTGAAATCATTGTATCTAGTCATCACTTAAACCTTGGAGGTGCCCCTGCATTTATGTTTTGCTTCACTAAAGGGGGCAAGCGAGATATCACTTTATCATATTTGCACACCATGCTCATTACAAATATTTTTGATGTTTCAGTATCATATTGTAAAACTTTCAGTTCTTTGTGATTTTCTCATGAGGCAACTTAATTACTACAGATTCATTGACTCAGTAAGCTTTTGTCATATGACTATGAAAAGTCCAATATGGTTAATAGCATGTCACCACAGAAATTATTCTTGTTATCATTTACCTACTCGAGGACGGGCAGGAATTAAGCTTGGGGATGTTGATACGTCCAAAACGTATCTATAATTTCTGCTTGCTCCATGCCTCTTTTGGGTGATATTGCTATGATATTTATACACTTCCATACACTTTTGATCATATTTGGACTAACCTATTAACTCAGTGCACCCCAGTGCCAGTTTCGGTTTTCTGCTGTTTTTGTATTTCAGGTTTTCCCGTCACGAAAACTGTCAGAAAAATCCCGGAAAAATTATATATATAATCAGCGTTCCGGAAGCTTCCACACGGCCAAAGCAGGGCCGGAGGGGGGCCACCAAGGCTCCGGGCGCCCTGGTGGCGCGGCCCCCCTCCTGGCCGCGCCGGGGGGCGCCTGGGCCCCCCAGGCCTCCGCTGATGCCCCCCTTTGACATATATTTATATCGCGTCCCGAAACCCTCGAGGACGGAACCCTTTCTCGCGATCTCATCTTTGTTCCGCCGCCGCCTCGCTTCCAAGATCGGGAGCACCAGGAGAACTCTTCCTGGCACCCTGCCGGAGGGGAGGATCACCACCGGGAGCCTCTCCACCACCATGGACTCCTCCCAGATGAGTTGTGAGTAGTCTCCCTTGGACCATGGGTCCATGACCAGTAGCTATGTGATGTTCTCCTCCCCTTCTTGTGCTTCACTAATTAGACCTCGTGAGCTTCCCTACATGATCGAGGCACATATGTAATCCTTATGCTGTTGCTATGTTGAGTTTGCTGGGATCCGATGGATTGTGAGATTATGTTCAGATTGTGTTTGAGTAATATATTTGATTTACCTCTTTTATATTTATGTTCTTAAGTAATTCTTGCATGTTCTCCATTGCTATTTATTGCTTTGGCCAAGTAGTAGGTAGTGACTCCAAGAGGGAACGTTATGCTCGATTGTGGGTTCATGCCCCTCGATGACTAGCTTGAGTGACAGAAACATGAGTCTAGGGGATGTGCTGTTGCCACAAGGGGGAAAACAACGGTGCTTGTGCCCGCTGGTGCAAGGATTGTTTACTTTACGCAAAGTTCTTTTAATGCAGTTGTCTGTTGCTTTGAGTTTACACTATGGGTGGGACTCGCAACTTAATACCAGCGAGATGTTCTGGATAGATATCTCAAGGTGGATGATTAGTAGTAGATGCAGATGGATTTCGGTCTACTTGCCTTGGCGTACCGCCCATGCTTTGAACCTCTACCTTTCTTGCAACATAGTTAGCATTGGTTTGCGCACATAATTCTATCAATTGCCCAGCTGTAATTCGTTTACCTCACATAGCTGTTTTATCGTCTTTTGGGAGAGAGACATCACTAGTGAACATCATGGGACCCCGGTCCATATTACCATCACTGATCACATCCGCTATTTACTTTCCGCTGTTACTTACTATTTGCAGCAATAACTATCACTATTATCACTTGCGTTTGATCCTTTGTAAACGACAAGGCCGGAGGGATTGACAACCTCTCTGTACTCGTTGGGAGCAAAGTTATTTGTATCTGTGTGCAGGTCCACGTTGATTGCTAATATCTGGCACCATTAGCAGTTGACACCTTCTTGTTGAACCTTGGAGTCTCAGGGGAAATCGATCCTTGGTATCTTTGCCAAGGGAAAACTACCGCTACACTGCATCTCAAACCTTCCACTTGGGGTAACCAACGAGGGGCGAGAAGCCACCAATGATACACTAGGGTTTTTTGCAGACAAAGAAGAAAACTTCCATTATTCAAAAATCAAATAACACAAGTACGAAGCAAGTGGCCTACTGTTTTTACTATACAAAAATGATTCATCAACTTTTGTACAACTGTTTTTTGAACGCACAAAACTAGTCAATGAATAGATTGGCCTGCGGAAAATCGACACTTTGGACTGCAGTCATTTTTTACTGCACAGAATGGTGCTCTGTAAAATCTAAGGAAGTAGTCGGCATAGGTGAAGAAGAAGAAGTGACGACCGACAGAGCCCGATGCCGGGCGGAGGCAATTAGAGCCAGCAGAGGCACTCAGAGCTGCATGACAGAGTCGTGATGTGGAGACGATTGAGGCGGAAGAAGCGGGGCCAGGTTGGGGAGCAGGGACGGGGATCTCCATTTTGTGGAGGATCTTGAGGTAAGGGAAGAAGCTGTATCGGAGTTCGAAGAGGAGATGTGGATATCACTGGTGTTGGGGTGGCGGCGACGGATAGGGGCCGCAGCTGCATGTGGTGGCAGGTGCCGGCAGCGTCGTTGCGGGAGGAGGCCGGCATCGCGTCGCGGCGGCAGCGTCACAGCAGGAGGCCGGCGGGGCCTAGGTTGGCGGGAACGGCGTCGGCACCTGGGGTTTGCGGGGACGGTGTCACCTGGCGTTGACGGCGGCAGCGGCGAGCAGGGCAACAACGGCTGGGGCTCCTGGCCGAGGCGTTAGAGGTGGGGTGGGGCACTGATGGCGGGGTGGTTCGGGGCGGGGCTCGGCACCGGCGGCGGGTGGTTCCGGGGTGGGGCACTGGAGGCGAGTTGGTCGGGGGTGGGGGCTCGGCGGCGATAGGATAAGGGGTCGGGGGCTCGGCGGTGATGGGATCAGGGGGTCGGGAGGGCCTTTTTCACACAACTCTTGTAATGCCCAGGATGGGACTATACCTCCTACGTGTCGAGGCACGACTTAAAGGTATAAGCCCATTCTGGAATGATCTCAAGTTTGGTATCTTTGCACGAATCATGTAAAAATAGGGATGAAAATGCAAAAGGAGATAGTTGGCTTACACTCGCCACTTCACACAATACATTACATAAGCAAGACATCATTCAAAACATCACAACCCGACTACGGGCGAAGATCCAAGAGAAAGATACCAAAACAACATAAAGACATAGGTCCGAATCGCCCCTAGTAGAAACCACTACTGATCGTCGAAAACGTCACAAGCATACGGCCACTCTCTTCATCGAGCTCCCAGTGAAGGTCTTGAACCAGCTCCTGCATCAAACTCGGCTGAACCTGCATCTGGTGTTGTAGTATCTGTGAGCCACGAGGACTCAGCAATCCCATAACCATGGGTATCAAGACTAGCAAAGCATTATGGGTAGGAAGAGGTAAAGTGGTGAGGCTGCAGCAGCGGCTAAGCAAAAAATATATGGTGGCTAACTTACGAGTACAAGAATAAGATGAGCATCTACGCAAACGGTCGCAAACTAGTAGTGATCGCTAAAGATCCTGAACTACATACGAGTCAAACATAAGCCCACCGTGTTCTCTTCTCAAAGTGAAAAGAGACAGTCACGGTTACTCACATAGTTGTGTGTTTTACTTCGGATCCTCTGTCAAGTTATCTACAACCGGACATTAACAAATTCCAATCTGCCACATAACCGCGGGCACGGCTTTCGAAAGATCATAACCCTGCAGGGGTGTCCCAACTTAGCCCATCACAAGCTCTCACGATTAGCTGAAGTGATAAATATAATATCATCACCCCTTATCTTAGGGAAAATCCGATCAGGCTCGACTTCCTGGTGCACAAGACATTTCGACAATGGTAAAACAAGTCCAGCAAGACCTCCCGGCGTGCCGACACCCTGATAGTAGCCGCGCGTATCTCATCTCAGGCCACAACCGGATAGGTGATCCTACGAGTAAAACCAAACCTCGAGTTTCCCCGTGGTGGCCCCGTAGTCTCCCCATTCGGGACCAACACCATCAGCACTGGCCCCCCCTGCTATGTAGAAAAGAATCTCCAAGGAGCGTCCCCCTTATGCAATTTAATTAATTAATTAAGTTATTATGTGGCAAATTAAAACCAATGTTGGGCCTTGCTGGAGGAGTTTTATTCAAAGTCGAAGTGTCAAGGGGTCCCCATCCACCCATCGTGTAAGGAACGCAAAATCAAGGGACAAAATGCCGATTTATCGGCGCCTAAGGTGGCATGAGTGGAACAAAACACCGAGCAAAAGGCCAAGCCTTCCACCCATGCCCAGTATATAGGTGTGTTAATAATAATAATAGATACTGTGATATTCCAACAACAAGTTCCCTCCTGGAACGATCTTCATCTTCACCTGCAACTAACAACGCTATAAGAGGGGCTGAGCAAGCGGGTAACATAGCCAAACAGTGGTTTTGCTAGGAAGGTTTCAAAGATTAAAGGTTTCATGGCAACAAGGAGAGGCTAACATAAAAGATGGGTAGCGCGACATGTAACGATAGCATCGAGACAACTAAGCATGGCAATGGTAGTAAAGGTATCCAAGGGTATGATCATCTTGCCTGAGATTCCGCAAGGGAGAAGAACGGATCCATGAAGTAGACGGAGCAACAAAGTCGAGCGAATCCTCACAACTCCGGAACGAAACCGAAGCTAACAAGAGAAACAACCGGAAAAAAGCAAATAACACGGTAAACACACAAGCATAAACATGGCATGATGCACAAACAAGTATGATGCATGTCCGGTTTAAATATGCATGGCACGGCAAGGTGCACAAACAAGTACTACAAGTTAAGTGGAGCTCAATATGCAACGAGTTGCATATTGACGAAACACCACATGTTATTTATTTAGTTGACTCTCGTTATTTACAAGACGAGATTGAATGTTTTTAACATAGCAAGAGGTGAAGCAAAAACAAACTACCTATTTAGGCAAGTTTAAATGAGGCCGGAAAATAAAACAACAAATCCGGGAAAAAAAACATGAGCATGTTTAGCAATTTTAAAGCAAACAACAATTCACACATATCAATGTTGTTAACATGATGCGGATGACATGATCAAGTTTTATGCCATTTTAGTAAAGTTAACATGAAGAGATATGAAGCACTTGTCACCGTGGTGGAAAGAAAAGGTGCCACGGCAACGATCCGAAAATGATGCAACGGCAACATCTCGGTTCCGGTAACTCGTTGAGAGACCGGGGCAAAAGAAAGATGGCGTGAGCGAGTCGAACAAGATGAAAGGTGGGGTGATCCCGTCACCGGGTTCCCACGAGTCGGCGACGAGGCAACCGAGGAGCATGACAAAAGAGGGGCACAATGGGCACGGCGCAAACAAGGGAAACATCTCATACAACACAAGCATTCGTCCACGGGTCATCGTCTCGGGGTTATACCTTCGGAACATTCGTTCTCGGAGGGGTTCGAGTCGTCGAGGGACGTAGTGGTAGTAGTGGAAGTAGACGTTCTCGAGGCGGTCGTTGTCGAAGTTGTCGTTCGCGTTGCCAAAAGGAAGTAGTCGTTCACGTTCGTCGAGGAAGTAGTGGTACACGGCGACGGTAGTTGAACTTGACGCTTGCATTACACGGGTCCTCGGCGACGGTAGACGTTCACGTTACGTAGATGTACACATTTTCCGTAGAGGTACTTGAGGGTCTTCGGACTTGCCGATCTCGTAGATGGCAGTAGAGGTACACGGTAGTCTCGCCGTGTACTCGTACTTGAGGTGTTCTCGGCGGTCCAAAATGCACAAGGCAAACGAGGGACTCGACGACTCAGGCGTCGTGGTACATGGAGCAGCAGCGAAGCCCACATGATCGCAGGCACGTGAGGAGACGTGCAGAGCTGCCGACGGCGTTGGCTGGAGACTTGTCATGAGCCGCGATGGACTAGGCGTGGAGGAAGAGGCGACCGGTGGGGACTTGGCGGGGCGCGGTCTGGACTGATGCAGGGGACCCGGGCGAAGCCGAGGGAGGTGCGCTTGGTGGTTGCCGAGGCGGCGGAGGTCGCGGGCCTGCGGCTGGAGACGATGTGGAGGAGCCGCGCGGAGGCGATGTGTGCTTCGGCGAGGCGGAGACGGCACGGCGCGGCGGCTCCAAGGCGAGGCGACGGCCGGGCGGGGCTCCAAGGCGAGGCGACGGCCTGGGCGCGCTGGGGACGAGGCGCTGGACGCGGGGAGGGAGGCCACAGCGCGCGGCGCTCGGCCTGGCGAAGCGGGGCGGCTCCTGGCCGGCGCTGGAGATGCGGCGGGGCTGCGGCCCTGGGGCTCCTGGCGCGGAGGAAGGAAGAAAAGGGGTAGCAGAGGCGCCATGGGGTCGAGCGAGGGAGGAAAGGGACCGAGCGAGGGGTGGCGGCACTGGGGAAGAGGAGGAGCGAGGGTGAGGGATCGAGGGGATCGGGCTAGGGTTAGAAGAGCGGTCGGGCTGGCTCGAAGGGAGGCCTGGGCCGCGGGAGGAGATGGCCTGATGGGCCTGCGGCTGGGCTGCCGGCTAAGCTGCGGCTGCTCTTCTTCTTCTCTCTCCTGCTATTTCCCAAAACAGAAAATAAATAGCAATGAAGAAAAAGAGAAGAAAGGAAGGGTTAGGAACAGAATTTGGACATGGGTTTAATTTTTTCAGACTCATAAAAACGAGCGCGGTCCGAGAAAAATAGAAATGGCAAGATCGAGATATAATTCAAACATATTTGAATTTAATTCAAAAGAGTTTGAACTAAGACTTGATTATTGAAGTGTCCAAAAATGTTCGGATTTTTGGAGGAGCCTCGATAAAAGGGATAAGAATTGTTGGCAAGGTTTGGAAGTCAAAACTTGAAGCAAAAGAGGCATGGGAAAAAAATATGCAAGTGTGTTTTGGTGAATTCCAAACAATTGGAATAATTATTTATAATAGCTCCATAATATTAGGAGGATGTGTTATAAAGAGAAGTCATCCTTCCCTCGATTTAAATGGACCGAAGGTCCACACAATTTATTTAAGTTGAGATGCAAAAGAAAAAATGACATGATGCTATGATGCAATGCAAAAAATAAATAAAGCAAGCACAAAAGAAACACAAGGGCAACCCGGAACATCTGGAATCTTCTGGGACGTCGGTCTTCGGGCGTCACAACTCTCCCACACTAACAGAGGATCTCGACCCGAGATCCTAGAGATAGCACCGGATAAAAACGGAAGAGGAAGAGGTAAAACAAAGTTGCTTCTTCGACAAACGAGTGAAACCACGAACCTGAGAGGTTGAACAATCTTGAAAGAAAGAATCCAACGGAGATGAACGAAGTTAAGAGCACTCAGGTAAAATGAGTAACAAGGAGCATTATGAGAACCTTGTAGGTTTAAAGACATGAATCAAGAGCTTACGAATCAAAAGAATATGAAACCGCAATGGTATAGCCAAGGAATAAGAATCACATAACACCATCTGAAAAGATAAGGTAGAAAGGATTGCAATTGGAAAGCATGATGAAGAATGCTTGAGCTCCAACAAGAATCTTGATGAAGACTTCGAGGATGAATTAAATCTTGATGAACCACCATGAAAAACTCCGGTAATGAAAGCATGAGAAGTGAAAGATGAAAAGAATAAGATTCAAGGCCTGCGATGAATTAGATGGAGCTTTGAAATGATATAACAGAAATAACTTGAAGCTCCGGAAAACAAGATGAACAACTTAGAACCGAGAATATGATATGATGAACTAGCTCCAGACAAAAGAATTAAATCACCTTGAAGGAATAAGAATAAGAATTATGTCATGCATCTCCTTCATCAATTTAAATTGATGACAACCAAAGGATTTGGCATACTACTTATCCTCGTTGGAAAAGATTAAGAGAGATCTCGCACAAGCTTGGGTAAATCTTCAACGAACCACCGGTAGGATTATGAAAAGAACAAATGAATTAATACGATAACAAGGAAGAGTAATCTTGAATAAACCACCGTAAGCATTGAGACCGGGTGAAGAAAGAGAATAATCCACCGGGAAGAGTAAGCACTTGAGGAAAATTACAAGAGAACGAAGAGATCGCGAACCGATTAAAGAATACTTGACAAAGCACCGGTAGAATATGGAGACGAACGAAGAGGCATCAATGAAGAATATTTGGAGGACAAAGTTGCAAACAGAGAACGAAGAGATATTCTGAAATGATGGCCTTCGGAGGATCACAATAGGAAGAATTCATGAAATGCTTCGGATGGTATAAAAGAATTCCTCACAATCTGAACAATAATGAGGATGGCATGAAGCTAGAACCACGAATCTTGAGAGCACAGGCCAAGATTTAAGAGAAACTCTTCTTCGGTCTTCAAAATCTGAGAAGACGATGAGATACACCACCATGAATTGTATAGACACTCCGTAATGAAGAATTAAAAGGTTGGACCAATGATGAACAAGAATTTGAAAGCGGTCGTGGAGAAGGACTGTGACTGATGGGATTCATTCTTACGTCACAATTTGAAAACAATTTGAGTATAACTCCGGAAAATAGAAGAGTCGGGTAAGATCCTGGAAAAAGACCTGTGGGTTAGGGCCCACTCAAAAGAAATCACCGTTGAAAAAGATTGCTTGAGAGATATTGCACCGGTTGAATTAAATGGCTTGAGTCAGATGACAACCCCAAAATAGCTTGAACAAATTGAGAATGGACATGCGAATCTTCTAAGATATCTTGAACACTCCGGAGAAGAATTAGAGAGAGTTGAATAAACAGGAGAGACTTCGGGTAAGAAATTTCAACATGGGAAAAAAACATGTTAAACAAAAAGGAAGATATATGATCATGACCGAAGCTTGAATTTAGTCCACCGGAGAAGAATATTGGAATTAAGAATGATGAACTTGAAACTCTTGGGCATCTTCACGATAAATCACCGGATAAGAACATTGAAGGAAAAGAAAATGAAGAAATATCACATGAATAAAATGGATACTTCATTTAGAATTCTGGCTCCAAGAAGAAGAAGGGTGGGAGGGTGGGGAAACAAAGACAACTTGGGATAAATGAAACAGACACCGTCAGATTTCTCAATGGCGTCCGTATGGAATAACTAGAAGAGAAGGCACACCGGTTGAAAAAGATTAACATGAAAATCTCGATGGTCAATAAAATTAGCACTCCCACAGAAATATGAGAACACCGATTAAGAAAGGTATGGAATCAACACTTGACATCGAAGCAACTCGAATACCAGAACCAAAACAAGAACAAAGGATAGATATGTTGCAACATAATCTTCACAATATCATCTCGACAGAGAATTGAATGAATGAATTCCGTAGGTACATCAACTTGTCGAGAAGCCACTTGGGAGAACAAAAGGTAAATAAAGCAACAAGGAGCAGATAGAACAAATACAAGATAGAAGTTTCATTCCACATATTCGTGCTGAAAGCTCATGGAACGTGTTACAAAAGGGTTTTGCAATCCCCGGATCAGCATAGCCAAGGACCCTTTAAGATGCAACTCCCGATCGGAACAAGCCCATAAAACCACTTCATTAAATGTAGAACCCCGAACTCCATATCATGCATTCGTTGGAAGAATGCCTACGAACTACTGGATGAACCCACCTATTAATTTCCGAAAGTTTCCAGTTATGCAATCAGGTGTTGGGGATACAGGGGAAGCACCGCGCACTCAACTCTAATCGTACATCCAGCTGTATCCATCCTTCAACACATAACCAGTTATTTCCGGAAATCGTTTACCTCGGACCTTCGAAATGCATCTACTATACAAGCTATGGCAATACTCCCGAACTACCTCCCCAGTACTGGGTGATGTCGGGGTTATCTTGCCACTAACCGCATAGGAGAGTTTTCGATGTCGGCCGTCTTAAGTATTCCAGAACTGATGCCATATATTTGTGACGACACCACCTCGGAGCTCAACTCCCCGGGACACTGCCACAACCCCTAAATGACGGGAGGCATCGAGAACAATGTTCTCATCACAAAGACATCGAAACAATCCAAACAATACTCGCGAGATTCCTAAAAAAAATTGTGCAATTTTTGAGAGTAGAAGAGGCAAGAGTAATCGTCAGGAGTCCTCACCAGAGTGAAAAGAGATGAGGAGCAAAAGAAATCCTACTCTTCGATATAAATATAGGACTCAAAACATTTTAAGTGTGTGCCTAGACTCAACCGTCAACGATTCGATCAATCAGTGGGGCTTCTAGGTCGGAGAAGGCTCTGAATACCAACTTGTAATGCCTAGGATGGGACTATACCTCCTACGTGTCGAGGCACGACTTAAAGGTATAAGTCCATTCTGGAATGATCTCAAGTTTGGTATCTTTGCACGACTCATGTAAAAATAGGGATGAAATTGCAAAAGGAGATAGTTGGCTTACACTCGCCACTTCACACAATACATTATATAAACAAAACATCATTCGAAACATCACAACCCGACTACGGGCGAAGATCCACAAGAAAGATACCAAAACATAAAGCCACATGTCTGAATCGCCCCTAGTAGAAACCACTACTGATCGTCGAAAACGTCACAAGCATACGGCCACTCTCTTCATCGAGCTCCCAGTGAAGGTCTTGAACCAGCTCCTGCATCAAACTCGGCCGAACCTGCATCTGGTGTTGTAGTATCTGTGAACCACGAGGACTCAGCAATCCCATAACCATGGGTATCAAGACTAGCAAAGCTTTATGGGTAGGAAGAGGTAAAGTGGTGAGGTTGCAGCAGCGGCTAAGCAAAAAATATATGGTGGCTAACTTACGAGTACAAGAATAAGATGAGCATCTACACAAACGGTCGCAAACTAGTAGTGATCGCTAAAGATCCTGAACTACATACGAGTCAAACATAACCCCACCGTGTTCTCTTCTCAAAGTGAAAAGAGACAGTCACGGTTACTCACACAGTTGTGTGTTTTACTTCGGATCCTCTGTCAAGTTATCTACAACCGGACATTAACAAATTCCAATCTGCCACATAACCGCGGGCACGGCTTTCGAAAGATCATAACCCTGCAGGGGTGTCCCAACTTAGCCCATCACAAGCTCTCACGATTAGCTGAAGTGATAAATATAATATCATCACCCCTTATCTTAGGGAAAATCCGATCAGGCTCGGCTTCCCGGTGCATAAGACATTTCGACAATGGTAAAACAAGTCCAGCAAGACCTCCCGGCGTGCCGACACCCTGATAGTAGCCGCGCATATCTCGTCTCAGGCCACAACCGGATAGGTGATCCTACGAGTAAAACCAAACCTCGAGTTTCCCCGTGGTGGCCCCGCAGTCTCCCCATTCGGGACCAACACCATCAGCACTGGCCCCCCGTGCTATGTAGAAAAGAATCTCCAAGGAGCGTCCCCCTTATGCAATTTAATTAATTAATTAAGTTATTATGTGGAAAATTAAAACCAATGTTGGGCCTTGCTGGAGGAGTTTTATTCAAAGTCGAAGTGTCAAGGGGTCCCCATCCACCCATCGTGTAAGGAGCGCAAAATCAAGGAACATAATACCGGTTTGTCGGCGCCTAAGGTGGCATGAGTGGAACAAAACACCGAGCAAAAGGCCAAGCCTTCCACCCATGCCCAGTATATAGGTGTGTTAATAATAATAATAGATATTGTGATATTCCAACAACAAGTTCCCTCCTGGAACGATCTTCATCTTCACCTGCAACTAACAACGCTATAAGAGGGGCTAAGCAAGCGGGTAACATAGCCAAACAGTGGTTTTGCTAGGAAGGTTTCAAAGGTTAAAGGTTTCATGGCAACAAGGAGAGGCTGACATAAAAGATGGGTAGCGCGACATGTAACGATAGCATCGAGACAACTAAGCATGGCAATGGTAGTAAAGGTATCCAAGGGTATGATCATCTTGCCTGAGATTCCGCAAGGGAGAAGAACGGATCCATGAAGTAGACGGAGCAACAAAGTCGAGCGAATCCTCACAACTCCGGAACGAAACCGAAGCTAACAAGAGAAGCAACCAGAAAGAAGCAAACAACACGGTAAACACACAAGCATAAACATGGCATGATGCACAAACAAGTATGATGCATGTCCGGTTTAAATATGCATGGCATGGCAAGGTGCACAAACAAGTACTACAAGTTAAGTGGAGCTCAATATGCAACGAGTTGCATATTGACGAAACACCACATGTTATTTATTTAGTTGACTCTCGTTATTTACAAGACGAGATTAAATGTTTTTAACATAGCAAGAGGTGAAGCAAAAACAAACTACCTATTTAGGCAAGTTTAAATGAGGCCGGAAAATAAAACAACAAATCCGGAAAAAAAAACCATGAGCTTGTTTAGCAATTTTAAAGCAAACAACAATTCACACATATCAATGTTGTTAACATGATGCGGATGACATGATCAAGTTTTATGCCATTTTAGTAAAGTTAACATGAAGAGATATGAAGCACTTGTCACCGTGGTGGAAAGAAAAGGTGCCACGGCAACGATCCGAAAATGATGCAACGGCAACATCTCGGTTCCGGTAACTCGTTGAGAGACCGGGGCAAAAGAAAGATGGCGTGAGCGAGTCGAACAAGATGAAAGGTGGGGTGATCCCATCACCGGGTTCCCATGAGTCGGCGACAAGGCAACCGAGGAGCATGACAAAAGAGGGGCACAACGGGCACGGCGCAAATAAGGGAAACATCTCATACAACACAAGCATTCGTCCATGGGTCATCGTCTCGGGGTTATACCTTCGGAACATTCGTTCTCGGAGGGGTTCGAGTCGTCGAGGGACGTAGTGGTAGTAGTGGAAGTAGACGTTCTCGAGGCGGTCGTTGTCGAAGTTGTCGTTCGCGTTGCCAAAAGGAAGTAGTCGTTCACGTTCGTCGAGGAAGTAGTGGTACACGGCGACGGTAGTTGAACTTGACGCTTGCATTACATGGGTCCTCGGCGACGGTAGACGTTCACGTTACGTAGATGTACACATTTTCCGTAGAGGTACTTGAGGGTCTTCGGACTTGCCGATCTCGTAGATGGCAGTAGAGGTACACGGTAGTCTCGCCGTGTAGTCGTACTTGAGGTGTTCTCGGCGGTCGAAAATGCGCAAGGCAAACGAGGGACTCGACGACTCAGGCGTCGTGGTACATGGAGCAGCAGCGAAGCCCACATGATCGCAGGCATGTGAGGAGACGTGCAGAGCTACCGACGGCGTTGGCAGGAGACTTTTCATGAGCGGCGATGGACTAGGCGTGGAGGAAGAGGCGACCGGCGGGGACTTGGCGGGGCGCGGTCTCGACTGATGCAGGGGACCCGGGCGAAGCTGAGGGAGGTGCCCCTGGTGGTTGCCGAGGCGGCGGAGGTCGCGGGCCTGTGGCTGGAGACGATGTGGACGAGCCGCGCGGAGGCGATGTGTGCTCCGGCGAGGCGGAGACGGCACGGCGCGGCGGCTCCAAGGCGAGGCGACGGCCGGGCGGGGCTCCAAGGCGAGGCGACGGCCTGGGCGCGCTGGGGATGAGGCGCTGGACGGCGCTGGACGAGGCGCTGGACGGCGCTCGGCCTGGCGAAGCGGGGCGGCTCTTGGCCGGCACTGGAGATGCGGCGGGGCTGCGGCCCTGGGGCTCCTGGCGCGGAGGAAGGAAGAAAAGGGATAGCAGAGGCACCATGGTGTCGAGCGAGGGAGGAGAGGGGCCGACCGAGGGGTGGCGGCGCTGGGGAAGAGGAGGAGCGAGGGTGAGGGATCGAGGGGATCGGGCTAGGGTTAGAAGAGCGGTCGGGCTGGCTCGAAGGGAGGCCTGGGCCGCAGGAGGAGATGGCCTGATGGGCCTGCGGCTGGGCTGCCGGCTAAGCTACGGCTCCTCTTCTTCTTCTCTCTCCTGCTATTTCCCAAAACAGAAAGTAAATAGCAATGAAGAAAAAGAGAAGAAAGGAAGGGTTAGGAACAGAATTTGGACATGGGTTTAATTTTCTCGGACTCATAAAAACGAGCGCGGTCCGAGAAAAATAGAAATGGCAAGATCGAGATATAATTCAAACATATTTGAATTTAATTCAAAAGAGTTTGAACTAAGACTTGATTATTGAAGTGTCCAAAAAAATTAGGATTTTTGGAGGAGCCTCGATAAAAGGGATAATAATTGTTGGCAAGGTTTGGAAGTCAAAACTTGAAGCAAAAGAGGCATGGGAAAAAATATGCAAGTGTGTTTTGGTGAATTCCAAACAATTGGAATAATTATTTATAATAGCTCCATAATATTAGGAGGATATGTTATAAAGAGAAGTCATCCTTCCCTCGATTTAAATGGACCGAAGGTCCACACAATTTATTTAAGTTGAGATGCAAAAGAAAAATGACATGATGCTATGATGCAATGCAAAAAATAAATAAAGCAAGCACAAAAGAAACACATGGGCAACCCGGAACATCTGGAATCTTCTGGGACGTCGGTCTTCGGGCGTCACAACTCTGGTGCGGCGGTTCGAGTGTTCGGGAGGACCTCTGTGGCTCCTATATAGGGCACGCCATGATCCAAATAACTATTCTCATCATCAGATCATAATAGTGCTACTATATATATAGGGTGAGTCTATTATGATAACACCCCTTAAGAGTCTTATTCCACGCACAAATCTCTTATTCTGCTAACACTTCAGCACTGCCTCGCATACAGAAAAAACACCTCGAAAAACAAAAACGAACTTCCCCCCACCCTATCCGACCTTCTTCCCTCACCTTCGTCTCTCTCCCACTCACGCCTCACACCGCACCGCCGTGAACCCCCAATCCCCTCACCTTCTTCCACTGTCAATGCCAGGCACCAGCTTCATGCCGGTCGGCCACCCGCCACCGACTGGCCTCCCCCCATCCCCTACCCCCATTACATCCCACGGCGCCGCGTCCCACCACACCCCAACTTGCTCCCTGACCCGCCGACGCAGTTGGAGGTTAGTGCGGCGTGGGGAAGGAGGTTACTGCGGCGCGGGGAAGCAGCCTCGCCTCCTCCGTCATTAGATCCGAGAGGCCCCGACGGATCCGGTGGGATCCTCCGTCACCTCTTCTGCAGCGCCTCGATGTGTCGTGAACCCGCTCCCTGGTGCTTTCCCGGTGATGGATCCGGCTGGAACCAGCCCCTAGCCACCTTCCTCCCGCTCTAGGACGGGTCGCAACCGGCGCCGCAATGGTGCTCCACAGCTGCTCCACAGGTGCTCCCGCGTGTGTGCAGTTCACGAAGAACGCGTGTGCAGTTTTTTTGGCACTGCCGCGCCGCTCTCTTGTTCATCCCAAGCAGGCCCCCCGCCCTACCTCCGATGGGCATCCCCGCCGCCAGTACCTCCCCATGCTGCCGTCGGATCTGGGCGCCTCCATGCAGCAACCTCCCTCCCCAAGCCCATCTCGATGCCCAACCACTGGCTCCTCTTGCCTTTCCTGGGACGCCGACAGGCAGGATCCCTGGATCCACGCGATCCGGCAACATGTAGCTTCGGCCCCCTGGTTCCCGTTGCAGTTCGCCAGCACAATGATGTGTTTTGCATTGTGTGTTTTTTGGCCATGGATCACATTTTCATCATATGCTATGTTTTTGCAGTTCACCGTATTTCGTATTTTCTCACATGAATCGCTCTCGTGTAGCCCTGTTGATGCTCTCGTGCAGTTCATGTGCAGGTGGAGTCGACCTTCCCACTCCACCTCCCCCATCTTGCTGGGAGGCCAAGGACATGCCCCATTCGCCATAGTGCAGCTGGACGGCAACCTTTGGGAACTGCGAGCAGTACACCGACGAGCAGCATGCTTGCACCTGCAGAACCACATGCTGCAGGCTAGTACACTGCACACACCGACTATGCCCTCTTCATCGTTTGTATACCCAAAGACAAGAGACTGAGGCATCTCATGCTCCTCTCGCCCCATGCATGCAGTACATTTTTTCATGGAAAAGTTGGGTGACGCAGTGCACTCCATCCATGTTTTGCATTTTTTCGAGAATTCTTGTTGAAGTTCACTCATTTTTTCATCGAAGTGCACTTTGTTTCATGTGTTCTAAAAAACAGTCAATTACATCAACACATGCAGTGCGTTTGATACTCGGATGTTGTTCAATTTTGAGAAATGATGTTGTTCGCTTGCGCACAGCGTGGAAGTGTGGAAAAAAAATTCGAAACAAAAAATAGTAATGTGGTTCACTTCGATGTATGTGGTGGTTCATTTGCCCTCGTCTATGCGGTCCACTCTCGTTCATAAAAAATGTTAAAATAACTCACAAAAACTCATGTGAAAAAGTTTACTGCCGACAAAAGAAACCATGAAGTTCACTTGACTGTCTGATGCAGTGCGGTTTTTCTGTCCGAAGCAGTGTGCTCATCTGTTGGATGACGTTCACTCGCCGATTTGGGCGTCGCAAAAAACAGAGTGTCCGCGTTTCCATAATTTTAAAACCGCTCTTAGACCGCAAGGAATTAGAGGGAGTGTTCTACATGAAAAAGTTGCGTCTCGACGATATCTATCCAACGGCTTATAATTTGAATCATTTCGAGCAGCGTTTTGTACAAATTTCTCGAAAAACGGCCGCTGCCTCTCGTAGTCAGCCGCACAATTTTCAAAATTAACTAAAAATCATAAGGAATCTCAAAACTATTTCAACATATGAAAGATGCGCCTCGTCCGTAGCTTTCCAACGGTGTATCACACGCCTCGTTTCAATAAATGGTTCAAAAACTGGAGTAAAAATAGTACGAAAATTGAAAAAAATTTTCGAAAAAACAGAGTTTTGCGATTTACTAAATTTAAAACTATTCTTAAACCATAACGAATTAGAGAAAATAATAGAAATGAGAAAGATGCGTCTCAACGATATCTTTCCAACGGTATATCATTTACTTCATTCCGGAGAGCGGTTTAGAAGAAAACACGAAAAAACGCTCGCTGACATTCGTTGTGAGCCGCACAATTTTCGAAACTGCTCTTAAACGATGATGAATCTCGTAAAGTGTTCAACATGGTGAAGTTGCACCTAATCCATAGCTTCTCAACGGTATATTACACGCGTTGTTTCGATAAACGTTTAAGAAACTAGAGCGAAAACAATACCGAGAAAACAACGCGTGCTGTATTTTCTGACACGAAGTTCACTAGTCTCTATAGTGCAGTACCATTGCTATTGAAAGTGCAGTGCCGTTGCATTGAGCGTGCAGTGCGAAATTGTTATCAGAATAGTTATTCTGCTAATATTAGCAGAATAGACAAACCATGCCACCGAAATCTAGGGTAGGAACCTTATCCGAGAAACAGAACGGCTTCCCTGCCCCTCTCTCCCAGCCACTAACAACCTCCTCTCGCTCGCCAAAAAAACCTACACTATCTCCTCACCAACCAGAATCGACTTCGCTTTCTCCTCATCCCCTTCTTCTTCTTAGGCCACCACTGTCTCCTTCCCCATTGCCATCTTCCTCAAGATCCATCACCACAGTCCCTCTTCCCGCACGCGAGCGTTGCACCGCACATGCCGCGATGAAGTGAGCTGGCTCTCCCCCACCAAATCGGGCTACTCTCCCCGGCCACCACCTCGGCCTGCGTTGGCTGCAAGCGGTGGAGTCACCCACAACAAGAGGACTACCCTTGGTCGCCACCGGACTTGCTCCGTCTCCTCGTGCCAAGTACGCCTCTCCGCTCAAGTTGGAGGAGAAAGCATGGCTGAAGGAAAAGAAGAGAGAAAAGGGATGATGCGGTTGTTCGTGCTGTTGTCGGTTCATCAATTGCTTGTCTTTGTTGAAAATCCGTTATTTGAGTGGCTGTGTCTCCGCTGAATGCTTGTTTTTTTTACTTCTTTTTTGAGATTTTTTTCTTTACTTCCTGCTCTAGTACTACTAAGAATTTTATACCCAACTCTATCAATCATAAACTTGATGCTCTGCCGTGTTTAAGGATTAGTTGACCTCTCTTACCCATCGTACTTGAATGAACGCACATGCATTTAGTTCTAGGCACATGTTGTCTGAATAAATGCCTATTTGATGCCAGTCATCTGAGTATTATGCACTCGTACTTTACAAATGATTAGTGATGATCAATGGCACCTTTATTAATAATTTTGGAATCTTGGATTTAAAAAATTTAACTGTGTGCCATGGTCTGGGCCTTGGTTTAGATATTTTAACTCTTCCTACAGTTCTGCTAAAAAACAGGACAGGGGAGAGAACACCCACTCTGCGTAAAGCCATACACAGAAAGGTTAAGACTGTATTTTCCTCTTTTGTAAGAGTTCACGAACATTGATGACACAAAGTTGACTTGGGAGCCCATGTTGAAAAACCTACACATGTGACGACTGTTTCAAGCTCCAAGAGTAAGCGGACACGATGCCTTCTGCAGGATCGGCCATCAACCATATGATATTTGCCACTATGCATACGTGTATCTCATATATGGAGCCTTATATTCATACTACACATGTAATGTTGATCTACTCTATGTGATCAAACAACGGACAACAAAATTTGGCTGCAAACGAAAACAAAATCGGCTGCAACACGGACATTAACAAACTTCACCACATCTAAAAGATCCTCTTACTTCGTTAGCAAACAATTTCTTAAACTTCTACAACTAAAAATGATATAAACATTGAAGAGGGGCGGATGGGGGGATCAACACTTCCTCGCCGGGCGTTTGCAGCCCATTCTGTCTCCGACGTTGTGAAGGACTGGCGATAAATTCATGGAACCGACAATAATGGGTTCGTGAATCGCCATGAAGAACCGTGAAAAATATGAAGGAAGAACCTTCTTTGATGGGAAGGGAATGAAAATAGACTTCGTGAAGAACATGCATCCCACATTCATGGAACCGTTGTTCAATTCGCTAAAAAATGCAATATGCAATAAAGGGTTCGGGCGTCGCCGTGAAGAACCACCAGAACAACAAGGAAGAAGCATCTTTGATAGGAAGGGAACCGAAAGTAGACTTTGTGAGGAACCGTTGTCCCACATTCACGGACGCCGCGGTCCGGTTGCCACCATGCGGTGCCGCGACAGTCTTTGATAGGAAGGGAACTGAAAGTAAACTTTGTGAGCAGGTTGGGGTCCAGTTGCCACCATGCGGCGCCGTGACCACCAACCTCTCCTAGGCTCGCCGCGCCGCCACCTGTGGCCCATGTCCAGTGGCCACAGCTCGGCGTCGCCCCCTTCTGCAGTGCTCTGCTACCTCTTGATCTTGCGTTGTTTTTCGCTTGAAGAGGAAAGGGTGATGCAGCACAGTAGCGTAAGTATTTCCCTCATTTTTTAGAACCAAGGTATCAATCCAGTAGGAGACCACGCGTGAGTCCCTCGTACCTACACAAACAAATAAGAACCTTGTAACCAACGCGATAAAGGGGTTGTCAATCCCTTCTCGGCCACTTGCAAAAGTGAGATCTGATAAAGATAATATTTTTGGTATTTTGTTTTATAGATTGCAAAATAAAAGTAAAATAAAGATAAATAGTTGATGGAAGATTAATATGATGGAAGATAGACCTCAGGGCCATAGCTTTCACTAGTGGCTTGTCTGATGATAGCAGATTTCTACGGTGGGTGAACAAATTACTGTCGAGTAATTGATAGAAGAACACATAGTTATGAGAATATCTAGGCATGATCATTGTATATAGGCATCACGTCTGTGGCAAGTACATCGAAACAATTCTGCATCTACTACTATTACTCCACACATCGACCGCTATCCAGCATGCATCTAGAGTATTAAGTTCATAAGAACAGAGTAATGCCTTAAGCAAGAAGACATGATGTAGAGGGATAAAATCATCCAATATGATGTAAACCCCATCTTTTTATCCTCGATGGCAACAATACAATACATGCCTTGCTGTCCCTACTGTCACTGGGAAAGGACACCGCAAGATTGAACCCAAAGCTAAGCACTTCTCCCATTGCAAGAACTACCAATCTAGTAGGCCAAACCAAAATGATAATTCAAAGAGACTTGCAAATATATTTAAATCATGTATAAAAGATTTCAGAGAAGAACATAATATTTTTCATAGATAATCTTGATCATAAACTCACAATTCATCGGATCTCGACAAACACACCGCAAAAAGAATTACATCGAATAGATCTCCAAGAAGATTGAGGAGAACTTTGTATTGAGATCCAAAGAGAGAGAAGAAGCCATCTAGCTAATAACTATGGACCCGAAGTGTCGGGGGAAACTGTCCGCCACGAACACCTATGGGACCGGAGCCCCTTGTCTGTGCGGTACGAGGGCGGAGGGAGCACAAAGAGCAGATCGAAGCAAACATGCGGGCAGTTTTACCCAGGTTCGGGCCGCACGGATGCGTAAAACCCTACTCCTGCTTGGTTGTATATTGAGTTGAGCGCTCGGGAGCTTGAAGAAGCAGCTACACCGTGCGTGAGAGTAGTCTAGGTTTCGAACCCCCCTCCACGTTGTGCATGGGCCTCCTTTTATAGTGCAAGGGGTCACCGACAGGTGTCAACGTAGGAGAAAGGGGTAAAAATGTAAAAGAGGTGGTAGTTGTAACAGTGCGGGAACAGTGGAGCTACAGTACAGAACAGTGGTCTATACCTACTTTAACAGTGGGGGACAAGGGCATTTAATGCCCGTCGCCGTCGACCCCAAAAGCTCCCGCCTTAGCGTCTCCGTCCGCCACGGCGACGGATTTATCGCCGTGGAGTGCCACCGTGTACCCCAGGCTGCACAGCCATCCGCCACGCGTCCCTGGATAGGCCCCAGAGCGACGCGTGGGCCGATGAGCTGGAGCGCGGGCACACAGCGCAACCTTCCCGGCAAGCACCCTGCCGGGGCCTTGATCTTGCCGGGCCCGGGAACTTGCCGCTCCCCGGGCCCCTTGCCGGGGCGCGCATAGCGCCGAGGCGATGTCTTCTAGTCTTCCTGGCAAGCTCCTCTTGCCAGGGTCTTGTGTTAGTGGAACAGTCTTGAGCCTGGAACGGCCTTCCCGGCAAGCTCCTCTTGCCGGGGTCTCGGTCTTATGTCTTGTATACTTTGTTTTTGAATGGTTTAATAAGGAGCAGGAAGGTCTCCGGCGAGCCCGCAGTAAACCTTGCCGCGGGAAGCTGCAACTGCCCGTGCACAAGTTGGGGTACTGAGGCACCCCTACCTTAGTACACCGACAGGAAGGTCTGTGGTAAACTACTCACAACTCATCAGAGAGGCTATGGTGTTGATGTAGAAGCCCTCCGTGATCGATGCCCCCTTCGGTGGAGCTTCGGAACAGGCCCCAAGATGGGATCTCACGGGTACAGAAGGTTGCGGCGGTGGAATTAGGGTTCCGTGGCGCTCCTCGATGTTTTCAGGGTACATAGGTATATATAGGAGGAAGAGGGATGTCAAGGGAGCCACGAGGGACCCATGAGGGTGGGGGGCATGCCCCTGCCCCCGTGGCCGCCTTGTTCCTTCCCTGGCGTGTACTCCAAGTCTTCTGTGTTGTATTTGTTCCAAAAATGACTCTCCCGAAGGTTTCATTCCGTTTGGACTCCGTTTGATATTCCTTTTCTGCGGAACACTGAAATAGGCAAAAAAACAGCAATTTGCACTGGGCCTTGGGTTAGTAGGTTAGTCCCAAAAATAATATAAAAGTGTATAATAAAGCCCATTAAACATCGAAAACATAGAATATAATAGCATGGAACAATAAAAAATTATAGATACGTTGCAGACGTATCAAGCATCCCCAAGCTTAATTCATGCTCGTCCTCGAGTAGGTAAATGATAAAAACATAATTTTTAATGTGGAATGCTACCCAACATAATTCTCAATGTAATTTTCTTTATTGTGGCATAAATGTTCAGACCCGAAAGATTCAAGACAAAAGTCTATATTGAAATAAGAATAATAATACTTCAAGCATACTAACAAAGCAGTTATGTCTTCTCAAAATAACATGGCCAAAGAAACTTCATCCCTACAAAATCATATAGTTTGGCTATGCTCCATCTTCGTCACACAAAATACTCAAATCATGCACAACCCTGGTTTCAGCCAAGCAATTGTTTCATACTTAAAAAATTTCAAACTTTTTCAACCTTCACGCAATACATGAGCGTGAGCCATGGATATAGCACTATAGGTGGAATAAAGTGGTGGTTGTGGAGAAGAAAAAAGAGGAATATGGTCTCCATCAACTAGGGGTATCAATGGGCTATAGAGATGCCCATTAATGGATATCAATGTGAGTGAGTAGGGATTGCCATGCAACTGATGCCCTAGAGCTATAAATGTATGAAAGCTCAACAAAAGAAATTTAGTGGGTGTGCATCCAAATTGCTTGCTCACGAAGACCTAAGGCATTTGAGGAAGCCCATCGTTGGAATATACAAGACAAGTTCTATAATGAAAATTCCCACTAGTATATGGAAGTGACAAAACAAGAGACTCTCTATCATGAAGATCATGGTGCTACTTTGAAGCACAAGTGTGGAAAATGATAGTAGCATTGTCCCTTTTTCTCTTCTTTGTTTCTTTTTTTGGGCCTTTTTTTTCTTTGGCCTTTCTTCTTTTTTTCTTTTTTTTCTTTGGGACAATGCTCTAATAATGATGATCATCACGCTTTATTTACTTACAACTCGATATTACAACTCAATACTAGAACAAAGTATGACTCTATATGAATGCCTCCGGCTGTGTACCGGGATGTGCAATGAATCAAGAATGACATGTATGAAAAATTATGCATGGTGTCCTAGCCACAAATACGATGTCAACTACATGATCATGCATGGAAGTATGAAAATGATGAAGCGTGTCATATGAATGGAACGGTGGAAAGTTGCATGGCAATATATCTCGGAATGGCTATTGAAATGCCATGATAGGTAGGTATGGTGGCTGTTCTGAGGAAGGTATATGGTGGGTGTATGGTACCGGCAAAAGTTGCGCGGTACAAGAGAGGCTAGCAATGGTGGAAGGGTGAGAGTGTGTATAATCCATGGACCCAACATTAGTCATAAAGAACTCACATACTTATTGCAAAAATCTACAAGTCATCAAAACAAAGTACTACACGCATGCTCCTAGGTAAGGGTTGGTAGGAGTTAACCATCGTGCGATCCCGACCTCCACACAAAGGATGACACTCAATGAAATACCTCATGCTTCAAATTTGTCACACAACGGTTACCATACGTGCATGCTACGGGACTTGCAAACCTCAACACAAGTATTTCTCAAATTAAAAACTACTCTACTAGCATGACTCTAATATCACCATCCTCATATCTCAAAACAATCATCAAGTATCAAACTTCTCATAATATTCAATGCACTTTATATAAAAGTTATTGTTATACTCATCTTGGATGCCTATCATATTAGGACTAATTTTATAACCAAAGCAAATTAGCATGTTGTTCTAAGAGACTCTCGAAATAATATAAGTGAAGCAAGAGAGATCAATAATTTCTATAAAATAAAACCACTATCGTGCTCTAAAAAGATATAAGTGAAGCACTAGTGCAAAACTGTCTAGCTCAAAAGATATAAGTGAAGCACATAGAGTATTCTAATAAATTCTGATTCATGTGTATCTCTTTCAAATGGTGTATATAGAAAGGATGATTGTGGTAAACTAAAAAACAAAGACTCAAATCATACACGATGCTCCAAGCAAAATACATAACATGTGGTGAATAAAAATATAGTCTCAAGTAAAGTTACCGATAGACGACGACGAAAGAGGGGATGCCTTCCCGGGGCATCCCCAAGCTTAGGTTTTTAGTTGTCCTTGAATTTTACCTTGGGGTGCCTTGGGCATCCGCAAGCTTAGGCTCTTGCCACTCTTTTTCCATGGTCCATCAAATACTTACCCAAAAGCATGAAAACTTCACAACACAAAACTTAACAGAAAATCTCGTGAGCTCCGTTAGTATAAGAAAACAAACCACCACTCAAAGGTACTGTAATGAACTCATTCTTTATTTATATTGGTGTTAAACCTACTGTATTCCAACTTCTCTATGATTCATACCCCCGATACTACTCATAGATTCATCAAAATAAGCAAACAACACACGAAAAACATAATTTGTCAAAAACAGAATAGTCTGTAGCAATCTGTAACTTTCTAATACTTCTGTAACTCTAAAAATTCTGAAATAAATTGGTGCACGTGAGTAATTTGTCTATTAATCATCTGCAAAAATAATCAACTTAAAAGCACTCTCCAGTAAAAAAATGGTAGCTAATCTCGTCAGCGCAGAAGTTTCTATTTTTTACAGCAAGATCGCAAAGACTTCACCGAAATCTTCCCAAAGGTTCTACTTGGCACAAACACTAATTAAAACACAAAACCACATCTAAACAGAAGCTAGATGCAATATTGATTACTAAATAGAAGGAAAAGCAAATAAAATAAAATTGGGTTGCCTCCCAACAAGCGGTATCGTTTAACGCCCATAGCTAGGCATGATACAAGAATAGATCTAGGTATTGCCATCTTTGGTAGGCAATCCATAAGTGGCTCTCATAATAGATTCATAAGGTAATTTGATTTTCTTTCTAGGAAAGTGTTCCATGCCTTCCCTTAAGGGAAATTGGAATCTAATATTTCCTTCCTTCTTATCAATAATTGCACCAATCGTTCTAAGGAAAGGTCTACCAAGAATAATAGGACATGTAGGATTGCAATCTATATCAAGAACGATGAAATCTACGGGCACATAATTCCTATTTTCAACAATAAGAACATCAGTAATCCTTCCAATAGGTTTCTTAATGGTAGAATCCGCAAGATGCAAATTTAAAGAACAATCATCAAGTTCATGGAAACCTAACACATCACACGAAGTTTTTGGAATTGTGGAAACACTAGGCACACAAATCACACAAAGCATAACATTCATGATCTTTAATCTTAATTTTAATAGTAGGTTCCCACTCATCATAAAGTTTTGTAGGGATAGAAACTCCTAATTCAAGTTTATCTTCATAAGATTGCATTAAAGCATCAACGATGTGTTTGGTAAAAGCTTTATTTTGACTATAAGCATGAGGAAAATTTAGCACGGATTGCAACAAGGAAATACAATCTATTAAAGACCAATTATCATAATTAAATCCCTTGAAATCAAAAATAGTGGGTTCATTGCTATGTAAAGTTTTGACCTCTTCAATCCCACTTTTAACAATTTTTGCATCAAGATCTAAAAACTCGGAATCATTGGGACGCCAAAGTAGACTCATCTCCAGTCCCATCTTTACCAAGATTCATATTAGAAAACAAGGATTTAATAGGAGACACATCAATTACTTTTAGATCTTCATCTTTATTTTCTAGATTTTCTAGTTTAGCGGTCGTCTTATTAACTAAGGTGGCTTGCTTATCAGAGATTTGGGCTATTAAGTTCTCAAGATGAGCAAAATGAGATTTCAAACCATAAAATTCTTTAGACATATCATCAAGTTATTTATTCATGTACTCCATTTTTTTAAGCTCGTTTCTGAAGAAATTATTATGCTCAATTTGCAAAGACATAAAACTTCTAACATTGTTTTCAATTTTCTCCAACCCTCTAAGGTGAGGATCAACACTAGTAGGTTGAGCCATTGTGACGAGCAAGTAATCCAACATACAAGCAGACAAGAAGCAAGCGAAAAGAGGCAAACGGAAAAAGGGCGAATAAAACGGCAAAGGTAAAGTGGGGGAGAGGAAAATGATAGGCGAATGGCAAATAATGTAATGCGAGGGATAAGAGTTTGTGATGGGTACTTGGTATATGACTTTCGCGTAGATCTCCCGGGCAACGGCGCCCGGAATTCTTCTTGCTACCTCTTGAGCTTGCGTTGTTTTTCCCTTGAATAGGAAAGGGTGATGCAACACAGTAGCGTAA
This sequence comes from Secale cereale, assembly GCA_902687465.1. Classification (NCBI taxonomy): domain Eukaryota; kingdom Viridiplantae; phylum Streptophyta; class Magnoliopsida; order Poales; family Poaceae; genus Secale; species Secale cereale. The sequence continues at coordinate 404,889,012 of LR738714.1, read as the reverse complement.
GTATTTCCCTCAGTTTTTGAGAACCAAGGTATCAATCCAGTAGGAGGCCACGCGCGAGTCCCTCGTGACTACACAAACAAATAAGAACCTTGCAACCAACACGATAAAGGGGTTGTCAATCCCTTCTTGGCCACTTGCAAAAGTGAGATCTGATAAAGATAATAAGATAATATTTTTGGTATTTTGTTTTATAGATTGTAAGTAAAGATTGAAAAATAAAAATAAAATAAAGAAAAATAGTTGATGGAAGATTAATATGATGGAAGATAGACCCGGGGGCCATAGGTTTCACTAGTGGCTTCTCTCATGATAGCAGATTTCTATGGTGGGTGAGCAAATTACTGTCGAGCAATTGATAGAAGAGCGCATAGCTATGATAATATCTAGGCATGATCATTGTATATAGGCGTCACGTCCGTGACAAGTAGACCGAGACGATTCTGCATCTACTACTATTACTCCACACATCGACCGTTGTCCAGCATGCATCTAGAGTATTAAGTTTATAAGAACAGAGTAACGCCTTAATCAAGATAACATGATGTAGAGGGATAAACTCATGCAATATGATGTAAACCCCATCTTTTTATCCTCGATGGAAACAATACAATACGTGCCTTGCTGCCCCTACTGTCATTGGGAAAGGACACCGCAAGATTGAACCCAAAGCTAAGCACTTCTCCCATTGAAAGAACTACCAATCTAGTAGGCCAAACCAAACTGATAATTCAAAGAGACTTGCAAAGATATTTAAATCATGCATAAAATATTTCAGAAAAGAATCAAATATTGTTCATAGATAATCTTGATCATAAACCCACAATTCATCGGATCTCAACAAACACACCGCAAAAATAATTACATCGAATAGATCTCCAAGAAGACCGAGGAGAACTTTGTATTCAGATCCAAAGAGAGAGAAGAAGCCACCTAGCTAATAACTATGGACCCGAAGGTCTGTGGTAACTACTCACAGCTCATCGGAGAGGCTATGGTGTTGATGTAGAAGCCCTCCGTGATCAATGCTCCCTCCGGTGGATCTCCGGAACAGGCCCCAAGATGGGATCTCACGGGTATAGAAGGTTGCGGCAGTGGAATTCGGGTTTCGTGGTGCTCCTCGATGTTTTCAGGGTACATAGGTATATATAGGAGGAAGAAGGACGTCATGGGAGCCACAAGGGGCCCACGAGGGTGGGAGGCGCGCCTACCCCCCTGGGCGCACCCCTGCCCTCGTGGTCGCCTCGTTCCTTCCCTGGCGTGTACTCTAAGTCTTCCGTGTTGTATTTGTTCCAAAAATGACTCTCCCAAAGATTTCATTCCGTTTGGACTCCGTTTGATATTCCATTTCTGCGAACCACTAAAATAGGCAAAAAAAATTAACAATTTGCACTGGGCCTTGGGTTAGTAGGTTAGTCCATTAAACATCCAAAACATATAATACAATAGCATGGAATAATAAAAAATTATAGATACGTTGGACACGTATCATGCTCACGAGCGCTTCTCCAAATCCGCGCTAAAGTCATGGCGTGCACTGCTCCCTCCCCTCGTATCCAAGCCGTTCAGCTTCGCCACATCAGGTCGTCCAACTCTACCATATTGATTGCTACTATGATTCTAATTGGTTTTGTTTTTTATTTGTAGTATTGGCAACAAATGATGATGGGCTCCATTAGGTTGAGAGTAGAGGAGTCGGCACTTGGCTAAATCTTACATTCTAAGTTCTAACTATATCTTTTGTATTTGTTCTGTAGGAGATGCAACAACAATACAAAGGAACTTCGAGGTTGATTGATTTTATCATTCTGCAATTTGAAACTTTGAAGAGAAATCCCCATTGGTGGGGATACTGACTAGGCCGATGCATGGCTGGGACGGAAAGGAACCATTGGTGGTAATGGTCTTTAGACCTACGCATAGAGTTCTAACTTGTTGCAAAAAATTCAGAATAAACTTTATATTATGAAGTTTCAGTACACATTTATGTAGAGTTTTTCCCCAATTGTATTCTCCTAAGCTTTTCTTTTGGAAAACCTATGTGCATGTGAACATGAGAAAACATAGTACAGAGATCGGTTCAGTTTTTCCGCCAGTTTAGTTAAGTAGCGGACATTCGTTCGTTCGTTCGTTTTAACGAACGCTTTTCGTCTTTTAGTAACAGGCAGCGAACGTTTGTTCCTTAGCATGTTCGTCTGTTTTTCCTTTTCAGGGTTTTCCCGTGATTATTTTCGATCATGATTTCTGCCCTGATCTTCTTTTTAGTTTTTCTCTTTGCTCGTAAGCCGGAATCAGGCGATTCAAGTGCCTAGATCTTCGTCTCGGAGCCCTCTTTCCATTTAACCAACTTGAACAAGGCTTTAGTGCTGTAAAATTTGACTTTAGTTCAATCTAGTAAATGGATCTTGTTTCTTCCGTAGTTTGAGTTTCGTTCCTTCGTATGATTTGATTCTTTTTGCAAACCGGAGTTCTTAAGTTGAACTTTCTGGTTAGATCTTCTTTTATGGAGTTTTACCTGTGCATCTTTGCTTGGTTGCTTATGTATGCTATTGTTTGCTTGCGATAGAATTCCCGGAGTGCGAAGCATGCTACTACGAGTCCCTAGGTTTTGCAAATCATCAGCAAGGCAAGTAACACTTTGATCATACCCTTTATTACCCAGTTTTTATGCATTAGGTCAAACCCTCACACATTGCATGAGTAGGATCTCTTAACTTGTGGGTCTGGGAAGTAGATTGAGGTAGAACCTATTACCTGCATTATTTTCAAACCCTTGGGAGTTGCTTGTACGTTACGCTTAGGATGTTATGCTATGCTCGTAGACGTGGATTGGGTTTGAGAGTATCCATGACAGATGTGAGATGTTAATTAATGGTTCATCTTAAGGTGGCTACTTAAATACACATCTGGGTGGATTGGTTGTGGCACCATGGGGTTACTAGTGGTTTGCCAGGGCACCTGGGGTTACCAGTGTTGTCCAAGGAGATCCCGGGGTTACCATGTGATTATCCTATGGAATGCCACCCAGGCTCAAAGGGATCATAAAACATTCATGCTAGAAACTTCCGTCTGCAGCCACAATACCAGTATGGGCTTTGGCATAGTTTGAGTAATTTGTGTGAGCTCTTTTGTGGTGGACTAGCATATGTAGGGAAAAGTAGGTGTACCGGTCCACCTGGGGTAAAGAGTAAATGCTTCCGAAAGACTGTGTCTCGGTCATCCGTTTCTCAAACACCATGCAGTGCGAGAAATCCAACGGAGGAGATCGAGTATTATGGGGAAAAGTTCACAAACCTCTGCAAAGTGTACAAACTAATCATGATTAGCCGTGTCCCCGGTTATGGACATCTTGAGTATCTCATACTTGAATTATTGGTTGATCTGAACACTCTAAAACTAATTTGTAGGGTTAAGGATGACTAATTTAATTGGGATTGAGTTGGATGTACCTTCTCAATGATGTTTCAACTACTATGATAGTTAAAATGAAAGTTATTCCTTTGTTGTAGGGAAAAATTGGCTTTATGCAAAAACTTAAACCTTAGAGCCTCCACCAACCAAATATGCATATAGTGTTAACCTTTATTCTGTTACTTGCTCTACTGTGTTATCTTGCCAGCATATTCCATGTGCTGACCCGTTTCGGGCTGCAACATATTACGTTGCAGACTTTTCAGAAGAGGAGTAAGGTGCGCTAGGTGGTTTGTCATGCACTCAGCTATGCCGTTGGAGTTGATGGACTCACTTATCTTCCAAGCCCTAGGTTGTTATTGTGTTAGATGGCCTTATGCCATATACTTTTGTAATAAGTTCCCTTTTGAGACATTCAATCTAATAAGTGTCTTATTGCCACTCTGTTATAAATCCGACAAAGTATTGTGTGTGTCAGCATTACCGATTCAGGGATGACACAGAACACAGAGACTTCGGTCCATTCGGATCGTGGTTGCTACAAGATGGTATCAGAGCACACACTGACTATAGGACACGATCACTAAGATAAACCCTAGGTCACTATTCTCTACTCATTTCTGACTCCTCTCCATTTTCAACTCTTTAGGATGGTGGACCCAAGGAACAAGTTCACTCAACCGAATGAAGACACACCTTTTGGACGACACTTGAAGGAAGTCACTAGGTACCTGAACATTAGAATACCAAGCTTCACCAGGACCTACACTGCCACTTTACCAGAAGAGGGGCGATGGAATATTCAAGTTCAAATTCCCGGGAGGAGATTCGCACCATTCACTGAGCCCATAGAGTTTTCCTTTGATGCACCAACCTTGAGCCTAGGCAAGAGTATGGCAGCCCACATTACCATGGGGCGTATTGGAGAAGTCTACAAGCAGGAGCTGAAGGACACTATCTACCAGATATGTGTACGCTGAGATGAGCAATGGGACATGATCAGCACCCGGAAGGACATATCCATTGCAGCGTTCATCCAGGAGTTAAACCAGCACATTCGACGATAGGAGCACCAGATGTGTGCAGGGATGATAGATTTGAAGAAGGGCTTAACCAGGAACTTGGAGCTAGAAGAGGAAATCAAGTCTACGCGCGATGGATACGAGGAGGAGATGACAATACTTGTGGAGAAGAATGATGACTTGACAAGGAAGCTAGGAGTATTCATGGCAGATCCAGCGCCAGAAGGAGAAGAAGAAGAAGAAGAAGAAGAACCCAAGGAGATTCGTTCTAAGGACTACATCATCATCAACGACATGGACTCAGACCCCGATGATAGCGATGATGACAATGAAGATGAAGCTGGAGCAGATATCATGGAATCTTCCGCCGGTCAAAATTTCTAGACAACCACCCTATGACTAGTAGTTTCCCCCATAAAGTAGAAGTTTAGAGCACTTAACGTTAGTTAGATCTTTGTATGCCCTTGCTTGAAATTAATTGGTGTGATATGTTTGTGTTTGTATCATGTGCATATGGGTAGTGAATTTTCCCCTAGACCTAATTTCTATTCTAATCTCTTCCCTCTACACCCATCAGATGCCTCCGAGGCGTGAGCCCGGATTTTAGTGTCCCCCTGAGCTCACTCAGTTGATCCAACAGAAGAACACTTTGATGCAACTTCTTGTCCAGAACAACCAGAACAATCAGAAGAACAACAACAACAACCATCCACCACCACCACCCGTGGACAACCTGGCACGTTTCCTAAGGTTGCAACCACCGGTGTTTTCTAGTAGCGTTGAGCCAATAGTTGTTGATGACTGGATGCACAAGATTGGAAGGGAGTTGACCACCGCAAATTGCACGGATGCTAAGAAGGTGCATTTTGCCGCACATCAATTGGTTGGACCAGCAGCAGCATGGTGGGAGAATTATACAGCCACTTTCCATGTAGCCAATGTCACTTGGGATCAGTTTCAGCAAGCTTTTCGCACTGTCCATGTCTCAACTGGAGCCATGAGCATGAAGAAGCGAGAGTTTCGCAACTTGCGCCAAAGAAATCTTACTGTGGCTCAGTACGTCGATGAGTTTAGTACTCTATCTCGTTATGCCCCGGATGATGTGGCCACCGATGGCGCGAAGCAGGAGAAGTTTATGGAAGGGCTGAATGATGAGATGAGCATACAGTTGATGGTGGCAACCTTCAACAACTACCAGGAGTTGGTAGATAAGTCTCTTATGATTGAAGGGAAGCAGTAGCAGATAGAGAGCCGCAAGAGGAAGTATGGACAAGGCAAGAATAATTCTGGAGCCCAGCAGAAGCCCCGTTTCACTCTGAACTCGGGAGGATACACCCATAACCATGGAAGCCACACCCATAATGGAGGGAGTTCTCACAACTACAATGACTCCAAGAATGGGAATGGGAATGGAGCAAACAATAATCAGAACCGCTCTACGCCATCCAACCCGCCAAGAGGGATTTAAGTCACATTACCTGTTTCAAGTGCGGGGAGAATGGACACTATGCCGGAGAGTGCCCTGAAGCGAAGAATGGGAACGGCAATGGAAGCACTGGGAAGAAGCCCAACCCTTTCAACAAAGGACAAGTGAACCACGTGACCGTGGAGGAGGTTGAAGAGCAGCCTGATGCAGTGGTCGGTGAGTTTTTGGTTAAGTCATTTACCGCAGTAGTTCTTTTCGATACTGGTGCATCACATTCCTACATTTCAAGGGGATTCGTGAATAGATATAAGTTGCCCACCCAAGTCCTTAAGACCCCAATGCTAGTAAGTTCCCCAGGAGCAGAGTATATGGCAAGTCAAGGATGTTTTCAAGTGCCATTGACCATTGGACGCCATATTTTCCCCTCAGATCTGATAGTTTTGGAGTCACAAGGATTGGATGTGATACTAGGAATGGATTGGCTATCGATGTATGGAGGGAACATCGATTGTGCTAGTAAGTCGATTTTACTTACCACCCCGGAGGGAAAAAGGATCAAGTATGTATCTAGGCATTCGCCTAGGAGAACACAAGTACATTCTCTCTCGGGAGTTGTTTAGGAGGAAGTTCCCGTAGTAAAGGATTACCCGGATGTATTTCCAGAGGAGCTACCAGGCATGCTGCCGGATAGGGATATTGAGTTTTTCATAGAGCTATTGCCAGGCACCGAACCAATATCGAAGAGACCATACCGGATGCCAGCGAATGATCTGGAAGAGATCAAGAAGCAGATTAAGGAGTTATTGGAGAAATGATTTATTCGACGTACTTCATCACCTTGGGGAGCCCCAATGCTCTTGGTCGAGAAGAAGGATGGATCTTTAAGGATGGTCGTTGATTATCGAGCTTTGAACGAAGTGACGATTAAGAATGAGTACCCACTGCCGATGATCAATGATTTGTTCGACCAAATTCAAGGAGCTAAAGTATTCTCCAAGATCGATCTACGATCAGGATACCACCAGTTGAAGATCCGAGAGAAGGATATACTTAAGACAGCCTTCACCACAAAGTATGGGCTATATGAGTAAATGGTTATGTCATTTGGATTGACTAGCGCCCCTGCCTATTTCATGAGTATGATGAATAAGGTGTTCATGGAGTTCTTGGATAAGTTTGTCGTGGTATTCATTGATGGTATTTTGGTGTACTCGAAGAACAAAGAGGAACACGAGGAGCATTTGTGTTTGGTTCTGGAGAAGCTCAGAGAACATCAGTTATATGCAAAGTTCAACCAATGCGAGTTTTGGTTGAAAGAAGTTGGATTCTTAGGACATGTTATATCATGAGAAGGTATAATAGTGGATCCTGTCAAGGTGCAGGCAGTCACTGAGTGGTTGGCACCCACCTCAGTTGGAGAAATCCGCAGTTTTCTTGCACTCGCGGGATATTACCGGAGATTCATAGAAAATTTCTCCAAGATTGCAAAGCCTATGACGACATTGTTGAAGAAGGACACCAAGTTTTATTGAACTGAAGAGTGTGAAGAAAGCTTCCAGGAGTTGAAGAAATGTTTGACGACGGCCCCAGTGCTGATCTTGCCATATATACGCAAGGATTTCCAAGTGTATTGCGGCGCTTCACGCTTAGGACTTGGAGGAGTACTCATGCAGGACGGAAGAGTTGTTTCTTATGCATCTCGTCTACTTCGACCGCACGAGTTGAATTATGCTACGCACGATTTGGAGCTAGCAGCTGTAGTGCATGCGCTCAAAACCTGGAGACATTTCCTTATTGGGAATCATTGTGATGTGTACAAGGATCACAAGAGTTTGAAGTACATTCTCACTCAGAAGGAGTTGAATCTCAGACAGAGGAGATGGTTGGAGCTCATAAAGGATTATGATATGAAGTTGCACTATCATCCAGGCAAGGCCAATGTCGTGGCAGACGCTTTGAGCCGGAAGAGTTATGCCAATACCCTAGTAAATGGAGGATGGCCGAAGGGGTTAGCAGAAGATCTCAGGGAGCTTCGTTTGGAGATAATTCCTAGAGGTTTTGTTGCAACATTGGAGGTTTAGTCAACATTGTTGGGAAAGATACAAGAAGCCCATAAGGGTGACAAAGAGATTGTCGAGATAAAAGAGAAGATGAGTGAACGAAAACCCAAGGGTTTTCGTGAGGATGAACACGACACCTTGTGGTTTGAGGACCGAATCTATGTGCCCAACAACGCCGAAATCATGAAGTTGATACTACAGGAAGCAAATGATTTCCCATACTCAATACACCCCGGAAACACTAAGATGTAGTTGGATTTGAAGGAACATTTGTGGTGGACGGGAATGAAGAAGGACATTGCCGAGTATGTAGCAGTATGTGATTTATGCCAGAGAGTGAAGGCAGAACATCATAAGCCAGCAGGACTACTATAGCCTATGCCGATACCCGAATGGAAGTGGGATAAGCTTGGCATGGACTTTATCACCGGATTATCGAGGACCTGATTAGGTTATGACTCAATCTGGATAGTACTGGATCGCTTGACCAAGGTAGCCCACTTTATCCATGTGAAAACCACATACACAAGTGCGAAGTTGGCCAAGATATACATGACCAGGATCGTATGTTTGCATGGAGTTCCGAGGACCATCGTAACAGATAGAGGAACACAGTTCACATCAAAGTTTTGGCATCAGCTACACCAGACTTTGGGAACCACGCTAGAGTTCAGTACAGCCTTTCACCCGCAGACAAATGGACAGACCGAGAGAGTCAATCAGATTATGGAGGACATGTTGAGAGCTTGCCGTTGGATTATGGAGCTAGTTGGGACGACAACTTGCATTATGCAGAGTTCTCGTACAACAATAGTTACTAGGCCAGTTTGAAGATGGCACCTTTCGAAGCATTGTACAGGGGGAGATGCCGAACACCGTTGAAGTGGGATGAAGTCAGAGACCGTCAGTTGTGTGGACCAGATCTGATCAAAGAGTCGGAAGAGAAGATTAAGGTGATTAGAGATCGAATGAAGGTAGCACAGTCCAGGCAGAAGAGTTATGCAGACTCGAAGCGCAAGGAAGTAGTCTATGAAATCAGAGACAGAGCATACCTAAGAGTGTCGCCTCTACGGGGAGTTAAACGTTTTGGAGTTAAGGGAAAGTTAGCCCCGAGATTTTTGGGACCATACCGTGTTTTGGAACGCGTGTTTTGGAACGCATGGGAGAAGGTTGACTACAAGTTAGAGTTACCCGAAGGATTGTCAGGAGTTCATGACGTGTTTCACGTTTCTAAGCTTAAGAAGTGCCATGCTGAGATGGCTGATATTCCTTTAAGAGACACAGTGCCCCTAGAAGCGATTCAGTTGGATAGTGATCTAACTTACGAGGAGAAACCGGTCAAGATCCTCGAGTTTGCGAGCAGAGTCACCCGTAGCAAGGTTATCAAATTCTGCAAAGTTCAGTGGTGTCACCATACCGAAGATGAAGCCACCTGGGAACGAGAGGATGATCTACGCAAGGACCACCCACACCTATTCTCTAGCCAACCCGAATCTCGAGGGCAAGATTCATCCTAAAGGGGGTAGCTTTGTAACATCCCAAATTTTCAATTTGGAATGTTATACATAGATCATATTGCATAGCATATTTTATTGCATTTTCGTCTGTTGCGATCCTCGAAATTCTAAGCAACTCAAGGGCCCACGGAGAGCGTTGGGGACTTTACCGTTTTTGTATTTGAGTTTTCTCAAATACCGGTACGAGAATCACTTTGGTTTTAATTATTTTCTCTCCGAAAAATATTTCTTAATAAAATATATGAGCAGAGATAATATGACTTCTCCAAAATAAAAGAAATATTGGAGGAAAAATATTAAAATCACTTTTGGTATTTTATTCAGATTTATTAGCAATTTTATTTGCATAGGAAAAATGCGCGTTTTTCAAAATTGCATTTAGGTCCGGAAAAAATGTTCAGTTTGTCCTAAATATTATTAGAGGACTGTGAAAATATATTCCGTAATTTTTCAAGTACGTTTAGTATTTTTTTTCACCCGTTTTGCCGCGTCAGGGCTATATAGAAAAAAATGGTCAACCGACCTAGTCGGGCCGTAACCGACTAGGACTCCCCCGGCCGGCCCCTTTAAAAGGCCGAGGCCCGAGCCGCCAGCCCGCCCCAGCCGCACCCCGCCAGCCAACCCTAGCCTCCGCCGCCCATCTCGGGAAGCGCGCCTCCGCTACCGCTTTTCGCCGCTGCCACTCACTGCTGTAGCTGCCGTCCTGCTGCCCCGCTGGAGCACCGCCACCGCGCCGCCGTCCCGCCGCCTCGCCGAAGCGCCGCCGCCGCCGAACCGCCGCCACCGTCGGTTTTTTTTAAACCGATTGGTTTATGTGTGAAACCCTAGATCTGTTTTTTTATTTTAGATCGGTTCGGTATTTCCGTCGGTTTAGTTAAGTAGCGGACGTTCGTCCGCTCGTTCGTTAGCCTGTTCGTCCGTTTTTCTTTTTCAGGGTTTTTCCGCGATTATTTTTTATCGTGATTTCTGTCGTGATATTCTTTTTAGTTTTTCTCTTCGCTCGTAAGTCGGAATCAGGCGATTCAAGCGCCTAGATCTTCGTCTCGAAGCCCTCTTTCTGTTTATCCATCTTGAACAAGGCTTTGGTACTGTAAAATTTGACTTTAGTTCAATCTAGTAAAAGGATCTTGTTTCTTCCGTAGTTTGAGTTTCGTTGCTTCATTTGATTTGATTCTTTTTGCAAACCGGAGTTCTTAAGTTGAACTTTCTGGTTAGATCTTCTTTTTTTGGAGTTTTACCTGTGCATCTTTGCTTGGTTGCTTATGTATGCTATTGTTTGCTTGCGATAGAATTCCCGCAGTGCGAAGCGTGCTACTACGAGTCCCTATGTTTTGCAAATCATTAGCAAGGCAAGTAACACTTTGATCATACCGTTTATTACCCAGTTTTTATGCATTCGGTCAAACCCTCACACATTGCATGAGTAGGATCTCTTAACTTGTGGGTCTGGGAAGTAGATTGAGGTAGAACCTATTACCTGCATTATTTTCAAACCCTTGGGAGTTACTTCTACGTTACGCTTAGGATGCTATGCTATGCTCGTAGACGTGGATTGGGTTTGAGAGTATCCATGATAGATGTGAGATGTTAATTAATGGTTCAACTTAAGGTGGCTACTTAAATAAACATCTGGGTGGATTGGTTGTGGAACCCTGGGGTTACTAGTGGTTTGCCAGGGCACCTGGGGTTACCAGTGTTGTCCAAGGAGATCCTAGGGTTACAATGTGATTATCCTATGGAATGCCACCCAGGCTCAAAGGGATCATAAAACTATTCATGCTAGAAACTTCTGTGTGCAGCCACAATGCCATTATGGGCTCTGGCATAGTTTGAGTAAGTTGTGTGAGCTCTTTCGTGGTGGACTAGCAGATGTAGGGGAAAGTAGGTGTACCGGTCCACCTGGGGTAAAGAGTAAATGCTTCTGAAAGACTGTGTCTCGGTCATCCGTTTCTCAAACACCATGCAGTGCGAGAAATCCAACGGAGGAGATCGAGTCTTGTGGGGAAAAGTGGGCAAACCTCTCCAGAGTGTACAAACTAATCATGATTAGTCGTGTCCCCGGTTATGGACATCTTGAGTATCTGGTACTTGAATTATTGGTTGATCTCAACACTCTAAAACTAATTTGTTGGGTTAATGATGACTACTTTAATTGGGATTGAGTTGGAGGTACCTTCTTAATGATGTTTCAACTACCATGATAGTTAAAATGAAAGGTATTCCTTTGTTGTAGGAAAAAATTTGCTTTATGCAAAAAATTAAACCTTAGAGCCTCCACCAGCCAAGTACGCATATAGTGTTAGCCTTTATTCTGTTACTTGCTCTACTGTGTTATCTTGCCGGCATATTCCATATGCTGACCCATTTTGGGCTGCAACATGTTACGTTGCAGACTTTTCAGAAGAAGAGTAAGGTGCGCTAGGTCGTTTGACATGCACTTAGCTATGCCGTTGGAGTTGATGGACTCACTTATCTTCCAAGCCTTCCGCTGTTATTGTGTTAGACGGCCTTATGCCATATACTTTTGTAATAAGTTCTCTTTTGAGACCTTCGATGTAATAAGTGTGTGATTGCCACTCTGTTATAAATCCTTCAAAGTGCTGTGTGTGTCAGCATTACCGATCTAGGGATGACACAGAACACAGAGACTTCGGTCCATTCGGATCATGGTCGCTACAGCAGCACAGGCAACGGGTAAACCAGGCATGCTTAACTGGTGTATCTAGCAAATGGGAAGGTGCTCCTTCAAGATCTAGGGGTCGGCATGAATGGCAGTCATCGCGACTTTATCCGTGCGTGCGGCCGCGATTTGCTTCTCTGCTGCCAAATGCTCCTTGAGGTCCTATCTATATTTCATGCACCATGGCTTAGGCCGACGCTTTTTTGGTGGAGGGGTCGGTGATTTGGGTGGAAGGTGCTCGCGTCGGCTGTCGGGGCATGTGGGATGTTGAAGGAGGAGGAGGATGGGGGTCGAGTGTGGATTACCTTCCTGGATAGAGGAGGCCGAGCAGCGTGAAGGAGGGTCGTCGGCGAGGAGGCGGCGGTGCTGCAACCAAGGAGTGAAGGTTTCAACTTGGAAAGGAAGGCGGAGAGAGTGGAAATGTGGCTTTTGGTACGGAGGAGGGGGAGTGGAGGTGAATATTTCCGCGAAGGCCAAAAATTTGGAATCGCTTCAGCCACAAAACTGGCGCGCAAAGTGTCATTAGACACGGTCCCTTATTCACAACTGTGTACGATATGTGGACATCACAAATGATTCAGATAGCTTAACCCGTGTGTGATGAGTTTGAACATCAAAAGTTTTGGTTCGAATTTCCATGGTTACAGTGGTCATCCACGTCATTGCATAATTTGGGTACACAAAGGAGACTACAGCACACCCACACTTCTTAATCGAGCAAGTTTAGCAATTAAACATAGCCAGCTGACCTAAACATTACTCTAACAAATTAAAGACCGGTGCTCTTAATTAAACAAAACACAGAGTACTACTACGGCTAGTGCTCGTCGATCTCCGCCGCCGCCTCCATGTCCAGCTCACGCCCGACGGTCTCCTGGGAAAGGGGATCCGTGGCATCCATCGCACCATACTCGGCAAGCATCTCGCCATCTGCATCCGCTGTCTCTTCAGAAAAGGCCGCCACGAGTTGGGCGTGGGCGGACGTGATCTCGGCTTGGACGGGCTCCGTCGTCGCAAGGTATGCGGCGGAGGAACGGACGGCTGCTCGAAAGCTCTGAGTGATTGCCAGCTCTTCGGTCGTGGGTTGGCGACCGTTGTCGGAGAAGCTTCGTTCGATTTTTGCGGCGATCGCCAGGAGTTGGGCGTGGGCGGCCTCGACATGGTCGTGGGCGGCCTCCATCAGGGCTAAGGCTGCCGCTGCAAAAGGGACAGATGATGTGCCGCTCTCGCTAGTTGCTACCCCCAAGACAGATGTTGTTGCCGCCACCTGAGAAGCAACAACGGCCGTTTGTGCTGCCTTTGCCGCCCGGTCGCAAATTACGGCCGCGCTCATGCACCTTGTTAGCATGCGCATGGCAGCTGCGGCCGCGCTCTCGTCGAAGTGGGCCACCAAAGTTTCCCTCACGACGCGGGTCCACGTGCCCATCTTTCATCGGCGACGATTGAACAGTGAAATGATATTTGGGGTGCGAGCTAGTGTGCTTGAGACACCGGTTGTGGACTGTAGCCGACGCACCTTCTCGCGTAAGCCATAGGCGTACTATACACCGACGGTACTCCAAGATATTTTGTACAACATCTCACACAGTTGCTAATAATAAATTGTGTGTGATCTACTTGATTTTTCATCTTCACTTGAATTACATAATGGGGTCACAGTGGTAATGGACGGTGTTTGAATTGCTAGACCTTTTATCTGGAGTGAACATGCAATTATATGTGTGTCGTAAAAGAATTGGAATTATTCAGGGCTCGTTTAAACATTTTATACATTAAATTGGTTTTCTAGCCATTTTAGGTGAACAATTGAAATTTCAACTACATGCACATGCTCCAGTGCATATAAATTGGTTGAGAATCAAATACGTGTCCTTGGCTGCATGCTTAGGTCCCATGCAAGAAATGGGAATGAAATTCAAACACCGGGGCACCATTGATTGCCGGCACAACATTGAGATGCCTGGTTTTTGAATTCTAGTAAATCCAAAACTCGTCTGAAATTCATGAAACTTGGCATGCTATCATGGAGCGGCATCAACATGCCATGGTACAAATTGTGTCCCATCTGGGGTAGGTTTGGGTATATGCTTCTCACAAACCGGAGCTTCTCACAACAAGCATGATGGTTTTCGATAGGGAACGTCCCACCTTTGGGGACGAAACAATATACATTGCCTCTTATTGCTTTCAATTTTTATTCTAATGTCGACATAGAACAACAGAAGTGTTGTGTGATTTTTTTGTGATTTTTCGGGGTTCGTTTGGACATTTTTATGCATTAACTGAGTTCTCAATGCATTTTATGTGCATAATTCAAAATTGAACTACATGCACATGCTCGAGTGCATATAGATTGGTTGAAAAATATAATATGTGTCCTTGGGTGCATGCTTATGTCCCATGCAAGAAATGGGAATGAATTTCAAACACCGGGGCACCGTTTATTGCCGGCAAAACATTGAGATGCCTGGTTTTCAAATTCTAGTAAATCCAAAACTTGTCTAAAATTCATGAAACTTGGCATGCTATCATGGAGCGGAATCAACATGCCATGGTACAAATTTTCCCATTTGGGGCAGGTTTGGGTCTATGCTTCTCACAAACCGGAGCTTCTCACGACAAGCATGATGTTTTCTGTAGGGAATGTCCCACCGATATCCATTGCCTCTTATTGCTTTCAATTTTTTTTCTCGTGTCAACATAGAACAACAGGAGTGGTGTGTGAGTTTTCGTGATTTTTCGGGGTTCATCTGGACATTTTTATGCATTAATTGAGTTTTCAATGCATTTTATGTGCATAATTCAAAATTGAACTACATGCACATGCTCGAGTGCATATAAATTGGTTGAAAAATCAAATATGTGTCTTTGGGTGCATGCTTATGTCCCATGCAAGAAATGGGAATGAATTTCAAACACCAGGGCATCGTTGATTGCCAGCAAAACATTGAGATGCCTGGTTTTTAAATTTTAGTAAATCCAAAACTCGTCTGAAATTCATGAAACTTGGCATGCTATCATGGAGCGGCATCAACATGTCGTGGTACAAATTTTGTCCCATTTGGGGCAGGTTTGGGTATACGCTTCCCACAAACCGGAACTTCTCACAACAAGCATTATGGTTTTCGGTAGGGAACGTCCCACCTTTGGGGTCGAAACAATATCCATTGCATCTTATTGCTTTCAAAAAAAATTCTCATGTCAACATAGAACAACATGAGTGTTGTGTGATTTTTTGTGATTTTTCGAGGTTCGTTTGGACATTTTTATGCATTAACTTAGTTTTAAATGCATTTTATGTGCATAATTCAAATTTGAACTACATGCACATGCTCCAGTGCATATAAATTGGTTGAACAATCAAATATCTGTCCTTGGGTGCATGCTTAGGTCGCATGCAAGAAATGGGAATGAATTTCAAACACCGGGGCACCATTGATTGCCGGCAAAACATTGAGATACTTGGTTTTGAAATTCTAGTAAATCCAAAACTCATCTGAAATTCATGAAACTTGGCATGCTATCACGGAGCGGCATCAACATGCCGTGGTACAAAATTTGTCCCATTTGGGGCAGGTTTGGATATATGCCGTGGTACAAATTGAGTATGATCATGACTGGATCTCTTTTACCATGAATTACAATGTCCAGTCAGTTCTTGATCTTTAAAGGTGCTCTGCATTTATGTTTTGCGGTCTCTGAAAGGGCTAGCGAGATACCATCATGTTACATCATATCATGATTGTTTTGAGAAGTGTTGTCATCCGAGGTTTATTATTATTGCTCAATAGTTGATTATGCCATTGATATGAGTAGTCTTGAGACCTGAAAGTTATTGTGAATGTGGTTAGTTCATGATCTTGTTGAAAACCTGAATGCTAGCTTACATATTTACAACAACAAGAGCAAACAGAGTTTTTCAAAGTTTTTCTTTATCAACTGAATGGCTTGAGGGCAAGCAAAGGTTTAAGCTTGGGGGAGTTGATACGTCTCCAACGCATCTACTTTGCCAAACACTTTTGCCCTTGTTTTGGACTCTAACTTGCATGATTTGAATGGAACTAACCCGGGCTGACGTTGTTTTCAGCAGAATTGCCATGGTGTTGTTTTTGTGTAGAAATAAAAAGTTCTCAGAATAGCCTGAAAATCAACGGAGAATTATTTCAGAAAATATAAAAAATATCTGCAAGAAGATCTGCACCGGGGGGCCCACACCCTGTCCTCGAGGGTGGGGGGCGCGCCCCTGCCTCGAGGGCCCCCGGATGCTCCACCGACGTATCCCCAGGTCCTATATATTCCGTTCCGTGGAGAAAAAAATTGAGAAAGAATTATCACGTTTTACGAGACGGAGCCGCCGACAAGCCCTAATCTCTCTCGAGAGGGCTGATCTGGAGTCCGTTCGGGGCTCCGAAGAGTGGAGATCGTCGCCATCGTCATCATCAACCTTCCTCCATCACCAATTCCATGATGCTCACCATCGTGTGTGAGTAATTCCATCGTAGGCTTGCTGGACGGTGATGGGTTGGATGGGATCTATTATGTAATCGAGTTACTTTTGTTAGGGTTTGATCCCTAGTATCCACTATGTTCTGTGATTGATGTTTCTATGACTTTGCTATGCTTAATGCTTGTCACTAGGGCCCGAGTGCCATGATTTCAGATCTAAACCTATTATGTTTTCATGAATATATGTGTGTTCTTGATCCTATCTTGCAAGTTTATAGTCACCTACTATGTGTTATGATCCGGCAACCCCAAAGTGACAATAATCGGGACTACTCCCGGTGATGACCATAGTTTGAGGAGTTCATGTATTCACTATGTGTTAATGCTTTGGTCCGGCACTCTATTAAAAGGAGGCCTTAATATCCCTTAGTTTCCAATAGGACCCCGCTGCCACGGGAGGGTAGGACAAAAGATGTCATGCAAGTTCTTTTCCATAAGCACATATGACTATATTCGGAATACATGCCTACATTGCATTGATGAACTGGAGCTAGTTCTGTGTCACCCTAGGTTATAACTTCTACATGATGAATTGCATCCGACGTAATTTCCCATCACCGATCCAATGCCTATGAGCTTTACCTATATTGCTAGTTGCTATTTACTTTTCCGTTGCTTATATCACAAAAACTACAAAAACACTATCTTTACTTTTATTGCTGCTACCGCCACTATCATATTACTTTGCTACTAAACTACCTTGCTCCAAATACTAAGTTTCCAGGTGTGGTTGAATTGACAACTCAGCTACTAATACTTAAGAGTATTCTTTGGCTCCCCTTGTGTCGAATCAACAAATTTGGGTTTAATACTTTACCCTCGAAAAATGTTGCGATCCCCTACACTTGTGGGTTATCACTCCTTTGCTCGACCATACTCACGCCCTTGGTGGAAGTAGGAGCAGAGTAGGATTAGGCCCCTTGTCTGCCCTCTTCCCATCACGCTACTACCGAGTTCTAGTCCAAAACAAAGTTTGTTGGACACAAGGAAAAAGGGAGCATGATGGCATAGGAGCGAACGAACCCTCGTACGTTCAAGTTTCATACGGAAGTAAGGAGTGGGGGATGAAAGAGTTATCTGGTCTTGTAGCTCCCGGCAACTTTGTCTTGACGTGGCCTGGCCCTTGGTCCTACAACCCCCGACAACCTTGGTTTTGCCGGGGCCAGAGCGTTGGCTCGTTCTCTTTCTTCCAAACAGCTCAGCAGAAATGTCCACGCATCGTGTGAACAAGAGGACGGACAGGGAACAGAGAGACGCAAACTCGACCTCTATGCTAGGGGTTAGCCGCCATCAAGCACTATCAACCCCAACAGAGAAAGAGACTCAACCTAGCATGCATGCTAAAACTTAGGGCGCTAGCGCTTCATTTATTTATGCTCAGGGTCTGCGCCTGGCTTTGTACGAAGGGTTACACCGGCAAGGCTTGTACAAAAGGGTGGCTTGCCGGGAAGCCCGGCAACCGCGCCTTACGGATAAAACTTGCGAAGATGTTCGATGTTTCAGGAGTTACTACTAGAATACCATATTCGGTCTCCATGCGGACTGCGCCAGGCCTGGTGACTCGTATTACCCGATAAGGGCATTCCCACTTTGGCGTCAACTTGTTGGAATTCTTGGCCGACTGAACGTGCCAAAGAACAAGGTTGCCTTCCTCAGAGCTTCGGGCATGAACCTTGCGGCCATGATAGCGGTGCAAGGCTTGCTGGTAGCACGCTGCTTGCACAACCGCCCGAAGACAATCTTCCTCGAGGAGCGTTGTCTCATCTTGGCGCAGCTGCTCTTGCTCAAGCTCATCATAAGCGAGCACTCAGGGTGACCCGTATGTGAGTTCCGTGGGGGGAACTGCTTCCGCCCCGTAGACGAGGGAGAAAGGTGTCTGGCCGGTGGCTCAATTTGGTGTCGTTCTGATTAACCAAAGAACCGCCGGTAATTCATCAATCTAGCGCCTTCTGCACTTGCGCAGTATGTCGAAAGTTCATGTCTGGTGGCCTCGCAGTACTTCAGCATTTGCCCTCTCCGCCTGGCCATTGCTCCGAGGATGCGCAACAGAAACAAAACAGACCTTGATGCCGAGATTTTGAATATACTGCATGAAGGTGTGGCTTCTGAACTGCGTGCCATTGTCGGTGATGACTCTGTTTGGTATCTCAAATCGGCAGACTAGGCCCTTGAAGAACTTGATGGCTGATTGCGCTATCACCTTTCTCACTGCTTCCACCTCTGGCCACTTTGTGAACTTGTCGATTGCAACGTACAAGTACTCAAAGCCCCCGACAACACGGGGAAGGGGCCCAATATGTTGAGCCCCCAGACCGAGAATGGCCATGAAAGAGGGATTGTTTGGAGGGCTTGAGCTGGTTGATGGAGTTTCTTTAAATGGAACTGACACACTTGACACTTGGTTACTAGTGTCGTTGCATCCTGGAGGGTAGTGGGCCAGAAGAAACCTTACCGGAATGCCTTGATGGCGAGGGCCCTCGACCCTATGTGGGAGCCACATATGCCTTTGTGTATCTCTGCCAGCAGCTCCAGTCCTTCCTCCCGGGGAATGCACTTCAATTTCACACTGTTCGGCCTTTTTCTGTACAAGACGTCGTCGACGAACTGGTACATGGCGGACCGACGGGCTACTTTCTCCGCTTCTTCCTGCTCCTCAGGAAGCTCCCCGGTTTAGAGGAATTGGACGGTATGATGTGCCCATGACAGAGCCTGGGGCTCGACGGCAAGGACCAAAGGCATCTCCTCTGCCACGTGAGCGATTGTCTCCACGGTCAGGGCCTGACGCCCTACCGGAGTCTGTTGCCCTTGGCAGGCTTAGCGTCCCCGGCAACTACTTTGCCGGTGACCCTTGGGGGCTCAGCGGGAAAGTACTTGCCGGGGCCTGATTTCCTTCGCTTATTCTGCTCTGTCGATGGTTCAACGGATGGCTGAGTTAATCGAATCACAAAGGTACCTGGTACCACAGGCAGTTTGAGGGCAGCACGTTTTAACAAGTAGTCGGCGATGTCGTTCTCTGCTCGGGGAACATGCTCTGCTTGTATATCGTCAAAATGCTCCTCCAGCTTCCTCGCTTCATCCACGTATGCCTCCATCAACGGGCTCTGGTAATCTTTGTTAACTTGCTTGACGACAAGCTTCGAACCACATTTGACGATGAGCTTCTTGATTCCGAGGTCTACCGCGATCCTGAGACAAGCAAGCAGTCCCTCGTACTCGGAAGTGTGGTTCGTCGACATCTCCTTGGGGAAGTGCATCTGGACCACATACTTGAGGTGCTCTCCGGTGGGCGCAACGAGCAGCACACCAGCACCGGTGCCTTGCAGCGAGAAAGCTCTGTCAAAGTACATAATCCAGTTGCGACTCATTTCCTTGCCGGGGAGAGTAGTCTCCTGGATCTCTTCGTCGGGCGTTGAGGTCCATTCCGCAACGAACTCCGCCAAGACTCCACTCAGAATCGTCGAAGTGCTTTCAAACTTCAAACCAAAGCTCGACAGCTCCAAGGCCCATTCCACAATCCTCCCCGCCGCATCTGGGTTATGCAATATCCGCTGCAACAGGAGGCGAGTGACGACAGTAATTTCGTGTGCTTGGAAGTAATGACGTAGCTTCCTCGAGGCCATAAGGAGGCCGAAGAGCAATTTCTGCACAACGGAGTACCTCGACCTAGCCCCCTGCAAGAGGGAGCTGACAAAGTAAACCGGGTGCTGCATCTTCTTCTTCTTCTGCACTACTTCTTTTGATTGCGTTGCTTCGGCCGTAGTGGCATCAGGCTCTGTCGTTTCTATCACTTCCGTATTGCCATCCCTTTGGGCCACTACCGTAGCACTGACCACTTGATTCGTTGCCGCTAGATACAACAGCAACAGCTCTTGTGGTTAGGGCGCGACCAGTATCGGCGTAGAGAAGAGGTATTTCTTCAAATCTTGCAATGCTGCTTCAGCTTCTGGGGTCCACTCCATTGGGCTCGCCTTTTTCAAGATCTTGAAAAAGGGAAGGGCACGCTCGGTAGATCTGGAGATGAACCTGCTCATGGCGGCAACGCAGCCAGTAAGCCGACGCACATCCTTGATCCGCCTGGGTGCTTCAATCTGCTCGATAGCCTTGATCGTGTCTAGATTCGCCTCAATCCCACGCTGTGACACAAAGAAACCGAGAAGCTTGCCGGACGGAACGCCGAAGACACACTTCTCAGGGTTCAGCTTAAGATTGATCTTGCGCAAATTCACGAACGTCTCTTCCAAATCTTGTACGAGCGTTTCTTTGTCCTTGGTTTTGACCACTATATCATCCATATAGGCTTCCATATTCTATGTATCCGAGGCTCGAAACCAATTTGGAGTGCTCTTGGGAATGTTGAGCCAGCACTCTTCAACCCGAAAGGCATCCGTATGAAATAGTACATACCACATGGGGTGATGAATGATGTCTTCTCTTCATCTTCTCTTGTCATGAAGATTTGATGGTAGCCTGAGTATGCGTCGAGGAATAATAACAAGTCACATCCGGCCATGGAGTCTACAATCTGGTCAATGCGTGTCAGGACCGGGATTTCGGGGTATTAAATTCCCAAAATTCGGACCTTGTGCTCACCAGCCCCAGGATTACTTTTAGCTGATGAGGCACCAACTGGTTACAGAAACTCCAAGCAAAGGACAAAATATGTAGTACAAGACCATTCTGGCCTGAGGGTACAACACAAGTTTTTAGTGAATGATGGCGGAAGCGGTTTGTGGATCGTCGGCGACTATGGGACTCCATTTCCCACAGGAACAGCTGACCGAGATAACAACTATCTTCGCAAGGCTGCTAACTCCAATAGTGTAGGCTCCGGGGTGGCATCACGTCGTTCCTTCCCACGCAAGGAATCTGGCCAAGACAATAGCCAGGGACAAGCCAGTGAGTACTTTGAATGTACTCGCAAACATTTTTAGCAAGGTTGGAATAAAATCATGCTCGCAAATATTTTATGATCACGGTGTTTAATTTGATATAACCGTTTGTGATGCATGCAATTCGTTAGTATGAACATATAAGACTATGCATATGCATTCAGGGAGATATAAACAAGATAAAATAAAATAAAGGAGGACGAAAACATGCCGCAGTCGGGCGTCTGAGCGACACCGCGTAAAGGGCTTATAAAGAGAAGAAAGCAATAAAATGCCATAGTCGGACGTCTGAGCGACATCACAGAAAGGGCTTTGTAAATAAGAGGAATGCCACAGTCGGACGTCTGAGCGACATCACAGAGAGGGCTTGTAAATAAGGGGAATGCTACAGTCAGACGTCTGAGTGACATCACAGAAAGGGCTTTGTAAATAAGAGGAATGCCACAGTCGGACGTCTGAGCGACATCACAGAAATGGCTTATAAAAAGAAATGCCATAGTCGGACGTCTGAGCGACATCACAGAAAGGGCTTATAAGGCAAAATAAATAATAGTGAATATCGAGGAGGTAGATCCGTCCCAAGGATACTCCTTGTCTCAAATAAGATGATAAGTTAGTCCATAATAATGATGAATCACAATCACTACCTGTCACAGGTCATAATTAATATTCTGGTTTAAATAGATTTCTCCTCCGAAGACCGACACTAAGACCGACACTCGACCCATCCCAGACTGTAGTCCTTAACCATGGACACGGCTATTCGAATAGGTTTTATATCTCTGCAGAGGGTGTACTCTTTACCCACGAATAACGGATTTTCTATAGTCCCTCTGGACTAATTCCGTCTACGACTTTTTAATTTGAAGACACACCTGACTGCACACACCAGCTTAACTTACCGGTGTCTGGAATCACCCACGACACTAGTTAAGCCAAACTCTAAGTGGGGAGGCTACAACCTCGACTAGCATGGGATCACCACAATTTATAACGCGCGCGAAAACTGGGGAAGCTACCCCCTTCAGCTACAACCGAAACACCCATGCCCCCGGACCAGGTGGCCTACCTACCGGATGCAGCCGGTATCTTCCACCGTGGCCTCTCTGTATGGTGTGTGATAGAACAGGGGTCGACAAATTTACTGAACCGTACCCTACCGGAAGTAGGGACACGTGGTAGCACGAAACAAGTATGGGGGTTACCGGAGCAAGACTGGATCTATGGTCGACTCAGGAGGTTCATGTATTCTCTGCATGGTTAGTGACACAAAGCTCTCACGGTTCTCGGACAGGGTCACACCCCTCATGCTACATGCTGCCTCACTGCACATCCTCGTCACAACGAGATGTCAGTCACGTGGTCGGTTCACCGAACCACATCCTTCCTTCGGACTCCATCCGAACTATCACCAGGCATATGTGGCATGAGGAGGGGTGGCTGTCACCAATAACACATACATGACTGAGAAAATAAATTGTTCACCACATGTTGATATGCAAAAGCATGATTTCCACATGAAATAACGATGCTCCACTTTGTCATATCTATGGAGTTCTTGGGTTATAGCAACACACAACATGTATCAAAAAGGGGTTCAAGATGCTTGCCTTCAAGTAGACGGGAGGAGAAAAGCATTCCAAGAGTTTTGGAAGTTTTCTCCCTCTTCAAAAATCCTAAAAAAATTAAAAGGAAAATCAATACATAGACTTAGAACACCCCCAAAAAGTTATATGGAAAATTTTCATATAAATATGAAAATAAACTAGACAATATTTGGGAAACAACAGAAAAAGAATCAAATCATTTGGAGCTGTGGTTAAAAAGTTAAAGCCAGTCAAAGTTTGGTCAAATTCTGATTTTTAAACTAAAACAGAAAAGAAAACGTTTCGGCTAAGAGTACGCTTTCAAGCTAGGGGATACGTACTTCGAGTACGCCTCCACTTAAGAACGTGCGGTGGCGACGCTGGGTCACTGACAGTGGGCCCAGGGGGTCCACTGGTCAGGTTTGACCAGTCTTCCCCCCTCCTCTTCCTCTGCCCGAACGGAAGCGGGGCTCCGGCGATCGTCGCCGGCGAACGGAGGCCCCTCGAGGGACACCGAGTGCGGGAATGGATCGGCGACTCCTTGGCGGTCCTTCCGGTAGTCGGCTGGCTGGAGGGGACGGAGGGAGTCGCCGGCGGCGAGCTCCGCGGCGGAGGAAGCTTCGGGTGGGTATGGGGCTTTGCGATGCAGTGGTTCCCGAGCGAGCCTGAGGTGATGGGCGGCTCCGCAAGGTCGAGGGGAAAATGACGGTGGTGCTGGACGAGCGGGGGAGGCTCTGGTGGCGTCGGATTGCTTGAGGCAGTGAAGGCGGCCGTGTTCGCCGGAGATGAAGGAGGAAGCTTCTCGGGGACGAATGGCTGTCACGGGGCTGCTCCGCGGGGTGCCTAGGGGTGGTCTGATGCTGCGGAGAGGTGCGGGGCACCTTTAAATAGGCGAGCCATGGCGGTTCAGCGGCGGCAGTAGATAAGCTCGCCGGCGACCGCCGTTCTGTTGCAGTAGGGGGACGTAGCGGCGACGAACGCTAGCGGACGGGCCTGCGGATGAGCTCGCACTACTCCAGGGGCAGCTGGCGAGTGCGCGTGGCTTGGGCGGCCCGACCGTGGCAGAGAGCCACTGTGCTTGCCGGCGTGCCGCCAAAAGTGCTCTGACGGCGGCGCGATGGTGACCCAGGGGCGGCTTGGCGTGTACCTGGGTGCGGATAGGGTCGGGCGAGGCTCTGCAGGTGAGTTGGGGCCAGGGGCGCGACGCGGTGGCCCGAGTGCACGCACGTGCAAAACATGCGCTCTGGGCGCGCCCAGAGCACACACGCAACATGCTCGGTGTTATGCCAAGGCAAGCTAATGAGCTCCAGACTGCGAGGGGGTCAGCAGGGTTAGGCTAAAGGTTAGGGCAAAGATATGAGACATGCTGGTTTAGGCAGGAGATCAAGTTCATAATATGAACCAGAAGCTAAGCCAAATATGGTCATGCACTCATGGTGTTTGACAGAATGCCAGGGGCATCTAGCAAGCTCTTGGGGTGGCCAAATTTACCAGATGGATGCCTCCTTAAATGAGTAAGAAGGTGGTGAGGTTAGTTCATCAAAAGCAAAAACTTGTTAGTGCAAGTTTTGCAAGATTTCAGTTCCGGATAGTAAATGCAAAGCACTGTTCCAGGAACCAAAACTATCCCAATAGGCCCACTCTTCTGTAATTAAGGGTTTTGCAAGGAGGAGTACAAGCATGAGGAAGCTCAAAAGCACTAGAGAAAAATAGACTAGGGTTGCAGTGCAAATCACCAAACTGAACCAGAATGGAAAAGAGGTTGTCTCACTCAAAACTTTCAAAGGACCAATAAGGGTTTTTGCATAAAGATGAATAACATGCTGCTATGAACATCCCATAATTTTGGTGGAAGCATCAAAGGAATATTTAAAGGGGTTGTAGTGCAATATGGCCTACTGAACCAGATTGGCAAACATGCTGTGGAGCTCATAATATTTAAATGAAATAATCATATTCTTGCACAAAAGTGATCTAGTAGCATCACTAGGCATCTCCAATTTTTGGTTGAAATTATAAATAAATTTATCAAGAGGTTGCAGTTCAAAAGAGGCCTTAAAACTAGGCTTAACCATATATATAGAGAAGTAAAATTATGGAGACAAATATATAATTAATCCTGTTGATATGAGCAGAGTTTTTAAAGGATGCAGAAGAGAATCTAATATTAGTTGGAAAGTTTTCACTATGGGCAAAATTTCAACATAACATAACTAGGAAGGTTCTGAAAACCAAGGGACATATAGCAAAAGGCAAAAAAAATAATTTACTGGCAAAATTTTATTAAATAAAACATTGCTAAATTTTTGGGGTGTTACAACACTACCCCCCTTAAGAAAAATCTCGTCCTCGAGATTTGTTGAGGGTCCACTACTGCTTCAAAAGATACTACCAAAATTTTACTACTTTAATTATGCAATTAAAAACTACTACAGTGTAAGAGCAAACAGTGGTGTAAACTGTAGTGTTACACAGTGGCGTGTCACAGGAAAAGAATAATCTACTTTCATGGAAAAAGAGATATTTCTACTCTGGGACATAGTAAATTTAGAAATGGTATTTTTCCTAAATTTACAAATACGTCGGTTGCACCCGAGAGCACAGTGCTCTCACTGGCTGACAGGTGGGGCCTGGGCCCATTGTCAGCCTCTTCTTCTTCCTCCGGTTCTCTCTTCTCCTCTCTCCCGTGCGCTTTCCCGCACTTTATCCATCGGCGACGACTAGCTCGTAGGGCATCTAGGCCGTACTGCCATAGTGCGCGGCGTGCTAGCTGCCGGTGTAGCGTGCACTCACCTCGCGGGCCAGCGTGCTGTCGGCACTGCTCGCGGATTCGCCTCCGAACACCGGCGGTTGAGCGACGAGCGGCGCTGGTGGACTTCGCCCACCGTACACCGATCTCGAGCTATAAAACGGCCGAGGTGCCACTTCTCCTTCCTCTCACATGGCCTCTCTTCTTCTCCTTTCTTCCCTCTCCTCCATTTGTGTTTGCAGGAGCTCGGTTCGAGGCTCTAATGGTGGAGGCGATGCCGGACTGGTGCATGATTCTCATGAGCGTGGGGTTGGCAGCATTGCTGGGGGTATCTACACTCTTGTGTGCGATGATCCTCGACGATCGTCGTGATGCGGCGGCTTGAGTGCTAGCTCTCCGCGGCGGCGGCGATTACGAGGATTAGGTGAGAGTGGCAGGACTAATGGTGGTTAGCGTGCAGTAGGCACTTAGTGCTCGAATAAATTTCCAGAGTTTCTTTTCAAGAAACTGTGGTGTGCAAGGAGGTGTTTGATGAAGCAGGTGCAGGCGGATTAGCAACTTGCTGTGCTGTGTGGAGTGGCCGGAGTTTTATTAACGTTGTTGTGATGTTGTGTGATGAAAGAAAAATCTATGCTAGGCAGATGGACAAGATGCAACAACACAGGAAAGAATTCATCTAACACACAGTGCGACACACAGTTCTCGTAAAAAGATACAGGTACACCCACGTGGCAGTTACGTCTAAAATATAAACGGTAAATGAACAGGGTCCTGGGAAAAGGTCTCTGGTGCTGGGGGACACTCTTCTTCTATCGGTGGTAGGGGTTGACCAGTCGATGAATATGCTTCTCCTGCGCGGGCCTCAATGGTCTGCCGATGGCGATCCGAGGATTTAAATCAGCGAGGCTCTGGAGATAACCCATTATTCGCTCGTTCAGACGCTCTTGCGCGATGACATACTGCGAAAGGTTGGCTAGAACCGGATCTCTCTCAATACGCCCACCAGGGAAAGATGCTGCTTCTCCGGGTGCTGTGCGGCTTGGAAAGTAGTAATATCCCCGCTCGCTGGCATAGGGCACCGCGAATCGAAGGCGAGCAAGCGCTTCACAGACGGCAGCCTCTATGGCCATATGGGGAGTTGACATGGATTTCCCCATGAAGGAAACCTCTGTGGGGTCTTGGTTTGGGTTTGCGGGTGGGATGTGTACCACTGCCCAATATTTCGAGGTGGATGGTGTGATCCTCACTTTGAGCAGCTCATACTGGGGTGGACGGGTGGCACTCATGGTACTACAGGTAAAATCCCACAATATCTTCACGAAACTACCCGGGGATGCCTCAGGGGTTCTCAGATAAATGCTAGGGATCGGCATGGTGAAGGCAATGGCTGTGAGAGGAGAACACCGGGTGAGGGATGCTTGGCAAATTCACGGTGTGGCCTATATATAGCGGCCTGGCTGGCTGATAGGGTTATGGTGAGGGCATTTGTATCGTCGGTTCCGCTTTATGGGGTCGAGGTCAATGCTACAGGTACACACGTCTTGCAAAAAGACGTGTTTACTGTGGGGTTGTCGGCGAAGTGCTTTGGAGGTCATACCCGACAAAAATAGGCATTCGTACACTAGCCGCTATAAAGATAAGAGCGCAAAATAAACTGTACATACATATAGGCATACAGGTTACACGACCTCGGCGAGGGCAAGATAAGGCTTGGTACTACTCGGGCGATTTAATCAACCTCGTTTATATCCAAGCGGCCTTGCTTTGGGGGTGCTGAAGCCTCTCCGGGGGCTTCATCAGTGGGGTTGGCTGGCAGTGGCTGAGGAGGTGCAGGGTCGGGGCAGTGATGATGACCCTCGCGAGGATTGTTGGCCACAATCCCATTGGAGTGTGCGCCAAACAATCGACGCATCACTTCTGGAGATACCAAGGCATTCTGGTCAATGACCGCGGCAGGCCTTGCAGACTCGATTGGTTGTCCGAACAACACAACTGGGTTGTCGGTGTCGGACTCGCCTCGTCATCTAGCTGGGGCTCGGCGAAGCAGTTCTCCACGAGCTGCGACCAGATCAAGGGTGATTTGATCGAACAGTTCCTCGAGTACGCTAACATAGCGTACCAGATGCAATAATGCAGGATCCGTCTCGTGGTCTCCGCTTGCAACTCGGGGAGGCCTACCATACCCGTTTCGACTGGGGTAGTAGTAGAATGAGCGACAGTTAACTCTGGGCGACAGGTGCCTGAGTTGGATTATAGCCTCCCGAGCGGCTAGTTGGATAGCTTGCGGCTCAAAGGAAGTTGTCCTACCGATGAACCTGTAGGGGTGCTCTGGCGTCATACCTCTACCGTAGATGTGCACAGTGGCCCAGAATTGACGGCTTTCACCGCCCATGGAGTCCTGGTACACCACATATTTTGGGGGCTCTTCCATCGCAAAGGCACGACGGGTGAGGTTTGCGAGCACGGTCACAAAACCTCCAAGGTTGGTTGCTGTGGTTTCATTGTGGACGATGGGTCCTGGCATTTTAGCTCGGTATGGGGGCAGAGGTTGTGTGGTGTTGGGTTTGGGGCTAGCGTGCCCTATTTATAGGAAAGGACGGAATCTTCCTGTGCACGCTTGCGGAGTCTTCCTCTGCACGCTTGCAGAGTCTTCCTCTGCACGCTAGCGGAGAGGAACTGTTTAGGTGTCGATTACTGGCGCGTGATCGACGAGCGAGGCTGATAGGTTGGGCACCGACTGCCAAAGGTGTCGGTCCACTGTGGGGGTACCTTACGCGAGAAGCTTGGCTGGGGGTTGGAATATGGTCTGGTGTGGTGGTTAATCTAGGTTTTTGGACCTGGCTGAGATAGGATTAGCCAACGGTCAGCCTGGCTCTGATACCAAGATTGTCAGGACCGGGATTTCGGGGTATTAAATTCCCAAAATTCGGACCTTGTGTTCACCAGCCCCAGGATTACTGTTAGCTGATGAGGCACCAACTGGTTACAGAAACTCCTAGCAAAGGACAAAATATGTAGTACAAGACCATTCTGGCCTGAGGGTACAACACAAGTTTTTAGTGAATGATGGCGGAAGCGGTTTGTGGATCGTCGGCGACTATGGGACTCCATTTCCCACAGGAACAGCTGACCGGGATAACACCTATCTTCGCAAGGCTGCTAACTCCAATAGTGTAGGCTCCGGGGTGGCATCACGTCGTTCCTTCCCACGCAAGGAATCTGGCCAAGACAATAGCAAGGGACAAGCCAGTGAGTACTTTGAATGTACTCGCAAATATTTTTAGCAAGGGTGGAATAAAATCATGCTCGCAAATATTTTATGATCACGGTGTTTAATTTGATATAACCGTTTGTGATGCATGCAATTCGTTTGTATGAACATATAAGACTATGCATATGCATTCAGGGAGATATAAACAAGATAAAATAAAATAAAGGAGGACGAAAACATGCCGCAGTCGGGCGTCTGAGCGACACCGCGTAAAGGGCTTATAAAGAGAAGAAATCAATAAAATGCCACAGTCGGACGTCTGAGCGACATCACATAAAGGGCTTTGTAAATAAGAGTAATGCCACAGTCGGACGTCTGAGCGACATCACAGAGAGGGCTTGTAAATAAGGGGAATGCCACAGTCGGACGTCTGAGCGACATCACAGAAAGGGCTTTGTAAATAAGAGGAATGCCACAGTCGGACGTCTGAGCGACATCACAGAAATGGCTTATAAAAAGAAATGCCACAGTCGGACGTCTGAGCGACATCACAAAAAGGGCTTATAAGGCAAAATAAATAATAGTGAATATCGAGGAGGTAGAACCGTCCCAAGGATACTCCTTGTCTCAAATAAGATAATAAGTTAGTCCATAATAATGATGAATCACAATGACTACCTGTCACAGGTCATAATTAATATTCTGGTTTAAATAGATTTCTCCTCCGAAGACCGACACTAAGACCGACACTCGACCCATCCCAGACTGTAGTCCTTAACCATGGACATGGCTATTCGAATAGGTTTTATATCTCTGCAGAGGGTGTACTCTTTACCCACGAATAACGGATTTTCTATAGTCCCTCTGGACTAATTCCGTCTACGGCTTTTTAATTTGAAGACACACATGACTGCACACACCAGCTTAACTTACCGGTGTCTGGAATCACCCACGACACTAGTTAAGCCAAACTCTAAGTGGGGAGGCTACAACCTCGACTAGCATGGGATCACCACAATTTATAACGCGCGCGAAAACTGGGGAAGCTACCCCCTTCAGCTACAACCGAAACACCCATGCCCCCGGACCAGGTGGCCTGCCTACCGGATGCAGCCGGTATCTTCCACCGTGGCCTCTCTGTATGGTGTGTGATAGAACAGGGGTCGACAAATTTACTGAACCGTACCCTACCGGAAGTAGGGACACGTGGTAGCACGAAACAAGTATGGGGGTTACCGGAGCAAGACTCGATCTATGGTCGACTCAAGAGGTTCATGTATTCTCTGCATGGTTAGTGACACAAAGCTCTCACGGTTCCCGGACAAGGTCACACCCCTCATGCTACATGCTGCCTCACTGCACATCCTCGTCACAACGAGATGTCAGTCACGTGGTCGGTTCACCGAACCACATCCTTCCTTCGGACTCCATCCGAACTATCACCAGGCATATGTGGCATGAGGAGGGGTGGCTGTCACCAATAACACATACATGACTGATAAAATAAATTGTTCACCACATGTTGATATGCAAAAGCATGATTTCCACATGAAATAACGATGCTCCACTTTGTCATATCAATGGAGTTCTTGGGTTATAGCAACACACAACATGTATCAAAAAGGGGTTCAAGATGCTTGCCTTCAAGTAGAGGGGAGGAGAAAAACATTCCAAGAGTTTTGGAAGTTTTCTCCCTCTTCAAAAATCCTAAAAGAATTAAAAGGAAAATCAATACATAGACTTAGAACACCCCCAAAAAGTTGTCTGGAAAATTTTCATATAAATATGAAAATAAACTAGACAATATTTGGGAAACAACAGAAAAAGAATCAAATCATTTGGAGCTGTGGTTAAAAAGTTAAAGCCATTCAAAGTTTGGTCAAATTCTGATTTTTAAACTAAAACAGAAAAGAAAACATTTCGGCTAAGAGTACGCTTTCGAGCTAGGGCATACGTACTTCGTGTTTTACGCCTCCACTTAAGAACGCGCGGTGGCGACGCTGGGTCACTGACAGTGGGCCCAGGGGGTCCACTGGTCAGGTTTGACCAGTCTTCCCCCTCCTCTTCCTCTGCCCGAACGGAAGCGGGGCTCCGGCGATCGTCACCGGGGAACGGAGGCCCCTCGAGGGACCCCGAGTGCGGGAATGGATCCGCGACTCCTTGGCGGTCCTTCCGGTAGTCGGCTGGCTGGAGGGGACGGAGGGAGTCGCCGGCGGCGAGCTCCGCGGCGGAGGAAGCTTCCGGTGGGTATGGGGCTTTGCGATGCAGTGGTCCCCGAGCGAGCCTGAGGTGATGGGCGGCTCCGCAGGGTCGAGGTGAAAACGACGGTGGTGCTGGACGGGCGGGGGAGGCTCTGGTGGCGCCGGATTGCTTGAGGCAGTGACGGCGGCCGTGTTCGCCAGAGATGAAGGAGGAAGCTTCTAGGGGACGAATGGCTGTCACGGGGCTGCTCCGCGGGGTGCCTAGGGATGGTATGATGCTGCGAAGAGGTGCGGGGCACCTTTAAATAGGCGAGCCATGGCGGTTCAGCGGCGGCAGTGGATAAGCTCGCCGGCGACCGCCGTTCTGTTGCAATAGGGGGACGTGGCGGCGACGAACGCTAGCGGACGGGCCTGCGGATGAGCTCGCACTGCTCCAGGGGGCAGCTGGCGAGTGCGCGTGGCTTGGGCGGCACCGACCGTGGCAGAGAGCCGCTGTGCTCGCCGGCGTGCCGCCAAAAGTGCTCTGACGGCGGCGCTGTGGCGACCCAGGGGCAGCTTGGCGTGTACCTGGGTGCGGATAGGGTCGGGCGAGGCTCTGCAGGTGAGTTGGGGCCAGGGGCGCGACGCGGCGGCCCGAGCGCACGCACGTGGAAAACGCGCGCCCAGAGCACGCACGCAACGTGCTCGGCGTTATGCCAAGGCAAGCTAATGAGCTCCAGACTGCGAGGGGGTCAGCAGGGTTAGGCTAAAGGTTAGGGCAAAGCTATGAGACATGCTGGTTTAGGCAGGAGATCAAGTTCATAATATAAACCAGAAGCTAAGCCAAATATGGTCATGCACTCATGGTGTTTGACAGAATGCCAGGGGCATCTAGCAAGCTCTTGGGGTGCCAAATTTACCATATGGATGCCTCCTTAGATGAGTAAGAAGGTGGTGAGGTTAGTTCATCAAAAGCAAAAACTTGTTAGTGCAAGTTTTGCAAGATTTCAGTTCTGGACAGAAAACGCAGAGCACTGTTCCAGGAACCAAAACTATCCCAATAGGCCCACTCTTCTGGAATTAAGGGTTTTGCAAGGAGGACTACAAGCATGAGGAAACTCAAAAGCACTAGAGCAAAATAGACTAGGGTTGCAGTGCAAATCACCAAACTGAACCAGAATGGAAAAGAGGTTGTCTCACTCAAAACTTTCAAAGGACCAAGAAGGGTTTTTGCATAAAGATGAATAACATGCTGCTATGAACATCCCATAATTTTGGTGGAAGCATCAAAGGAATATTTAAAGGGGTTGTAGTGCAATATGGCCTACTGAACCAGATTGACAAACATGCTGTGGAGCTCAAAATATTTAAATGAAATAATCATATTCTTGCACAAAAGTGATCTAGTAGCATCACTAGGCATCTCCAATTTTTGGTTGAAATTATAAATAAATTTATCAAGAGGTTGCAGTTCAAAAGAGGCCTTAAAACTAGGCTTAACCATATATATAGAGAAGTAAAATTATGGTGACCAATATATAATTAATCCTGTTGATATGAGCAGAGTTTTTAAAGGATGCAGAAGAGAATCTAATATTAGCTAGAAATTTTTCACTATGGGCAAAATTTCAACATAACATAACCAGAAAGGTTCTGGAAACCAAGGGACATATAGCAAAAGGCAAAAAAATTAATTTACTGGCAAAATTTTATTAAATAAAACATTGCTAAATTTTTGGGGTGTTACAACGCGCGGCAAGGGGAAAGGGTCCTTTGGACAAGTCTTATTGATGTCTGTGTAATCAATACACAGTCTCCACTTCCCATTTTCCTTGCGCACCACCACCGGATTGGCCAACCACGTTGGATGGAGTACTCCTCTCACTAAGCCTGTCGCCTCTAACTTCCTGGTTTCCTCTTTGATGAACTCTTGCCGCTCCAGAGCTTGCTTCTTGACCTTCTGCTTGATGGGTCGCGCATGAGGGTAGACAACAAGATGGTGCTCAATCACCTACCTAGGAACACCGGGGGATGTCAGATGCTTGCCATGCAATCACGTCGACATTTGCCCGCAGGAAGGTGACGAGCGCGTCTTGGTATTTGCTGTCGAGGGCGGAGCTTATGGTGAAAGCCCCTCCCGTGCCATCCTACTTGATGGACACCTTCTTGGTTTCTGGTGGCGCAACTCTGGATTTCTTGCTCTTGCCGGTGGAGCTCTCTGGCACGTTCTCGACGGGACCACTACACTCCGAAGAGGAGCGCTTGCCAGAGTGGGTGCGAGAGGTCCTACCGGTCTTCTTCCCTCCCGGGGCTTCAGCGGTAGGAGCAAGTGCTTTAACGGCAGTTGCTGCAACTGCCTCCCGGTAAAGCTGATAAGCACAGATCATCGCATCCTTCTTGTCGGAGTGGACGGTGATGATGGATATCGGCCTAGGCATCTTCAGTGTGTTGTAGGCATAATGTGATGCTGCCATGAACTTGGCTAACGCCGGGCGGCCGAGGATCCCGTTGTAAGGCAAGGGGGTCTCGGCAACATAAAAAACAACCCTCTCCATCCTGTAGTTCAGTTCGCCTCCGAATGTCGCGGGCAGTGTGACTTTACCCTTGGGCTGACTCCTTCCTGGGTTGACCCCTCGAAACGTGCCCATCTCCTTGAGGTCTCCATCAGGGATTTGCAGCCTTTTGATCACAGCGGGCGAGATCAAGTTCAGACCGGCCCCGCCATCAACCAGCCTTTTCATCACCTTGATGTTGCGTATTGTTGGTCAAACCAACAACGGCAAACACCCGACCACAGTTGTGCAATCAGGGTGGTCCTCGGTGTCAAAGATGATAGGAGTGCTGGACCACTTTAGCGCTTCGAACGATGGTTCCGCTGCTATGATCTCACGCGCCCACTGCTTGAGCTGGCGGTGAGAGGAGTGCAGGGGGCACCACCGTCGATGCACATGGCCTCTATAGCCTTCTGGAACTCTTGCTTGCCGGACTTGTCGTCCTCATCATGATCGTCATCTTCTCGCTTCTTGTCGCGACCCCGGGCGGGCCTTTCTTGTTGGTTATCTTTGCCGCGGCGGCCGGGCTGGCTGCCATGTTTCTTGCCGGATCCCTCAGCACCATCCTGGCACTTCTCCTTGTCCCGCCTTTCATATTCGGCTTTTTTCTTCGCTGCGAGCTACTCGACTTGTCGGCAGTTCTGGAGGTCATGGCCTATGGTGTGGTGGATCTTGCAATATTGCTTGTCGGAGCATTCTGGCTTGTCGGCAGCCGCCAGGGCCCAACAAGCGACACATTCGGCGATTTCCTTGTCGGGGTCGTTTGCTTTGGTTTTCTTGGCAGTGCCGGCGTCGTCAGATCCCTTGATGGCAAGGATGACCTTGCCCTTGCGTTTCCTGTTGCGGTGTCGGCCCTTTTTCGCCGGGGCGACAGGGTCTTCGTCCGAGGAATCGGTTTCCACACCGGCGTCTTCTCTGGGGTACTTCCTTCCCTCTTCAGCCCGAGCACATTTGTCGGCCAGAACGTAGAGTTCGGCCACATCCTTAACTTTATTCATCGCCAGCTCCTCACGCATCTTGCGGTTGCGCACATTCTGATGGAATGTGCTGATGATGGCGGCGGGATGAACATCTGGGATGTTGTACTGCACTCGGCTGAATCTCTGGATGTACTTGCGCAGGCTTTCACCTTCTTTCTGGGGGATGATATGCAAATCGCTTGCTTGGCCATGAGCCCGGTGGCCTTCCATAAATGTGCCAACAAACTCATGGCACAAATCCGACCAGGAAGAAATAGAATCTACTCGCAAGTGCATCAACCATGACATGACGTTGGGTTTAAGTGCCAACGGGAAGTAATTGGCAAGCACCTTGTCGTCACGTGCTCCGGCGGCCTGCATCGCGATGGTGTAGATGCTGAGGAACTCTGACGGGTGAGTCTTGCCATTGTACTTATCACCGACGTCAGGCTTGAAGGTGCGGTGAGTGGGCCATTGGAAACGCCGCAGCTTGCGGGTAAAGGCTGGACATCCTACCTCGTAATGTAAGCCTCCAGAGCCTCCCGATGTCGGGTGGTCCGTAGTGGCCCCTGCCCGCCTATCTGACTGGTGGTGTGCCTCGCGCCGGTGCTCGATGGTAGTTCGAGCGTCTTCATGGGCATGCTCCCGAAGAACTTGGCGTTGGTTGCGGTGGGTTCGTGGGTCGGACGATGCTATGGATATGTTATCACAAGCGTCGTCCCGACGGGCCGGTGCTCATGGTAGCTGGTGAGGAGGAGGGGCATGCACCGTGGCTGCGGCGCCTTAGATCATTCCACCACTGGCGTGCGGTGGCTTGACAGAGTGTCGGACTGAGGGCCTCGCTGGCCACGGCTCGTCTTTGTTGGCGACGGCGACGAGGCTCCGGATGGTAGCTCTCCACTCGTCGAGCTTCTCTGCAGTAGGAGGGAAGTCGAGGAGCAACTGCACGCGCGCTAAGGCCTCCGCCGGCATGGGTGCCGGTGAAACCTGTGTGGACCGTGACGCACTGCGACTTCTAACTATGTTAGAAGGAGCTCTATCACGGTCCTGCAGCTGTACACCGTTTTCGCCAGCGCCTCGACGATCATGTTGATCCTCTACATGCTGCGACTGATGCGCAAGGCTCTTTCCACGGCGGCGCCCGGGGTCCTCAGCGTGGCGACACTGCTCATCGCGCAAGACCTGGGAGGAGCGCGTCGTGGGTGCCACCGTGGGTCTTATAAGTCGCCGCATTGCCCATACGCGGTACAACCCCGCTCTTGGACGGCCCCGCGCCGCCTGCTTGGCGCCCGGCTCCTCCCTTCGACTTGGTGGTGTGCGGTTCATCCTCTCGTGCACGAACGCCACCGCTTGCCAGGCTTCGGTTGCTGGAACGACGCGGGTGTTCGTGAGTCATGCCTCGGTTTCCATCCGCGAGCACCCCATCGCCAGCCAGCGCCGGCATGGGCCGTATGGCTCCAGATGAACTGATCTTCGTGGTCGTCTTCTTCTTGGGAGCCATAGCGATGAAGAACTGCTAAACTAACTACTAGACCGGATTTTCGCAACTGCGCCCCTACCTGGCACGCCAAAGATGTCGGTGGAAACGACACCTATGGGATCACTGGAATCCCTTCAATGGTTGGCGGGCGCGAGGTTGTGCAAAGAGCGGGTCTAAGAGTCAGTACAAGGATTGTTTACCCAGATTCGGGCCACGAGAATGCGTAATACCCTAGTCCTGCTTTGGTGTGTATTCGAGTGTTCTTGAGTTCTTGAACTAGTTATGGTGCATGTCTAGCTCAAAAGATCTGAATCCTTCTCCAGTATTCCTCTGGCCTCCTTTTATAGTCCAAAGGGGCTGCCACAGTGGCACATAGGAGGTGGAAAGATGTACAGTGCACATGCTTATCTCATGCCATTACGAGACAAGACGCATTAAATGCGCTACTTAGGTGTCCACTTGCTTTATCGGGGACGAAAACGAGGCCCGTCCTGTCCATGGCCGCTCCGTCTGGTTGCGACGCGCGTCCAGGCCAGCAGGACACGCAGCTAAAATGGTGTGGTGGTAGGGTCTTCACGAAGATCTGCATGCCACCATGCAGGTGCTTGACTAGCTGGACCAGGAACCATGTATCGCCATGTGGGTACCTGCCTGGGCTAGTCGGTCGGCCGCCGAGCTGGGGCGACAATGGGGCGGCAAGGGCTTGCCGCGGTCTTGCGTCTGTTCCCGGCAAGGGTCTTGTCGGGGCCTCCGTGAGCGTTCTCGGCAAGAGGCTTGCCGGGTGCTTCTCCGAGCGTCCTCAGCAAGAGGCTTGCCGGGGCCTCGGGGTGTCTTCGGCGAGGAGTCCTATCGAGGCCTCGTGGGCATCCTCGGCAAGGAGCCTTGCGATTGCCTGGTCGTCTGGTTCTCATCTTGGGAGTCATAGACCTTTGTCTTTACAAAGATCTGCATGCCATCCCGTAGGCGCCTCCCGAGTCTTGGTTCCAACGCCGCTGATGATGTTGGAGCTCCTAGGCTCAAGAATGGCTGCAACGGAGGCGTTTGGGTGAGTTGCCCGACAAGGGTTCTTGCCGGGGGTGCGTAGGCTGCCCCGACAAGAGGCTTGTTGGGGGAGAGGCTGTCTTCTTTCTTGGCCTTCTTGTGCCACCATCTTGGCGTTGCTCCAGTAACTTTGTGTCTCTGGCTTCCCTCCTCTGCCTTGTTATGTATGGTCGCACGCGTGGCTCTGACTGCCCGTGCACAAGTAAGGGGTATGAAAGAGCGCCCCTACTTTTGTACACCGACACTCCCGGTGCAGTTCGAGATCTCTAGTGTGAGACGTCTGACCTTCAATTACATGTTAAAAACAGGCAAAAATGACATTGTTTTTGCCATTTTTAAAACTGCTCTCAAACGGCAAAAAATAGTAAGGTCTCTCTAAATGAAAAAGATGCTCCTATTCATAAGCTTTCCAACAATATATTATATGCTGTATTTGGATGAACGGTTTAAATTTTTTATGTATATCGTTAAAAACACATTTATGCATTCAAAAAATTATTTTGAACCGTCACGAGTATGAAAAACTGATCAACACGAAAAAGTTGTGTGTTTTCAACAAATTTCCATCGGTATATCATTTGCTCAATTCCGGTAAATGGTTTGGGAGTTACGGGAATAAAACAACACGTCAAAAATAGAGTGAAGTTCAAAACAGAACTGCCACAGAAGTTCAACTACTACATTGAATGAATTTCGGAGGAAAAACTTTTAAAACCATCGAGAGTATGAAAAAATGATCAACACGGGAAAGTTGCGTGTTTACAGCAGATATTCATCGGTATATCACTTCCTCAATTACGGTGAGTGGATGGAGAGCTACGTGCCAAAAAGTACGTGAAAAACATAGTGAAGCTCAAGTACACGTGCCGAGAAGTTTAGGTTCTTCACGCGTTGCATTTTCGAAAAATCTGTTTCGCGATAAAGGCAGAATGAATGATCTCGCCATATTCGCAATTACTTGAAAACGACGAGGAATCAGAGAAAATCATCAACATGATTTTTTTTGCTTTTTCGTAGCTTTTCAGCGCTATATTATTTGCCTCATTCCGATCAAGTTTGTAGAAAATACAAAGAAAATACGTTTTTAGCCTTTTTTCAAAATTTACTTAAAACCGTAAAGAATTGGGAGAAGCACTATATATCAAAAAGTTTTGCTTTTCTCAAGCTTTCCAATGCCATATCATTTGCTGCATTCGGATGCACGGTTAAAAAATGAGGTCGAAAATATGAACTCGGTGGGACTTGTACCGTTTTCTAAATTACTCTTAAACCGGTCAAAATTAGAAAAAACTTTCAACATGAAAAAGTAGCGCATTTTCATAAGTTTTGCAACGCCATATCTGTTGCCTCAATTGGATTAGCCTTTTAGAAATGACATCGAAAATACAAACTCGGCTGTTCGATTTGCGAAATTTTACGTTTTTTCAAATTACTCTTTAACCATAGGAAATTATAGAAAACTATTAATATGTGGACGGAGCGGTTTTGCAGCAACTTTCCAACGCCATAGTAGTTGCCTCATTCCGATAAACGGTTTAGAAATGCGATCACAAATACGAGTCACATTTTTTGTATGAAGAAAAAATAATTTTCAAAACTGCTCTTAAACTGCTTACATTTTGCCAAAAATTTAACTTGGGCCATGATACTCGTGTCCATAGCTTTCCAACGGTATATGGCAAGCCCCATTTTGGCAATGTTGCCGGAAGTTTAACCTATCTCAAAGGGAAGTTCAGCATACTACTAGCGGGCAGGTCAAGTTGTGATCAGAATATTATTCTCATCCCATGATCATAATAGTGTTTATGTATATATGTATATATATATGACATGGCTATTCTGTTACTAGTAACAGAACATTACTCTGTTACTATCCCGCCCTATATAGGAATCGATCCACGCGAATCCAGTAAACTGACCAAAGCCCACACGATCCTTCCCAACCCGAAAATAAAATGAAAACAAAAACCACCCCACGCCCTATCGTCTTCACCACGACCCTGATCCACCCCTGCATCCCGTCTCTGCCGCTGGCCCTCCTTCCTCCTCCGGCCAAGTTCGCCGCCGCCCCCGGTCCTCCTTACTCATTTGGCCAAGTGCGCCGCTGCCCCCGTTTCCCCCTCATCCCCTCTTCCGTCCAAGCGCACCGCTGCCCCCGCTCCTCCTTTGACCAAGGGCGCGCAATCGCCGCTGGCGAGCCTTACCTCGTGTGCGACCGTGGCCCCTGCCGCACCCCTACCGCTACCTTGTCCGCGGATCCCCGCGCCGCGACTTTGAGGTCATGGAGGTCGCTGCCTCCCGCGACCATGGCGAGCACCTCCACAACTGGGCTACCTCCAGCACCGCCTCCCCCCTCACCCGCGCTCCCCCTCCGACAACTTTACTAGAGCACCCGACGCTCCTTCCGGCAAACAGCTGCGCGACACACGATAGCTCCTCACGATCCTGTGCATCCAGCACCGCTGACACACAACCTCTTCTCCTATTTCTCTGCACTATGACATTCAGTTGCGGTTCAACAAAAGAACAACAGCGATACATACATCTCTTTATTCTCTACTGCTCTTTTCTCTACTCCTATAAAAAGCTGAGTTGGTGATGATGATGTGTTTGCCATCCAACAATTCTGACCGTCCGATCTACATCTAACCCATACGGGTCAGTTGTGGCTCTTTTACAAAAAGACCCCCACCACTATGATTCAATCTTTTTTACACTCCTTGCTCGATTCCGTAGAGGGCGAGCGCTGCACGGCTGGGGGCTGATTCCTGATGGGACACGCCATGCAGCAGGGAAAATTTTCTCCTCATTCCACTTACGTGCCACCTCAGACTCACACCTACGGTGAGCTCGCATTCCCTAGCTATAGTCGTGGCCTACCATTGCCCAGAGCGATTTAGACGAGGACTACACGTCATGGAAGTCAGTCGGTTC
The DNA here is from genome assembly GCA_902687465.1 of Secale cereale. Classification (NCBI taxonomy): domain Eukaryota; kingdom Viridiplantae; phylum Streptophyta; class Magnoliopsida; order Poales; family Poaceae; genus Secale; species Secale cereale. Next base: position 404,848,812 of record LR738714.1, on the reverse strand, counting down.
TACGGCCTTCCACCCTGAATGAAAGCGGGTTCTGGATATCCTTACCCATCCAGGTACAAATTGTTCTACACTCTGATGTTGGTTGTTGCACGCATGCCAGGTGCTCGATCAAATTACAGAGTATGTATTCGTCTTTTGTATCAGCCATTCAGTTCGTAGATTCAATTTTCAAGTGATTTCGTTATAAATTACCCCATACCTTATGGGCGCTTATGGGCATATGACTAATTTCATAGATCTAAACATGGGCAAATGTCACAACTCACAAATTTTTATTTATCTTCTTGGTCACAGTGCGAGGCGACATACTCATGATGGGAGATTGAATTCATGCTCATAAAAACTAACAACTTATCAAGGTATTGTTATTTGTTTGTTTCTAAGCAGTTACTGACATTACATGCATGTCTAAAATTGGTTTCTGGTAGTTGTTAACAATGACATGTTATAATTTTTACATTTCCAAAGATATTGCTTTACCATTAGACTGAACACTCCTGCTTCTTAAAGTTCACAGAAAATTGAGTCTCAATGGTGCAAAGGGAAGGAGAATAGGAGGGAGTAGAGATCTGGACGCACCGACATGAAGACGTAAGCATCATATAAGCTCATAGTCCCAGAGGAGGACAATTAGACCACCCCATCACTGATTGCTGCCAACCTTGCTCTAAGCCTCTAACTGACTCCCTAGGCTGGTTAGTTTTGTGTAAACATGGCCGATCTTCTTCCGCCTCCTCCCCATCCTGATCCATCCATGGTTAGGTCCTAGGTTGCGTCTATGCGAGATTCGATTAGAGCCCAAAAAATACCACCTATACTTTAGATCTTGTTTTGCTGCACTTTGCCTTGGAGAGCACATCTACCTTTCGTTGTTATTTTGTTTGGAGTTGCTAGATCAGTAGGTACACTAATTAGTTGATTACTAGCAAAAGAGCACGTGCGTTGCAACGGGAGAAAAAGCACAACACACACTCTTAACCCAATAACCATCACTCAAGACCACAAATAGGTCCATCTCCTTTATTTTAGCTAGGCATCATATTTGTGATGCCGCTTATCCTCACACCCTCGCCGGTGGTGGACTCAGTGTTCACACAAAATCAAAACATGTTTCAATATGGTTAATCTTAAGGCGTCGCTCTCTCCCTCTCTCCTCCCTCTCCCTCTCTCTCTCGCTTTCTCTCACACTCGCCATGATAAATTTCTTGTTTTCCCCTGTGACGTTTTCAGAGTTATGCATGTGTAGTTATCGATGTTTTTTTCCCTATATGGTTATAGTGGGTGTTTATTTGCAATCCGAATCGTCGCGGGTACGAAAGAAAAACGGATCGTGCGCTATAGATTATAAGTTTGAGATCGAAATTAAACAATCATGTAGATGCTATAGAGCTAACCACGATAAAGAAAAGAATTTAAAAATATATGCCAACTCGTTGGAATCCAGTTGACGCCATGTACATTCATGTGTAGTTCAAGCGAGCTACCGCATTCTATTTGTCTATCACACTGTCTCGGCGCTCGCTTCGGATCGTGATAGACAAATAGAATGCGGCAGCTCGCTTCGGATCATGATAGACAAATAGAATGCGGCTAGCATGTACATTAATATTTGTATGTGTTGCGTACCTGCTAGCCTCGGCGCTGTGAGGTGCGTACCTAGGAGCCCGAGCTCGCGCGCCTGCGCGCTCCAACCCCTCCGCCAGCTCATCTCGCCGGAGGAGCAACACCAGTGTCGCCGCCCTGGTGCCTTACCTCCCTTCCCGCATGGTTGGCCGCCTCATGTTACTTCGTCACGGAAGGACGCGGTGCCTTCCTTTCCTGAACCCGATAAAGAAAAGAATTTAACATGCACACACTTTTAGAATTACATGAACACGTTTTTTAGAAGGGCATTTAAAAAATATGCACAATATTTCAATACATGAACTCTTTTTTGAACAATACAAACTTTTGAAATGCAAGCTCACCTTTTGAAAAAACACGTATTTTATTTTTCAAAAAGCATTTAAAAAATAACCAACAGGTAAAATTAACATCATATTCAGATTTCACACGTTTTTCTAATCAAATTGCGTATATAACATGTTAAAATCGGAGTTATGGTTTAAAAGATGCGGATGATTTAGAAAACAATTTGTTTGACTATAATATATTCTATACTAATATTTAGAAAAATTTAACAAGTTAAAATAATCTCATATTCATATTCTACATATTTTTCTAATAAAAATTCATATATAACATGCTAAAATCGGAATTACGGTTTAAAAGATACGGATAATTTAGACAACCATTTGTTTGACTTTAATATCTGCTAAAATAATATTTAGAAATACATAACAGATTAAAATAATCTCATATTCATATTTTACATATTTTTCTAATTAAATTTCATATATAACATGTTTAAATCGGGGTTACGGTCTAAAAGATATGGATGATTTAGAAAATCATTTGTTTGAGTTAAATATGAGCTACGGATGAATTACCTAAAAGGTCAGGGGTGTTTTCGAAAAAATGTAAAATAACGGTTCAGGTGACTTAAGTCCGGAGTGCGGGTTGATTTCAGGAAAATACAGGGGCGTTTTTGTAAAACGGTAAAATAACGGTTCGGCTGACTTATGTTTGGACTGCGGATTGATTTCAAGAAAGTATAGGGGCTTTTTTGCAAAATGATCTGACGGACGGGCTGAAACCCTATTTTCTTTATTATTAGGTAAAGATATAAGGCGATATTAGGGTATTTTTTCAGAAAGAACAAATTACGTGTCGTTCTATGCTTCTTCATTTTCCAAATCCTTCCTCGGGTTTCCTGAATTATTGAGATCCAATTCGTGTGCATCAAAATACTAAAGTAATTTGGATTTAGGTGATTTGATCAACGGGAGGCTGGTAATAACCTTGAAGTTGGCCTAGTGTGGAGAAGACAACACATATTATGGTGGTCATTTATTGTTGAGTTAGAAGAGTTCTACAGGTGGCATGGCATGGTTTTAATTTGTACAGTATCATGCCTTTGTTTCCAGACTATGTTCGGTCTCGTGAGGCACCTATTTTCAACACAAACATATCTTTGGTGCCTCCCATTAATTACATCTGCATGGTTGCCTTTGTGGTAATACCCTCATGTGTCTTTGTCTATTTCTATATAGCTTCATCTCTGCTGTGTTGTTTCCACTATATTCAGTACTCTATTTTTATTTTGTGAGGCTCCCACTCCTAATCTGAATTATTATTGTATTGGTGCCTTAGAGTGCTTTTAAATCAAGCAACGTAAATGAATAATTCCACTATGTATTACTCTTATTCTTTCCTACTTGTTCACTGCTTGATGCTTGATGGCAGAAGCTATTGTTCCTGGACTAATCTATATGATGGAGGAGCAGATGGCTGCTTTGTCCACTTCTTTCCTCCCTGAAGATACTGTGGAGTGCACTCTATGATTGGAAAATAAAACCAACTTCACTGACGAACTGTTCGTATGAACTGATCCCAGGATAACCACATGTATGTTGTACTGGTCGTGGTTATCGTTGTATGTCCGCTAGGAATTTTGGGCAGGCAAGCAAGTGTACAAGTTTTTCATAAACAAATTAGTGCCATCATATATTTTTACTCAATGAAAATGAGTAGCTTATATTATATTGAAAGGGCAACTTCAGGTGTTCTAGATATCTTTTGAAATAATCTGAAGCCTTGTATTTTAAAGTGCATATCACAAAGGTTTTCTGTTGGGTATATGAAGAATAGTTCAATTAGAACTAGAGGTCTACAGTTCTGCACTGCAATTGTCTTGGTTTGGAAAGTTTTCAAGCTCTCCATTTTTTTAACATGTTCATCACCTGAGACATACAAATATTAATTTTGTCAACAACCAATCTATGCTTTCCTATTTCATCATCTTTTTGCTCCATAGAATTAAATTTTTCAATAATCAATCCACTATTTAAAACCGGAGGTTCGCAACTATTTGATGACAACCGTGTTATTTTTGCACCTTCTCCTTTAGTTTTGTGCAATTTAACTTCAATTAATTTCTAGCTATCTGATTTACCAATCTTACATATTTCTCTACAAATGAAGTATGAGTTCTTTGTTTACGATCATTTTTAAAAAGACTTCTGTTGACACGGTGTTGTGCGGAGCTAGGTTTCTATCTGTATTGAAGTATGTGTTTGATGAGCGAATGCAACTTGTGTTGGCAATATATTGTTTTCTTAGCTTTAACCAACTTTCTTAAGGCAATATTTTGTAGAACAGTGCCAACTTTGTTCGATGACAAACATAATGTAGGTAAAATTTTAAAGAATTTTTTCAGGAAGCACAACAAATCCTGGGCAAAAATGAACTAGGCGGATTATCCATCCTCGCTAAAGAAAATTGACATCCGTGGGAGAAACAAAAATTGTCATGGAAATCGTTCGCATCTACCATGCTCCTATCAGGTTAAGATGGTACATCATATATCAATGCTTTGATCAATGTCTCAGTACATTTTTCATTGTCGATAGCAATGTATGGTTCGTGACTGTAACATAAGTCCACCTAATCTTTTTTCCCATAGCGTAGCACGGGCATCTTACTAGTCTGTCACTAATTTGTTTCTCTCTGTACTACAGCACGAGGGAGGTTGGACAGACTGCAAAGACAAAAAAAAACCTCAATTCTACAGACAGCCCTGCCGTCCGCACGCACTACTTTCTCTGGTCCCCGTCTAGGTATGGGGCTCAAACCTGTACAATTCTTCCTCCCATATCCGTCCGAGCACCTCCTTTCATGCTCCTTCACGAACGAGCTTTTCCCGGCACTGGTGCACGCCGCCACACATTCAAAAGAGTGTCTTCGGAAAAGTTCAGAAGTTTTGTTCCATGAAGAATTGCATTTGTTCATCTCGAAAGTTCATGAAAGTTCAGAAGTCAAGGTGCCCCGCATCCGTTTGATGAAATGGCAAGCTAATTTTTGCATATGACAACATGATCTAACTTTTCCCCCAATCTGATGTGATTTTATTTTGATCAAATGGACTCACAGAAAAGTTGCAAGCTAAATAAGTACTTGTTTTGAAAGTTGGTAAGTTCGAACACATACACCTAAAGAAGTTCATTGAAAAAGTTTGGCTTCGTTTAAAAAAATGTGATTTTTGGTTGGAAAATCAGTGAGGAAATAGTTCAATTTTGCTAACTACTGCAGTTCTCTGGTTGGAAAATTAATGGTTCAATTTCCTAAGTCCTTCGGTCTACAAATTTATTTCTGTTTGTATGAATGTGGTTTAGGCCAGAGAAAAAAGCGAGTAGTTCTCTTCTATTCAAGGGAGTTCAAAATTAACATACATGAAGTTCTTGATTATTTGGGTTATTTTGTATGATTCATTTTTTGGAGAATATTGGTGCCATTTTACCTTGCAGATAAAATTGTTAATGAGTGTACTGGGTCCCTACAGGGTGTAGCAGCTTACATTAAAAAAATGAAGCTGCCCAGTACATTGTTGCAGTTTCCTCCGCCTCTAGCCGTTGATCCATAGTTCATTGTCAGTGCAGGCTCTCAAGCTGCCCAGTACTTGTTGGGGGGAATTTATGGAATCATGTATCCTTCTTGTAGCTGTAATTTTGATTGCATAGCAGTACAGTTTATTTGTCTCTGAAGTTTTGATTCACAGCAGTACAATTTAGTCCCAGCAGTAATCTGGCTGACGTGGCAGGGCTGTGAGACTTGTCGGGGTGGAGCTCCTCGACCTCTAGCTGTCAATCCATCGTTCATTGTCAGTACAGGTTCTGAAACTGCCCAGTACATGTTGGGGGACATTTCTGGAATCACGTATCCTTGCTAGCTTGTAGTTGTAATTTTTATTGCGTAGTAGTACAATTTAGTTGTCTCTGAAGTTTTGATTCATAGTAGTACAATTTAGTCCCACTGCCATGATTCTGGAAACCATTGTGCTCCCAAAAAGAAGGTGCTCTGTTGCAACAAGTTGTGGGGAAAATGCAGTGAAAAAATAAATTGTGCTCCCACAAGTTCATATGATATACTGTTGTTAATTCAATTTCTTTTATATACCTCTACACATGTTTGTTGAAATGCTGACAAGGAGCTATACTTGTTTTTTTGTTCATGTTTCTGGTTTCTTAAAACAACCGATGTACTACTATCAAAATGGAAGCCACAATAAAGATCTCATCTCTAAATTGATTTTTCAGCCATGTATGCTTGTGTGTACTACTCAATTGACAATGTTACTAAAGTTGTTCTCGCTGATTCTGAACTGTTGCTGGTAGCATTTGTGATGCTCGTCTGATTTTGGTTGGAAGTTTAATGAATCCATACATAGTTCAACTTTTAGGAAGTTAAAAGTTCAACGAGTGTCTTAGAGAAAACTTGGAAGTTTTGTCTATATAAAAAAGATAACAAAAATATAGGTGTTTTGCGTTCAAAAGACAGAATCCTAACATGTTCACGAAAGAGTTCCAGAACATCCCCGGTCGTCGCGTCCCCGAGAAGCCATGTGACAGCCCCCACCACTGCGAGCTGCCGATGCAGCGTCCTACCAGCCCCCATGTGCCTCCATCCCTCCAGCTCCCAGATGCTTCGTCGCGAACCCTTTGTTCCCCATGGTTGCCTCCTCCAACTCCTTTCATGGCTCTGGGAAATCATTGATCAGGTATGTTCAGTTCAGACCACACTTAAATGGCCAAAATATTGATAAATATTTGCATTGTCCTAAATACTTCCATTCTCTAGAAACAAAGTCACAGAATGGATGTGAACAGAGTATACTCGAATGGTTTTTCAAGAATCATACAATAAGTGTACCATTCACTATGTATTTTATCATCAGTTAAAAATAATCATAGAAAAAGTTCAATTTGTGTTATTTAAAAAGCTCAATTTATCGGTTTTATATTATATGATAAGTGATGCACAGGGATGTTGCAACAGTTCCATTCTGAGAGCTAGTAAGTTCGACAAAAGAAACATCATAGGGCATGTCAGTTGGTGCGGAGCATTCCAGTCTTTCAGTTTGTGAGTTCGCCGATGGGATCCGCAGGTCAGCCCATATTGAAATTTAAAAAAGCGTTGTACGGCAAGCGAGCTAAGCTCTTGTTTGGGAAGTTTGCAAGTTCGAGTTCTAATTTGAATTCAGTACAATTTCTAAAATTTACGTCATTTCAATTCTATCCTAGTTCGAATCATTTTCTTATTTTAGTTCAGTTCAGTGCCGACTATTTGAAAGGTTTATTTTTTGGTTGGAAACTCTCGTTTGGAGAAGTTCGAGTTTTAAAGATTACTTGTTGAGATTCCTGTGAATTTGTAATGTTACTGTACATGAACTTGTTGTTCTTTTGACATGAACTTGTGCATGCTAATTAGTGGCTGTTGTGTGTGAAAAGTGATTTCTTGGTCAGGATTTTGCAGGGTCTTTGGGTTAGAAGTGGTTAATTGGTTAGCCCGTGGAGCTTGTCGGCGAGCCACGCGATGGGCCAACCACAAGGCAAAGCCACCAGGTAGGGCGCCAGACGGCTGCCGAACGTGGCGTGAGCCTTTCCGACCCCATTTCCAGGATAAGCGCCAAGGATATCATCGTCGGGTGCGCAAAAACACTAGCGCCACCGCTTCCATTTTTCTTCAAAAGTTCTGCTAACCAATTAGCCACTGATAAGATGACTTTACTTCCAACTAGCCACTCAAAGTTGTGGCGATTTAATGACACTTTCTACATTTGAGACATGTGAAACTGTAACCTTCCAATGTTAAAGTTTGGTAGCTCAGGATCCTTTATGTTTTGGAGATCTACTGAGTAACGATCTGAGAGTTGTGTTGGACTTTCTCATCACAGCATGGAACTTCTCTAAAAATCCCAGTTGATTTTTACTGTTTGTTCCTCATCGGTTCTAAAATTCTCAGAGCATCCGTCCAACTATGTATCAGGATATACTATGTCGTAAATTTATATATGCTTGTATGTGCAAAAATATATTACGGTTGCTACTTCTATTTCTTGTGGTGAGGATGTTGTAAGTTCGACACGATGTCGCAGATAAGTCAGGGAAATAATCTCAAACAAAAAGAAAACCCATCGAAATTCAAATGATAAAAGTTCATGTTGTAAACTGAGAGAAGTCAAAAACATCACTGCAAAAAAATTGAGTTAAAAAAATAAACACACAAAAAATTTCTATCTTAAAAAATATCATTCAGTTCAACGATCTAAAGCATGCAAGTACGGGAATATGATGCAATAAATCGTTGAAAAGTTGAATAATTGTAAAGCCGATGAGCTTCGCCGCGTATTAGGTTTTAATTCTATGTTTGTAGTGGAAAGTGATGGTAAGGCCGGTGGCCTCGCTTTGTTTTATCATGAGTCCAATAAAATTGAGTTGAACTATGTCTCGCCCCATTTTATTGATATTGTTTTTATGTATGAGAATGTGGTTCAATGGCGGTTCACGGGCTTCTATGGTCATCCGAAATGGAACGAACACCACCTATCTTGGGATGACATTCGCAATTTACATAGTAAGAGCAACCACCCCCTGGGTGGTTCTGGGGGATTTTAATGAAATTTTATACCCCTCAGAAAAAGAGGGGGGTGTGGCTAGACCACTTGGTATGATGAGAGAGTTCCGTGAATGCCTAATGGATTGTGGGCTGGAAGATCTAGGCTATACTGGGGACATGTTCACTTGGAGGAGAGGCGAAATACGTGAGCGCCTTGACCGGGCAGTCTGTAACTTAGCATGGGCAAACAAATTTCCACGAGCGGCAGTTATCAATGAAGAACATGTTCATTCTGACCATCGCCCAATCGTACTGGATATGGAGTACTGGGATGAAAAAATCTTCAAACACCCAGAAGGGCGTGTTAAACAATTTAAGGCAAGATGGTTGAAGGAAGAGACGGTCACTGAAATCGTTAAGGCGTCTTGGGAGAAAGCAAAGCTAACAGGTATTGGACCCTCACTTGCCGACCGTACGAGAGCAGTGCATGCCGATCTACATACTTGGGACCGGGAAACTCTAAAGGGACCAAAGGTGAGAATTAGAAAATTAAAAAAAGAGTTGGAGAGACTAAGGCGTGGCCCAGTGAATACGGAATCTCGATGCCATCAGAAGGAAATTATTGTGGTAATTGAAAATATTTTGGAGCAAGAGGAAATATTTTGGTTACAGAGAGGTCGGGCAAATTGGTTGATGCACGGGGATCGTAATACGTCGTTCTTTCATAATGCTGCCACAGCCAGGAAAAAAAGAAATAATATAAAAAAAATTATTAGACGAGTCTGGAAACTGGTTAACAGATAAGGAATTGACGAATCACATTACCGGATATTTTACAAAGCTTTTTACATCGGAAGTTCAACACCCGAATCAAGATGTTTTATCACTTGTCTGAAGGAGAGTGTCAAACGAAATGAATGATGCTCTACTTGCCCCTTATACGGCGGAAGATGTCCGCAAGGCTTTATTCGATATTGGGGACCTGAAAGCTCCAGGGCCAGATGGACTCCATGCTATCTTCTATAAAAGGTTTTGGCCCATGCTGGGGGAAGACTTAATCGAGGAGGTTCTGACAGCAATCAACACATGCACAATACCGAAGGGTTGGAATGATACGGCGATCGTGATGATTCCTAAAATTAATACACCAGAGAAGGTAACCCAATTTAGGCCGATCAGCTTATGTAATGTGCTATATAAAATAATTGCAAAAATGGTGGCTTCTCGATTGAAGGTTTTTTTACCGGAAATTATTAGCCCAACACAGAGCGCTTTTGTACCGGGTAGATTGATAACGGATAATATTTTAGTGGCATACGAATGTTTTCACACAATCAAGAACAAAAGAGAAGGTAGAGAGGGCTTGTGTGCTATAAAACTTGACATGCACAAAGCCTACGATAGAGTTGAGTGGGCTTTTTTGAAGGAGATTATGTTGAAATTGGGCTTTCGTCATGAGTGGGTTAACTTGATTATGCAATGCGTCTCAACCGTAGAATACAAAGTAAGGATCAATGAAGAGGAAAGTGAGAGATTTAAGCCTACGAGAGGGTTGAGACAAGGGGACCCGCTATCACCATACCTTTTTTTGCTGTGCACAGAAGGATTAAATGCCCTACTTGCGCATGCTGAGGAGAATGGAAACATATCAGGAGTTAAAGTTTGTAGAGACGCCCCAACAGTCACAAATCTTCTCTTTGTGGATGATTCATTGATCTTAATGAAAGCCAACCAACATAATGCGGAAAACCTGAAATCAGCACTAGATTTATATTGTGCAGCATCGGGACAGCTGGTAAGCGTTGAAAAATCCAGTATTTTTTTCAGCCCTAATACAAAGGTAGAGATCAGAGAACAATTGTGTACAACGCTAAATATAATGACGAAGGCTCTCACCGATAAATATTTGGGCTTACCAGCAAATGTGGGTGTTGATAAAACAGACTGTTTTAGTTTTCTGATTGAACGTATTGTTAAGAGAATTAGTGGTTGGAAGGAAAAATTACTATCTGCTGGGGGGAAGGAGATCCTATTAAAGGCGGTGATCCAAGCCATACCTACCTATGCATTGTCGGTCTTTAAAATTCCTAAAAAAATTTGTAAAGGAATCATTGACACGATGGCGCATTTTTGGTGGGGAGACGAGGAGAACCAGAAGAGGATGCACTGGATGGCCTGGTGGAAAATGTGTGTGCCAAAAAACCAAGGAGGAATGGGATTCAGTGATATCCATTGTTTCAACCTGGCTTTGCTTGCAAAACAGGCATGGCGTCTCCTTGATAATCCTGACTCCTTGTGTGCTACTATTCTAAGGGCTAAGTACTATCCTAATGGTGATTTGCTGAACTCTAAGCCAAAGCATGGCGCTTCTTTCACCTGGCAAAGCATTATGGCAGGCATCACTACTCTCAAGCGAGGTTATATTTGGCGAGTGGGGGATGAACACAACATCAATATTTGGGAAGATGCATGGATCCCAAATTGTGCCACTAGGAAGATTATGACCCCTAGGAGGGGGTATTTATTATCAAAAGTCGTAGATTTGATTGACCCGGTCTCCAATAATTGGGATGAGGATCTGATTAGACAAACTATGTGGACAATTGACGCACAACGGATTCTTTCGATCCCAATTCCGCAACATAATATGACAGATTTTATTGCCTGGAGTTATACGAAAAATGGTATGTTCTCGGTACGGTCTGCTTACTCAGTGGAGTGGAACTATCAGTATGGGAGCAAACTAAAATATTCCAACGGGATGGGACGGAGCACACCTAACCCTATATGGTGTCAGATATGGAAGTTATCTTCTCCGGCTAAAGTCAATTTTTTTTATGGCGGACACTACATGGTACTCTTCCATGTCGGGCAACACTCACTAATAGACACATGAAGGTCTCGCCCTCTTGCCCTACATGCTCTCAGGGTGTAGAAGATACGAAGCACTTGCTTTTCCTATGTAGAAAAGCGAAGGAAGTTTGGAAAAGGATAGGGTTGAATATGATTATTGAGAGAGCTTGTGAGATTGATCGTGCTGGAGAGGCAATACTGGAATACTTATTACTCCTTCCAGATCAAGATCTGCGCATTATGGGGTACGAAAATGTTAGAGAAATGATAGCTATCTCTGCTTGGTATCTATGGTGGGAAAGACGAAAATTAGTGCACAAGGAACCCACTCAAAATGCGACTCGGATCTCAATGGGGATCATAGCTCTTACACATAATTTTGTAAATGCTTCATCTTCAAAGGCGTACATGAAAAAGGGGGGTTGGCAATGTCCTCCTAGGGGCTTTGTGAAACTCAACGTTGACGCCTCTTTTGACCATGACTTGCTGGAGGGTACGATGGGGGCAGTTTTGAGAGACGACAAAGGTAGGTTTATTGCAGGAGGGAATGGAAAGATAGACTACTGCGCGGATGTTCTCATGGCGGAGGCCTTAGCTCTCAAATTTGGCCTAAATTTAGCGCAAAGGGCGGGATGTAATCGCTTAATCATCAACTCTGACAATCTGGAGGTGATTGAGACCATGCAGGATGGAGGACAATCAGCGGGAGCGGCGGCGGCAATCTTCGATGACTGTTATCACTATGCTTGTGATTTTCTCATGACCAAATTCGAACATTGTAATAGAGAGGCAAATAAAGTAGCACATGAACTTGCTAGATTAGCTAGATTTCTTTCGACTTCAGATTGGTTTGAGGAGCCTATAAGTGAAATTGTAAGGTTTCTCACAGACGATGTATTGGTTATTGCAAATGAATAAAATTTCGCTTTATCTCAAAAAAAAAACCGTTGAAAAGTTACCAGAAAAACCATACAAAAAAAAACAGAATAAAGTCTAGTCTGTGCAAACATGCTCAGTACAACATCATATAGACATCCGTTCAAGTATTATTTTTTCGGAACTATTATGTGAATAATACATCAATATAGACATCCGTTCAAGTATTATTTTTTCGGAACTATTCTGTGAATAATACATCAATACAGACACACACCTAGATCAGTACAACTACTCTATTTTTTCGGAACTATTTTGTGAATGATACATCAGTACAACTACTCTGTTTTTTCTGACGGAAAAACAGCACGACGGGTCTTATCGTATTCAAAATTACTCTTTAGCAATTGTGAATTTGAGAAAACGTTCAACATGAATAAGTTTCGTGTTTTTGATATCTTTCCAACTGTATATTATTTGCACCATTTCGACAAACTTCTAAAAAAAATCGAGTTCGAAATCAAATTTGACCGTATTTGAATTCGAGTTTAAACCGCAAGGAATTAGAAAAACATTTCAACACGAAAAAGTCGCACATTTTCCATACCTTTCAAACGCCGTATAATTTGCATCAATCCGACAAACCATTTGCAAAAAAACACGAAAATACATTTCGCCCAGAATTTAACCATTTTTCAATTTATGTTTAAATCGTATATAATTTGAAAAAACAATAGATATATGAAAGAAGCGGATTTTCACCACCTTTCCAACGCCATCTTATTTTCTCAATTCCGACAAACCGTTTGAAAATGAAGTCCAAAATACGATTCACGTTTTCGGTTTTGGAAAAAGCGGTTTTTTTAAAACTGCTCTTAAACCATATTTTTTTGCAAAAACAAATTATATGATTTTAATGTAGATGTTAAGAGCTTTCCAATGATATATTATACGCCCCGTTTCGACAAAAAAAATTGCAAAAAGAATTGAACTGAAGAAGACGATTTTTAACGGAAAATGAAAGCATTAGTTCAACCGCTAGAATTCATCAGTTCAACTGCTCGAAATCATCAGTTCAAATAGGGTAATAGAATAATATTCTGTTACGCAGAACAGAATAGCCCATATGTAGTCACTTCACCATCATCGTCACCACGATGTTGTGCTGCCGGAACTCATCTACTACTTCGCCTGTCTTGCTGGATCAAGAAGGTGAGAACGTCATCGAGCTGAACGTGTGTTGAACGCGGAGGTTTCATATGTTCGGTACTTGATCAGTTGTATCGTGAATAAGTTCGACTACATCAACCGTGTTGTCAAACGCTTCAGCTTACGATCTATGAGGGTACGTTGACACACTCTCCTCATTGCTATGCTCCTCCACGGATAGATCATTGCATGTGTGTAGAATTGTTTTTGTTTTCCATGCAACGTTCCTCAGAAGTGGCTTCATGAGCCAGGTCTATGCGTAGATGATATAAACGAGTAGAACACAAAGAGTTGTGGGCCATGGTCGTCATACTGCTTACCACCAATGTCTTATTTTTATTCGGCGGTATTGTAAGATGAAGCGGCCCAGACCAACCTTACATGTCCACGTACATGAGACCGGTTCCACCGACTGACATGCAACTTGTTTTGTATAAAGGTGGCTGGCGGGTGTCTGTTTCTCCTACTTTAGTTGAATCGAATTTGACTACGTCCGGTCCTTGAAGAAGGTTGAAACAACAAACTTGATAAGTCACCATTGTGGTTTTGTGCCCTAGGTAAGAACGGTTCTTGCTAGAAGCCCGTAGCAGCCATGTAAAACTTGCAACAACAAAGTAGAGGATGTCTAACTTGTTTTTACAGGGCATGTTGTGATGTGATATGATCAAGACGTGATGAGTTATACATTATTGTATGAGATGATCATGTTTTGTAATATGGACAACCGGCTGGAGCCTTATGGTTGTCTCTTAATTATTATATGAAATGCAAGCACCATGTAATTGCTTTACTTTATCGCTATGAGTTAGCAATAGTTGTAGAAGCAATAGTTGGTGAGATGACCATGATGCAATGATGGAGATCAAGGTGTCGAGCTGGCGACGATGGAGATCCTGACGATGCTTTAGAGATGCAGATCAAAAGCACGAGATGATGATGGCCATATCATGTCACATAGTTTGATTGCATGTGATATTTATCCTTTATGCATCCTATTTTGCTTAGAACAGTGGTAGCATTATACGATGATCCCTTCACTAAATTTCAAGATAGAAGTATGCTCCCTGAGTATGCACCGTTGCTATAGTTCGTCGTTTCGAGATACCACATGATGATCACGTGTGATAGACTCTACGTTCACATACAGCGGGTGTAAGACAGTTTTACCCACGAAGAATACTTGGGTTAAACTTGACGAGCCTAGCTTGTACATACATGGCCTCGAAACACTGGAGACCGAAAGATCAAACATGAGTCATATAGTAGATATGATCAACATAGAGATGTTCACCATTGATGACTACCCCATCTCACGTGACGATCGGACATGGGTTAGTTGATTTGGATCATGTATCACTTAGATAACCTGAGGGGTGTTAATTTAAGTGCGAGTTCATCAGTAATTTGATTAATTGAACTTAATTTATCATGAATTTAGTCTTATAGTTTTTGCATATCAATGTTGTAGATCAATGGCCCGTGCTACCGTTCCCTTGAATTTTAATGTGTTCCTAGAGAAAGCTAAGTTGAAAGATGGTTGTGGCAACTACACAGACTGGGTCTGTAACTTGAGGATTATCCTCATTGATGCACATAAGAATTATGTCCTTGATGCACCGCTAGGTGACGCACCTACTGCAGGAGCTGATGCAGATGTTGTGAACATCTGGCAAGATCAATCTGATGACTACTCTATAGTTTAGTTTGGCATGCTTTATGACTTCAAAGAAGTTTTGAACGTCATGGAGCATATGAGATGTTCCAAGAGCTGAAATTGATATTTCAAGCTAATGCCCGGGTTGAGAGATATGAAGTCTCCAACAAGTTCTATAGCTGCAAGATGGAAGAGAATAGTTATGTCAGTGAACACATACTCAAAATGTCTGGGTATCATAACCACTTGACTCAGCTGGGAATTGATCTTCCGCCTGAGAGTGTTGTTGACATAGTTCTTGAATCACTGCCACCAAGCTACAAAGGCTTCGTGATGAACTATAATATGTGAGGGATGGAGAAATCAATTCCCGAGCTCTTCGCGATGCTGAAATTAGAAGAGGTAGAAATCAAGAAGGAGCATCAAGTGTTAATGGTTAACAAGACCACTAGTTTCAAGAAAAAGGGCAAAGTAAGGAAAGGGAACTTCAATAAGAACGACAAATAGTTTGTCGCTCCCGTGAAGAAACCCAAAGCTGGACCTAAGCCTGAAGCTAAGTGCTTCTACTAGAAACCGAGTGTTCACTGGAAGAGGAACTGCCCCAAGTATTTGGCGGATAAGAAGGATGGCAAAGTGAACAAATGTATATTTGATATACATGTTATTGATATATTCCTTACTAGTGCTCGTAGCAGCGCCTAGGGATTTGATACTGGTTTGGTTGCTCATATTTGTAACTCAAAATAGGAGCTGCGGATTAAACGAACACTATAAAAAAAGACACATCCGTGACATTTTGGCCTGAACAAAATTTTTCTATGTCATGCTTATGACACTTCTATAACGATAATTGTGCCAGAAACCCGCATCATCATAGATTTGGTGGGCTCCTACTCCTATGACAAAAAATGGCATTTTCATCCTAGACGGGCCTGAGACGCACTTGCATGACATTCTTTGGGCCGTCCATGACGGAAAAATCGTGATAGAAGCAAGGGCGAGGAAAATTTTGGGGACTTCCCGGTTACGGTGGGTGGTCAAGGAGGAGCGATGCACGGAGGTTTCCGCATTTCTCTCGTATACGTATGCGTGTGTGTGCGAGCCGTTGGGCTCTAACTGAACCCGAGCGAGGCATTCACTACCGAACCCGAGCGATTGCACTAGGCTACGTTACTGAACCCGAGCGATCGATCCCTTGGCTGTTAACTCAACCCGAGCGATTCCTTCGCCACCGCTGCTAACTGAACCCGATCGATCCCCGTTGCTGCTTACTGAAGCTTATCGAACCCGTTGCCTCTTGATGAACAATGAACTTGGGTTGGTTGAACGAGTTGAGACGTACGTGGTTGGGGATGGATGCCCGGTGGGGGTTGGATGAACAGGAACCCGTGGTAGTAGGTCGTTTCGGTTCCCGGTGGATGAACATGACCCCGAGAAAAGGCCGCCATAGCCGAGGCGTTGGGGGTGGATGAACAGGACCTTGTGGAGGGCTAGTTGAACAGTAGTCGGTGGAGGGCTGGTTGGATGAACAAGACCCAGTGGTTGAACAGTAGTCGGTGGAGGCAGAGGAAGACGCGGTGGATAAACAGTGCAGGTGGAGGCTGGAGGAAGTCGACGGTGGGTGAACAGTAGCCCGTGGAGTCCCGTTTTGTGATACACCACACCCCTCCCGATGAACATGACCCCCATTTCAACCGTAGCCCTTCAACACAAGTCCATTTCCTCTGTTTTGCGATACGCCAGACCCCTCCCGATGAATAGGATCCTGTTTCGACCGTAGCCGGTCAAGCAGAAGGCCGTTTCCTCCGTTTTGCGGTATGCCAGACCCTTCCCGATGAACATGACCCCGTTTCGACCGTACGCGCTCCAGCAAAAGGCCGTTTCCCTCCGTTTTGTGATACGCCACACCAGGTTTTCTTTGTTCTGTCCAAGCCGGTTGCCTCCCGATGAACACGAGTTGTTTGTCCATTCTGACCCTGCTGGTTGGCTGCCGATGAACACGACGCCGTTGTTGCCGTGCACTGCCTCTCCATGTACACCAGCCATGGCCGTATGTATGCGCGAGTACGCATTCGAGACTCCGCCCGTATGTATGTACGTAGCCATATTTTTTCCCTATGGTTGTACGTACGTGTACACTATTTTGATGGGACTGCCTGAACTGCTACGTCGGGGGCTCTACTACTACACATGTCGCTGTTTGCTCGGCCACGGTTCATCGTTGCAGAGAGAACGATCGACCGGTATGTACATACACGTTCGTGACAAGAATGACAACGCTACTAGGTGGGTCCCGGCTGTCAGGGAGGATAAGGAGGCACTTCCTTGCATGCGAAGTTATTGATGGTCGCTCTGAGCTGTTAGGGGGGGGGGGCATTCATTTTTTTCCGCGCCTAATATGGAGACACTTTCCTTGCGTCCAAATATATAGCTGGTGGGTCCCAACTGTCAGGGGGAAAATGTTTTTTCACAAAATATAGCTAAGCCAAAATACAGAGCCCTTCCGGTAGGTCCCTGCTGTCAGGTGGAGGAATCATTATTTTGCGCATAATAAGGAGGCACTTCCTTGCTGCGGCCGTGGACCCAACTGTAAGTCTCTCCATGTACAATACTCTTCTGATGGAAGTCGTTCCTTGACCACGTTGACCACGCCGCGCCGAGAGCACCAAGGTGGTGGGACGACGAGGCCTAGGTAGGGGATGACGCGGAGCCGTGGAAAACGCGGCAATGGATTCCCATGCAAAGGGGAGTACGAGGGTTGACTGGTTCGGCTATGGTGTGAGGCTACCATCGCCGTAGAATAACAGGGGTTGTGGGTGAGTAGAAGTACGGTCTGGCCAGTGGTTGGACTAGGAGGGGGCGGTGAGGCCTGTGCGGCAGCACAGCCGGCCACGGGAGGTAGGAGCAGGTGGCACGGCCCGCAATGGTTTCGGCGGCTGGAGCAAGAAGACTAGAGGTTGAAGAAGCACTATGGCTGTTGGAGGGACATCATATGGTCACTCGAGCTAGAATCGTTAAATATTGACTAAGTTGACAAAGCCCCCCGTCCACGTCAACTTAGTAGGCCCACAAGTCAGCCTACAACTATGGTGGGTCCCAGATAGCAGGGGCAGTATTTATTTATTTTTGTGAGTAATCAGGAGGCACTTCCTTGCGTGCGAAGATGTTTTCAGGTTTTTTTTAGTTTCTTATTTTTTGAGTTAGAATAAAAAAGAAAACAATTTAGCATCTTCGGTACAATCTATATTTTCACGAAATGGATCCTAATAAAGCTGGTGGGTCCCAGCTATCAGGGAGAGGAAACTTTTTATTTCCACGCAATAAAGGAACTACTTCCTTGCGTGCGAAGATGTAGCTGGTGGGTCAAACCCGCCAGGGGGCGAAATTATTTGTTTTCGTATAATATGGGGGCACTTGCTGCGTGTAGCCATGGGCCACGTGGGTCCCTACTATCAGCCACTCCACATACATGCCTCTTCCGATGGTTGTCGTTTCTTGACAAAGTTGACCACGCCGCGCCGAGAGAACCAACACAGTGAACAATGGCGAGTCCTAGGAAGGGAACGACCCGGAGCCGCCGAAGACACAACAGTGGATGCCCACGCGGAGGGGGGTACGAGGGTTTACTGGTTCGGCTGCGGTGTGAGGCTGCCATCGTTGGAGAAGAACATGAGGTGTTGGTGAGTAGAGGAATAGCCTGGATAACGTTTGGGAGTAGGGTGGGCCGGTGAAGCTTGTGCGGCAGCACAACCGACCATGGGAGGCTGAAGCAAGAATATCCGAGATTGAAGAAGCACTACAACCGTTGGATGGACATCCAACGACCACTACTGCTAGAACCGTGCCTTGACTATAAGTTGACAAAGCCTTCAGTACGCCTTAGTAGGCCCACAAGCCTTTCGTACGCGTCACTGACTATAATTCTCATAAAAAATAGTAGGCCCACAAGTTTTTTTTAGACAAAGTAGGCCCGCAAGGGAGCATCACATATGTGGCAGAGAACATATAGCCCATTTGCGATTTGTAATAATGTACAACCCATTTTTGAATTCTAATGAAATTTACTACAACTCATTTACACTATGTTAAAATTACAGCCCATTTTCTAGCCAGGTAAATGATTAATAGTTTCAACCAACCGCTCAAAACAGAATTCAATCAAAAATCCCATGTTTTGATGGGATCTGATATATTTTTATCTAGAAATTTCGAGTCAGACTAAATATAATTTCAAAATGATTTTGTATTAGGTAAAAATCTAACGAAATATTGCACACACAATAAGTAATGCAATTAAAAAAATAAATCTGAATAATAATATTTTTGAAACTAATTACTTGTTTGGTGCATTTTTGTATATTTACAGCCTAGTTTTTATAAACAAAATTGAATATTTACTATGAGGCAAAGCCCCACTGTCGGATTCAGGGCTCCGCAAAACCCGTTAAGTTCGAACACACGGGCGTGAACGAAGATCTCTCCCACTCATGTCTACCTAGCGTCTCGCTCTCGTCTCGGTGGAAGGATTCAAGCAAACAACGAACAAACACACAAGAGTTTACCCAGGTTCGGGCCACCGTGAGGTGTAAGACCCTACTTCCTGCTTTGGTGGATTAGCTCCGGGCGAGCTAGAATATGAACTGGTACAAGGGTTCCTGAGCTCAGGAGGCGAGCTCAGGAGGGTCAGGAGGCTAGTGTTCTTGCTCCTTCTGCAGTGGTCAAGTGTGTGAGTCGATCTCCCCTCTGTAGTGGAGGTCCTAGCTACTTATATAGGTGGCCACGGTCCTCTTCCCCCGAAATGTTTAGGCGGGAAGGGATTCTACAACGGCCTGTGGGGACCCCGACTTAGAAGTCGAGATCACCGAATGCACGTGTACAGTGATCCCAGAGATCAATGCTCACTGAACACACAGAAGCTGAATATCAAGAGTCTTACATCCATACAAATAGTCTTACACGAATTAAGGCCATTATGGCCAAGTCTTACATAGATAGAGCCTCACAGGCTGAATAGCAAATAACTTAAATAGCGGAAGTCTTCGATAACGGGTAGAACCCATGCCATCTGCCTTAACCCTACAGGCATTCTGACTGGGATAGCGTCCTAGTTCGCATGTTCGTCTCCAAAGAACTCTTCCTCATAATCCTGTTCTTCCATGCCTGGCCAATTAAATAACCAGTGGCAAGCCAATGAGTACTTTGAATGTACTCGCAAGCAACCCATGATGTGGTAACAATGCAAAGGAACAATAATGAACAATCTAGCAGAAAGCTAGAACAATATGCTATCATCAAGTTTATGCATCAATAACCTCGCGTAACCTCGAAGACAGGTTACCGATATCAACATGAATATGATTCAACTCATCGAGTCAAGTCACCATCCTTGACTTATCACACACATTCGAACACCGATGAAGTAAAATTCTGGACATAGTTTAAGTAGCACCACCCAACTGTCCATGACCGTGGATACGGCTATTCGAATAGTTTTACACTCTGCAGAAGTTGCGCACTTTACCCACAAGATCCGGGGAACTTCCGTGTCATCCACGACCCGCGGTACCTCAAGTACACGGGGTAAGCACCCGGTCATTACCTTTCCTTAGACGACACTAACATAGAGTCCACTCGTTGATACACGGCCCTCGGGTACAAACAATAGATCACGGTACTTGCCCTAATTTCTATGTCACGCGTACCCGAAGGGACCAACGGTGTGTCTGGTTCCCTGTAAAAACAGTCATGGCCGTCTATCCAAGCACGACCCCATCCCGGGAAAGACCTCAAGTCTTCCCATCACTAGTAATGCGGGCACCATGCTAGTATCGACCTAAGTAATCAATAAAGCCCCGTCCCATAAGGGGTAGTGTGGTTGCACATGTTTGGTTAGGACGGTAGTCACACATAAATCTAATCCATCATTCCACCATGCACATGATATTACCGGCACATCACTTCTTTCTCAAGTGATGACCTAACACATCATCACCCTCGGGCATTAGGGGCACCCGATGGGTTCATGCAAATGATTTCAACTATGAAGGTTCATATCACACATGCATCATATAAGCATCATGACCAACTCATTTGCATGTCATCTAGCATATAGCAAGATCAACAATAAAGCATGCATCATGTGGTGGTTCATCTAGGTCACCATCGTAACCCTATCATCATGCATCGGAAACTAACGGGTTCCGAGAACAAGTGTATCATGGTCAAAGGGTTGCTTGCCTGGATTGGCTTGGTCTTCAAAGTCTTCAAATCCTTCTCCTTCTTCTTCCACAGCAACTTCGTCAAATACGGGATCTATACGTCGCATAATAACCACGGGAAAATAAGAATACAAATAAAACAGAAAAATCAAAGTGCTCAGAAAAATGTCAACTCATTTTTGTAAAATACTAGAGGGATTTCTAAGATGGAAAAAAAATCTTAGTTGGAGTTTTGGAGTTACAGAATAGAATCTATTGATTTTTGAACAGGAGTATTACTGCCCAAATTTGAATTTAAATTTGAACAGTACAACAAAGTTTCATGGATTTGAATGAAAGTAGTACCATTAAATAGGTTGGAATATTACAAGATTTTTGGAGTTGGAATTATTTAATTTGGACCATTATTCTTTTCTGTAGAAATGTTTAAAACATTTACAGAAAAGAAAAAAAGAAAAAGGGTCCTGTGCACTGGGCCAGAGAAGGCCACAGTGCACGGCCCAGGCGGTCCAGCCCAACCGCACGGGAGCCTGCGCGCGCACGTCAGGTTTTTAAACCTGACGGGCGGGGCCCGTGGGTCAGTGGCACAGAGGAGGGGGAGAGAGGTGAGGGGATGACAGGCGGGGCCCGCCTGTCATCTCTAACCCCACGGCCACGGCGACGGCGAGCTCACCGGCGAGGTTCCCGGCCACGGCGACGGCAACGGAGGGCAGGAACGTGACCAGCGTCGTGTCGCGGATGCAGGGGTGGTGGTGCGGCACGGCAGGGAGGTCCGGTTCACCGGCTGCGAGGTGGGACGGCGGAAGCTCGTCGGAGGGTCGTGGTTCTGGTCGTTTCCGACTGCCACAGAGAGGGGAAACAAGGGGGAAATGGTCAGTGTGGCTTGGTGGTTCTGGATCGGGCAAGAAGAAGAGCGGGGAAGGCCCGAACTGCGGGATCACCGGCGGCCCGACGCGGCGGAGCTTCGGTCGATCCCGAGCACTGGGACGACCTGGGGAGGAGTGGATGATGCTGGGGGGCTCAGTGGAGTGTGGTGGAGCTGTTGATGCTGTTGGAGAGGCTCTGGAGGGGCTATTTATAGGAGCTCGACGGAGGCCCGTGGTCCAGTGCGCCGGCGAGCTCCGGCTCGAGGCTACAGCGCACGGGAGGCCAAGGGAATGGGTCCGTGGAGTTCCTGGACGATCTCCACGTCCAGCTGAGGGAGAAAGAGAAGCGGGGGAGCGTCAGGAGCGTGCGCGCGTGCGAGGCAGAGGAGTGGCCGCCACGGGCGGCCAGCGCGCGTGCGACGTCGGCCACTGGAGGGCGCAGGAGGAGGGGGGACAGCGCCGGGGAGGTTGCGGACGTCGAGAGGCCTCGACTGGCGTGAGGGGGAGGCCCGAGGCTGTCGGGGTCAGCGATTGGCCGAAGCCACAGTGCTTGTCTGCACTGTTACGCGCTCCAGAGCGCGCGTTTGGTTGGCATCGCCGCGCTCTCGCCGTCCTGGTCAAAACCAACGTGTCCAGCAGCGTCTAGAAGGTCAGGGGGAGAGTAAAGAATTGGCCCGAGGCCTTGGATGCCCTGGAGATGCTGAGAGAGAGTGGAGATGCTGGTGAAATGGTTAAAACCTACTATCCAGCAAGGTAAAACAGGGCTTTCACCCCTCAATCATGGAGCTGGGGTGCTGGGGAAGTTACTGGAGGTAGCTAGTAACCCAATGCTCATGTGGTAAGAAGTATAGGCCATGGAGAAGAGTCAAAGTGATCAAGTTGGAGGTTTTAGCAATTCTGCAGAAGGTGTTTGATCAGTGTTTGGTCAAGTAAATGAACTCCACTTGACATGGCACTTAACAGGGTTGAAAGACATGAGAAAATAGGGTGCTTCACCAAGTTTGGGCTCAAATGAAGAATCTAGCCAATGTAACTTTGGTGAACCCTAGAAATCAACAGAAACAGTTTCATCTTGATTGAGTCAAGCTAATCATCTCCCCTTGATGCACCACTTGGTGTAGCATCATCATTTGGGGTATTGATCATGCCCACAAAGTTTGAAGCTCCAGATAAAAAGTTGGTAATGTAAAGTTGTTCAAATTTGCATTTGAACAGAAAGGGTTTTGAGGTGATCAGATCAAGTTGCTCTATTCAAATTCTTGTGACATTTGGTCTAGATGCCTTATTAGGTCATTCTAGCATGTGCATCAAGTTTGAGAGCATTTGGACAAGTTTGGCAATGTAAAGTTGCTCAAACTTCAAATATGGACAGAATGGTTATGAAGGGGTTTGAGGATGTTTTCTTGCTTCCCAAGGCATGGGACTTGGAAAGATCATCAAATATGTCATATATGACATGATAGAATTTCCCTGGAATTTTTAGAGAATATTTCCTTTGTAAATATTTCAAAAGCTTGAAATATCCAGAAAGGGTTTTAGAGGGTTTAGCCCATTATTTTGAACATGACCAAGTGTTGAAACTCTTATATATGGACAATATATGTCCTCTGAGTCTCTCTGAATTTTGGAAAATATTTTTGAAATAGTTAAATAATTTTTCCCTATTAAAGACCATTTCTGGCCTTAAGAAAAAGCTTTTAAATAAAATAGGAAAATAACTTTTAAAATTATACTTTTGTGGTTTCTGGGAGTCCTATGACTACTAGGTATCAAATAAACCTTTTGAAATAATTTTCTCACCCTAAATCAAGTACTTGCAGTGCAAATCTCAATTCAGGGGTTTTTGGAAAACTAAATTTATAAAATACTTTTTGGCCAAATTAATTTTGTAAGAAAATACTATACTGTTATATAACACTTGGCATGATCATTGGGCAGAAGTTTTGGGTATGGAGATGAAGTCTACAAGAGATCATAGTTGACTTTAATGAGGACAAGAAAAAGCACATGAAGAAAACTCAATTCCAAATAAAAGCCAAATGATGCTAAAAAAATTTGCTGATCCAATTTCATGCTTAAAAGTTACAAATAACATGTTACAAAATGCAGGGTGTGACAGACCTACCCCCCTTACAAGAATCTCGTCCCCGATATTCCTAAACTAGGGCTTAAAAGAGGTCGGGAAACTCGGCAAAAGGGAGACAGTCTTCCCACTTGGCTCCATACGCCAGGACACAGGCTCGGAGCATGTCTTCGAGAATCTGATTGACTCGCTTTGTTTGACCTCCGGTCTGTGGGTGGAAAGCTGTGCTGAAAGACAACTTGGTTCCCAGGGCTTCTTGGAACTTCTTCCAGAACCTTGAAGTGAACTGGGTTCCTCGATCTGACACAATCTCCTTGGGAACACCGTGAAGACTCACGATTCGGTCGATGTAGAGAGCTGCCAGCCGGTTGCCATCATAAGTGGTCTTGACAGGGATGAAATGGGCTACCTTGGTCAAATGATCGACTATGACCCAGATGGAGTCATGTCCTCTATTCGACCTTGGTAATCCAGTGATGAAGTCCATTCCGACTTTATCCCACTTCCACTCAGGAACCTTGAGTGGTTGAAGCAATCCAGAAGGTCGCTGATATTCAGCCTTGACCCTTTGGCACACATCACACTTTGCAACATAGGTTGCAATTTCTCTCTTCATTCCGTGCCACCAGAATCGTGCCTTCAAGTCTTGGTACATCTTGGTTCCTCCGGGGTGGATGGAATACGGAGTGTCGTGGGCTTCTTGCAAAATCAGCGTCTTCAGCTCGGTGTTGTTTGGTACGCAGAGGCGACCTTTGTACCAAACAACCCCGTGCTCGTCTTCGGAGAATCCTGGGGCCTTGCCCAGCTTCATCTTCTTCTTGATGCCTTCGATGCTTGCATGTCCATCTTGTGCCTTCTTGGCGCCGTCCATCAGGGTTGGTCTGACTTCCAAATGATCCAGAAATCCAGGGGTGACCAATTCCAAACTGAATTGTTCGATTTCCTTAAACAAGGCTGGCTGCCTTCCTTGAATAACGGCATTCAAAGAGCAAGCCTTCCTGCTTAAGGCATCGGCCACCACGTTAGCCTTCCCAGGGTGATACTGAACACTGAGGTCATAGTCTTTGATGAGTTCCAACCATCTCCGCTGTCTCATGTTCAATTCCTTTTGGGTGAAAATGTACTTCAGACTTTTGTGGTCTGTGTAAATCTCACACTGTTTCCCTAGGAGGTAATGCCGCCATGTCTTCAAGGCATGAACTACTGCCGCTAGCTCAAGATCGTGAGTAGCGTAGTTCTCCTCATGGGGTCGTAGCTGCCTGGAGAGGAATGCTATGACGCGGCCTTCTTGCATCAGAACGCTTCCCAATCCGGTTCGAGAGGCATCACAATATATCACGAACTCCTTGTGAATATCAGGTGTTGCCAGAACTGGGGCGGTGGTCAATCTCTTCTTGAGCTCTTGGAAGCTCTCTTCGCATTTTGGCATCCACTCGAACTTCTTGTCCTTTTTGAGGAGCTGAGTCATTGGTCGTGCAATGCTAGAGAATCCTTCCACGAACTTGCGGTAATAGCCCGCTAGTCCGAGGAAGCTTCTAACTTCCTTGACGGTCGTTGGAGATTGCCATTGGGTCACAGCTTCGATTTTTGCAGGATCAACAGATAATCCTTCCTCGGTAAAGACATGACCTAAGAATCCAACTTTATGCAGCCAGAACTCACACTTGCTGAATTTGGCATACAGTTGGTGCTCACGAAGCTTGTCTAGGACCATCCTCAGGTGCTGCTCGTGCTCTTCCTCCGACTTTGAGAACACAAGAATGTCATCAATGAAGACAACAACAAACTTGTCCAAATATTCCATGAAGACTTTATTCATGAGATACATGAGGTAAGCTGGGGCATTGGTTAACCCAAAAGACATGACCGTGCACTCGTACAGGCCATATCTGGTTACGAATGCCGTCTTCGGAATATCTTGGGGTCTGATCTTCAGCTGGTAATACCCAGATCTGAGGTCGATCTTGGAGAATACCTTGGCTCCGCTGAGCTGATCAAACAGATCTTCGATCTTGGGAAGTGGGTACTTGTTCTTGATTGTAACTTCATTGAGGGAGCGATAGTCAATGCATAAGCGGATGGTACCGTCCCTCTTGGCCACAAACAGAACAGGAGATCCCCAAGGGGAGGCACTTGGGCGGATAAATCCCTTCCTTAGCTGCTCTTCTAGCTGCTTCTTCAACTCGGCTAATTCTTCCGTCCCCATTCTATAAGGCTTCTTATAGATGGGTCCTGCTCCGGGCACGAGCTCGATGATGAACTCAATGTCACGGTCAGGGGGCATTCCCGGTAGTTCATCCGGAAAGACATCAGGATACTCACATACCACCGGTACTTGATCTAGCCCAACTTCAGACAGACAGTTGACTTTAGCGGCTTGAGCGGAAGAGGAGTTGGGAGCAAACTTGACTTCGACTCCTTGGTCATTGGTCACAGTGACTGTCTGATTGGCACAGTCTAACAAGCATTGGTGCTTGCTGAGCCAATTCATGCCTAGGATCACATCCAAGCCTTGCGATCTCAGGATGATAAGGTCTGCTAGGAAGTCTACACCGTTAATGGTAATACTGACTCCTTTACAGCCTATCTTGGCTCTCATCTCGGCTCCGGGGGTTTGTACCACCATAGGGTTATTCAGGGGTGTAGGGGTCATGCCACTTTTTAATGCAAATCTTTGAGTGACAAATGAATGCGTTGCTCCAGAATCAAACAAGACAGTTGCAGGTGCTGAGTTGACAAGGAACGTACCCAGCATGACGTCCGGGTCTTCCTGGGCTTCTTCAGCAGTGACGTGATTCACACGCCCTTTCCCATAGTTCGGTGGATTGCGAGGAGCTGGGTTCCTTGGTGGCATTCCACGGCCTTGTCCCTGGTTCTGCGCATTGGGGCGCGAGGCATCAGGCTTCTTGTTGGGGCACACCCT
This sequence comes from Secale cereale, assembly GCA_902687465.1. NCBI lineage: Eukaryota > Viridiplantae > Streptophyta > Magnoliopsida > Poales > Poaceae > Secale > Secale cereale. Next base: position 404,821,637 of record LR738714.1, on the reverse strand, counting down.
TGAGATGTGTCAGGGCTGACCACATCCAAGGCAAGTGACTTGGTTTGGATTGATCCTGTTGCCACCACTGGTATTGGGGTTGAAAGCTGGCCTGGGGTTGGCATACTGCTGAGGCTGAGGATTGGCACGAGGTGCAGGAGCTCTTGGTTGCTGATAGGTTGGCTTGGCCGGGGCTGACTGCCACGGACGAGGCTTCTGGTTGCTGGAACTTCCCTTACTGACCAACTTGCGCTTGCGAGTGTCTTCCAAAGCACGCCGCTTGTCTTCAAGCATAAGTGCCTTGTTCACCAGGTCAGGAAAGGATGGGCAATCGCACACGACAAGTGAGTATTGCAGAGTCTGATTGAGGCCTTCCATGAAGCGCTCCCTTTTGGTAGCATCAGTGCTGACATCTTCAGGGGCATACCTTGACAGAACACTGAACTTCTGCATGTACTCCTTGACAGTGCCACTTCCTTGCTTCAGGGCTCGGAACTCACGCTTTTTGATAGCCATGATTCCGGAAGGAATGTGGGCCTTGCGGAATTCTGCCTTGAAGTTAACCCAAGTGATGTCTTGTTCAGCATGCATGACCTTGAATCCATCCCACCAAGCTCTAGCAGTTCCCCCGAGGCAGTGGGCTGCATAAGCCACCTTCTCGCGATCTTCGGTGCATCCGACTAGTTCCAGGATTTCCTCAATGGAACGGACCCAGTCATCTGCATCCAGGGGTTCAGCAGTCTCGATGAAAGTTGGCGGTGCATGCTTCTTGAACTCTGCCAACGTGGAACGTCCGTTGCCATTCCCCGCCGGCTGGCGGTTGTTGGTGATAGCTTGAGCAATCAGCTGGAGAGCTGCAGTGTTGGCTTGGCGTTCCTCTCGGAAAGCTTGGAGAAGCTGAGCCATGTCCATGCTTGGAGGAGGTGGTGGTGGAGCTTGGTCGTTGGTTTGGTCGTGGCCTTCCTCTGACTGAGAGGATGCTCCGGCTTCGGGCTGCTGGGTAGAGGTACCAGTACGAGTTACAACAAGCATCCTGTTGGAGCGGTAAAAGGTCTCATGACTCGGAAGAGGAAAAGCAAGATAGATGGGTGCCTAGTAAGGGGGTGGGTGTGGCACTAAATCAAATCATGCAAGGGCCGTAAGGCCAAAACACATTCATTAAAATCCAAATGGGTGATGTAGTCGTTTACACATTCCCGAAGGAAGAATACGACGTACATCCAGACACCACAAAAGCAAACACTAGTTGGTTTCATATGAACCATACAAGGACTCGACTGCGCATAGGGGTTACACGACCTATCCTACCATAGAGGTTACAACTGGCATATCCAAGTAGCTAATAATGCCTAAGCGGCGGAATGCTCGGTCGCGTATTCCGGCTCTTCTGGGTCTTCCTCCTTGTCTTCATCTGTCTGGGCTCCCTTGTCGCTTGAGGGAGTGGGGGAGTGGAGGAGTTGGATACGACGATGCTTCGTCGGTGGTGCAGGGAAAAGCTTGCGATATTCCCTTGCTGTCATCCGGCATCGCCGAGGTGGTTCTTCACCCTTGGAAGACACATCCTCGGAGGGCCTTCCGCCTCGATATGCGATAGCGGATTGTCCAGAAGGTGCTCCTTCCTTCTTGATCCTATTTGCCTTCTCTTGAGCTCGACGAAGAAGTGCCTTGGTCTTGTGAAGTTCTTCTCGAAGCTTCATTGATTCCGAGGCCAAGTCTTGTGCCAAACTGTCGGCACATAGACTGAAGTAGGTCTGGAACCGAAGCGAGAGTCCTTCCTTCAGTGGAGGGGCTAGTGTGCTGCTTTCTTCGTCACCTTCCTTCCGGTAAGGTAAGAAGCGAGTTGTCATCTTGGCTGCCATCTCCGGAAGAAGCTCGCGGAGACGGGTTAATGCCTTGAGTGCAGCAGCCTCGACAGCGAGTGGTAGTGTTGCCATCTGGGGTCCCTCGAAGAACCAACTTGTGGGAGGATCGTTTGCCTTCACGATCACTTCCACATGGTATTCCACCTCAGTATCGCTCACCCAATGCTCAAGGTAGGTGAGGATGGGTGCTCGGTGGAACTGACACTCCCGGAGGCTATCCTCGAGAAGTAAGGGAAACCCAGTGGTCAGGTGCTCTTCGGGTACAGCGGCCATCTACAAAGGTGGAATAGGAGGGGTTAATAAGCTGATGAAATCTCAGGTTTAGAAAAGAAGAGAGGTTCAGAAGGTTTTTGAAAAGGGGGTCTCAACTAACTAACGCCCATGCTAACTAAGGCTTCCTACAGTCAGGATGGCTCTGATACCAGCTCTGTGGGGACCCCGACTTAGAAGTCGAGATCACCGAATGCACGTGTACAGTGATCCCAGAGATCAATGCTCACTGAACACACAGAAGCTGAATATCAAGAGTCTTACATCCATACAAATAGTCTTACACGAATTAAGGCCATTATGGCCAAGTCTTACATAGATAGAGCCTCACGGGCTGAATAGCAAATAACTTAAATAGCGGAAGTCTTCGATAACGGGTAGAACCCATGCCATCTGCCTTAACCCTACAGGCATTCTGACTGGGATAGCGTCCTAGTTCACATGTTCGTCTCCAAAGAACTCTTCCTCATAATCCTGTTCTTCCATGCCTGGCCAATTAAATAACCAGTGGCAAGCCAATGAGTACTTTGAATGTACTCGCAAGCAACCCATGATGTGGTAACAATGCAAAGGAACAATAATGAACAATCTAGCAGAAAGCTAGAACAATATGCTATCATCAAGTTTATGCATCAATAACCTCGCGTAACCTCGAAGACAGGTTACCGATATCAACATGAATATGATTCAACTCATCGAGTCAAGTCACCATCCTTGACTTATCACACACATTCGAACACCGATGAAGTAAAATTCTGGACATAGTTTAAGTAGCACCACCCAACTATCCTTGACCGTGGACACGGCTATTCGAATAGTTTTACACTCTGCAGAGGTTGCGCACTTTACCCACAAGATTCGGGGAACTTCCGTGTCATCCACGACCCGCGGTACCTCAAGTCCCGGGGTAAGCACCCGGTCATTACCTTTCCTTAGACGACACTAACATAGAGTCCACTCGTTGATACACGGCCCTCGGGTACAAACAATAGATCACGGGACTTGCCCTAATTTCAATGTCACGCGTACCCGAAGGGACCAACGGTGTGTCTGGTGCCCTGTAAAAACAGTCATGGCCGTCTATCCAAGCACGACCCCGTCCCGGGAAAGACCTCAAGTCTTCCCGTCACTAGTAATGCGGGCACCATGCTAGTATCGACCTAAGTAATCAATAAAGCCCCGTCCCATAAGGGGTAGTGTGGTTGCACATGTTTGGTTGGGACGGTAGTCACACATAAATCTAATCCATCATTCCACCATGCACATGATATTACCGGCACATCACTTCTTTCTCAAGTGATGACCTAACACATCATCACCCTCGGGCATTAGGGGCACCCGATGGGTTCATGCAAATGATTTCAACTATGAAGGTTCATATCACACATGCATCATATAAGCATCATGACCAACTCATTTGCATGTCATCTAGCATATAGCAAGATCAACAATAAAGCATGCATCATGTGGTGGTTCATCTAGGTCACCATCGTAACCCTATCATCATGCATCGGAAACTAACGGGTTCCGAGAACAAGTGTATCATGGTCAAAGGGCTGCTTGCCTGGATTGGCTTGGTCTTCAAAGTCTTCAAATCCTTCTCCTTCTTCTTCCACAGCAACTTCGTCAAATACGGGATCTATACGTCGCATAATAACCACGGGAACATAAGAATACAAATAAAATAGAAAAATCAAAGTGCTCAGAAAAATGTCAACTCATTTTTGTAAAATACTAGAGGGATTTCTAAGATGGGAAAAAAATCTTAGTTGGAGTTTTGGAGTTACAGAATAGAATCTATTGATTTTTGAACAGGAGTATTACTGCCCAAATTTGAATTTAAATTTGAACAGTACAACAAAGTTTCATGGATTTGAATGAAAGTAGTACCATTAAATAGGTTGGAATATTACAAGATTTTAGGAGTTGGAATTATTTAATTTGGACCATTATTCTTTTCTGTAGAAATGTTTAAAACATTTACAGAAAAGAAAAAAAGAAAAAGGGTCCTGTGCACTGGGCCAGAGAAGGCCACAGTGCACGGCCCAGGCGGTCCAGCCCAACCGCACGGGAGCCTGCGCGCGCACGTCAGGTTTTTAAACCTGACGGGCGGGGCCCGTGGGTCAGTGGCACAGAGGAGGGGGAGAGAGGTGAGGGGATGACAGGCGGGGCCCGCCTGTCATCTCTAACCCCACGGCCACGGCGACGGCGAGCTCACCGGCGAGGTTCCCGGCCACGGCGACGGCAACGGAGGGCAGGAATGTGACCAGCATCGTGTCGCGGATGCAGGGGTGGTGGTGCGGCACGGCGGGGAGGTCCGGTTCACCGGCGGCGAGGTGGGACGGCGGAAGCTCGTCGGAGGGTCGTGGTTCTGGTCGTTTCCGACTGCCACAGAGAGGGGAAACAAGGGGGAAATGATCAGTGTGGCTTGGTGGTTCTGGTTCGGGCAAGAAGAAGAGCGGGGAAGGCCCGAACTGCGGGATCACCGGCGGCCCGAGCACTGGGACGACCTGGGGAGGAGTGGATGATGTTGGAGGGCTCAGTGGAGTGTGGTGGAGCTGCTGATGCTGTTGGAGCGGCTCGGGAGGGGCTATTTATAGGAGCTCGACGGAGGCCCGTGGTCCAGTGCGCCGGCGAGCTCCGGCTCGAGGCTACAGCGCACGGGAGGCCAAGGGAATGTGTCCGTGGAGTTCCTGGACGATCTCCACGTCCAGCTGAGGGAGAAAGAGAAGCGGGGGAGCGTCAGGAGCGTGCGCGCGTGCGAGGCAGAGGAGTGGCCGCTGCGGGCGGCCAGCGCGCGTGCGACGTCGGCCACTGGAGGGCGCAGGAGGAGGGGGGACAGCGCCGAGGAGGTTGCGGACGTCGAGAGGCCTCGACTGGCGCGAGGGGGAGGCCCGAGGCTGTCGGGGTCAGCGATTGGCCGAAGCCACAGTGCTTGTCTGCACTGTTATGCGCTCCAGAGCGCGCGTTTGGCTGGCATCGCCGCGCTCTCGCCGTCCTGGTCAAAACCAACGTGTCCAGCAGCGTCTAGAAGGTCAGGGGGAGAGTAAAGAATTGGCCTGAGGCCTTGGATGCCCTGGAGATGCTGAGAGAGAGTGGAGATGCTGGTGAAATGGTGAAAACCTGCTGTCCAGCAAGGTAAAACAGGGCTTTGACCCCTCAATCATGGAGCTGGGGTGCTGGGGAAGTTACTGGAGGTAGCTAGTAACCCAATGCTCATGTGGTAAGAAGTATAGGCCATGGAGAAGAGTCAAAGTGATCAAGTTGGAGGTTTTAGCAATTCTGCAGAAGGTGTTTGATCAGTGTTTGGTCAAGTAAATGAACTCCACTTGACATGGCACTTAAAAGGGTTGAAAGACATGAGAAAATAGGGTGCTTCACCAAGTTTGGGCTCAAATGAAGAATCTAGCCAATGTAACTTTGGTGAACCCTAGAAATCAACAGAAACAGTTTCATCTTGATTGAGTCAAGCTAATCATCTCCCCTTGATGCACCACTTGGTGTAGCATCATCATTTGGGGTATTGATCATGCCCACAAAGTTTGAAGCTCCAGATAAAAAGTTGGTAATGTAAAGTTGTTCAAATTTGCATTTGAACAAAAAGGGTTTTGAGGTGATCAGATCAAGTTGCTCTATTCAAATTCTTGTGCCACTTGGTCTAGATGCCTTATTATGTCATTCTAGCATGTGCACCAAGTTTGAGAGCATTTGGACAAGTTTGGCAATGTAAAGTTGCTCAAACTTCAAATATGGACAGAATGGTTATGAAGGGGTTTGAGGATGTTTTCTTGCTTCCCGAGGCATGGGACTTGGAAAGATCATCAAATATGTCATATATGACATGATAGAATTTCCCTGGAATTTTTGGAGAATATTTCCTTTGTAAATATTTCAAAAGCTTGAAATATCCAGAAAGGGTTTTAGATGGTTTAGCCCATTATTTTGAACATGACCAAGTGTTGAAACTCTTATATATGGACAATATATGTCCTCTGAGTCTCTCTGAATTTTGGCAAATATTTTTGAAATAGTTAAATAATTTTTCCCTATTAAAGACCATTTCTGGCCTTAAGAAAAAGCTTTTAAATAAAATAGGAAAATAACTTTTAAAATTATACTTTTGTGGTTTCTGGGAGTCCTATGACTACTAGGTATCAAATAAACCTTTTGAAATAATTTTCTCACCCTAAATCAAGTACTTGCAGTGCAAATCTCAATTCAGGGGTTTTTGGAAAACTAAATTTATAAAATACTTTTTGGCCAAATTAATTTTGTAAGAAAATACTATACTGTTATATAACACTTGGCATGATCATTGGGCAGAAGTTTTGGGTATGGAGATGAAATCTACAAGAGATCATAGTTGACTTTAATGAGCACAAGAAAAAGCACATGAAGAAAACTCAATTCCAAATAAAAGCCAAATGATGCTAAAAAAATTTGCTGGTCCAATTTCATGCTTAAAAGTTACAAATAACATGTTACAAAATGCAGCGTGTGACACGACCATATTTGAGCGGGAACACAAGGACGTTCCTACCCAGACAAAAGTAGTCTCCGCCTGCAAAAGGATCAGGCGGTGACACGGTGGTCGGCTCGACGGTGACATCCTCCTTATCGTCCTTGCGGTCTTCGGTCTTGTTGCACCATAGAGGAAACCTCTGCCCCGCTCCTTGGGAACCAACGGCTGCGCTGTCTCCTTTTCACCGAAATGGCAACTGTGCCGCTGGCGGACGCTCGCACCCGCTGGAGCGATGCATCATTGCTGACATCACTGCCTCCTCCTGAGGTAAGCTTGGCCTTGGATTCTCCGCCCCTCCGGAGCACCTCATCGAGGCTGCTCCCGAGGGGGTCTTGACGTCGTTCTCCTCGTGAGGCTTGGCCCCTCGCGAGGGTCTTGAGCAGCTGGTCGATCAGCTGGGCTGTACCAGGCCTGCCTGAAGGAGCGCGTCGCGGCCCGCAGACAGGCAAGTCTGGGTACCCTGGTTCCCAGGACGCCGACAGTAGCCCCCGGGTCCAAGGCGCGCGCGGAGTTGGCTTCGGGGCGAAGCCTTAGTCGAGGACGAAGTGACGTAGGCCCCAAAAAGGCTGCGGGCTAGGCTGGCGCGTGACGGTTGGATGGGACGCGAGCGACTCCACTTCCCACGCAATCTTGGCCACCATGTGACTTGACAACTCCTTGGCGCGGGCAGCGGGGCCATTATGTCTGCGCGCGAGTGGCCGCCGGTTGGTCTTCTTGGCTTATAAACAGGGGGGTGAGGCTCCATGCCTCTCACTTGACCGTTGCCGGCCGATCCCCACGTTTCCATTGTTCCCAGGGTTCCATGGCGCCGATTCGCAGATTCTCAGCCGCGGAGAAAGGGAAGAGCCCGATGGTGGAGCCCGAATAGCTCCCCCCGAAGAAGAGGCGCCGTGATTTCTTGGGCGCGTCCCTGAGGCCAACGGACGCTCGCACATGGTGCACGCGGGCTCTGCCAGGATTTCTGCTTCCCTTGCACATCTCGTCGGCAGGCAGATTGAGCGGGGGCGGCGATAGGGGTGGCGCCGCTGGCCGCCCGGAGAGACGGGCGTCTCCTCGCACCCTGCTACCATCCCATTCGGAGGATGATGCTCGCGAGTTCATCGTATGGGCGGGGGCCCCTCCACATTCCTGGATCCTTCTTCCTCCGTTCCTGAGGGAGGTACTCCCGGCTCGTGGCCGGGTGACGATGGAGCTGAGGCATGAAGGGTGTCGCCTTCCTCCTTCGCAAGACGACGTGGAAGTGGTTTCTTCTGGCCAGGTCTTCATGACCTGGGGCTGGGGTGTGGTGCGTCGTGCCTGCGCCCCCACCGGGAGGCACATTCTTCACTTTGCGCTGGATACGACGGGCGCGATAATCTTCGAAGTCTTCGGGGCGGACGGCCTCCGACTGCCGTATGGCGCAGGGAATGGGCTCGCTGGCGACCATTCCCTATGTCATCAGGGCGACGAAGTGCTCGCTGTCGGCTATATCTCCGACTCTCCTGATAGCAGCTATGCTACCCCTGAGACGGCCTCGAGTTCTGACGAGAGCTACGAGCCGCCAAGCCGCCCCCCTATCGCCGGAGGGAAACAGTGTCCCCCCGGCGTCGCCGTTGTTGAAGAAGTTCAAGCCAAGTTCCTTGGGAGCATCTTCCTTAGCTTAGTTCCTGCGGGACATCATGGAGGGCTTCACAAGGACATGTAAATTCTCGTAGTACTTTTGTTATTATCTAGTGTTATAAACTTGTGTCCTGCATGATTCCCTTGTTAGGGCACGATTTCCCCTTTCTTTCGTTCCTGCCGTAGCTTAAGGCCCCGTGCTGGTATGCCAAGTCGCGGCACCGTGGCCAAGGCCAGGAGGTGAGGGGTCCAGGATCTGGTAAGAGCCCCCGAGGCGCAATGCTCAGGAGGTCCCTCTTGGCGTTCAGGCAGCTGCCCACTGGTCCGTCAGGAAGGGCTTCGTAACCATAGTAAGTGGTGGTGTATGTATGCAAGCGGGTGTGGTGTTGAAAACTTATCTTTAGCGATTCCTGAGGTCAGATGGTGCTTGATTCCTGTCGCCTCTCCCTTGAGGCAAGGTTTGGCGTCCGAGCGCCCCCGTGAGGCGGCAATGATCGCTCCCGAGGCCCTGGAACAGAAGCCACATGGTCTGTGGAGACGTTTCTCCAGGCTGCCACCATCGCAACCTAGAAAGGTGTAGACTGGTGATACTGTGCTTGTGCCTCGGGGAGGCATAAAACTTGGTTGAATTTGAAAAAACTTGACATTATTGTAATAGCTAGGTGATTCCATGCTTGCTTCCTTTCATGTTTGCTTTAGGTGCTCTGCGTCGGCAGGGCCCAACCCCGCGCATACCTCGACCGCCGCTGAGCCCTCTGGACACCGGGGTTACCGTAGTAACTAGACTCGTTGCTGAGCCCTCCGGACACCAGGGTTACCTTAGTAACTAGACTCAAGGGGTGAGGGGCTACGTGGCCAGTGAGGCCCTTGGGTCGCGATGCCCAAAGGGTCCCCTTGACGTTCAAGCGATCCCATTTTTGTTCTGCGTCGGCAGGGCCCAACCCAGCGCATTCCTCGATCGCCATTGAGCCCTCCGGAGAACCGGGGTTATCGTCATAACTAGGCTCAAGGGATGAGGGGCTAAGTGGCCAGTTAGGCCCTTGGGTCGCGATGCCCAAGGGTCCCCCTTGACGTATGAACGGCTCTTCATGAAGGAGAACAAGCACCATACCTTGCCCATGAGCCTTCGCCTGGGATGGGGGCACGAGAAGGCCAGGTGTCTGGGCACCTGGTAGGGTGGCGTCTGTCAGGCGTGACCTGAGCATAGCCCCCGTGCCTAGCCCCCCTCGCGACACCCATCCAAGGAGAAGCTATGAGCGTCGTGAGATGAAAAGCTCCCTGAGGTTGGTGCGGCCACTGGGGGCCACCCTTAGTTGTTTATAACTAGCGCGGAGCATAGAGCTACCACACTTGCGCGGAGTGTGGGCATAACCGTGCCTCGGTCGTATCGGCCAGCGCGGAGCTTGGTGCTTCCACTCGTTCGTGGGCATAACCGCTCCTCGGTTGGATCTGCCAGCGCGGAGCTTGGTACTTCCACTGGACCATGGGTGGGAGCCTCCCACCGGGAGACACTCCGGGGTGTGTACAGCCCCGTCTTGACGCGTGGCTAGCACGGTAGGACAGCCAAGGTGTATATGGGCCCTCCTCAGGACGAGCTGAATGACTCTAAGGAAGTTCTCGTGAGCTTACACATCACTCACGAGACCCTACCCTGAGGCGGGTTGAGCCTTAGTCTTCTTCTTCAAAATGTGCAAAGAGAGGTGTTGTGTCGACCTGCGTCGAGTGCTCCAGGGGATATTGCATGAGAAGGCCGCAGCACCAGCGACCCCAGGAGGTGACGTTAGCGGGACCGGCCCGTAAGAAAGAGCTCGGCCGCTGGATTTATCGACGCTGCAGGGACGAACCCGAGCACAAACTCCGTGCCCAGTCTTCTCATGCTATGATCCAAAAGAAAAACAGCCGGCGCGCGGTTCCCGCGTGAGCGAGGCACCTGCCACGGGCCCCTACTTACCCATCCACGATTAGCCCATGCGAGAACAAGGCACGAAGGACCATGGGAGGTGCTGCCACGGAAATGGCTCGCTAGGCAGAGCTCAGCCCTTGGGTTTATCGACGCCGCAGGGGACGGACCCGAGCACAGACGTCGTGCCAGTCCTTAATCATGGGGCGGTCGTGAGTGGGCTCACAAGGGCTCATGACCTTAGTGGCGGTGAGGACGCCAAGCATATAGGTAATGCGAATGGAAAGAAATATCTGGCCTTGATCATGCAAAAAGGGAGACAGCCGCGGGGGAACAGCCCCCAGCGGCCCGAGGATGATGCAGCCCGAGGGGCGCCCTTGTTTAGATACCTGAAGTGTCACCTGATACTTGCCGAAGGAGAGTTGGGGTAGCTGAAGACGCAAGCTGTGCGGGTCGCTCCTGAGGGTCATCGGGCTCCCGAGGCTCTTAGTGGTCGCACGGGTCCGGCTCCCACTCCGTCCGGACCGCCTGCCATTGAGCCTCCCGAGCCCCCAAGTCCTGCTGCGGGAGATGCTAGAACGTGGCAGCTGCGTTGCGGAAGCCGAAGAGCGTGCGGACGTAGCTGCAGGGGAAGGCCCTCCTCCGGCTGACCGCCTTCGGCCAGAAGGGCTCCTGAGAAGCGGCTCGGTTGAGACACGCGATGTCGACGCAGACGCGGAAGCAGTCGCTCGGGCTGCAAGCTGGTGGACTTGGGGTTGTGCGGTTACGCCCACCGCGGATGAGTCTTGCGTACTGAAGTTCCTCTATAACTTGGTCGATGAAGTCCTGCGCCCCTAGCGCCGGACGGCTCGCGCTGGGCTCACAAAAATGCGCATCAAGATACGCTTGCAGGTGGTGCTCGAACACCTCCCTCGGGGCACGGGTCAGCATAGGGACACTCCAGAGGAGAGCCCCCGAGCCCGTCACGAGAGGGGCGTCGAGCGCGCCTCCCTATGCGAGGGTGGAAGGCGCCTCGTCGGCACACGCGAGTCCTGAGGCCAGGTCGTCGGGAGCCCCCGCTTCCTGGGGTCCGTTGACGGGTAGGTTCTTCTTCTACTTGGGGGCGGTCTGCAGGGCGAGGACGGCTTCATCCTCACCGGGGTATTCAACCGCCGTGGTCTGGTAGGCACGCTCCAGGGAGCGCACCGCTTCCTTCTCATCGGAGGCGATCGTGATGACTCTTCCGCTTCCAGGCATCTTGAGGACGTTGTAGCCGTGATGGGTCGCCGCCATGAACTTGGCAAGGGCAGGATACCCCAGGATGGCGTTGTACGGGAGGTGGATGCTGGCGACATCGAAGTCGATGAGCTCGGTGTGGTAGTTGTCGCGGTCTCCAAAGGTAACGGGGAGGCGGACCTGCCCCATCAGGAGCGTGGAGCCATCCGTGACTCCATAGAATGGATTAGTGGGGTGGAGCTGATCGTAGGGAACCTGGAGTGTCTCGAAGGTCTGGATGGAGAGGACGTTGAGCCCTGCCCCGCCGTCGATGAGGGTCTTGGTCACGAGGACGTTGCTGATGGTCGGGGTGCAGAGCATCGGGAGTGCGTCTGGGGCCGCAGTACACTTGAGCTGGTCTTTGGGGTCGAAAGCGATGACTTGATTGGTCCACCTGAGGTTGCACACAGCGTCAGGCCTGGGAAGCGCCGCGTTCACCTCACGGGCGAACTGCTTGAATATGCGGTGAGAAGTCGGGGCATGAGCTCCTCCTAGAATGCACGCGACTGCACGCGGTTCCTCGAAGCCCCCTACCCCGTCTCCCTAGCGGTCGTCGTCGTTCCTTCTTGGTGGTGGTGGCAGCGGAGGCAGGCCTCCGTGGCCCTGAGGGCGACCCTCATGAGGCTCGTCGCGCCAGGGGGCATCACGAGGCTGCTCCTGCCAGTGGTCTTCACGAGGCTTCTCACGCCACCCTTGGCGCGAGTTCCTGCCGTCCCAACGTCCTCCTCCTCGGCCTCCTCCACGGCCTTAGCCACGGTTGTCATGCTCAGGGCGCTGCCCGCCGCGCATTGCCCTGAGCTCTTGACAGTCGTTGGTGTTGTGGCTGTGGACGTTGTGGAAGACGCAGTACGGTCGGTTGTCTCTGGGGAGGTCATCGTAGCCGCAACGACGCTTCACTTCTGGCTCAGCAGCCAGCACGGCGGGTCCCTTGGGCTTTGAATCCCTAGCCTTGGTCTTCTTGTCGTCTGCCTCCACCTCAGGCAGCTCCTGAAGGGAGAGGCGGCCTTTCTTCGCCCTGGCGCACTTTGCCCCGAGCTTGAACACCTCGAGGGCTGTGCACAGGTCTTCGTGGATGGCAAGCTCTTCCCTCATCCTGATGTCGTGGACGCCATCGGAGAACGCGGAGATGATGGCCTCGTCTGAGACCCTAGGGATACGGAGGCGCACGGTGTTGAAGCGTTGGATGTACTTTTACAGGGTTTCTCCCGGCTGCTGCTTCATGCGATGCAGGTCAGCAGCTACCGGGGCTCGGTCGTGGGTGCCTTGGAAGTTGGCGACAAAGCGCTCGCGAAGCTCTCCCCAGGAGGAGATGGATCCCACCGGAAGGTTCAGGATCCAGGAGCGCACGCCATCCTTGAGAGCCATGGGGAACCAGTTCGTCATGACCTGCTCAGTGCCGTTGGCCGCCTCGATGCTCAGCTCGTAGATTTGAAGGAACTTCGTGGGGTCGGTGGTGCCGTTGTAGCGCGGAGGCAGGTCCGGCTTGAACTTCCCGGGCCAGACGAAGCGCCGTAGCTCGGGAGCTAGGGCGCCACACCCGTGTACGCTCATGATCATAGGCGCCCCCTGCACCTGTGACACTGGTTCTTGAGGTGCTGGCACCACCACTTCCTGTGGCGCGCGGTCTGGGCGTTCTGGGCCAGGGGGCCCATGAGACCCTGCATGTGGGTGCGGGATCACCTGGCAACTCTACTCGTCGCGGGCGTGGGCTCTGCGGGGTTGTTCACGTCGAGGGGTCTCGCGCCGGCCCTCCTGGCCGGTGGGGTGAGGGTGAGGCGGAGCCGAGACCCCACGGCCCTTGTTCGCCGCCGGGGGCGACAGAGGACGCGAAGAGTGCATTGGTGCAGGCACTTCCCCAGCTGCGTTGACGAGCTCGGTGATGCGGTGGAGCCACTCGTCATAGAGATCTTCTGCCGGGCGGTAGCGCAAGATCTCCCGCGCCATCAGTAGCGCAGGCTGCTGGTAGACCGGCCCGCGGTGGACCAATGAGGACGACGTTGCGGCCGGCGAGGGTGAAGGTGTCGCCGTGCGGCCATCCCGCGGCACGAACAGCGGCAGCAAGGAGTCCTGCTGTTCATGGACAGCCGGGCCGGTGGCGACGTTGGCGACCGACGAGTTGGGGCGGAGCGGTGCACCGTTGCCCGCGGGCGCCGTCTGAGCGCCGTTTGCAGCGTGGCGGGCGGCGCGAGCTCGGCGTGTGTCCACCATGGCTGTGGAGCAGGGTTGGTGACGAGAACGCGACGAGGTCGTCGGAGAGGCGAGATTTCGACACGCCCCCTACCTGGCGCGCCAAATGTCGGATTCAGGGCTCCGCAAAACCCGTTAAGTTCGAACACAGGGGCGTGAACGAAGATCTCTCCCACTCACATCTACCTAGCGCCTCGCTCTCGTCTCGGTGGAAGGATTCAAGCAAACAACGAACAAACACACAAGAGTTTACCCAGGTTCGGGCCACCGTGAGGTGTAAGACCCTACTTCCTACTTTGGTTGATTGGCTCCGGGTGAGCTAGAATATGAACGGGTACAAGGGTTCCTGAGCTCAGGAGGCGAGCTCAGGAGGGTCAGGAGGCTAGTGTTCTTGCTCCTTGTGCAGTGGTCAAGTGTGTGAGTCGATCTCCCCTCTGTAGTGGAGGTGCTAGCTACTTATATAGGCGACCACGGTCCTCTTCCCCCGAAATGTTTTAGGCGGGAAGGCATTCCACAACGGCCATATTTGAGCGGGAACATAAGGATGTTCCTACCCTGACAAAAGCAGTCTCCGCCTGCAAAAGGATCAGGTGGTGACACGGTGGTGGGCTCGACGGTGACATCCTCCTTATCATCCTTGCGGTGTCGGGACCCCGATCCTAAGTCACACAGGTCTAGCCTATAACACCTCATATCACTTTGCGGCCTCACGCACGGTATCCCCACGGGTGCCACCTTACCTGGCCAGGGACCGTTTGCGCATTTTGGCACACGTATATGATAGTGTCGCTAGCATCCATATGACAGAGAACCCGGGCCGACATGACCAGTTATAAACCAAAAGTGGCACTAAATTACAGAGACATGCATACATGACCCAACAACGAACGTGTCGGTCATCAACGTATGAACCCAAGTCGTAGCAAGCTACAAGGACTTAAAGGAACAACGCGTGACATTTCCCCTAAGGGACAGACACAGGAACGAAGAAGGACACATGCCGGTCAGCCTAAGTGTTCCGGAGCAGTATTAAGCTACCAAGGCTCAGTGGAAGCACTAGGAGACATTTCCCTGTAAGATAGACTACCAAAGGTAAACAACTAGGTGTCGGATCCCACACATAGCAATACACATTACATGTACGCATAACATGTAAGTATGTGTTGTACAACATGGCATCACAACATAGCTCAACAACTCATATAGATAAAGGCCCAGAGGAGACATCATAGCATTTATTACAATCAGAGGTCACATGACCCAACATTCAGAGCATACAGGCAACGGAAGCATAACATGTCTGAGTACAGACAACTACAAAAGAAAAAGGCTGAGAAGCCTGACTAACTACTAGACCCTCCCAAGGGCACAAGACCGTAGCTGAGGTAACAAGCTAAACGTCGAAGTCCACGCGGAACCACTAGCGAGACTGAAGTCTCTCTGCAAAAACATAAATTAAGCAAACATGAGTACAAAGGTACTCAGCAAGACTTACATCAGAACTAACTACATATGCATCAGTATCAACAAAGGGGTGGTGGAGTTTGACTGCAGCAAGCCAGCTTTGACTTGGTGGCTATCCTAAACTACGACTGCAAGTAACTCTTTTAAGGTGGCGCACACGAGTCCACATATTCACCAATCAATACACCACTATGGACCCGCTCCCGTCTCCCTACAAGAAGGCCATCCATAGCACTCACGCTTATCTTGCGTGTTTTAGAGTATCCACTTTCTCTTGTCTATGAACTGTAGAGGTAACCCAGAAGTCCATTTCCGCGGACACGGCTATTCGAATAGATTATATTTAACCCTGCAGGGGTGTACTTCTTCACACACGCTCTCACCACTTACCGCCGTTTACACGACATGTACTCGACAACCTTCAAGCGGAGGCCCAGCGAGGGTGTCAGCCACGACCTGACTAACTACACAAGTCTCTCGTCCAGGTTTATCGCCTATTTGGGTACCATCCGTGGGGAGATCCGGCTGGGGTGTCGCTCACGGCCCCAAACGATGTGTACAAGGTTCCCGCATCACCAAACGGGCGATCGGTACACCGTGCCACGTACCTGCCGCGTCACAGCCCACCCCGAGGGTCAGCGCTGCGCACGACCTCCAGTAAACTACAAACACCAGAAACTAGTTGCAACTCCTGGACAGAGAACAAGGGCAGTTAATAAGTCGAGAGGGTCCATTGGTTTCGGGCCCAATGCATGGTAGTAACTGGTCATGGATCAACCAACACCGAACTCAGTTCCTGAGGACGGCTGCAATGAGACAACCCACCATGTACTCCTACATGGCCTCTCATCGCTACCTTTACCAAATCGTGTTCACACACTTAGCTCTCAACAGTAAGACATGTTCACCACATTCCAATTCATCCCCGATGAATCAGACCCGACACAACTCTAAGCAATAGCAGGCATAACCAGAAAGCATGAATGAGTAGGCACAACATGGCTCAAACAACTCCTACTCATACTAGTGGGTTTCAACTATTTACTATGGCAATGACATGTCATGCAGTGGAAAGGGGTTCAACTACCGCAGCAGGTAACAGTTGAAGCGTTGTTGTCCTAATGCATTAAAAAAGAGCAAGAGCGAGAGAGTGGGATTGTATCGGAATGCTCAATGGGGTTTCGCTTGCCTGGCACTTCTGAAGATAACATTGGGTCTTCAACGGTGTCATCGATCACATCATCGGAACATGTCTACTGAAAGGGGACAAGCACCGGCAAACAAGAGAGAACACAATCAATGCAATGCGACAATATGATGCATGATCATGATATGGCAATATGCTGTTGATTGAGCTAATGCAGCTAGCAACCATGTTAAATGAAGTTGGTTTGAACCAAAGGTTCAAATTCAAACTTCATATGTGATTATTTAAATGTCATCTAATTTATTTGACCTGATCAGCAGGCTTAGCTTGTTTAAACTTGCATGAAAGTGCCATAACCAGATTCCTTGTATTTTTCTGATCATTTTTCATATATAAATTATTTTCATCTGAGCTACAGTTGATTTTATATGATTTTTAGAAGTTTTGGCTATTTTTCTGAAATAAATAAATCATTTATGATTAATTAAAATTCCAGAAAACACTTATTGCGTCAGCACTAGGTCATGCTGACATCAGCAAGTCAACAGGGGCTGGTCCAGTCAAACCTGACCAGTGGGGCCCACTGGTCAGTGACACAACTAACTAAACTAACTTATTTAATACTAACCTAGTTTAATTAGCCGGGCGGGGCCCACATGTCAGTGAGTCACAGGGTTAACTAATTACAAATTAGCACTAACCTAAAATTAGCAGGGCACTCGGCCCACCTGTCACTGACTAACCTAACTAACTAGATTAATTAGCAATTAAATTAATTATCTTAGCTAATTAGAGGCGGAGGGGGCCCACGCGTCAGTGACCCAGGGGGTCAACTGGGTCAGCCCGGGTCAAACTCACCGGAGTTGACCCGTGGCTCATCGCCGGCGGAGCCAGAGACGGCGAAGGGCGTCGGGTTTCGCCCTCTGGCGACCAAACGAGCGGCGGAAAGGCTCTACGTGGAGCTGGGACTCGCCCGCATCCATTTATGCCATCGGGAGGGGCTGTCGTCGACCCGCCTCGCCGGAAACAAGCTCGCGGCGGCGGCCGGAATCAGGCCTCGGTGGTTTCGGGGCTGCGGTGCGCTAGGGGAGGGGCTGAGGGGCTAGGTCGCGTCTACGGGTCACCAGGAGCACGGTGGTGCCACAGGTTCGAGCGGAGGGGCTCGGGGGCACGGGGCTCGCCGGCCATGGCGTACGACAGCGTCGGGTGCTCGTGGGGCGGCGGCTGCAGCTCGCAAACGAGACGGAGGAGAGGGGGGTTAGGGTGAGTAACTCACGGCGGAGTCGAAGAAGGTCACAGAAGGCTCGGGGAGGCAGCGGATGTCGCGAATTCGACGGTGAGCTCGCCGGCGGCTGGAGGTTGAAGAAGGGGCGGGGTCGATGTTGTAGGGCTCCCGCGGTCGCGTGGGCCGACGGAGAGGATGAGGGAAACACGGCGGAGCCCGGGGGCGTGTCGGAGAGGCGAGGGGGAGGTTGTGGCCGTGACAACGGCGAACGGCGGCAATGGTGGCGTTCGGCCGCGCGCGTGAGGGAGGAAAGGAGAAGAGGGAGAGGTCCAGCGAGAGAGAGGAGAGAAACAGGGTGGCCAGGGCATCGCGCTGGCGAGGAGAGAGGGGTCGGGGCCTTGCCACCGCGAAGCAGGAGGTGGCCGCGGCTCGGCTGTGCGCACGCCACCCACCGAGCCAGTAGGCGCGAGGAAGACGACGCGCGAGGGAGGTGGGCTGGGCCTGGCAGCCCGGCTGTCTGCAGGCTTCTAGTGGGCTGCACAGGTAAGGCTAGGTTAGTTTCTGTTTTCTAATTTTAGTTACTGTTTTCTATTTGTTTCTTTGTTTTGGGCTTTATTAAAAATACTTAGGCACACTCAAAAATCATGAAACCAAGCATGGCTACTGTTTAGAATAAATCCAACAGTAAACATTTTAGCTTATGATTATTTGAGCATTTAAAATAATATATAAAATTTAAATGCCCAAATGCAAGTAAGATATGATTTAATTCAAAAATCCAGAATGGTCCTAGAAATATGTGCAACATTTTTGGCAGAGGTTTTTAATCAATCCAAAAATGATGAACTTTTCCAAGGGGCATTTTGGGTTCATTGAAAAAGATTTTAATTTGACCCTAGTTAAATTCATTTAGTGCTAGGGTTTGAGCATCCCCATTTCCAGTTTCTGAGAAATTAAACATGATGCATAGGAGGACCAAGCAAGGCAGGCAAGGGCTGGTCTAGGGCTGTGACAACTCACCCCCACTAAACAAGAATCTCGTCCCGAGATTCGAGCGTAGGGTAAAAATCAGAGGGGACACTATCTAACACAATCTTCATGATCCAGCTGTCCCTCATATGAATGTTGATTGCTTGCATCATGTTGATCCTGACATCCTGGCTTTCGAGATATTTGTCCAACACAGTGACGACGAAAGAAACTCCGCAATAGTTGATCTTGTGAAAGATCGGCAACTCAAGATCAACTCTTGGAGTGAGACGTTGAAACATCTCTTGAGATGAGACACGGAGTACACCTCCAGGGGGATGGAGTGAAACAAACGATGAAGGTTCACCTAGTGGCAATAATTCCACACCTAAGAAGATGGTGATCGATACCACCAGACGGGGCACCTTAGAGAAGGGGACTCGTAGAGTTATTCCCTTAGGTGGCAAAAAGAATTACTTTTGATATAGAGGTCATTAAAATTCTCTATACCAGCCGGAGGCAAATCACAATCGATCGTTTGACGAAGTCGAAAGAATGACATTCTACATCTAGAATGGATGATGTGGACTGCCTTGTAAAAGACAATGCCAAGGTTGATTTAGCTTATCATCGGAAATGGATGGGACCCATGGTAGGACCACTTTTGAAGATAATCCTGAACAACAGTGATTGAGAACGGTAACCCATGGAGAATTGGCACATTGGCGGTGCAAGCTGGGAACAAAATGCAAATGCTGGGAATGATTCTGGGAACTGGGAAGAATCCCAACAGTAGAGAGTAAATCTACTCTTGAGGGGTTATAGCATAACCAAGAGCACTGGGAGCAATCCCGGTTGGTGTCGAGGATAACACCTAGTGCTTGTGCGTGCTCTCAAGAACTTGAGTATTCCCATATTCATCATGGTTTTACCAATATCCGTGTCAAGGATCCTGGCAACACCACATACTACCATGATGAATAGCGATGGACAATGCAGATGCAAAGGAAGATAACACTTTTCAGATTTCACCTTAGCGGAGTCAAGGGCAAAATCTGGATGATCGACCGAGAGACATTTAGCACTCCGCTTCTAATGTTCTCCTTGGTGTACTAGGTACCACAGTCAATGCTTAAAAGCATCAACATGGCCATCAAGTAAAGGTCGGACTTCGGGAGCACAAAAAGTCCATAAGGAACAACTAGGGAGTAATTCCTACGAAGTCCTTATGGGGAGGTAGCCAATTTCTTCAATCAGGATACTACAACAATAGGTCTTCCGGCTAGGTGTGTTGGCCACGACATCCACTTTACCGGTTATCGAGAGACCAATATTATAGCTCTTGGAAAATGCTCCAACCATCATATCTGCCTGAGATTCAGTTCTGATTGGTGTCAGGATATTCCAGACTCATCGAGTCTAGAAAGAAAAATGAAAGTTTGCAACACAAATTGACGAGACGGCGTTGCGAGATTCTCGGGAATGAACTATGATAGCAGGCTCCAAAACATGAGCTGGTTCTGCTACGTACCTGTGAACACGTTGTCCAGGACAAGCATGACCACGTAGTAGTCTTACAATAAAACACTATCGAGTTAGGATGGGGAACCATCAACAAGGATAGCGAAGTCCTAACATAAGTCATGATCCTTAAGAAGGAACCTCTTCTCTTTGAACAAATCTATCAGTGGCTTGGTGTGCTAGGGATACATACAGAATGAAGATGATCAGTCTATCAGACCATAGAATACTTCACACGTATGCATGACTGACTTGGGATGGCTCCAGAGGAAATAAAACAAGCTTTCTCAATTTCACGGCGGCAACTTACATCAAGTACTCGTGAATTAGGGGAAGCCACTTCTCTCATCCAGCATATACCTCATGAACGGGACACGAAGGCAATGCTTACAAGTTTCCAACACTAGCTTAATGTCCTACAAAATCATGGAGAAGGTAGTAGTGTTGCTGATGGGCTCAACAACAATTCATCGAGGCTTCCATAAAAATGGAATTCCATAACTATGTGAACAAGGTGATAGCATTGGTCAGACCAATAGATGTAACTATGTATGCTCGAGGGATCATCCACGAGTAAGACAACATTACGAATATCATTGATTCTGATTTGATTGAGGATAGCCCACACTCAAATCAAAGTTTTGGACAAGACAATAGATCCCATAATTGATCACAAGGATTAACCGATCAAGATATCATCTTTCTTCAACACACACACAAAAGATATCCCTTGGAAGGAACTAAGTCAGGCAAGCTTTTATCTTCCAACTCTCCAAGTTGTCGTTTAGCTTAACCAGCTAGCTCAGTGTATCCAACACAGATTCTTGGAGAAAGGGTGGTTTAGAGAGAAACCAGCTTGATCACGAGCTTAACATAACGGTCAGGGGACAACCTGGTAATACTTCCGAGAAGATATTCGGAAAATCACGAACCACCGATATGTTACTAAGCTCGAGAACAATCTTGCTTTTTAAGGCAAGACGATATGATGAAATGAGCAAGGACTTAACAAAATCCTAACTCATCAATCAAGGAGTGCACCAGGAAAATGGACTAGGTAGCACGATCAGCCTTAGGGTGGTGATTCAATAATCGACTCGCTAAGGATGAAGTTATTGTCCATTTAACTACCAAGCAACGAAGTTGCTAGGAGTATTGATTTCACACATCACAATCCACTTGTCAGCATTCCGGCTACGATAACACGGAGACCGAGGAATGAACGATAATGGCGAGAAGTATCATTGTATCAAGAGTTTATAGGATGATGTGCAATTCCCATGACATTCTTGACATAAAGATGGTAATATTCCAAGATAGAACAGATTAGAAGCTGGATTAACATTCTTCATCTGCGGAGTACAACTTCTTTGACCCAATCCTGGATATGGATAAGGTACTGGAGTTTGGTTCTCCTAGTCATTCCAGAATATAATGGCTTGACAGACCACAAGAGCAAAAGTCATCGATGAACACGAGTGCACAACTACTCTTGACTATCAACTGATAGACGAGGGTCATAATACAACTAAAAGGAGACAACTCAAGGAACATATAACTTCTGAGTTGTGGATGCATAGATTAACATGTTGAACGAGTTCAACATATTTCTTCCGGATAACCCATGCAGAAAGTAGAATTGGCAGAGTCACAATATGAATGGAGTACTACTCAAGAGCACTCGGGTTGTGATCTTTTGGTTCAGAAGAACTTCTGCCATGATGGTTCATGGTATTTGGAAGAAGGATATACCACGGACCTCGAGGACTATCACAAGGTTACTAATACCCTAAAGGAACGAGCAAATACTATCAACATGAAGTAAGTAGGGTGAAGCTCGGGTTCAAGAACCCAGGAATAGAATACCTACCAACTAAATAGCATCACGGGATGCTTTCGAGAATGATGGCCAAAATCATCACACTGGAATATAAAACATTGCTGGATTACTGGGTGATCTTCTAAGACACCTAGGGTCATAATAATAAGTCCAACCATTTGTCGAGGTAACAAAGTACCTCAACACAACGACTAGTGTGGTTAATCTGGCCCAAAGGAGCATCGGGACAGGAAGAAGGGATTTGCAAATGCATCAGAATATTAGAAACCTAGGATGACTCGGACAGCATAACGGCTGCAAATGCTCGAAAATACTTTTGATATCCAAGCAAAAAAGGGTAGCATATCCACTTAACATCATAATGTCAAGGTTCTGAGACCAACAGTTGAACAAACAGAAGTAGTAGAAACTGAACTGAGGGTTGAATCCACAATAACGTGATCCTGATAAATAGAATGAGAATCCTAGTTCTTAATCCCCGTAGAAAGAAGAAGGTGACTCAGATCAGAAGGTCATAGGGCAAAGGAGTAAAAAGAGCCTTACATTCCCTTCCACAATCAATTCCCTTATATAACTAAAGAATTTCTAGACACGACTTCGACCAGTTTGGCTTACTAATCCTACAGGCAGTCAGGCTCTGATACCAAAGCTGTCGGGACCCCGATCCTAAGTCACACAGGTCTAGCCTGTAACACCTCATATCACTTTGCGGCCTCACGCACGGTATCCCCACGGGTGCCACCTTACCTGGCCCGGGACCGTTTGCGCATTTTGGCACACGTATATGATAGTGTCGCTAGCATCCATATGACAGAGAACCCGGGCCGACATGACCAGTTATAAACCAAAAGTGGCACTAAATTACAGAGACATGCATACATGACCCAGCAACGAACGTGTCGGTCATCAACGTATGAACCCAAGTCGTAGCAAGCTACAAGGACGTAAAGGAACAACGCGTGACATTTCCCCTAAGGGACAGACACATGAACGAAGAAGGACACATGCCGGTCAGCCTAAGTGTTCCGGAGCAGTAGTAAGCTACCAAGGCTCAGTGGAAGCACTAGGAGACATTTCCCTGTAAGATAGACTACCAAAGGTAAACAACTAGGTGTCGGATCCCACACATAGCAATACACATTACACGTACGCATAACATGTAAGTATGTGTTGTACAACATGGCATCACAACATAACTCAACAACTCATATAGATAAAGGCCCAGAGGAGCCATCATAGCATTTATTACAATCAGAGGTCACATGACCCAACATTCAGAGCATACAGGCAACGGAAGCATAACATGTCTGAGTATAGTAAACTACAAAAGAAAAAGGCTGATAACCTTGACTAACTACTAGACCCTCCCAAGGGCACAAGACCGTAGCTGAGGTAACAAGCTAAACGTCGAAGTCCACGCGGAACCACTAGCGAGACTGAAGTCTCTCTGCAAAAACATAAATTAAGCAAACGTGAGTACAAAGGTACTCAACAAGACTTACATCATAACTAACTACATATGCATCAGTATCACCAAAGGGGTGGTGGAGTTTGACTGCAGCAAGCCAGCTTTGACTCGGTGGCTATCCTAAACTACGACTGCAAGTAACTCTTTTAAGGTGGCGCACACGAGTCCACATATTCACCAATCAATACACCACTATGGACCCGCTCCCGTCTCCCTACGAGAAGGCCATCCATAGCACTCACGCTTATCTTGCGTGTTTTAGAGTATCCACTTTCTCTTGTCTATGAACTGTAGAGGTGTGGGGACCCCGACTTGGAAGTCGAGATCACCGAATGCACGTGTACAGTGATCCCAGAGATCAATGCTCACTGAACACACAGAAGCTGAAATAACAAGAGTCTTACATCCATACAAATAGTCTTACACGAATTAAGGCCATTATGGCCAAGTCTTACATAGATAGAGCCTCACGGGCTGAATAGCAAATACTCAAATAGCGGAAGTCTTCGATAAAACGGGTAGAACCCCTGCCATCTGCCTTAACCCTACAAGCATTCTGACTGGGATAGCGTCCTAGTTCGCATGGTCGTCTCCAAAGAACTCTTCCTCATAATCCCGCTCTTCCATGCCTGGCCAATTAAATAACCAGTGGCAAGCCAATGAGTACTTTGAATGTACTCGCAAGCAACCCATGATGTGGTTCAAGTAACAATGCAACTGAATAAAATTGTACGATCTAGCAGGAGGCTAGAGCAATATGTTATCATCAAGCTTATGCATCAATAACCTCGTGTAACCTCGAGAACAGGTTACCGACATCAACATGAATATGATTCATCTCACTGAGTCAAGTCACCATTTTGACTCATCAGACACACGCGCATGGTTTCCCAAACATTTGGACGTAGCCCAAGAGCGGTTACCCAACTGTCCATGACCGTGGACACGGCTATTCGAATAGTTTGACACTCTGCAGAGGTTGCGCACTTTACCCACAAGATCCGGGGAACTTCCGTGTCATCCACGACCCGCGGTACCTCAAGTACCCGGGGTAAGCACCCGGTCATTACCTTTCCTTAGACGACACTAACATAGAGTCCACTCGTTGGCACATGGCCTTGGGGTACAAACAATGGATCACGGGACTTTCCCTAATTTCAATGTTCACGCGTACCCGAAGGGACCAACGGTGTGTCCGGTGCCCTGTGAAAACAGTCATGGCCGCCTATCTAAGCACGACCCCGTCCCGGGAAAGACCTCAAGTCCTCCCGTCACTAGTAATGCGGGCACCATGCTAGTATCGACCTAAGTAATCAATAAATCCCCGTCCCATAAGGGGTAGTGTGGTTGCACATGTATGGTTGGAATAACGGTCGCAACTTCAACCAATCCGTTTGAAAAAAAAACACACACACTTGCCTTGGCACACCACTTCGTCATCAAGTGGTCACCCAACTCATCATTATCATCACCCTCGGGCATAAATGGCACCCGACGGGGTTTTATGCAAAGACTTCAACCATGAGGGTTTATGTCACACATGCATCACTACTAACCACATGCAAGTCATCTAGCACATAGCAAGATCAAGATCATGTCATGCATCATATAAGTATCATGGCCACCTATTGCATGTTATCTAGCATATAGCAAGATCAAGGATAAAGCATGCATCGTGTGGTGGTTCATCTAGGTTACCATCGTAACCCTAATCATCATGCATCGGAAACAAATGGGTTCCGAGAACAAGTGTATCATGGTCAAAGGGCTGCTTGCCTGGATTGGCTTGGTCTTCAAAGTCTTCTAGTCCTTCAACTTCTTCTTCCACAGCAACTTCGTCAAATACGGGATCTATACGTCGCATAATAATAACGAAAAAATAAGAATATAAATAAAACAGAAAAACCAAAGTGCTCAGAAAAATGTCAACTCATTTTTGTAAAATACTAGAGGGTTTTCTAAGATGGGGAAAAATCTTAGTTGGAGTTTTGGAGTTACAGAATAGGATATATTGATTTTTGAACAGGAGTTATACTGCTCAAATTTAAATTTAAATTTGAACAGTACAGAAAAGTTTCATGGATTTGAATGAAAGTAGTACCATTAAATAGGTTGGAATATTACAAGATTTTAGGAGTTGGAATTATTTAATTTGGATCAATATTCTTTTCTGCATAAATGTTTGAAACATTAACAGAAAAGAAAAAGAAAAAGGGGTCCTGTGCACTGGGCCAGAAGTGGCCACAGTGCACGGCCCAAACGGCTCGGCCTGGCCGCACGGAGCCAGCGCGCGCGCACGTCAGGTTTCAAACCTGACGGTCGGGGTCCGTGGGTCAGTGGCTCAGAGGAGGGGAGAGAGGTGGGAGGATGACAGGCGGGGCCCGCCTGTCATCTCTAACCCCGTGGTCACGGCGGCGGCGAGCTCACCGGCGTTGACTCCGGCCACGGCGACGACAACGGAGGGCAGGGTCGAGCTCAGCGTCGTGTCGCGGTTGCAGTGGTGGTAGCGCGGCACGGCGGGGAGCCTTGGTTCGCCGGCGACGAGGTGCGACGGCGGAGGCTCGTCGGAGATCAGTTGCAGCGGCCGTTTCCGACTGCAAACAGAGGGGGAAACAGAGGGGAAAGATTCAGTGATGTGCTGCGGTTCAGAAACGAGCGGAAGGAGGGGCTGGGGAGGCCTGTACCTCGAGATCGCCGGCGGCCCGACGCGGCGGAGCTCCGGTCGATCCCGAGCTCTGGGTTGCTCCGGGGTTGAACTGAGGGTGCAGGAGGGACTAGGGGAGAGTTGTGAGGCTGGTGGTGGTGTTGGAGGAGCTCGGGGAGGCCTTTATATAGGGCCCCGACGAGGACCCGTGGTCCAGTGCGCCGGCGAGCTCCGGCTCGTCGCTACAGCGCACGGGGGGCTATGGGAGTGAGTCAGGGGAGTTGCTGGACGAGTCCTACGCCCAGCTGATGCAAGAGGAGGAGCGGGGGAGCAACAGGGAGGCGCGCGCGTGTGGGGCAGAGGACTGGCCGAAGCGGGCGGCCGGTGCGCGTGCGGCGACGGCCACTGGAGGGCGCAGGAGGAGGGGGACAGCACCGGTGGGGGCTGCGGACGTCGAGGCACGTTGGGAGGCGCGAGGGGGAGGCTCGAGGTTGTCGGGGATCATCGATTGGCCCGAGCCAGCGTGCGAGCTGCACTGTTCACGCACTCTGGAGCGCGCGTATGGCTGGCATCAGCATGCTCTCGCCGGCTTGGTCCGTTCCAGCGTGCCCAACAGTGTCTGGTGAGTAGAGGGAGTAGTAAAGAATTGCCCTAAGGCATTGGATGCTCTGGGGTGTAGAGAGAGAGGGAGAGTGCTGGTAAAAATGGTGAAAGATGGGTGCACAGCAAGGTAAAGCTGGGGTTTCACCCCCCAATCATGGAGATGAGGTGCTGGGGGAGTTACTGGGGTTTGCTAGTAACCCTATGAGTCTGTGGTAAAAAGTAGAGGCTATGGAGAAAAGTGAAAGTGGTCAAAAGGGAGGTTTTAAGATTTCTGCAGAAGGTGTTTGATCATGGTTTGATCAAGTAAATGAGGTCCAATTGACATGGCACTTGACAGGGTTGAAAGACATGAGAAAATAGGGTGCTTCACCAAATTTGGCCTCATTTGAAGAAACTAGCCAATGTAACTTTGGTGAACCCTAGAAATTAACAGAAACAGTTTCATCTTGATTGAGTCAAGCTAATCATCTCCCCTTGATGCACCACTTGGTGTAGCATCATCATTTGGGGTATTGATCATGCTCACAAAGTTTGAGGCTCCAGATAAAAAGTTGGTAATGTAAAGTTGTTCAAATTTGCATTTGAACAGGAAGGGTTTTGAGGTGATCTGATCAAGTTGCTCTATTCAAATTCTTGTGCCATTTGGTCTAGGTGCCTTATTAGTCCATACTAGCATGTGCACCAAGTTTGAGAGCATTTGGACAAGTTTGGCAATGTAGAGTTGCTCAAACTTCAAATATGGACAGAATGGTTATGAAGGGGTTTGAGGAGGTTTCCTTGATCTCCAATGCATGAGGCTTTGCAAGATCATCAAATATGTCATATATGACATGGTAGAATTTCCCTGGAATTTTTTGAGAAAAATTCCTTTGTAAATATTTCAAAAGCTTGAAATATCCAGAAAGGGTTTTAGAGGGTTTAGCCCATTATTTTGAACATGACCAAGTGTTGAAACTCTCATATATGGACAATATATGTCCTATGAGTCTCTCTGAATTTTGACAAACATTTTTGAAACAGTTAAATAATTTTCCCCTATTAAAGACCATTTCTGGCCTTAAGAAAAAGATTTTAAATAAAATAGGAAAATAACTTTTAAAATTATACCTTTGTGGTCTCTGGGAGTCCTATGACTACTAGGTCTCAAATAAACCTTTTGAAATAATTTTCTCACCCTTAATCAAGTACTTGCAGTGCAAATCTCAATTCAGGGGTTTTTGGAAAACTAAATTTATAAAATACTTTTTGGCCAAATTAATTTTGTAAGAAAATACTATACTACTATATAGCACTTGGCATGATCATTGGGCAGAAGTTTTGGGTGTGGAGATGAAATCTATAAGAGGTCATAGTTGACTTTAATGAGCACATGAAAAAGCAATGAAGAATACTCAAATTCCAAATAAGAGCCAAATGATGCTAAAAAAAAAAATTTGCTGGTCCAAATTTTCATGCTTCAAAGTTACAAATAACATGTTACAAAATGCAGGGTGTGACAGACCTACCCCCCTTACAAGAATCTCGTCCCCGAGATTCCTAAACTAGGGCTTAAAAGAGGTCGGGAAACTCGCATCTAAGATAGTCTTCTCGTTCCCAGGTTGCTTCTGCTTCGGTGTGGTTGCTCCACTGGACCTTGAAGTACTTGATGGTACGGCTTCGCGTACGTCGTTCTGCTTCGTCCAGAATACGGATGGGCTTCTCGCGGTAGGTCAGATAAGGCTGCAGATCAATGGCTTGGTGATCCACATCCTTGTAGAGACTGGGCTTGTCTGTAACCTGGAGACATTTCCGGAGTTGTGACACATGGAACACATTGTGCACATCGGATAGCTCAGGTGGTAGTTCCAACTGATAAGCCACTTCTCCTCGTCGGTCGGTGATCTTGAAAGGGCCAATAAACCTTGGTGCGATCTTCCCCTTGACATGGAAACGCTTGGTTCCCTTCAGAGGGGTTACCCGCAGGTACACATGATCTCCGACACGGAAACTCATGTCTCGGCGTCGAGTGTCAGCATAACTCTTTTGCCTTGACTTGGCTGCCTTTAATCGCTCTCTGACTAGTTGGACTTGCTCTTCTGCTGCGCGGAGAATATCCGGTCCAAAGACTAGTCCTTCTCCAGTCTCTGACCAGTTGAGCGGTGTGCGACACTTGCGTCCGTACAACACCTCAAATGGTGCCATCTGAAGGCTTGACTGGTAACTGTTGTTATAGGAGAACTCGGCAAAAGGGAGACAGTCTTCCCACTTGGCTCCATATGCCAGGACACAGGCTCGGAGCATGTCCTCGAGAATCTGATTGACTCGCTCAGTTTGACCTCCGGTCTGTGGGTGGAAAGCTGTGCTGAAAGACAACTTGGTTCCCAAGGCTTCTTGGAATCTCTTCCAGAACCTTGAAGTGAACTGAGTGCCTCGATCGGACACAATCTCCTTGGGAACACCGTGAAGACTTACGATTCGGCTGATATAGAGAGTTGCCAGCTGGTTGCCTGAGTAGGTAGTCTTGACAGGAATGAAATGAGCCACCTTGGTCAAATGATCAACTATGACCCAGATGGAGTCATGTCCTCTATTCGACCTTGGTAGTCCAGTGATGAAGTCCATTCCGACTTTATCCCACTTCCACTCAGGAACCTTGAGTGGTTGAAGCAATCCAGCGGGTCGCTGATATTCAGCCTTGACCCTTTGGCATACATCACACTTTGCAACATAGGTTGCAATCTCTCTCTTCATACCGTGCCACCAGAATCGTGCCTTCAAGTCTTGGTACATCTTGGTTCCTCCTGGGTGGATGGAACACGGGGTGTCGTGGGCTTCTTGCAGAATCAGCGTCTTCAACTCGGTGTGGTTTGGTACGCAGAGACGACCTTTGTACCAAACAATCCCGTGCTCGTCTTCGGAGAATCCTGGGGCCTTGTCCATCTTCATCTTCCTCTTGATACGTTCAATGCTTGCGTGTCCATCTTGAGCCTTCTTGACGTCGTCCAGCAGGGTTGGTCTGACTTTCAAATGATCCAGAAATCCAGGGGTGACTAATTCCAAACTGAGTTGTTCAATCTCCTTAAACAAGGCTGGCTGCCTTTCTTGAATAAGGACATTCAAAGAGCAAGCCTTCCTACTTAAGGCATCGGCCACCACGTTGGCCTTCCCAGGGTGATACTGAACGCTGAGGTCATAATCCTTGATGAGTTCCAACCATCTCTGCTGCCTCATGTTCAACTCTTTTTGGGTGAAAATATACTTCAGACTTTTGTGGTC
Source organism: Secale cereale (assembly GCA_902687465.1). Lineage (NCBI taxonomy): Eukaryota > Viridiplantae > Streptophyta > Magnoliopsida > Poales > Poaceae > Secale > Secale cereale. Next base: position 404,791,928 of record LR738714.1, on the reverse strand, counting down.
TGTGTAAATCTCACACCGTTTCCCTAGGAGGTAATGCCGCCATGTCTTCAAGGCATGAACTACTGCCGCTAGCTCAAGATCGTGAGTAGCGTAGTTCTCCTCATGAGGTTGTAGCTGCCTGGAGAGGTATGCTATGACGCGGCCTTCTTGCATCAGGAAGCTTCCCAATCCGGTTCGAGAGGCATCACAATATATCACGAACTCCTTGTGAATATCAGGTGTTGCCAGAACTGGGGCGGTGGTCAATCTCTTCTTGAGCTCTTGGAAGCTCTCTTCGCATTTTGGCGTCCACTCGAACTTCTTGTCCTTCTTGAGGAGCTGAGTCATTGGTCGTGCAATGCTAGAGAATCCTTCCACGAACTTGCGGTAATAGCCCGCTAATCCGAGGAAGCTTCTGACTTCCTTGACGGTCGTTGGAGATTGCTATTGGGTCACAGCTTCGATTTTTGCAGGATCAACAAATAATCCTTCCTCGGTCAAGACATGACCTAAGAATCCAACTTTGTGCAGCCAAAATTCACACTTGCTGAATTTGGCATATAGTTGGTGCTCACGAAGCTTGTCTAGGACCATCCTCAGATGCTGCTCAAGCTCTTCCTCCGACTTCGAGAACACAAGAATGTCATCAATGAAGACAACAACGAACTTTTCCAAATATTCCATGAAGACTTTATTGATGAGATACATGAAGTAAGCTGGGGCATTGGTTAACCCAAAAGACATGACCGTGCACTCGTACAGGCCATATCTGGTTACGAATGCCGTCTTCGGAATATCTTGGGGTCTGATCTTTAGCTGTTAATACCCAGATCTGAGGTCGATCTTGGAGAATACCTTGGCTCCGCTGAGTTGATCAAACAGATCTTCGATCTTGGGAAGAGGGTACTTGTTCTTGATTGTAACTTCATTGAGGGAACGATAGTCAATGCATAAGCGGATGGTACCGTCCCTCTTTGCCACAAACAGAACAGGAGATCCCCAAGGGGAGGCACTCGGGCGGATAAATCCTTTCCTTAGCTGCTCTTCTAGCTGCTTCTTCAATTCGGCTAGTTCTTCCGTCCCCATTCTATAAGGCTTCTTATAGATGGGTCCTGCTCCGGGCACGAGCTCGATGATGAACTCAATGTCACGGTCAGGGGGCATTCCCGGTAGTTCATCCGGAAAGACATCAGGATACTCACATACCACCGGTACTTGGTCTAGCCCAACTTCAGACAGACAGTTGACTTTAGCGGCTTGAGCGGAAGAGGAGTTGGGGGCAAACTTGACTTCTACACCTTGGTCATTGGTCACAGTGACTGTCCGATTGGCACAGTCTAACAAGCCTTGGTGCTTACTGAGCCAATCCATCCCTAAGATCACATCCAAGCCTTGCGATCTCAGGATGATAAGGTCTGCTAGGAAGTCTACACCGTTGATGGTAATACCGACTCCTTTATAGCCTATCTTGGCTCTCATCTCGGCTCCGGGGGTTTGTACCACCATAGGGTTATTCAGGGGTGTAGGGGTCATGCCACTTTTTAATGCAAATCTTTGAGTGACAAATGAATGCGTTGCTCCAGAATCAAACAAGACAGTTGCAGGTGCTGAGTTGACAAGGAACGTACCCAGCACGACGTCCGGGTCTTCCTTGGCTTCTTCAGCAGTGACGTGATTCACACGCCCCTTCCCATAGTTCGGCGGATTGCGAGGAGCTGGGTTCCTGGGTGGCATTCCACGGCCTTGTCCCTGGTTCTGCGCATTGGGGCGCGGGTCATCAGGCTTCTTATTGGGGCACACCCTGGAGATGTGTCCGGGCTGACCACACCCAAAACAAGTGACTTGGTTTGGAGTGTTGATCTTGTTGCCACCATTGGTATTGGGGTTGAAAGCTGGCCTGGGGTTGGCATACTGCTGAGGTTGAGGATTGGCACGAGGTGCAGGAGCTCTTGGCTGCTGATAAGTTGGCTTGGCCGGGGCTGACTGCCACGGACGAGGCTTCTGGTTGCTGGAACCTCCCTTACTGACCAACTTGCGCTTGCGAGTGTCTTCCAAAGCACGCCGCTTGTCTTCAAGCATAAGTGCCTTGTTTACCAGGTCAGGGAAAGACGGGCAGTCGCACACGACAAGCGAATATTGCAGAGTCTGATTAAGGCCTTCCATGAAGCGCTCCCTTTTGGCAGCATCAGTGCTGACATCCTCAGGGGCATACCTTGACAGAATACTGAACTTCTGCATGTACTCCTTGACAGTGCCACTTCCTTGCTTCAGGGCTCGGAACTCGCGCTTTTTGATAGCCATGACTCCAGAAGGAATGTGGGCCTTGCGGAATTCTGCCTTGAAGTTAACCCAAGTGATGTCTTGTTCAGCATGCATGACCTTGAATCCATCCCACCAAGCTCTTGCGGTTCCCCCGAGGCAGTGGGCTGCATAAGCCACCTTCTCGCGATCTTCGGTGCATCCGACTAGTTCCAGAATCTCCTCAATGGAACGGACCCAGTCATCAGCATCCAGGGGTTCAGCAGTCTCGATGAAGGTTGGCGGTGCATGCTTCTTGAACTCTGCCAACGTGGAACGTCCATTGCCATTCCCCGCCGACTGGCGGTTGTTGGCGACAGCTTGAGCAATCAGCTGAAGAGCTGCGGTGTTGGCTTGGCGTTCCTCTCGGAAAGCTTGGAGAAGCTGAGCCATGTCCATGCTTGGAGGAGGTGGTGGTGGAGCTTGGTCGTTGGTTTGGTCGTGGTCTGCCTCTGGCTGAGAGGATGCTCCGGCTTCGGGCTGCTGGGTAGAGGTACCAGTACGAGTTACAACAGGCATCCTGTTGGAGCGGTAAAAGGTCTCATGACTTGGAAGAGGAAAAGCAAGATAGATGGGTGCCTAGTAAGGGGGTGGGTGTGACACTAAACCAAATCATGCAAGGGCCGAGAGGCCAAAACACATTCATTAAAATCCAAATGGGTGATGTAGTCGTTTACACCTTCTCGAAGGAAGAATACGACATACATCTAGACACAACAAAAGCAAACACTAGATGGTTTCATATGAACCATACAAGCACTCGACTGCGCATAGGGGTTACACGACCTATCCTACCGTAGGGGTTACAACGGGCATATCCGAGTAGCGAATAATGCCTAAGCGGCGGAATGCTCGGTCGCGTATTCCGGCTCTTCTGGGTCTTCCTCCTTGTCTTCATCTGACTGGGCTCCCTTGTCACCTGAGGGAGTGGGGGACTGGAGGAGTTGGATACGATGGTGCTTCGACGGCGGTGCAGGGAAAAGCTTGCGATATTCCCTTGCTGTCATCCGGCGTCGCCGAGGTGGTTCTTCACCCTTGGAAGACACATCCTCGGAGGGCCTTCCGCCTCGATATGCGATAGCGGATTGTCCAGAAGGTGCTCCTTCCTTCTTGATCCTGTTTGCCTTCTCTTGAGCTCGACGAAGAAGTGCCTTGGTCTTGTAAAGTTCTTCTCGAAGCTTCGTTGATTCCGAGGCCAAGTCTTGTGCCAAGCTGTCGGCACATAGACTGAAGTAGGTCTGGAACCGAAGCAAGAGTCCATCCTTTAGTGGAGGGGCTAGTGCGCTGCTTTCTTCGTCACCTTCCTTTCGGTAAGGTAAGAAGCGAGTTGCCATCTTGGCTGCCATCTCCGGAAGAAGCTCGCGGAGACGGGTTAGTGCCTTGAGTGCAGCAGCCTCGGCAGCAAGTGGTAGTGTCGTCATATGGGGTCCCTCGAAGAACCAACTTGTGGGAGGATCGTTTGCCTTCACGATCACTTCTACATGGTACTCCACCTCAGTATCGCTCACCCAATGCTCGTGGTAGGTGAGGATGGGTGCTCGGTGGAACTGACACTCCTGGAGGCTATCCTCGAGAAGTAGGGGAAACCCAGTGGTCAGGTGCTCTTCGGGAACAGCGGCCATCTACAAAGGTGGAATAGGAGGGGTTAATAAGCTGAGGAAATCTCAGGTTTAGAAAAGAAGAGAGGTTCAGAAGGTTTTGAAAAAGGGGTCTCAAGTAACTAACGTCCATGCTAACTAAGGCTTCCTACAGTCAGGATGGCTCTGATACCAGCTCTGTGGGGACCCCGACTTGGAAGTCGAGATCACCGAATGCACGTGTAAAGTGATCCCAGAGATCAATGCTCACTGAACACACAGAAGCTGAAATAACAAGAGTCTTACATCCATACAAATAGTCTTACACGAATTAAGGCCATTATGGCCAAGTCTTACATAGATAGAGCCTCACGGGCTGAATAGCAAATACTCAAATAGCGGAAGTCTTCGATAAAACGGGTAGAACTCCTGCCATCTGCCTTAACCCTACAGGCATTCTGACTGGGATAGCGTCCTAGTTCGCATGGTCGTCTCCAAAGAACTCTTCCTCATAATCCTGCTCTTCCATGCCTGGCCAATTAAATAACCAGTGGCAAGCCAATGAGTACTTTGAATGTACTCGCAAGCAACCCATGATGTGGTTCAAGTAACAATGCAACTGAATAAAATTGTACGACCTAGCAGGAGGCTAGAGCAATATGTTATCATCAAGTTTATGCATCAATAACCTCGTGTAACCTCGAGAACAGGTTACCGACATCAACATGAATATGATTCATCTCACTGAGTCAAGTCACCATTTTGACTCATCACACACACGCGCATGGTTTCCCAAACATTTGGACGTAGCCCAAGAGCGGTTACCCAACTGTCCATGACCGTGGACACGGCTATTCGAATAGTTTGACACTCTGCAGAGGTTGCGCACTTTACCCACAAGATCCGGGGAACTTCCGTGTCATCCACGACCCGCGGTACCTCAAGTACCCGGGGTAAGCACCCGGTCATTACCTTTCCTTAGACGACACTAACATAGAGTCCACTCGTTGGCACATGGCCTTGGGGTACAAACAATGGATCACGGGACTTTCCCTAATTTCAATGTTCACGCGTACCCGAAGGGACCAACGGTGTGTCCGGTGCCCTGTGAAAACAGTCATGGCCGCCTATCTAAGCACGACCCCGTCCCGGGAAAGACCTCAAGTCCTCCCGTCACTAGTAATGCGGGCACCATGCTAGTATCGACCTAAGTAATCAATAAAGCCCCGTCCCATAAGGGGTAGTGTGGTTGCACATGTATGGTTGGAATAACGGTCGCAACTTCAACCAATCCGTTTGAAAAAAAAACACACACACTTGCCTTGGCACACCACTTCGTCATCAAGTGGTCACCCAACTCATCATTATCATCACCCTCGGGCATAAATGGCACCCGACGGGGTTTTATGCAAAGACTTCAACCATGAGGGTTTATGTCACACATGCATCACTACTAACCACATGCAAGTCATCTAGCACATAGCAAGATCAAGATCATGTCATGCATCATATAAGTATCATGGCCACCTATTGCATGTTATCTAGCATATAGCAAGATCAAGGATAAAGCATGCATCGTGTGGTGGTTCATCTAGGTTACCATCGTAACCCTAATCATCATGCATCGGAAACAAATGGGTTCCGAGAACAAGTGTATCATGGTCAAAGGGCTGCTTGCCTGGATTGGCTTGGTCTTCAAAGTCTTCTAGTCCTTCTCCTTCTTCTTCCACAGCAACTTCGTCAAATACGGGATCTATACGTTGCATAATAATAACGAAAAAATAAGAATACAAATAAAACAGAAAAACCAAAGTGCTCAGAAAAATGTCAACTCATTTTTGTAAAATACTAGAGGGTTTTCTAAGATGGGGAAAAAATCTTAGTTGGAGTTTTGGAGTTACAGAATAGGATATATTGATTTTTGAACAGGAGTTATACTGCTCAAATTTAAATTTAAATTTGAACAGTACAGAAAAGTTTCATGGATTTGAATGAAAGTAGTACCATTAAATAGGTTGGAATATTACAAGATTTTAGGAGTTGGAATTATTTAATTTGGATCAATATTCTTTTCTGCATAAATGTTTGAAACATTAACAGAAAAGAAAAAGAAAAAGGGGTCCTGTGCACTGGGCCAGAAGTGGCCACAGTGCACTGCCCAAACGGCTCGGCCTAGCCGCACGGAGCCAGCGCGCGCGCACGCCAGGTTTCAAACCTGACGGGCGGGGCCCGTGGGTCAGTGGCTCAGAGGAGGGGAGAGAGGTGGGAGGATGACAGGCGGGGCCCGCCTGTCATCTCTAACCCCGTGGTCACGGCGGCGGCGAGCTCACCGGCGTTGACTCCGGCCACGGCGACGGCAACGGAGGGCAGGGTCGAGCTCAGCGTCGTGTCGCGGTTGCAGTGGTGGTAGCGCGGCACGGCGGGGAGCCCTGGTTCGCCGGCGACGAGGTGCGACGGCGGAGGCTCGTCGGAGATCAGTTGCAGCGGCCGTTTCCGACTGCAAACAGAGGGGGAAACAGAGGGGAAAGATTCAGTGATGTGCTGCGGTTCAGAAACGAGCGGAAGGAGGGGCCGGGGAGGCCTGTACCTCGAGATCGCCGGCGGCCCGACGCGGCGGAGCTCCGGTCGATCCCGAGCTCTGGGGCGCTCCGGGGTTGAACTGAGGGTGCAGGAGGGACTAGGGGAGAGTAGTGAGGCTGGTGGTGGTGTTGGAGGAGCTCGGGGAGGCCTTTATATAGGGCCCCGACGAGGACCCGTGGTCCAGTGCGCCGGCGAGCTCCGGCTCGTCGCTACAGCGCACGGGGGGCTATGGGAGTGAGTCAGGGGAGTTGCTGGACGAGTCCTACGCCCAGCTGAGGCAAGAGGAGGAGCGGGGGAGCAACAGGGAGGCGTGCGCGTGTGGGGCAGAGGACTGGCCGAAGCGGGCGGCCGGTGCGCGTGCGGCGACGGCCACTGGAGGGCGCAGGAGGAGGGGGACAGCACCGGTGGGGGCTGCGGACGTCGAGGCACGTTGGGAGGCGCGAGGGGAAGGCTCGAGGTTGTCGGGGATCATCGATTGGCCCGAGCCAGCGTGCGAGCTGCACTGTTCACGCGCTCTGGAGCGCGCGTATGGCTGGCATCAGCATGATCTCGCCGGCTTGGTCCGTTCCAGCGTGCCCAACAGTGTCTGGTGAGTAGAGGGAGTAGTAAAGAATTGCCCTAAGGCATTGGATGCTCTGGGGTGTAGAGAGAGAGGGAGAGTGCTGGTAAAAATGGTGAAAGATGGGTGCACAGCAAGGTAAAGCTGGGGTTTCACCCCCCAATCATGGAGATGAGGTGCTGGGGGAGTTACTGGGGTTTGCTAGTAACCCTATGAGTCTGTGGTAAAAAGTAGAGGCTATGGAGAAAAGTGAAAGTGGTCAAAAGGGAGGTTTTAAGATTTCTGCAGAAGGTGTTTGATCATGGTTTGATCAAGTAAATGAGGTCCAATTGACATGGCACTTGACAGGGTTGAAAGACATGAGAAAATAGGGCGCTTCACCAAATTTGGCCTCATTTGAAGAAACTAGCCAATGTAACTTTGGTGAACCCTAGAAATTAACAGAAACAGTTTCATCTTGATTGAGTCAAGCTAATCATCTCCCCTTGATGCACCACTTGGTGTAGCATCATCATTTGGGGTATTGATCATGCTCACAAAGTTTGAGGCTCCAGATAAAAAGTTGGTAATGTAAAGTTGTTCAAATTTGCATTTGAACAGGAAGGGTTTTGAGGTGATCTGATCAAGTTGCTCTATTCAAATTCTTGTGCCATTTGGTCTAGGTGCTTTATTAGGCCATACTAGCATGTGCACCAAGTTTGAGAGCATTTGGACAAGTTTGGCAATGTAGAGTTGCTCAAACTTCAAATATGGACAAAATGGTTATGAAGGGGTTTGAGGAGGTTTCCTTGATCTCCAATGCATGAGGCTTTGCAAGATCATCAAATATGTCATATATGACATGGTAGAATTTCCCTGGAATTTTTGGAGAAAAATTCCTTTGTAAATATTTCAAAAGCTTGAAATATCCAGAAAGGGTTTTAGAGGGTTTAGCCCATTATTTTGAACATGACCAAGTGTTGAAACTCTCATATATGGACAATATATGTCCTACGAGTCTCTCTGAATTTTGGCAAACATTTTTGAAACAGTTAAATAATTTTCCCCTATTAAAGACCATTTTTGGCCTTAAGAAAAAGCTTTTAAATAAAATAGGAAAATAACTCTTAAAATTATACCTTTGTGGTCTCTGGGAGTCCTATGACTACTAGGTCTCAAATAAACCTTTTGAATTAATTTTCTCACCCTTAATCAAGTACTTGCAGTGCAAATCTCAATTCAGGGGTTTTTGGAAAACTAAATTTATAAAATACTTTTTGGCCAAATTAATTTTGTAAGAAAATACTATACTACTATATAGCACTTGGCATGATCATTGGGCAGAAGTTTTGGGTGTGGAGATGAAATCTATAAGAGGTCATAGTTGACTTTAATGAGCACATGAAAAAGCAATGAAGAATACTCAAATTCCAAATAAGAGCCAAATGATGCTAAACATTTTTTTTTTGCTGGTCCAAATTTTCATGCTTCAAAGTTACAAATAACATGTTACAAAATGCAGGGTGTGACAAGAGGTAACCCAGAAGTCCATTTCCGCGGACACGGCTATTCGAATAGATTATATTTAACCCTGCAGGGGTGTACTTCTTCACACACGCTCTCACCACTTACCGCCGTTTACACGACATGTACTCGACAACCTTCAAGCGGAGGCCCAGCGAGGGTGTCAGCCACGACCTGACTAACCACACAAGTCTCTCGTCCAGGTTTATCGCCTATTTGGGTTCCATCCGTGGGGAGATCCGGCCGGGGTGTCGCTCGCGGCCCCAAACGATGTGTACAGGGTTCCCGCATCACCAAACGGGCGATCGGTACATCGTGCCACGTACCTGCCGCGTCACAGCCCACCCCGAGGGTCAGCACTGCGCACGACCTCCAGTAAACTACAAACACCAGAAACTAGTTGCAACTCCTGGACAGAGAACAAGGGCAGTTAATAAGTCGAGAGGGTCCATTGGTTTCGGGCCCAATCCATGGTAGTAACTGGTCATGGATCAACCAACACCGAACTCAGTTCCTGAGGACGGCTGCAATGAGACAACCCACCATGTACTCCTAGATGGCCTCTCATCGCTACCTTTACCAAATCGTGTTCACACACTTAGCTCTCAACAGTAAGACATGTTCACCACATTCCAATTCATCCCCGATGAATCAGACCTGACACAACTCTAAGAAATAGCAGGCATAACCAGAAAGCATGAATGAGTAGGCACAACATGGCTCAAACAACTCCTACTCATACTAGTGGGTTTCAACTATTTACTATGGCAATGACAGGTCATGCAGTGGAAAGGGGTTCAACTACCGCAACAGGTAACAGTTGAAGCGTTGTTGTCCTAATGCATTAAAAAAGAGCAAGAGCGAGAGAGTGGGATTGTATCGGAATGCTCAATGGGGTTTCGCTTGCCTGGCACTTCTGAAGATAACATTGGGTCTTCATCGGTGTCATCGATCACATCGTCGGAACACGTCTACTGAAAGGGGACAAGCACCGGCAAACAAGAGAGAACACAATCAATGCAATGCGACAATAAGATGCATGATCATGATATGGCAATATGCTGTTGATTGAGCTAATGCAGCCAGCAACCATGTTAAATGAAGTTGGTTTGAACCAAAGGTTCAAATTCAAACTTCATATGTGATTATTTAAATGTCATCTAATTGATTTGACCTTATCAGCAGGCTTAGCTTGTTCAAACATGCATGAAAGTGCCATAACCAGATTCCTTGGATTTTTCTGATCATTTTTCATATATAAATTATTTTCATCTGAGCTACGGTTGATTTTATATGATTTTTAGAAGTTTTGGCTATTTTTCTGAAATAAATAAATCATTTATGATTATTTAAAATTCCAGAAAACACTTATTGCGTCAGCACTAGGTCATGCTGACATCAGCAAGTCAACAGGGGCTGGTCTAGTCAAACCTGACCAGTGGGGCCCACTGGTCAGTGACACAACTAACTAAACTAACTTATTTAATACTAACCTAGTTTAATTAGCCGGGCGGGGCCCACATGTCAGTGAGTCACAGGGTTAACTAACTACAAATTAGCACTAACCTAAAATTAGCAGGGCACTGGGCCCACCTGTCACTGACTAACCTAACTAACTAGGTTAATTAGCAATTAAATTAATTATCTTAGCTAATTAGAGGCGGAGGGGGCCCACGCGTCAGTGACCCAGGGGGTCAACTGGGTCAGCCCGGGTCAAACTCGCCGGAGTTGACCCGTGGCTCGTCGCCGGCGGAGCCAGAGACGGCGGAGGGCGTCGGGTTTCGCCCTCAGGCGACCGAACGAGCGGCGGAAAGGCTCTACGTGGAGCTGGGACTCGCCCGCATCCATTTATGCCATCGGGAGGGGCTGTCTCGACCCGCCTCGCCGGAAACAAGCTCGCGGCGGCGGCCGGAATCGGGCCTCGGTGGTTTCGGGGCTGCGGTGCGCTAGGGGAGGAGCTGAGGGGCTAGGTCGCGTCTACGGGTCACCAGGAGCACGCTGGTGCCACGGGTTCGAGCGGAGGGGCTCGGGGGCACGGGGCTTGCCGGCCATGGCGGACGACGGCGCCGGGTGCTCGCGGGGCGGCGGCTGCAGCTCGCAAACGAGACGGAGGAGAGGGGGGTTAGGGTGAGTAAGTCACGGCGGAGTCGAAGAAGGTCGCAGAAGGCTCGGGGAGGCAGCGGACGTCGCGAATTCGACGGCGAGGTCGCCGGCGGCTGGAGGTTGAAGAAGGGGCGGGGTCGATGTTGTAGAGCTCCCGCGGTCGCGTGGGCCGGCGGAGAGGATGAGGGAAACACGGCGGAGCCCGGGGGCGTGTCGGAGAGGCGAGGGGGAGGTTGTGGCCGCGACAACGGCGAACGGCGGCAATGGTGGCGTTCGGCCGCGCGCGTAAGGGAGGAAAGGAGAAGAGGGAGAGGTCCAGCGAGAGAGAGGAGAGAAACAGGGTGGCCAGGGCGTCGCGCTGGCGAGGAGAGAGGGGCCGGGGCCTTGCAACCGCGAAGCAGGAGGTGGCCGCGGCTCGGCTGTGCGCGCGCCACGCACCGAGCCAGTAGGCGCGAGGAAGACGACGAGCGAGGGAGGTGGGCTGGGCCTGGCAGCCCGGCTGTCTGCTGGCTTCTAGTGGGCTGCACAGGTAAGGCTAGGTTAGTTTCTGTTTTCTAATATTAGTTACTGTTTTCTATTTGTTTCTTTGTTCTGGGCTTTATTAAAAATACTTAGGCACACTCAAAAATCATGAAACCAAGCATGGCTACTGTTTAGAATAAATCCAACAGTAAACATTTTAGCTTATGATTATTTGAGCATTTAAAATAATATATAAAATTTAAATGCCCAAATGCAAGTAAGATATGATTTAATTCAAAAATCCAGAATGGTCCTAGAAATATGTGCAACATTTTTGGCAGAGGTTTTTAATCAATCCAAAAATGATGAACTTTTCCAAGGGGCATTTTGGGTTCATTGAAAAAGATTTTAATTTGACCCTAGTTAAATTCATTTAGTGCTAGGGTTTGAGCATCCCCATTTCCAGTTTCTGAGAAATTAAACATGATGCACATGAGGACCAAGCAAGGCTGGCAAGGGCTAGTCTAGGGCTGTGATAGTCCTTGCGGTCTTCGGTCTTGTTGCACCAAAGAGGAAACCTTTGCCCCGCTCCTTGGGAACCAACGGCTGCGCTGTCTCCTTTGCACCGAAATGGCAACTGTGCCGCTGGCGGACGCTGGCACCCGCTGGCGCGGTGCGTCACTGCTGACATCACTGCCTCCTCCTGAGGCAGGCTTGGCCTTGGATTCTCCGCCCCTCCGAAGCACCTCATCGAGGCTGCTCCCGAGGGGGTTGTCGTGGATTTAGCACGGCAGATGTCCTGGTTAAAGGACTTAGGTGTGAGGCCATCGCTCGGGTTAGCTTAAAGGGGTTAAAGCAGACGAAGAACACAGGGAGTTTTATACTAGTTCGGCCCCTTCGATGAAGGTAAAAGCCTACGTCTAGTTTGGTGTGTTATTGCTTGGGCTTCGATGACCTAGGAGCGAATCCGCTTTGCCTGTGTCTCGAGCTATTGTTTTTTGTCCTGAACCGTCGCTGGGTCATCCCTTTATATAGGAGGCGACGCCCGGTCCGGTTTACAGAGTCCCGAGGCCGGCTCATAAACGTGTCCGCCTCGGTCTCTACTCTTTCTATCTTACATCCCAAGTTATATGGTACGACGGTTTACAGACCATGGGCCTTATACATGGGCCCTAAACCTCTATGGGCTATAACCTCCTGTTACATACTCTACTGGGCTTCTGATAATATGACCTTACCAGCGTAATCCGGACCCTCCTTGCCGGTTTATACCCGATAGTTATATCTCTGACATTAGGCCCCAGATTGATTTGAACTTGTTCATGCCAGTCTTCAAAGTCTTGTACGAATTTCCCTTTCTGCAATTCTTGTATGCTTCATAAACCGGCCATGACGTCATCTCACGGAATCGCTTCAATCCGTCGTGACATCATCTACACATTTAACGCCCGCATCTGCTTGTTACCTTTCTTTATTGCTGCTCCGAAGATCGAGGCGACATCTCAATCTATATCTGATTTCCGGCCTCCTCGATTCCCGCGCTTGCCGTTTTATCTCTTTGGCCTATAAATACAACCGAGGCCCATCTCTTTTCCCCTTCTGCTTCGTCTTCCTTCGTCTCCAGTGCCCGAGCTTCCGTCGTCGTCCTTCGAGCTCGCCGCCGTCAGCAAGCCCGGTCGCTGCATCGACCTGAACGCGTCCAGAAACTCACCGCCGTCTCCTGCTTCCTTAGGTACACTGTCTTCTTCCCCATAGATCTTTGGCTCTAGGGTTTCTTCTGTAGCTCACCGCGAACCCTCGTTCTTCATAGTTCATCGCCGTAGGTTGATTTTAATTTTAGATGTAAAACTTGTTAGGCCAACCCTTGTTCGTGCGCTTCCGCTCTATCATCATAACTTTAGTTTCTCCCACACTGCTAGTTTGGATTGAATCTGTAGAAACCTTCCGCTGCCTTCATTGAATATAACTTGAATTGTTCTATCTTTTTCCTGCGCTGTAGATCCATATTTTCCCTCTGCTTCATGTGAAAAATGTTTCCCACACTTTTAGATCTACAGCTCGTCCGCTTATATTGCCGGTTTAGTCATAACTTGCGCGTCATATGCTTGCCCTGACGGTTTAGATTTAAACCTGCTCTCCATAATTGATGATTTAACTTTCTCCTTTCATTGCCATAAACCGGTAGCTGTCTCGCTCATACTTGCTTACGGATTAGTAGATACCATTAGTCCCTTGTTTAAACCGACAATTAAGTCCATATCTTCATAGAATGCGCCGGTTTATATCTAGCAGTTGGTAAAACCGGGTCTTGTGTTACATTTTCCAGTGCTCTTTTGGAGAAAATGGCTTCCACAGCAAAACAATTTGTTGCCTGCAACTGGGTTCCGTCCCGGATTACGGAATATGATTTAGTTGATGCGGCTTCAATTGGTGTCCTGGGCTCTAAAGAGGTTCTGCACTGGCGGGCCCCTGAAAACGAATGTCCTCCTGAGCCTAAGGAGGGAGAAATCATAGTCTTCTATGATCATCTGGCCCGGGGTTTTAGCCCTCCCGGTTCAAAGTTCTTCCGTGATGTGTTAGCCGCTTTTCAACTCCACCCACAAGATATAGGCCCGAATTCTGTATCGAACATCTATAACTTCCAAGTCTTCTCGGAGGCATACCTTCAAGAGGAGCCATCAGCGGAGCTGTTCCGGGATTTCTTCCATCCGAACCGCCGGACTGAGTTTTCTGATGGGCCTCATACTGAGCTGGGCGGTGTGAGCATCCAGAAAAGGAAGGATGCCAGTTTTCCTCACGCCACTCTTCACAGCCACCCTAAGGATTGGAACCAGACATGGTTCTACTGCAAAGACACTTCGCCAGAGGGAGAAAACCCACTGCCGGGTTACCGCGCTTACCGCCTAGCGTCAAGTCATCCTTTGCCGCAGCGTCTAAGCGCCCAAGACCGGGCTCAATATGCCCCTCAACTCTCCAAGCTTAGGGCCTTCATGGCTAACTGTTTAATTGGGGTTGATTTTGTTCGATGTTGGCTCTCCTGGAGAATTCTTCCATTAAGCCGTCGCTCAAGCTTAGTGTGTGAATATACTGGTAAACCGGAAGACCCTCAGCGTCACACCAAAATAGTACTTCCTGACAACGAAGTTACTGAATCCGCAAAGAAGATGCTGAATATCCCTCTGGAAGACTGCAGCCGGACCGGTTTAGCTCCCTTCTACGCAGACAACTAGCCACCGCCGGTAAGACTCTTCTGTCTATTTCTTTCCACTTTAATCCGTTCACATCAGTTGCCTTCAACATGTTACTATTCCTTTACACAGGCCAACAATCCTTTCTGGAAGAAGAAAGCTCAAGATAAACCGGCGAAGCCAACACGCAAGAAGACCTTTGCCGTAAAGAAGAAGAAAGCTGTTGTCGCTTCCGGTTCAAATCCTGAAGAAGATGATCCGGCTGCTGAGGTACTGTTTGACTCTTATGTCCTTTGATCTCCCTTTGTTTAAATTTATGTTAATAATGCCTTTTCTCAGGACCTGGCGGAGGGAAGTAAAGCGGAGGGTGTTGAGGTAATTTCTCTCTCATCTGACTCAGAACCGTTGACACCCAAGATTCGCCGGGTATCCCGGAAATATCCATTTTCTCACCCTTATGCTCAGTTGGATCCCAACTTTCTTTTGAAGAAACAACAGCATGAAGCTCGCCGGACCACACGCCATAGTGGCCATGTGGTTGAATCGTCCAAGATACCCCCCACGCCAGCTCGCAGACACCGCTCAGAGGTTTTGCTCACTCCAACCCTTCTTCATCCAAAAGCAGGCCTTATTCGCAAACCTCTTAAACCGTCTGATCCCAACTATCAGGAGGCTCCTCTGTCTTCTTCCAACGAGTCTACTGCCAATCAGATCCCGGTGCTTAAGACTGTTCCTGGGTAAGTTATCCTTTCAAACGTCCGGTTTATCTTTCCGTTTTAACTTTGTGATTCTCATTGCCCTTTTACTCTTTATCAATATGCCCAAGCCTAGTAAAAAGGCGAAATTAAATAAACCGGCAGCCGAAACCACCACTGCTAAACCGGCTGAGGATCCTAAAGCGGCCAACCCTCCAGAGGACAACGTTGAAGCTCAACTCGATGATCCCGCCCCTATGGATCATGAAGATCTTGCTGCTCCGGGGGGTAATGATATGGAGAACACAGCTGAACCGGCAAGCCCTGTCCGGGTTAGTCCTCCTCGGGCTTGCCCGGCTCCTGTCAGTCCGGTGCGCACCGCTGATCCCCTCCAACCAACAGCTACCTCGACGGAAGACGTTGAAATAACTGGGATAGGATTCTCTGCTCCCACAGAGCCTGTTGCCTTGGCTAGGCATACTGCCGAGGAAGAAAAAATTCAACAAGATAAAGGCAAGTGGAGCACAGACTTGTCAAGTTATGCTCAGCTTAGTGCCCAGAAACTCCATTTTGGGTATCTAAACCGGCTCTTCACCAGCCGTGACTATGAAGCCGGCTTAGTCAACATGATGAAGGATAAATATGAGGTGACTTTCTTTCCTTTTGCTTTCCGTTTCTACTTTGTACTTTGCAATCATACCTTTAGGCCATAGTAGCCCCCAAGTGCCGGTTTAGCTTCACTGTAGGTGAACCGGGACTTCACTTATGTCTGAGAATGAATGTACATTAGCCCCCAAGTGCCAAGGTCATGACTTGTTTATGCGCTTGGGACTTGTCTGAAAAATTGTCTTTCTTTTACTTCAATTGTACATTAGCCCCCAAGTGTCGAGTGCATAACTTGTTATGTGCTTGAGACTTTGATTGATCTGTCCTTCTAACACGTTTGCTTTCCTTGCAGGCTGACTTGAACCGGAGAGCTTCGGAGGCAACTGAGCTCCGGAATAGCTTGGCCTTCCATGAGACTGCTTCAACCAAAGCTAAGGAAGAACTTGTCCTTGCTTTAACTAACATGGAAAAACTGAAGAAATATTTTGAAGCGGAGCGGTCCACATGGGAGTTGCAAAGAGACGCTCTAGAAAAAAGAGCGAAAGATGCTGAAGCTGCTCTCAATCCGGTTACGCAGGAGCTATCCAGGTTGAAACAGCAAATAGAGAACATGACATCTGCTGTCTTTGGTGACTACCTGTCTTCGTATGTTTGCATCCTTGCAATTTTTTATTCCGCTCCGGTTTAACTTGCCAATTGTTTATAGGGAGGCGCATAACTCATCTTGGAGATGATGTTCGGAAGAAACTCAAGGCTGCTTATACCCTGGTGGAGCACCTCTACTCCGGTGCCCAAAGGGCTATCAGCGCCATGTAGCACAATAAACCGGCTCCGACCACCATCCAAGCCACTCTGGAAAAGCTATCTGTCTTGCCTGCTCGACTCGTTGAGGTAAAGAAATCTGCTACACGAGCTGGTCCTCTTATGGCGTTAACCCGGGCCAAAGCATGGGTCCCCGATTTTGATCCGGCGGAGGCCATGAATGGGTACCCCAGCATGAAAGAGGACGGGTTGGCCTTCTCTGCTGAAGATCTCCGTTCTTTAACGAAGGACATGCGCCCTCTTGCCAGTAAGCTTGCTGACGAAGCAGATTTAACAAGGTATCATCCGGCTTACAATCTAGAGAATTCGCGGGTGGAGCGGCCGGTTTACGACACTAAAAATCTGACCCCACCAGTTCGTAAGCACACTTTCGCTCCAGACATTGACCCGTCAGATCTTATAAATGATGAAGTGTATTTCCGTGCCCTCTCCAAGATTGACTGGAGCGCTCCTGATTTTCAACAGCTGCCAGAAGTCGACGAAGATCCGGCGCAAGTTGACCCTCAGCCTTTGCAGCGTGTTGAAGAAGAGCCCTAAACCGTCCCGGTTTAATTTTTAGCTGCTGAATAC
Organism: Secale cereale; assembly: GCA_902687465.1. Classification (NCBI taxonomy): domain Eukaryota; kingdom Viridiplantae; phylum Streptophyta; class Magnoliopsida; order Poales; family Poaceae; genus Secale; species Secale cereale. Next base: position 404,774,986 of record LR738714.1, on the reverse strand, counting down.
TTTGCAAGAAACTTTGATCCATTCGGGCCTGCAAGTGCCTTGTAATAGATTAGTTGAAATACTGCCTTTGTCCCACTGTTATGGTATTATTTTGATTGGCATCTCCCAATTAATCTTCTGTTTGGAATGTTTTAACAGCTTATATTACCTGTGCCTGCATGAACGAAGCTAAAAGATGTCCTGGCGGTTTACCACCGGACGGATTATATTGCCCTGATATATATTCCAAATAGATAGCTTTTGCACTACATATAAAACGCAAACATATACTATACCTCTGATTAAGTGTGCCTGTAGACCTTAATCCGGTAGGAATAACTTAAAGCACAGGCGCCGATGAAGGCCCTTGGCTCTCTTATTGGCTTAGCATGATGGCCGATCCGGGTTACGATGAACGCCGGTTAAACTCTCACTTGTGTTCATGGCCCAGACTTTATGATCAACCTTGTAGCTGTCCAGTCTCGCGTCAATGGACTTGGTTAAAAACCAATGACCGTGACGACCAAGATTTGTGAAATCATAAAAAATAGAAATAAGGTTTTTTGGGCAAATAAGACCATGTAGTCAAGGCTTTTTACGAGCTGCCAGGCTACAAATTCGAGGCTTTTTATGAGCTGCCAGGCTACTGTCATTAACCATTTTAGCAAAGCCTATCAAGATGCTCCGCAATCCTTAACCAAATCATCGATGACAAGCTATCCAATGTTTCAAAATCTCGTAAAGATTTTGTCTTTAGGTAATCAACTCGATGATCGTCAATTTAACGTGGCCAAGTTCAGGGTCCCGAAGGATAGACTTGTGGCAGGTTCGACGGGTCATACCAGGTTTACCTGGACGGCGTGATTTACTTGATGCAGGCAGGTTAATCCGGGGTTTTAGGTGCATGCACCGGGCTTCCAAGCCATGTTCACTACAAGGGTATTCAACTCTATGCGAGCCCCCAGGTAGTGTGTGAGCCGTTTGCTCATCGGGGCATATGTTTGAGCTGGGCTGGGCACCAACACTCTCTTTTACCCCTCATCATCATGTGGAAATTGCCGAAGCAACCAGAGCAGTGCTCTTATGATGGGCTTCATAGCGCCGCCGGCTTAAGAGGCCATGGGAAAAACTTCCTTGCCCGCGGAAGCCCCCATGTGGCTCTTGATAAGATGGCTGATTCCTTGATGTGTCAAGGGCGCCGGTTTAGGAGGCCATGGAAAGCTTCTATGGAAACTCCCATGTGATACTCCTTTGTGGAAAACACGGTTGGTTCCTTGATTCTATCAAGGGCGCCGGTTTAAGAGGCCATGGAAGGTTTCTTTCAAAGCCCCCATGTGATACTATTGTGTAAAAAACACGGCTGATTCTATGATTCTATCAGGGGCGCCGGTTTAAGAGGCCATGGAAGGTCTCTTTCGAAGCCCCCATGTGATACTCTTGTGTAAAAAACACGGCTGATTCTCTGATTTTATCAGGGGCGCCGGTTTAAGAGGCCATGGAAGGTTTCTTTCGAAGCCCCCATGTGATACTCTTTTGCGAAGAAGATGGCTGATTCCCGGTGTTCCGGGGGCGCCAGTTTATTTTATTAATCATAAGATATACATTGTACATAAAGCGGAGCCATGGCTCAAGTATAATAAGGTCGAAGAAGAGCGATGTTCCACGGCCGCTTTGTCTCCTCCTCCGCCGTACGTGAGTCCTTATGTTCTCGAACGTCGACAAGGTAGTATGATCCGTTGTGCAGGTTTTTGCTGACCACAAAGGGCCCTTCCCAGGGCAGGGATAGCTTGTGCATATCTGTCTGGTCCTGGATGAGCCGGAGCACCAGATCTCCCTCCTGGAATGTCCTGGTCTTAACACGGCGGTTGTGGTACCGGCGCAGGTCTTGCTGATAAGTCGCTGATCGCGTTGCTGCCGTGTCCCGTTCCTCATCCAGCCGGTCCAGGCTGTTTTGTCTTGCTTGTTCATTATCTGCTTCAACGTAAGCCGCCACCTGTGGTGAATCATGCCGGATATCACTAGGGAGGACCGCTTCAGCACCGTACACCATGAAAAAGGCGTGTATCCTGTAGATCTGTTAGGCGTAGTGTTGATGCTCCATAAGACAGAAGGTAACTCCTCTACCCAGCAACCCGGTGTTCTTTGCAAAGGAACCATAAGCCGGGGCTTGATGCCTCTCAAGATTTCTTGGTTGGCTCTCTCAGCTTGGCCATTGGACTGAGGGTGATCTACTGATGATACATCAAGGCGTATATGTTCTCTTTGATAGAACTCCTCCATGTCCCCTTTAGATAGATTGGTGCCATTATCAGTTATAATGCTCTGTGGAAAGCCAAACCGGAAAATCACCTTTTTGATGAACTGAACCGCTGTTGCTGCATCACACTTACTGACAGGCTCTGCTTCAACCCACTTTGTAAATTTGTCCACTGCTACCAACAGGTGGGTTTTCTTATCTTCGGATCTTTTAAAGGGTCCAACCATATCAAGCCCCCAAGTTGCAAACGGCCAAGTGATTGGAATCATCCGCAGCTCCTGCGCTGGTATATGAGCACGCCTTGAGAATTTCTGGCAACCGTCACATTTTCTGGCCAAATCCTCTGCGTCGGCGTGAGCCGTCAGCCAGTAGAACCCATGACGAAAAGCTTTAGCTACCAAGGATTTTGAACCGGCGTGATGACCACAATCCCCTTCATGAATCTCTCAAAGAATATCGCAGCCTTCCTCTGATGATACACACCGCTGAAACGCCCCAGAAACGCTGCGGTGATGAAGTTCTCCATTGATGATAGTCATAGACTTAGACCACCGGATTATCTGCCGGGCCTCAACTTCGTCCTCTGGCAACTCACCTCGGCTCATATACGCCAAGTAAGGGAGTGTCCAGTCCGGAATGACATGAAGTGCTGCGACCAACTGTGCTTCCGGATCAGGGACATCCAAGTCCTCCTCTGAAGGTATCTGCACTGACGGACTATGCAATTCATCCAAGAAAGTATTAGGCGGAACCAGTTTACGCTGAGAGCCCAGCTGGCTTAACGCATCGGATGCTTCATTTTTCCGCCGGTCTATGTGATCCACCTGATATCCCTTGAAATATCATGCGATTGCATCTACTTCTCGTCGATAGGCTGCCATGAGCGGATCCTTAGAGTCCCACATACCAGATACTTGTTGTGCCACCAGATCTGAATCACCAAAGCACTTAACCCGGCTCAAGTTCATCTCCTTGGCCATCCGCAAACCATGGAGGAGAGCTTCATACTCAGCAGCATTGTTAGTACAAGGGAACATTAAACGGAGGCCGTAACAAAACTTATCGCCTCGCGGGGAAGTTAACACGAATCCAGCCCCCGTGCCCTCCAATTGCCTTGAACCGTCAAAGTGAATAGTCCAGTATGTATGATCCGTCTTCTCCTCAGGTGCTTGCAATTCTGTCCAATCATTGATAAAATCCACCAGTGCTTGGGATTTTATAGCAGTACGGGGCACATATTTTAATCCGTGCGGGCTAAGCTCAATGGCCCACTTCGCCACTCTGCTAGTGGCTTCTCTGTTCTGGATTATATCCCCTAACGGAGCTAAACTGACAACAGTGATTGGGTGGCCCTGGAAGTAATGCTTCAACTTCCGATTTGCCATGAACACGCCATATACCAGCTTCCGCCAGTGTGGATACCTTTGTTTCGACTCGATGAGCACCTCACTGATGTAGTAAACCGGCCGTTGAACCGGATATTCTTTGCCTGCTTCCTTGCGCTCCACCATGATGGCCATGCTGACTGCACGGGCATTGGCGGCCACGTACAACAACAGTGGCTCTTTGCCAACCGGGGCAGCACGGACTGGTGGCTCTGCCAATTGCCGCTTCAGATCCTCGAACGCAGCGTTTGCAGCATCGCTCCAGACAAACCGGTCTGTTTTTTTCATCATCTGATAAAGCGGGATTGCCTTCTCTCCTAAACGGCTGATGAACCGACTTAGCGCTGCAATACGACCCGCCACGCGCTGGACATCGTTGATGCACGCCGGTTTAGCCAAGGATGTGATCGCCTTGATCTTTTCCGGATTAGCTTCAATCCCTCTGTTTGACACTAAGAATCTGAGGAGCTTGCCCGCTGGAACACCAAAAACACACTTCTCCGGATTGAGCATCATCTTATAAACTTGGAGGTTGTCAAAGGTTTCTTTCAAATCCTCTATCAACGTCTCCTCCCTGGATTTCACCACAATGTCATCAACATATGCATGGACATTTCTCCCAATCTGCCCTTGTAGGCAATTCTGCACACAACGTTGGTAGGTTTCTTGGGCACTCTTGAGCCCAAAAGGCATGGATACATAGCAGAAGGCTCCAAAGGGTGTTATGAAAGTTGTCTTCTCCTGGTCCTTAACTGCTATCTTGATCTGATGATAACCTGAATATGCATCCAAAAAACTTAGCCGCTCACATCCCGCCGTAGCATCGATAATCTGATCAATCCGGGGGAGAGCAAAAGGATCAGTTGGGCAAGCCTTGTTCAAGTCTGTGTAGTCAACACACATCCTCCAGGTTCCGTTTTTCTTGAGCACCAGTACCGGATTAGCCAACCACTCTGGATGAAACACCTCAACTATGAAGCCCGCGGCCAACAGCCTAGCCACTTCTTCACCTATAGCCTTGCGTCTCTCCTCATTGAAGCGGCGCAGATACTGCTTGACTGGTTTAAACTTCGGATCAATGTTAAGACTGTGCTCAACAAGTTCCCTCGGTATACCTCGCATGTCAGAAGGTTTCCATGCAAAGATATCCCGGTTCTCATTGATGAACTCAATGAGCGCGCTTTCCTATTTGGGGTCTAGGATAGCGCTGATGGTGAACTACTTGGATGAATCGCCCGGAACAAAGTCAACCTGCTTGGTTTCCTCTACCGATTTGAACTTCAACGCTGGATCATGCTCTGTAGTTGGCTTTTTCAACGGGGACATATCTGCCGGATCAACATTGTCCTTATAAAACTTCAACTCTTCCGTAGCACAAACTGCCTCAGCATATGTCGCGTCTCCTTCCTCGCATTCCAACGCGATCTTATGGCTCCCATTAACCGTGATGGTTCCCTTGTGACCCGGCATCTTGAGCTGCAGATAAACATAACACGGCCTAGCCATGAACTTGGCGTAAACCGGCCTCCCAAACAGAGCATGGTACGGGCTCCTGATCTTTACCACCTCAAAGGTCACAGTTTCCGATCTAGAGTCATGCTCATCCCCAAAGGTAACTTCCAGATCGATTTTCCAACTGGGGAAGCAGATTTACTAGGCACCACCCCATGGAACATTGTGTTGGACTGTCGGAGCTTCTTATCTGTCAACCCCATACACCGAAAATTCTCATAGTATAGGATATTGATGCTGCTGCCTCCATCCATAAGCACCTTTGTGAACTTATAACCACCCACCTGTGGTGCCACCACCAAGGCCAACAGACCCGGATTATCAACCCGTGGCGGGTGATCCTCTCTGCTCCATACAATGGGTTGCTCAGACCAACGCAAAAAACGTGGTATCGCTGGTTCAACAGAGTGTACTGCTCTCTTCAGAACCTTTTGATCCCGCTTGCACAAACTTGTGGTGAAAACATGATATTGCCCACTGCTTAGCTCCTTCGGATTATTCTGATATCCGGATTGCTGCTGCTGCTGACGCTGTTGATTCCCTTGGTTGTTGTATCCACCCTGACCATGTTGCTGGATATGTTGATGCTGATTATTGCCATTGTGGTTGTTGTTACTGCTATGGTATCATAATCCGGATCCACCACCCTGATAACCCGGACCTTGAAAACCGGGACCTGACCCGCCGGGGGGCCCGTGGTTATACTTGACCTGTTTCATGAATTCTTGCATAATAAAGCAGTCTTTCCAGAGATGCATCGCCGGGTTTTCCTCTGTTCCGTGCTTTGGGAAAGGCACGTTCAACTGGTGATCTTGATTAATAGGTGGTCTGCCGTTGCGTGGGGGCGGTCTACCCTTGTGGCGCTGCCCGTTGTCTTGAACGTTGATATTGGCCACAAAGTCTGAGCTGCCCTCCGCTTTATGCTTGCCATTGTAACCTGTGCCCGCCGGATTGGCTTGCGCCGGTTTACCGTTTTTGCTTGCCTTCCTGGACTTGTCTTCGTCTGCATCTGGATACTTGGTGTTATCAGAGTCCCCATACTTTACCAAAGCGCCCATGAGCGTTCCCATGTCATTGCAATCACGTTTTAGCCGTCCCAGCTTCAGCCTCAAAGGCTTGAACCAGCAATTGCCTTCCAAGGTTACTATCGCCGTACTTGGGTTGATGCTATTGGAGGAGTGCAGGATTTTAGATACTCGCCGCACCCGACTGCTTGTGGTCTCTTGCTCTCCTTGAACACATGCTGCTAAGTCAACCATGGACATCGACTGTTTGCACGTGTCTTTGAAATTATTGATAAACCGGTGACACAACTCACCCCATGATCCGATGGAGTTAGGTGGTAAACCCTTAAGCCATGTCCGGGCCGTGCCCTCCAACATCATTGTGAAGTATTTGGCACACGCAGCTTCGTCCACATCAAGCATCTCCATAGCCATCTCATAACTTTCAACCCACGCCTCCGGAGCTAGATCCGCCGTGTAGTTGGGTACCTTGCGCGGGCCTTTGAAGTCTTTGGATAATTTCACGTTCCGTAAAGCGGTGATGAGACACTGCACCCCCAAGGAACTGGACATGATTCCTGTTTCTGTGGTGGTGGGGTGAACCGGCGTCGCTTGACGGGTGTCGTCGCGGGCAGTATGTCTGGCCTGGTCCACCACCTCTTGGGCATGTGCTTCTGCTCCTGCCGGATTATCTTGCCTCTGTCGGTGCCGTCTCCGCGCGCTGCTAGATACGGCCGGCTCATCTAGGTGCCTCGTGTAACTTCGGCTCGGGTGGGGGGTTGAATGAATCCTCTCCCAGCTATAAGAATAAGCTTGCTGCTGTGTTAACGCTGTGTCCAGCAACTCCTTCGCCCGTCGTGCCTCCATTGCTATGGGGGACGTCCCCTCAATGGGAAGAGCGGCCAGCCGTGAAGCGGCGGCGACAATGTTGTCCAACGGGTTAGAGTAATGGCCGGGAGGGGTGGATACGTGCTGTGTCGGCACAACTTGGCGATTTAGCTCCACGGCTGGTGGCTGAATAGACGCGCCCGTCCCTGGGGCTCCTCCCCAGTTTACCTCCGGACGATTACTGATTCCTGCTCCTGGTGTGCTAAAGATATTCCTTGCCTCATAAACCGGTGGCAAACGAGATCGTTGTCTTCTGTACATTACCTCCTGCGAAGCGTTCTGATCTAACCTGAGCCGGAAGGCTTGGGAATATAGCTCTGCCTGTCTTGTAGCTATACTGGCCTTCTCCGCATCCAGATCCAACTTAGCTTGCTCAATCCGGCTCCTCACCCGAGCGACCTCTGCATCATACTGCTCCTTGTCGGCCTGGGCTACTTCTGCTGTTGCGAGTGCTGTCAAAGTGTCGACTAGGGTGGATAGAACGTCAGAAGGCAATGGGGGAAGGTCTCCAGCTCTGCCTCCCATTGCCTCAGAGGTTAACGCCTCGGTCATTGAGGGCTGCTGCATGGGTTGTGATCCGGCCATGAAAACAGCAACCCTGTTCGGCGGATCAAAAGGGTCCGGAATACTATCGCCATCGGACACACCCTCAGACCGGCCGTCCTGCAACAGATACAAAGATTCGGTCTCTCCGAATGAAGATTCATCGCCAGAATAGACAACTGTCTCGCCACCAGAATCCGATCCGTCCTCGGCTTGTACTCCATGCACTGCTCCGACGAAGACGTGCTTCCCGACGGGCTGAATCCGGGCTGATCTCGCACGCTGAGCCGGCTCGACGATGTTGGGGAAGATGTCCGACTCAGGGCCCGGATTGCCGATCTTGCCGATGAAGACGTGGATGCCGCTGAAGGGGACCCGATACCCGTATTCGATTGAATCGGCCTCAGGGGCCCAGCCTGCATCATCGATGTAGATCCGGTCGCGATGACTCTTGGTCATCCGGCCCACTGCGTAACCCTTGAGCCCTTCAAAGCTGCCCTTCAAGAACTCGAAACCATCGTGCGATAGCCCCATAGTGGGCGCCAACTGTCGTGGATTTAGCACGACAGATGTCCTGGTTAAAGGACTTAGGTGTGAGGCCATCGCTCGGGTTAGCTTAAACGGGTTAAAGCGGACGAAGGACACAGGGAGTTTTATACTAGTTCAGCCCCTTCGATGAAGGTAAAAGCCTACGTCTAGTTTGGTGTGGTATTGCTTGGGCTTCGATGACCAGGGAGCGAATCCGCTTTGCATGTGTCTCGAGCTATTGTTTTTTTGTCCTGAACCATTGTCGGGTCGTCCCTTTATATAGGAGGCGACGCCCGGTCCGGTTTACAGAGTCCCGAGGCCGGCTCATAAACGTGTCCGCCTCGGTCTCTACTCTTTCTATCTTACATCCCAAGTTATATGGTACGACGGTTTATAGACCATGGGCCTTATACATGGGCCCTAAACCTCTATGGGCTATAACCTCCTGTTACATACTCTACCGGGCTTCTGATAATATGACCTTACCAGCGTAATCCAGACCCTCCTGGCCGATTTATACCCGATAGTTATATCCTTGAGAGGGGTCTTGCCGTAGTTCTCCTCGCGAGGCTTGGCCCCTCGCGAGGGTCTTGAGCAGCTGGTCGATCAGCTGGGCCGTACAAGGCCTGCTTGAAGGAGCGCGCCGCGGCCCGTAGACAGGCAAGTCTGGGTACCCTGGTTCCTAGGACGCCGGCAACCACAAGCCTTTATTAAAGATCAACAACTGTACATGCAAAGAGAAAAAGGAGTATGTACAAGGGCTAAGATACAGGACTACAACTATCTACCTGGACAAGTTATAATAAAGTATTTATCCAAGCAGTCAACTTGGTGCTGGTGTCATCCTTAAGCCTATGAGCTAGAAGGGAAAGATCATGTACAAAATTACATCTCCAAGTAGCAAAAGTAGCTGTCACCCCTCTAAAAGTTCTGCCATTCCCGAGGATCCAAATAGTCTAGGCTGTAGTGAGTATTACTTCAAAGAAGAAGGGATGCTTGAACCTGGCTCTTGCATGTTGGATACATTGCTGGATATCAGGGCCTCTGGACCAGTCTATGCAAAGGTAGCTCCAAACTATTCAACTGAAATTGCAGCTGAAAAACAATTGCAATCGATCCTCATACACAAATTCATTACAGATAACACAAAGGTTATCATCCAGAGGAGATCTCCAATGCCTGCGTATCAAGAGATCTTTGGTGTTAAGCCTTTCAAAGAAAAGAAGCCAGCCAAAGACTTTGATCTTCATGGTACATCTGCTTTTCCACTACCATGTACAAGGTTGAATTGTAGGAAAATGAGAGTGCATAATGATGTAGAAACTCTTGGCAGAAAAACACCCAGATTGGCCTGGACAAACCAAAACATCTGGTATGTTGGTGTCCCTATTTAAAGCCATGATCCAGCCCTCCAGCACTTGCAGCTCCAATGCAGCCTTATGGGACAGGGGCAGAAAGAACATGGACAAAACATCTTGAGATATGAGAAATTCATGCACTAAAACTTTATCATTGTTAACAAAAGAGAAGAGCCTTAGAAGCCTCCAACATAATGGCATGGAAAAGCCACCTATGAACCAAGAATCAGTCCAGAAAAGGGACGAATCGCCCATGTTGATGTGCACTGAGGCAATCACAGTGTATGCATCATATAGTTTGAGAATATCTCTCCACCAAAAGGAACCCACTGGGGTTGTTGCGTGTGGAACTCCATCAGCATAATAGCTGTTCCAGATCAGGGTCACCGAGGGTACATCAGCCTTATTAAATTTTCTTATGCAGATTCTTGAGAAGGAGGCCCTTGTTCTGGATATTTAGGTTGATCACCCCAAGGCCTCCCATGTCATTTGGCCTACATACTAAGTCCCAAGCATCCAAAGATTGCTTTGGAGCATCACTACTCCCCCTCTAGAGGAACTGTTTGAAGATTCCGTCCAAATGCTTGATAATACCATGGGGGATTTGCATACTGCAAAGAAAGTATATTGGCATAGAGGTCAAAACCGAAGTTAGAAGCTGCAACCGAGAGCCTTGGTTCAACATGCATGAGCTAGCAGCCAGTCTCCTTTCCAAGGTGTCCACTAAAGGCATGAGGTCTACAATCCTTGGCCTGGTAGTTCCAAGAGGCAACCCTAGATAGGTGAAAGGAAGTTGCCCAATCCTACAGCCCAACACAACAACTAACCTGTTTGCCTCAGCTTCATCTATATTTAGTGGGATCATGGAAGATTTTGCAAAATTAACCTTGAGACCAGTGGACTGCTGAAAAGTAAGCAACATGTTCTTGAGAGCTACTGATTCCTCTTCTCCGGCTGTCAGGAAGATGACAGTGTCATCAACATATTGTATGAGAGCAAACTCGCGATCATGCGTTGGAATTGGGAGGGATAGAGTGCCATGTGCCAACATTTGATTAACCACATATTGTAAAAGGTCAGCAGCTATGACAAATAGAAGAGGTGATAAAGGATCACCCTGTCTGACCCCACATTTGCATTTGAACTGCTTTCCAGGAATGCCATTAAGAAACACAGAAGAAGATCTTGTAGAAAGAAATTCCTTGACCCAACCAACCAATTTATCATCAAAACCCTTGTGCTTGAGCATCTACAAGATGACCTCATGTTCCACTCTGTCAAAAGCCTTGGCAAAATCCAATTTCAAAATGATAATTGGTCTCTTGGACTGTTTGCAGTGATGAATGTATTCAAAACTCCAAGCCAAGCAGTTCTGAATTGATCTACATTTAAGAAAACCATACTGATTCTTATGGTTAGAATTAATAATCACCTTTTGCAACCTGCTGGCCAACAACTTGGATAAAAACTTCAAGCAAGTGTTGGTTAAGGATATAGGCCTAAAATCATCCGGCCCTTCAGGAGATAAATCTTTGGGATGAGAGTAATGACTAATGAGAGACCCATTGATATTTTCTAAAGACAACCTCCCTTCATAAAAGTCGTGGATCAGACACAGGAAATCCTTCTCGATGATGGGCCAACAATGTTTGACAAACATGCCATTAAAACCATCAGGTCCTGGCGCTCGATCTGGAGGCATCTCCTGCAAAACCTTCTTAATCTCAGCATCACAGAAGGGAAGAGACATGTGACGCCCCGAGACCGATGCGCCAGGTGTCAGCCAGTTATTCGTCGTCGTTGCCATGTCATTTGCTTGTGTGTTGCACTTTGTCATGACATCACGTGCATTTCATCAGCATGTTCTCAAAACTTGCATTGGTTCGGGTTCCCCAGTTCTCTCTGTTGTCCGTTCTGAGTCCAGACACACTCGCACGCGCCCGCGGCACCTCTGAATATTTATTTTATAAGTGGCCGGAAAATTTTCTCGGAATGGGTTGAAACTTGGCGTGCTGTCTTATTATAGCATAGGTAGACCGCATGTCAAATTTCATCACATTCAGAGTTCGTTTGATAGCCCATCCGATAAACTTATAGCGACACTATAACCGGATAAACGTCGGACGTTTCAGTGCTCTGAGACATGTTGCCGGGCTGCCATCTCTCTCTCTCTCTCTCTCTCTCTCTCTCTCTCTCTCTCTCTCTCTCTCTCTCTCTCTCTCTCTCTCTCTCTCTCTCTCTCTTCTCAGCCTCACATTCTACACAACCCATTTTTACACCTCGACTGCACGCCCGAAGCTGCCCAGAACCCGACCCGGGTTTTCATTACCGATGTGTCCGGATCACCCCAAACAACCCTAAAACATCACCGTTTTCTTATTTGGACTCTCTACCTATTTTATCTCGACCGTCCGATTACGATCCGAGGGACGAGATACCCCCTAAGCCTAACCCACTTGCTATTTAATCAGTCAAACCCTAAAATCTAGGCAATCTGTCCCATACCCCCCTCACCGCCGCCACTAGTTCCACCTGGTCTCCACCTTCCTCGAGATCGTGCCCGATCCACCCAATCGATCCCAGGAATCACCTTCCTCCTCGTTTTCAAATCGGGCCAACAACGCAACCTACCAATCCATCGATCCTCTTCCTCCCTCGATTCCCCACCCAACCAGGAGCCCGAGCTCCTCCATCCCGAGCCGCAGCCAGCCGAGTGCCCACCTCCAGATCAAGCAAGAGGCTCGATCGCGAGCTTCTCGAGCGCCGGTGACCTGCTCCTCCTCGCATGCTCCCCGACGCACGCCCGAAGCTGCCCAGAACCCGACACGGGTTTTCGTTACCGATGTGTCCGGATCATCCCCAAACAACCCTAAAACATCATCGTTTTCTTATTTGGACTCTCTACCTATTTTATCTCGACCGTCCGATTACGATCCGAGGGACGAGATACCCCCTAAGCCTAACCCACTTGCTATTTAATCAGTCAAACCCTAAAATCTAGGCAATCTGTCCCATCCCCCCCTCACCGCCGCCACCAGTTCCACCTGGTCTCCACCTTCCTCGGGATCGTGCCCGATCCACCCAATCGATCCCAGGAATCACCTTCCTCCTCGTTTTCAAATCGAGCCAACAACGCAACCTACCAATCCATCGAACCTCTTCCTCCCTCGATTCCCCATCCAACCAGGAGCCCGAGCTCCTCCGTCCCGAGCAGCAGCCAGCCGAGTGCCCACCTCCAGATCAAGCAAGAGGCTCGATCGCGAGCTTCTTGAGCGCCGGTGACCTGCTCCTCCTCGCATGCTCCCCGACGCCGTCCGTTACCCGCAGCTGCCGGATCAGTGCCACCATCGGAGCTTCGTAGCGCTGCCATGTGTCTCCATTGCCTTCTCCTTGAGCCGGCCACAAGCATCATCGCCAGCAGAACCCCGCGCCCCTCCTTTGGACCTCCCCTGTGTCGCCTCCCGCGCCGAGCTCTTCTCAGCCAGCTCCGACCCGAGGCCGAACGGATCCGCGCCCAGCTTCGTTCCCACGCAGCTCCGCCGCCGCTGCCATCCCTCCGCCATGGCACCTCCCGCGCTCCTCCCGCACCAGTCCGGCGAGGCCTACTACTCATCACCTGCTTGCGCAGGAGCGCCATGAACGGAGGAGCTTCTCCGACAGTCCGGCGAGGCCCTGCGCGCCCGACCTCCCCTGCTTCTGCTTCGAGCAGGAGAGGTGCTCGCAGCACCCCGCGCCTCCGCCTTCGGTCGTCGTCCCCATCTCCGGCCTCCGCCTCGCCTTGCCCGCGCCAAGACGCCACGTTGCCGGAGCCCTGTGTAGCTGTGCCGCCGGGTCACTGCTCGTGGCCTCGATCCGGCGGGTTCGAGCGGGTGGTCGTCGCCCGTTGACCCGCTCGCCCGTTCACCCGTTAACTCCGCCCGATCCAGCGCTACAAGGCCGAGCCGAAGCCAGCGCCTTCCAGCCTCTCCCCACCGAGCCCAGCTGCCTCCAGCCTCACCACCGAACTGGGCCAGGCCCATTGGGTGAGCCTCCAACGGCCCTCCTTTGTTTTTTTTTTCTGTTGGGCCGGCAGCCAGAATCGGCCCTCTTCTGTGTTTTTTCAGCGTCTGCGAATTTGTATAATTATCCACAGACTGCCTGTTTACAGAAAACCGCCTAGACTTCATGCATATAATAACTTCACATCTGTGCATCACATGTAAAAACTTTATATACGAAAAATGCTTAGAATTTTATGTAGGTTAATAATATGCCTTTTTCACCCCTGTTTAAAATATTTAAAATGATGTTTGTTTAAATTTGCTCAAATGTCATGTTAAAATGGTTTAATTCATAACTAAATAACCGTAGCTCCAAATTTAATAAACCTTATATGTAAATGGGATGGAAAAATGTGTAGAATAACATGGTGCACTTTGGTTTGCTGTTTAACAACATTAAAATGTGGTAATAGGTAGAACAGTACCAAATTCATAAATATGCACATGAGGAGTTTCCGGAATTGTTGTTGTTATTTCCGGCCTCATTTAAAATGACTAAATAGGTAGTTTGTTTTTTGCTTCACCTCTTGCCATGTTAACAAACATTTAACCTTGCCTTGTAAATAAACGAGAGTCAACTAAATAAATAACATGTGGTGCTTCGTCAATATGCAACTCATTGCATATTGAGCTCCACTTAACTTGTAGTATTGTTTGTGCACCTTGCCATGCCATGCATAATTAAATCGGACATGCATCATACTTGGGCGTGCATCGTATGCCATGTTTATGCTTGTGTGTTTACCGTGTTGTTTGCTTCTTTCCGGTATGCTTCCCTTGTTAGCTTCGGGTTCGTTCCGGAGTTGTGAGGCCCCATTTGACTACTTCATGGACCCGTTCTTCTTCCTTGCGGAATCCCAGGCAAGATGACCATCACCTTGGATACCTTTACTATCATTGCCATGCTTAGTTGTCTCGATGCTATCGTTACATGTCGCGCTACCCATCATTATTGTCAGCCCCTCTCCTTGTTGCCATGAAACCTCTAACTCTTGAAACCTTCCTAGCAAACCGTTGTTTGGCTATGTTACCCGCTTGCTCAACCCCTCTTATAGTGTTGTTAGTTGCAGGTGAAGATGAAGATCGTTCCATGTTGGAACTTGTTGTTGGTATATCACAATATCTATTATTATTATTATTCACACACCTATATACTTGGCATGGGTGGAAGGCTTGGCCTTTTGCTCGGTGTTTTGTTCCACTCATGCCACCTTAGGAGCCGATAAACCGGCGTTATGTTCCTTGATTTTGCGTTCCTTACACGGTTGGGTATATGGGGACCCCTTGACAGTTCGTCTTTGAATAAAACTCCTCCAGCAAGGCCCAACTTTGGTTTTAATTTGCCTCATAATAAAAACTTAATTAATTAATTGCATAGGGGGTCACGTCCAAGGGTTCTTAATTCTACATAACAGGGGGGGGGGGCAGTGCTGATGGTGTTGGTCCCAAACGGGGGTTATGCGGGGCCACCACGGGGAAACTCGAGGATTGGTTTTACCTGTAGGATCGCCCATCCGGTCGTGGCCTGAGACGAGATACGCGCGGCTACTATCAGGGTGTCGGCACGCCGGGAGGTCTTGCTGGACTTGTTTTACCATTGTCGAAATGTCTTGTACACCGGGATACCGAGCCTGATCGGATTGTCCCTAAGATAAGGGGTACTATTATTATTACTTCTTCTGATCGTGAGAGCTTGTGATGGGCTAAGTTGGGACACCCCTGCAGGGTTATGATCTTTCGAAAGCCGTGCCCGAGGTTATGTGGCAGATTGGAATTTGTTAATGTCCGGTTGTAGAAAACTTGACAGAGGATCCGAGATAAAATACACAACTGTGTGAGTAACAGTGACTGTCTCTTTTCTCTTTGAGAAGAGAACACGGTGGGGTTATGTTTGACTCGTAGGTAGTTCAGGATCTTTAGCGATCACTTCTAGTTCGCGACCGTGTACGTAGATTCTCATCTTATTCTTGTACTCGTAAGTTATCTACCATACATATTGCTTAGCCGCTGCTGCAACCTCACCACTTTACCTCTTCCTACCCATTAAGCTTTGATAGTCTTGTTACCCATGGTTATGGGATAGGTGAGTCCTCGTGGCTCACAGATACTACAACAACAGTTGCAGGTGCAGGTTTCCGATGACTTGACGTGAGAGCGATGTGTCCTTGTATTGGAGTTCTTTCCTCTTCTTCTTCAGTCTTGGGTTTGGTTCCGGGCCAGCAGCCTGGGAGCAGATGAATGTCTTTGTGCTTTTGATGTTTGCATCCGTAGTCAGATGCCTTGTATTGATGATGTTGTATTCATGTGACTTGTATGTATTGTTGTATCCCCCATGTATGTATGTAATGGTACGATGTAATGATATCCATCTTGCTAAGCGCTCGAAATGCGATTGTGCCCCAATCACGTAAGTGTCACGTGATCGGGATAGAATCGCATCTTGGGCCTGACAAGTTGGTATCAGAGCCTTCTCCGACCTAGGAGCCCCCACTGATTGATCGAATGTTGACGGTTGAGTCTAGGCGCACACTTGAAAATGTTTTGAGTCCTATATATATATCGGAGAGTAGGTTTTCTTTTTGCTCCCCATCCCTTTTTCACTCTGGTGAGGACTCCTGACGATTACTTATCTCTTCTACTAACAAAAATTCACTAATTTTTTTTAGGATCACGCGAGTATTGTTTGGATTGTTCCGATGTCTTTGTGACGAGAACATTGTTCTCAATGCCTCCTGTCATTTAGGGGTTGTGGCAGTGTCCCGGGGAGTTGAGCTCCGAGGTGTTGTCGTCACAAATATATCGCAGCAGTTCTGGAATACTTAAGACGGCCGACATCGAAAACTCTTCTATGCGGTTAGTGGCAAGATAACCCCGACATCACCCAGTACTGGGGAGGTAGTTCGGGAGTATTGCCACAGCTTGTATAGCGGATGCGTTTCGAAGGTCCGAGGTAAACGGTTTCCGAAAATGACTAGTTATTTGTTGAAGGATGGATACAGCTGGATGTAGGATTAGAGTTGAGTGCGCGGTGCTTCCCCTATATCCCCAACACCCGATTGCATAACCGGAAACTTTCGGAAATTAATAGGTGGGTTCATCTAGTAGCTCGTAGGGATTCTTCCAACGAATGCATGATATGGAGTTCGGGGTTCTACATTGAGTGAAGTGGTTTTATGGGCATTGTTCCGATCGGGAGTTGCATCTTAAAGGGTCCTTGGCTATGCTGATCCGGGGATTGCAAAACCCTTTCGTAACACGTTCCATGAGCTTTCAGCACGAACATGTGGAACGAAGCTTCTATCCTGTATTTGTTCTATTTGCTCCTTGTTGTTTTTATTTACATTTGTTCTCCCAAGTGGCTTCTCGAGAAGATTGTTGTACCATTAAACTGTGGAATTCATTTGTTCAATTCTCTGTTCGAAGGATATTGTGAAGATTATGTTGCAACATATCTATCCTTTGTTTTTGTTTTCATTCTGGTATTCGAGTTGCTTCGATGTCAAGTGTTGATTCCATAACTTTCCTAATCGGTGTTCTCATATTTCTATGGGAGTGCTAGTGTATCTTGATCATCCGGATTGCTATGTTAATTCTTTTCAACCAGTGCGCTTCTCTTCAAGCTAACCTGATTCTTTCAAAATGTGCAGACCACTTCTTGTTTTTTCTCAACGGTGTCTGTTTCATGCATCCCAAGTTGTCTTTGTTTTTTCCCCACCCTCCCACCCTTCTTCTTCTCGGAGCCAGAAGTTCTTCAAATGAAATATCCACTTTATTAATGTGATGTTTCTTCATTCGTTTCGTTAAATTTCATTATCCGGTGATTCCTTAGGAAGATGCTAAGGAAGCTTCAAGTTATCGTTCTTCGTTCTCGTTTCTTCTCCGGTGAACTTAATTCAAGCTTCGGTGTTGATCACATATCTTCCTCTTGTTTCACATGTTTTCCCATGTTGTAATTTCTTATCCAAGGCTCTCTTATTTATTCAACTCTCTCTAATTCTTCTCCGGAGTGTTCAAGATATCTCCGAAGATTCGTGTTTCCATTCTTATTCTGTTCAAGCTGTTTTCAGGTTGTTATCTCATTCAAGCCGTTAATTAAACCGGTGCAATATCTCTTAAGTAATCAATTCCAACGGTGTTCCTTTTGAGTGGGCCCTAACCCACAGGTCTTTTCCCAGGATCTTATCTGACTCTTCTATTTTTCTGGAGTTATACTTAAATTCCTTTCAAAGTGTGACGTAAGAATGATTTCCATCAGTCACATGCCTTCTCCAAGCTTGTTTCAATTATTTCCATCTTTAGCTCCACCTTCCTCTTGTCATTCGTCCGGAGTATCTCGAAATTCTCCAAGGTGTTTGTCATTGTCATTCTCAATATTTGAAGATCGGAGAAGAGTTTCTCTTAAATCTTGGCCTGTTTTCTTGAAGAGTCGTGGTTCTAGCTTCATGCCATCCTCATAAGTTGTTCGATCACGAGGAATCTTTTCATATCTTCCGAAGCATTTCATGAATTCTTCCCATTGTGATCCTCTGAAGGCCATCATTTCAGAAGATTTCTTCGTTCTCAGTTTGCAACTTCGTCCTCCAACTATTCTTCAACGATGCCTCTCCGTTCGTCTCCATATTCTTCCGGTGCATCATTCAAGTATTCTTTACTCTGCTCGTGATCCATTCGTTCTTTTGTATCAATTCATTTGCTCTTTCCAATTCTACCGGTGATTCGTTGAAGACTTTCTCAAGTTTGTGCGAGGTCTCTCTTTAATTCTGTGCAACGGGAATAAGTAGTATGCCAATCCTTTGGTTGTCATCAATTTAAATTGGTGAAGGATAAGCATGACATAATTCTTATTCTTATTCCTTCAAGGTGATTTAATTCCTTCTTCTGAAGTTTGTTCATGATGAATACACTCTTGGTTCGAAATGATCCATCTTTCTTTTCCGAATGTCCAAGCTATATTAATTATCTCGTCAGGAAGATCCTTCTAAATCATTGCAAGGCTTCAATCATATTCTTTTCATCCTTCACTCATCATCCTTTTGTTACCGGAGTTCTTCTTGGTGGTTCATCATGATTTAATTCATCCTCGAAGTCTTCTTCAGGATTCTTGTTGGGCCTCAAGTATTCTTCTTCATGCATGTTGAACTGCAATTCTTGCCCCCTTATCTTTTAAGGTGGTGTTATGCCATTCTCGACAATTTATTTCATGTTTCATGATTCACAATTTATCAAGAATGAGATATTTAAAACCATCATTTCTTTTCTTTAGGAGATCCTTTCAACCCCTCATTTTTATTTCTTAGAGTTATCTTGGGTTGTATTTCACCTAAAAGCTTTCCCTAAGGATTGTTGCTAATTATGGTGCTTATAAATGGCCCAAGTTCTTCATTTATCATTTCGGGGAAATAAGTTTTCGTCTCCTTGTTGATCTCAATCGAATCAAATGTTTTCGTAAGTGGCTGGTTGTCACCTCATAATGTTGTGAGATTTTCCGTAAGCCAACATCAAGCTTATTCTGTGCTTGTTGATTCTTCCAACAACTCTGGTCAATCCATCTTTGTAAGGATTCTCTCTCAAATTCAATTTTGGGAGACGTTGTCATATTCTTCTCCGTTCATTTCTTTCGTTGACCTATATTCTATTCTTTCATTCCGGAGGCATTGTGATATTGCTCTCTTTGACCATCATCTCGTTTTTATCAAGATCATATTCTTCCCTTGCTTGTCTGTTTAACAAGAGTGTTGTGTCCTCCATTCAAGTTCCGTCATCTTATCTAGTTTTGTCTCTCTTTTCAACCGGAGTGCTATCTAAAACCTTTATTAACCTTGTGCCAGTCTTTCAATTGTTCCGGAGGCAGTGTGTTGTTGATTTCATCAACTATCAACCCATCTTCTCAAGTTCATGTTCAATTCCTTCCATTTACAGTCGGGGTGCTGTCCAAATTATTTCGTTCTTATTCCTTCTCCATCTTGTTTTAACGGGAGTGGTTTTGAAATTTTGTTCGTCACGCTTGAGCTCTTCGTTCATGTCCTTGCAACCTTCAAATTCTCGTGATGTTCCTTGTTCCTCATTTTACCGGAGTGCTCTTAACTTCGTTCATCTCCGTTGTATTCTTTCTTTCAAGATTGTTCAACCTCTCAAGGTTCGTGGTTTCACTCGTTGGTCAAAGAAGCAACTTGTTTTTACCTCTTCCCTTTTTTTCGTTTTATCCGGTGCAATCTCAAGGATCTCGGGTCGAGATCCTCTGTTAGTGTGGGAGAGTTGTGACGCCCCGAGACTGATGCGTCAGGTGTCAGCCAGTTATTCGTCGTCGTTGCCATGTCATTTGCTTGCGTGTTGAACTTTGTCAAGACATCATGTGCATTTCATCAGCATGTTCTCAAAACTTGCATTCGTTCGGGTTCCCCAGTTCTCTTTGTTGTCCCTTCTGAGTCCAGACACACTCGCACGCGCCCGCGGCACCTCCGAATATTTATTTTATAAGTGGCCGGAAATGTTCTCGGAATGGCTTGAAACTTGGCATGCGGTCTTATTATAGCAAAGGTAGACCGCCTGTCAAATTTCGTGGCATTCGGAGTTCGTTTGATAGCCAATCCGATAAACTTATAGCGACACTATAGCTGGATAAACGTCGGACGTTTCAGTGCTCTGAGACATGTTGCCGGGCTGCCATCTCTCTCTCTCTCTCTCTCTCTCTCTCTCTCTCTCTCTCTCTCTCTTCTCAGCCTCACATTCTGCACAACCCATTTTTACACCTCGACTGCACGCCCGAAGCTGCCCAGAACCCGACCCGGGTTTTCGTTACCGATGTGTCCGGATCATCCCCAAACAACCCTAAAACATCACCGTTTTCTTATTTGGACTCTCTACCTATTTTATCTCGACCGTCCGATTATGATCGGAGGGACGAGATACCCCTAAGCCTAACCCACTTGCTATTTAATCAATCAAACCCTAAAATCTAGGCAATCAGTCCCAACCCCCCCCCCTCACCGCCGCCACCAGTTCCACCTGGTCTCCCCCTTCCTCGGGATCTTACCCGATCCACCCAATCGATCCCAGGAATCACCTTCCTCCTCTTTTTCACATCGGGCCAACCACGCAACCTACCAATCCATCGATCCTCTGCCTCCCTCGATTCCCCATCCAACCAGGAGCCCGAGCTCCTCCGTCCCGAGCCGCAGCCAGCCGAGTGCCCACCTCCAGATCAAGCAAGAGGCTCGATCGCGAGCTTCTCGAGCGCCGGTGACCTGCTCCTCCTCACATGCTCCCCGACGCCGTCCGTTACCCGCAGTTGCCGGATCAGTGCCACCATCGAAGCTTCGTAGCGCTACCATGTGTCTCCATTGCCTTCTCCTCGAGCCGGCCGCAAGCTTCATCGCCAGCAGAACCCCGCGCCCCTCTTTGGACCTCCCCTGTGTCGCCTCCCGCACCGAGCTCTTCTCAGCCAGCTCCGACCCGAGGCCGAACGGATCCGCCCCCAGCTTCATTCCCACGCAGCTCCGCCGCCGCTGCCATCCCTCCGCCATGGCACCTCCCGTGCTCCTCCCGCACCAGTCCGGCGAGGCCAACTCCTCATCATCTGCTTGTGCAGGAGCGCCATGAACGGAGGAGCTTCTCCGCCAGTCTGGCGAGGCCCTGTACACCCGACCTCCCCTGCTTCTGCTTCGAGCAGGAGAGGTGCTTGCAGCGCCCCGCGCCTCCGCCTTCGGTCGTCGTCCCCATCTCCGGCCTCCGCCTCGCCTTGCCCGCGCCAAGACGCCGCGTCGCCGGAGCCCTGTGCAGCTGCGCCGCCGATTCACTACGCGTGGCCTCGATCCGGCGGGTTCGAGCGGGTCGTCGTCGCCCGTTGACCCGCTCGCCCGTTCACCCGTTAACTCCGCCCGATCTAGCGCTACAAGGCCGAGCCGAAGCCAGCGCCTTCCAGTCTCTCCCCACCGAGCCCAGCTGCCTCCAGCCTCACCACCGAACTGGGCCAGGCCCATTGGGTGAGCCTCCAACGCCCTGCCTTTGTTTTTTTTTTCTGTTGGGCCGGCAGCCAGAATCGGCCCTCTTATGTGTTTTTTCAGCGTCTGCGAATATGTATAATTATCCAGAGACTGCCTGTTTACAGAAAAACACCTAGACTTCATGCATATAATAACTTCACATCTGTGCATCACATGTAAAAACTTTATATACGAAAAATGCTTAGAATTTTAT
This sequence comes from Secale cereale, assembly GCA_902687465.1. Taxonomy (NCBI): domain Eukaryota; kingdom Viridiplantae; phylum Streptophyta; class Magnoliopsida; order Poales; family Poaceae; genus Secale; species Secale cereale. Next base: position 404,753,296 of record LR738714.1, on the reverse strand, counting down.
GTAGATTAATAATATGCCTTTTTCACCCCAGTTTAAAATGTTTAAAATGATGTTTGTTTAAATTTGCTCAAATGTCATGTTAAAATGGTTTAATTCATAACTAAATAACCGTAGCTCCAAATTTAATAAACCTTATATGTAAATGGGGTGGAAAAATGTGTAGAATAACATGGTGCACTTTGTTTTGCTATTTAACAACATTAAAATGTGGTAATAGGCAGAACAGTACCAAATTCATAAATATGCACATGAGGAGTTTCCGGAATTGTTGTTGTTATTTCCGGCCTCATTTAAAATGACTAAATAGGTAGTTTGTTTTTTTGCTTCACCTCTTGACATGTTAACAAACATTTAACCTTGCCTTGTAAATAAACGAGAGTCAACTAAATAAATAACATGTGGTGCTTCGTCAATATGCAACTCGTTGCATATTGAGCTCCACTTAACTTGTAGTATTGTTTGTGCACCTTGCCATGCCATGCATAATTAAACCGGACATGCATCATACTTCGGCGTGCATCGTATGCCATATTTATGCTTGTGTGTTTACCGTGTTGTTTGCTTCTTTCCGGTATGCTTCCCTTGTTAGCTTCGGGTTCGTTCCGGAGTTGTGAGGGTCCGTTTGACTACTTCATGGACCCGTTCTTCTTCCTTTTGGAGTCCCAGGCAAGATGACCATCACCTTGGATACCTTTACTATCATTGCCATGCTTAGTTGTCTCGATGCTATCGTTACATGTCGCGCTACCCATCATTATTGTCAGCCCCTCTCCTTGTTGCCATGAAACCTCTAACTCTTGAAACCTTCCTAGCAAACCATTGTTTGGCTGTGTTACCCATTTGCTCAGCCCCTCTTATAGCGTTGTTAGTTGCAGGTGAAGATGAAGATCGTTCCATGTTGGAACTTGTTGTTGGTATATCACAATATCTATTATTATTATTAACACACCTATATACTGGGCATGGGTGGAAGGCTTGGCCTTTTGCTCGGTGTTTTGTTCCACTCATGCCACCTTAGGAGCCGATAAACCGGCGTTATGTTCCTTGATTTTGCGTTCCTTACACGGTTGGGTATATGGGGACCCCTTGACAGTTCGTCTTTGAATAAAACTCCTCCAACAAGGCCCAACTTTGGTTTTAATTTACCTCACAATAAAAACTTAATTAATTAATTGCATAGGGGGTCATGTCCCCGGGTTCTTAATTCTACATAACAGGGGGGGCAGTGCTGATGGTGTTGGTCCCAAACGGGGGTTATGCGGGGCCACCACGGGGAAACTCAAGGATTGGTTTTACCTGTAGGATCGCCCATCCGGTCGTGGCCTGAGAGGAGATACGCGCGGCTACTATCAGGGTGTCAGCACGCCGGGAGGTCTTGCTGGACTTGTTTTACCATTGTCGAAATGTCTTGTGCACCGGGATACCGAGCCTGATCGGATTGTCCCTAAGATAAGGGGTAATATTATTATTACTTCTGCTGATCGTGAGAGCTTGTGATGGGCTAAGTTGGGACACCCCTGCAAGGTTATGATCGTTCGAAAGCCGTGCCCACGGTTATGTGGCAGATTGGAATTTGTTAATGTCCGGTTGTAGAAAACTTGACAGAGGATCCGAGATAAAACACACAACTTTGTGAGTAACCGTGACTGTCTCATTTCTCTTTGAGAAGAGGACACGGTGGGGTTATGTTTGACTCGTAGGTAGTTCATGATCTTTAGCGATCACTTCTAGTTCGCGACCGTGTGCGTAGATGCTCATCTTATTCTTGTACTCGTAAGTTAGCCACCATGCATATTGCTTAGCCGCTGCTGCAACCTCACCACTTTACCTCTTCCTACCCATTAAGCTTTGATAGTCTTGTTACCCATGGTTATGGGATTGCTGAGTCCTCGTGGCTCACAGATACTACAACAACAGTTGCAGGTGCAGGTTTCCGATGACTTGACGTGAGAGCGGTGTGTCCTTTTATTGGAGTTCTTTCCTCTTCTTCTTCAGTCTTGGGTTTGGTTCCGGGTCGGCAGCCTAGGATAGCAGATGGATGTCTTTGTGCTTTTCATGTTTGCATCCGTAGTCGGATGCCTTGTATTGATGATGTTGTATTCATGTGACTTGTATGTATTGTTGTATCCCCCATGTATGTATGTAATGGTACGATGTAATGATATCCATCTTGCTAAGCGCCCGAAATGTGGTTGTGCCCCAATCACGTAAGTGTCACGTGATCGGGATAGAATCGCATCTTGGGCCTGACAAGACAGCTCCTCCAAGCCAGGGACAGGCTGGATGAGTGTGTCCAAATCATAGCCCATTGAGATGCCCTGGGCCTGGCCCATTCTGTTTTTAAAAGAAGCCCAAAGAATTCCCTCCATTTGGGCATGATCAGATACTGGGTCATCCTTCTCGGAAGTTTTCAAACTAGCTATAGATTTCTTCCTCATGCGCTCAGAAGCCATGGCATGGAAGAATTTAGAATTTTCCTCTCCCACCTTAATGTATCTGATCGTGCACCTCTGCTTCCAATAGATATAGTGCAGTTTCAAAGATGCTCATAATGCAACTTGACATTTTTTCTGAAATAAAACTCAGGCCTCAAAAGTGGTCGGAGCTCCTCTAACTGATCAAAATAGAGGATGACCTTGCTACAATCCACGGTTAACTTCTTGAGGTAAGAGAGTTTCCTACTCTAGACCCTCAAGTCGTATGCGAGATGTTTAAATTTCCTAGTTGAAATTGCAGATGCAGAGAACACCGGGGCCTTCCATGATTTTTTGACACAATCCATAAAACATGGCATATCCACCCAGAAATTTTCAAACCCAAAAACGTTCGACTTGGGAATTTTTGTGTCAACTTAAACCACACATGACACAAGATCCGACGGAGTTTTTGCCAAGGGAAAGACCACAATGTTAGGGTAGTGAGAGATCCAATCCAAGGTTGTGAAAAGCCAATCAAGATGCTCTAGAAGATTAATTTGCTGCATATTAGACCATTTGATGCTTTCCCTTTATAGGCAATTCCACAAGACGTAGGTGGCCAATAATCTCATTCAAAGGGAAGATATCATTTATATCACCTCTAGGTAAATTTCTGTTATCTAGAGAGCGAATGGAATTAAAATCACCCAGGAGGAGCCAATTTTCCTCTAGAGGGATGGTTAAGTGGTATAACCAACTAACAAAATCATCTCTAGGATGGCCCTCACATGGCCCATAAACAGAGACCATAGTCCATCGCTCCGAGTTATGAACAGACTTGAAAGAAACAACAACACTGAAACGCTGAACCTCCAAGAGCCGAACCTCAAATACAGAGGAATTCCAAATGACCAAGATTCCACCAGATGCACCCATAGAAGGAGAAAAAGCAAACTGATCAAAACGCCTAGGGCAGAAGGACCTAATCTTCCTAATATCAAACTGCTCACACTTAGTTTCCTGCAAGCAAATTATGGAGTAGTGGCTCTCCTCAATCTTGGCTCGAAGATCACACTTCGAGCATCAGAATTCAAGCCACGGACATTCCAACACAGCACATTCCAGTAACGAAATGATGTATACCCCATAAATAACTAACATAAAACGATAGTATCCAACTGAGCTCCATAACAGCCTAGCTAAAGCCCAGCATAGTATCACACAACTAGTTCAGACAAGTTCAGAGAATCATTCAAACAGTATAAAACAAAAACAAAATGATAGGCGACTAGATGTGGCCCCTATCCTAGCAACGATCTCCATAGTTCACTCATCATGATCACCATGTTCTTGGGGAGCATGTTGAGGAGGAGCCATAAGCTTCTCCACCGATAACTCTTCTGGAGCGATGCCAAGTGAAGCGACAATTGCATGCATTGTAGCGATTGGCGTCGGAGGTGGCAGATCTTGGCTTGCAGCAGAGTCGAGTTTGAGCTTCTTGGCCTTGGGGCGATAGAGGGGAGTTGGCTTGATAGGAATTGCAGAAGTGGGGTGCATACCAGTTCTCTTGGCGCAGCTGCGGGTCATCCGCCTGATAGAAAAATCCAGGTTCTCTTGGACAATCTTAACGTCACGCTTGGGGCGACGAGAAGGCCTCGACCTCTTCCCCAAGGGCGAGGGAGTAACAGAGGTGAACTGAAACTCATCTTGAGTGTGATCCCGCGTCTGCAAATCGGAACCCCGGGGGTCATCAGACAACTCTTGTATCACAACAGAGGAGCGTGACTGCGGACAAAACCAAGATGACATGCACTGGAGGCCGAGAAAGCCCTGACAGGAAGGCAGGTATATTCTTGATCAAAAACTCTGGCAATAGGGACTTAAAAGATCTCTCCCAAATCATAGCAGGTGGTAACATTGGCCATAGAACACCCTGACAATACCCAGATTGATGGGATCGAGCGGTCCCACTGGATGAATGGGGATCAACGGTTGCTGCAGCTCCTCCATATCAGCATCATCATCGGAACCCATAGACGGGTTGAGGATCATGGAGTTTTGGTCCTGGGCGATTGGGTCTTGCACAGGAGCTTGAGTAGGCTGATTGACTGGTTCCTCCCATGCCCCCCAACCAACATCATTGTTCATATTCTTACCCCATCCATGAACATCATGGTGTCCTTGATCATGACCAGGGGCACCGCGTTCCACCCCGATGCAGGGTAAGGAGGCATGGCCCAGAATGGCCGAGGAGGAGCATTAGCGCCTGGCATCGGGTGTGGATTGCCATCTAGGGGCCTGAGACCCTCATCCACTGGAATCATAGCCTCAGCACTCAGCAAAATCACCATCGAGAATGTAGCAGCTAGCCGTCCAGGAAACAATTGCACCTCCCCAATTAGCAAATTCCCGAAAAGTAATGGAGCGTGGAACCAGAGCGTTGTCAGGGAAAGATGCATGAACCAAGGACCTGACTTTCCGCCTATTTGTACTATTCCAATAGTGGAACTAACCAAAAGTACTGACCATATCCGTAATGCACTATGTGTTACGATAATCCAGAAGTATGCCAATTAACATTAGCCATCCCTGCCTATGGCCATGCAAGGCTCTGAAACCCTCCCCCTGGTTATGCGGAATAAATATGACAAAGAACTCATTGCCCTCCTCATCAAGCCCCAAAGGAAAAGGCGGATGTGATGTGAAGGAGGCACGAACCACAGGATCGTCCATCTCAAATAATACCACCCCTTGGAACCAAGTTTGAGCAAAGAGAACACGAACATGCATGGTCTGGACTAAGAAGTTGAGCACCTGCTGCTGACGGACGCCAACCAGTTGAGCCGGAGGGACAGGCTCAATGATAGGTACCATGTACTGCTCGTGCGCTCGGGCAGAGGGATAGCTGGAGTGTAGAAGGTGCGAGGCAGGCGATCTACTCCACCATCTACAATGTCGAAACCATCTGGGATGAAGCAGAACAGATCGATCTCGTACACCGCCATTGGGGCGGGGACGAACGAGGATCAGAGCTAGAAGCAACCGGGTGGTGCATGGCAATCTGCGGGCCTGGCAATGGCGACGACGGCAGAGTAGTAGAGGTTGGGGCTTTCTCCTGGAGAGGCATTTGATCTTGGGAAACCGAAGAGGCATGGGAAGCAGAGTAAATTTCCTTCCTCGCTCGATTTCCAAAGCTAGGTGATGGGACTTTAGGTACCCAAAGAGATAGGTCAGGAGGTTGGCTGGTGCAATCTTTTTTAATATGACCAAAACGAAAATAGTTCATGCATCATATTAGGTTCGTGTAGGTCCCTGACGTGTGGCGCATGCCCAAACAGTTATAACAGTCCCAATAATGTGCAGCTAAATCCTCAATCATCTCATCAAAACTTTGTAAATCATTGACAATATCTTTTGGAGAGGGAAACTGAATCGCCGGGGAGGATGGGATGTCGACTTCGTCATCTGATAAGCAAATGGGCTGAGAGCTAGAGCCTAAAGACGGGACAGAAAGCGGTGGGGACGAATCTAGACTTGCCGTTGCACGTAATAACATTCTGCCCAAAAATCCGGACATGACACATGCATGGGATAAACCATGCAGGGATAGACGTAACGATCCAAGTTGAATCACAGGCCTCGCCGCCGGCGAAGATGGCAGCAATGGAGAAGAAGCAGCTTCATGCTCAGAAACCTCATAACCTGCCTCCCGGATAGTAGCAACCTCAGCAGATGATGGCCCATAACTATAACCTTTCCGGGACGAGTATTGCATGAACGTGGCGAACGTAATATGCTTGGGAGGCTTAGATCTAGCAGATTGAGAACGTAGAGAAGATTTGGTTGGGATATGTTGCATGGCTTCCAAACCCAAATGAGCTCTCCTCTTAGTAGGACTAACCAAAGTCCATTCATGAAGGCATTCAGATTGCCACAACCTAAATTCTTTTTCCCAATCCGGGCCACCATGGCCCCAAAGGTGGAAGTAACATTTGAATTGGGTGCAAACAAAACATTGTTGATGCAGAATAAATAACCCCACATCTTTGCATGAAACATTGAAGGAGAAAACTCCATTTTTGAGGAAAGATACCTTAAGCTGGGAACAATAACCTCCAATAGCAGATTCAAGCGCAAGGTCGATGTTCTACTCATCCAGATGGAAAGAATGCCTTCAAAACGAGACCACCATGATGAAATGGCCCGTGTCCTTTGTGGGGTGCACCGATCTGTTGAAGGTGCATTGGATCTCCTGCGCTAACTTCATCCCCGGTGAGAAATCCAAACCCATGGAGATTGTTGCATGGACCGCCATGAAGGAGAAAACAACCAGTAGAGAGAGGGAGAGGGGTGAAAGATGATGAGCCGATCAGATGGCAAAACCCATGGTGAGATGTGGAGATCGCCGGCGGTGGTGGGTGGCTAGGGTTAGGGAGGCGGTGGGGAGTTGGGAGACGTCATCTTTTCCCTCTGGATATTGGCATGTTTTTATAATTACATCCCATTTATTTTTCCTTAAAGCCCATTTTCTTGTTAGGTCTAATGCATCCCTCCTAGGAAAGATTTACAGCCCAGCGGGGCGGAGAATAAAAAGTTTACCTCGGTTGGTTATTCCGCAAACAAAGTATAGTTGGGCTAGCCATTTTCACCTTGAAAAATTAATATCTGGGCTGGATATTTGGTCGACATAAAATAGTATCCTAGGCTAGACTAGCCACAACCTGCCCAGTTGATCTCTTCTGAATAACAACAAAAACATCACTCAAGAAAAACTCTGCTTACACCTCAAAAAACAAATATTGCTCGAGCTGCTGGGTCCCAGCTGTCGGCCGCTCCTTGTGCAATTCTCTCGTTTATTGACTATATAGGTTGACAATGGTGTGGGACCGTGACGTCAGGAAACTAGAAGGAAGCAAAAAAATAGTTGTAGTATATATAATAAGGAGGAACTTGCGTACATACGGCTATGGCCCTGGTGGGTCCCTATTGTCAACCTCTCCAAGTAAAGTCAGCTCATGATTCATATGTTCGTTGACCATGTTGACAAGTGATAACGCTCGGCGCCACGGCAAGCGCAACAACTCAAATGACGATGGAGAGGGCCTCGCGGGCCCTACGGATGGTCTAATACAACGCCCGCTGCTCATTCAGGAAGCCATGATCATCAGACTCCTATGAGCACCTTAGAGAGACTGAGCCGGCCCGAGGTCTGTAATGAAAATAGGCGAATTACGCATGTAATTTGATAGACCAGTGTATATTTTACCAGTCGAAATCGACCAAACAAGCGCTTCGCCCAAGATCATCTTCTTTCATTATTGATCCAATCACGGCTTAAGATGATGAGTTGGTCGGAAGATCATATGCTTTCACCTCTAACCTACCCGAGTTGTCGTATAGGCTACGCATGTAACATAAGACGATAAACTTCTTAAGCACAGAAACAACATAAGAGGATGATCTTCTTAACATGCAAATCACTGGCATTAGATCAACATGCAAAACAATATAAAGATTATTCTCAGGAGGCACGGTGAACAGCTTGTGATGCTGCATGCCAGAGCATTCCAAGCTCAACTTTGCAATCAAACTCACAAGGCTTGGAATTTCATAGACAACATTCAGAACAAACTCTTAAAATACATTACATAAGTCAACATTCATGTGACTATGCATCTCAGTAGAGTAAATATTTACTTCTTAACTGAACACAGGAATAGGAAAAAACAATCGACGCTGCTCACAGCAAAGGGCGTCCCACTCCAAAATATCAAATGCATGTCTTCTGGCTAACATCAATGAGCAAAATTTGACAAGGTTTTCCGATTCCAATATATTAAACTAATGTCTTCTTGCTAACATCAATGATTAAACTTTGACAAGCTTTTCCCATTCAAAATATGTAATGCCTATGATTTTGGAACGGGCAGGGTTTTTCATCAGTTCGCACATTGAAATGGCACATGGAGCCGGATTAACCAGCGTATCTTTTTGTGCAGTTCCACTGAGATCAAAAAATGTCTTGCGTAGCATGGTGGATTTCATATTTATATGTTGCAAGGCATTGAAGATGTTTGCAGCTCCATTCATGTAGATAGTCCGGTGGGCCAAGTAGACGGTGAATGATTAGAGAACCATTCATGTATTTTTCATGATGGAAGTATTATCGAGGACATGAACCATCTAAACATTTTGTGCAGGTCCACTGAAATCAAGCTGAGCATCCTTGTCTGCATAAATACAGAAAAGAGCATGATGAATATAATAGTGGTACTGGTTGATTAAAGATACGCTTACAATTATAATCATCTTCATTATCTTAACAGGAAAAGATAGCAATACACTAGCTTCATTTAAACATTTATTCAAAGCAATACAAAAATATAAGTAGCACAATCATGTGGATGTAGGCCGATACTGACCTCGTTTGTTACAGCTGGGTCGGCAACTGACTTGGTCAAACATTTTCTTGTGGAGTGAATTTTGCACTCCACGTGTTGTTGAGTTTCCCATGCTCTTTGCACACTAGTCATGTCACCAGCGTCTACTAATACTCTGTAAAGCTTCTTGATCATTCCTGGTGTAATGTGGCGCAAACAGTGAGAGCTTCTTTCTGCAAAGTGGAAAGACCAACTGGGCCCAATAATGGAATAGTTTGCCTAACACATTGTCTCCTTTTGTGTAGTTCAACTAAAATCAAAGTTGAAACAGAACCGGGCAGAAGTTTTGATATCCTTGTATACAACAATAGGTATAAAGAAAACAATTATTGAGAAATAACGGTTGATGACATTTACTTCGAAAAGAAAAAATATCTACCTTATCTTAATGGGAAACAAAGCTGGAGAGTAGCGATTCTCAAACAGTGTGATTCATTCATATTAACTAAGACACTATCCGAACAATACCTTGTTTCAACATGTATAAAAATGACAAAGCAAAAAAGTACCATTCACTACAAAAAAATACACTTCCGTGATGATACGTGTTTGTCATAGTAGGTCACGTTTTCTGTCATGCATGTACATCCATGACGATTTTATGACAGAATCAAGATAGTCATACATGTGCTGTCGTAGAAGTGTTCCATGACATTACCAAAATTATCATCACGGAAGTGTCCACTTCCATGACGATAAATCGCGCGTCACAGAACTGCTTTCGTCAAGGGTGACCGACACGTGGCATCCACCGTAATGGAACACCATTAAGCTATCGGGTCCGGTTTTGGATTCGATAACCCGTTAATAGCCCGACCAATGGGGATTTTCCACGTGTAAAATCATCATTGGCTGGAGGAAACACGTGTCGGCTCACCATTGGGATAGATGCTGTCCTCTCATTGGACACAAAGCGCCTATGATACATCGACACGTGGCACGGTCCAATAGAGGCCCATTCCTGTGAAAAGGCCGGCCCGTTTGACTTGGTCAAAAGGTGGCGGGCCGGCCCACGGAAAGCCTGTTAACGACCTGTTCGCATATAGCCCATTTACAGCCTGCTAACCCTGGGTCCGTTACGACCTATCCGAATTAGGCCCAGTAGCGTTATCTGGGCCGTCCAATATGATTCCAGCCCATTTTAAGTTCCGGCCCATGACGTCTTTCGACCCATATGAGGCCCTTTTGAACTCTTCGCCCATTAACGACGCATGGTGAAACTGGCCCGTAATGAACAGTGTATCACTTTATACCCATTAACGACCCATTAATCCATTGGGCCGTTTGCAGCCCATGCTATCTTTCGGCCTTCTCAGGGCCCATTTATTCTTGGCCCATTAACGGCCCGTGGTGAAACTGGCCCGTAATGAACAGTGTATCACTTTATACCCATTAGCGGCCCATTAATCCATTGGGCCGTTTGCAGCCCATGTTATCTTTCGGCCTTCTTAGGGCCCATTTATTCTTGGGCTCATTTCCAGCATTCGGTTACTTACGGCACATTACTGTCATTTTCTGCTTGTGGGCCAAATTCAGCCCGTGGTTATAGTCGACCCGTTTGTGGCCCGTTAATACGTTGGACCGTTTTCATAGCGTCATCAAATACGGCCTATTAACGACGGCCCGTTATGGTCGGCCCATGAACGGATGACTCCAACAATAGCCCGTTTACGGCCATAATGCAGTCTGTTTTTGGCCCATGTTGGGCCAATCGATCATTCGACCCGTCTAAGGCCCATTGATGACACGGCCCGTAGCAGGCCCATTGTCTCTACGGCCCATAGAAGGCCCATTGTCTCTACGGCCCGTAGAAGGCCCATTGTTTCTATGGCCCGTAGAAGGCCCATTGTTTCTATGGCCCGTAGGAAGCCTAGTGTCACTACAGTACATATGTAGCCCATGGCTTGTTAAAGGCGGGAAACTACTATAGGTTAAGACCTGCTAATGGAGCAAGGTGATTATAGGCCCATATGAGTAACGGGCTGGCCTGAAGACCGACAACACTAAGATCCACTGAACCTTCCGGCCTAAATTACAGCATACCGACCAAAGAATAAACCTAGACTATACAACAAAGAAATTACGGCATATTACATCCACTGGGAATCAAAGTTCGCTACCGCTGATAATAAAGTGCAACATGACCGCGGATTTCATACACTGTGCATCAAAGGTCGCCACCAGTGCATATACACGCGCCGACAAAAGAATATACAAAACTGAGAGCACTCCAGAAGGCACTAGACCTGACAAGCTCGGGCCCCGCAAGCAGTCGAACAAGCTGATGAGACCTTAGTTTTGTCAACGATAGATGCTTCATCCCTAGCTGTATGGCACCATATTGCGCAAGGTAGTCCCCTGACATCTTTGTCAGGACCCCGATCCTAAGTCACACCGATCTAGCTGTAACACGTCATATCACTTTGCGGCCTCACGCACGGTAACCCCACGGGTGCCACCTTACCTGGCCCGGGACCGTTTGCGCATTTTGGCACACGTATATGACAGTGTCGCTAGCATCCATATGACAGAGAACCCGGGCCGACATGGCTAGTTATAAACCAAAAGTGGCACTAAATTACAGAGACAGGCATCCATGACCCAGCAACGAACGTGTCGGTCATCAACGTATGAACCCAAGTCGTAGCAAGCTACATGGACTTAAAGGAACAACGCGTGACATTTCCCCTAAGGGACAGACACAGGAACGAAGAAGGACACATGCCGGCCAGCCTACGTGTTCCGAGCAGTAGCAAGCTACCAAGGCTCATTGGAATCACTAGGAGGCATTTCCCTGTAAGATAGGCTACCAAAGGAAAACAACTAGGTGTCGGATCCCACACATACCAAGCATTTCAATCATACACGCAATATGCTCAATATGTGCAAATACAACATTGCATCACAACAGAACTCTATGACTCAAAGTACTTTATTTAAAAGGCTCCAAGAGCCATACATAACATATTTATACAGGTAGGGGTCACATGACCCAACACTCAAGTCATACAGTCATACAAGCACAGGCGGAAGCTACATGTCTGAGTACAAACAACTTAGAAAATAAAACAGGCTTGGTGTAGCCTGACTATCTACAAGGCCCTCCACAAGCTCCAGATCACCATCTGGGTGTCAAGCTACTCGTCGACGTCAACGTCTATGTAGAACCCATCAGCAGGGGCAGGGTTCTCCTCTGCAACAGTTATTAAGCAAACATGAGTACAAAGGTACTCAGCAAGTCTTACCATAGAACCTATTATACATGCAACATTATCAAAGGGGGATAGTGGAGTTTATAGCAGAATGCCAGCTTTGACCTTGGCTAACCTATACTACAACTCTCAACGGATTTCAAGATATTGTTACGAACACGAGTCCACTACTCACCACATCAATACACTACCGAGGATCCTCTTTCGTCATCCTACGGAAGGGCCATCCACGACACTCACGCTTATCTTGAGGCTTTTAGTAGTATCCATCAACTTGTCTATGAACTGTAAGAGTAACCAAGTAGTTCGTACCGCGAACAACGGCTATTCGAATAGTTTGATAACCCTGCAGGGGTGTACTTCTTCACACATGTTTTCACCACTTAGCGTCTGCACACGACATGTGCTCAGCAGACTTCAAGCGAAAGCTAACGTGGGTGTAGACCACGACCTAACCAACCACTCAAGTCTCTCGTCCAGGTTTATCGCCTATTTGGGTTCCATCCGTGGGGAGATCCGGCCGGGGTGTCGCTCACGGCCCCAAACGATGTGTACAGGGTTCCCGAGTCACCAAACGGGCAACCGGTACACCGTGCCACGTACCTGTCGCATCACAGCCCACCCCGAGGGTCAGCGCTGCGCACGACCTCCAGTAAAAACTATAAACACCAGAAACTAGTTGCAACTCCTGGACAGAGTACAAGGGCAATCAATAAGTCGAGCGGGGTCATATTTCAGGGCCCAATGTGTGGTAGTAACTGTAACTTGAATCACACACACAGATCTCGGGTCCTATGGACGATTCCAATTAAACAACCCACCATGTACTCCTACATGGCCTTTCATCGATACCTTTACCAAGCGTATTCCACACTTCCCTCTCTTTATCGGTAAGATCATTTCACTCTGATCCATCACCCAGATGAACAAGACCAGACACAACTCTAAGCATAGAAGGCAACATAAGTAAATAGCATGGTGGATCACACGTCACATGGCTCAATCAACTCCTACACATGCTAGTGGGTTTCAACTATTTACTGTGGCAATGACAGGTCATGCAAGGGAATAGGGTTCAACTACCGCAGCAAGTAGCAGTTCACGCGCTGTTGCCTTAATGTAGTAAAAGAGAGCAGGAGCGAGAAGATTGGGTTTGTATCGGAATGATCAATGATTGTTTGCCTGACAAGGTAGTTGTCGGGTACTGCTCTTCAACTGGATACGCAGCAGTATCCTCGGGAGCAGGACCTAACACAGGGAATACCGACGATACAATCATTAACAAACAAATGCAACAATATGATGCATGTTTATGACATGGCAAGATGCATGTGTGTTGGCTAATGCAACTAAAACCAGAAGGGTTTGAACCTATTTGAATCAAGGATTCAAATTGAAGTTCAAACTATTATTTAAATAAGTGCATTATCATGTTTTTGATATATACAGCAAGTTAACTTGTTCAAACATGCATGAAACCAGTGCCATTAGAAAGATTGGATTTTTCTGATCATTTTTCATATATAAATCTTTTCCATCTGAGCTATGGTTGATTTTATACGATTTTTAGAAGTTTTGGGTATTTTCTGGAATTTCCTGAATTATTATTAAAACTAAAAATCCCAGAAAAAGCTTTACTGCGTCAGCATGACATCATGCTGATGTCAGCCAGTCAACAGGGCCAGTCCGGTCAAACCTGACCAGTGGGTCCCCCATGTCAGTGTCACGGCTAATTAACTGAGTTAATTAGAGTTAAACTAAAACTAATTAGCTGTCAGTGGGGCCAGGGCCCACGTGTCAGTGACTAAACTAATTAACTAATTAATTTAAATTAACACCTAAACTAGGTTTGACCTGCGGGCAGGGCCCACATGTCATTGACCCAAGGGGTCAAACCCGTGGTCAAAACAGGTCCAACTCGCCGGCGTTTAGCCGCCGGCGAGGCCAAACGCGGCGGCGTGCTTCGCCTACGGTGCACGGCTCGAGCTGCGGCTGGGTGCGTTGGATAGCCCTTTCTCTTGCGCGTCGGATGGAGGTGGTCGCCGGACCTGGGGTGGCCGGAGACGACGGCAACGAGCTCGACGGCGGCGACCGGCGTCGGGCGTGTGTGGAGAAACGGCTGCAGGGGCCTAGGCGATGCGTGCGTAGCACCATTCGCATCTACGTGCTGTGGTGAGTACGTTGGACGGGTGCCAGTGACCAAATAGTCACCGGAGCATCACTGGCGGCGAGCACGGCGGCGGTGCGTGCGGGCGAGCTTCGTGCAGTGTGTTACAAGGCAAAAGGGAGCCAACGGAGAGGGGGAGGAGGTAGCTAGGCTCACAGGGGTTGCGGCAAGCACCGGAGCGAGCTCGGGGGTGGTCGGAGCTGAGCAGAACGGCGAGGGGGATCTCCGCGGCCGGAGTTGGGGAAGAAGAGGTCGGGGGCGTCTCCAGGGCGGGCGAGCGCTCGGGGCTCGGCCTGTTCGAAGCAGTCGAGGACGGCGGAGACGAAGGACACCAAGGCGGAGCTCAGGAACGACGGTGGACGTGGCTTCTACGACGGTGCGATCACGGCGGCGTCGGCCATGGCGCGGGGAGAGCGGAGGAGAGGAGCTGGGGTGAGGTGGAGGTGTCTGGGGGGTCGAGGAGGACGTGGAGGTTCGATCCATCCCTCCAGGACGGCGAGGGGGTGAAGCAAGGCGGCGGGCAGCTGCGTGGCGCGCGGCGCGGTCGCCGTCGAGCACCTGCCTGCCTGCCTGGCCGAGCCAAGCAGCTCGCTGGAGCGGCAGCTGGGCTGGGCCGGCAGGTGGGCCGGGTGGCGCCAGGTAAGTTCTCTCTCTCCCTTTTTTTCTAATTTTCTTTTCTATTTCATTTCTTTTGCAGCTTTGTTCATTTAATAAAAATGCCTAAACATTTTTATAAATCATAACACTTGTCATACCTGCTGTATATAATATGAACAGTAGGAAACATTATAGTTTATGATTATTTGAGCATTTAAAATATTTTGTAGCATTTAAATGCCCAAATTCAAATACCATATGATTTAATCCAAAACCCTAGATTGTCCTAGAAAAATGTGCACCATTTTTGGCAGAGGTTTAAGACCAAGGCAGAAATGATGAACATTTTGAAGGGCATTTTGGGTACATTGGAAAATATTTTAGCAAACCCTAGTTGTTAGGGGAGGGGTGCTGGGGTTTCTGTTAATCCCATTTCAAGTTTCTTTGAAAGTAAACATGATGCACACTCTAGTCAGGTCCTAATGCAAGTGCTAGCTAGGGATGTGACAACTCACCCCCACTTAGAAGAATCGCGTCCCGAGATTTGGGTTCCTCCGGAAAGAGGGTGGGGTACTCAAGTCGAAGACGATCCTCCCTTTCCCAAGTAGCTTCACTCTCGGAATGATGTGACCATTGAACCTTGAGAAACTTGATATTGTGGATTCGAGTGGTGCGCTCAGTTTGATCAAGAATACGAACGGGGTATTCTCGATATGTGAGATTGTCTTGGAGATCAAGCGTTTCGTGGTCCACTCCGCGGATAGGATCCGAGAAGCAACGCCTGAGTTGAGAAACGTGGAAAACATCATGAACTCTGGAGAGGTGCGGAGGTAGTTCCAATTGGTAGGCAACTTCTCCTCGTTTGGCAAGAATGCGAAAAGGACCGATGTAGCGAGGGGCCAATTTTCCTTTGATACCGAAGCGATGGGTTCCCTTAAGAGGAGTAACCCGAAGGTAAGCCTTATCGCCAACTTCAAAAGTCACAGCCTTATGATGACTATCATATTGGCTCTTTTGGCGAGACTGGGCTGTTTTCAATCTCTCACGAACGATGCGAACTTGTTCCTCTGCTTCCTGGATCATATCCGGGCCAAAGAATTGTCTTTCCCCGGTCTCTGACCAGTTAAGAGGTGTTCGACACCTTCGTCCATATAGAACTTCGAAGGGAGCTTTACCCAAGCTGGCTTGATAACTATTGTTATAAGCGAATTCGGCAAATGGAAGACACTTTTCCCATTCCATACCGAAATAAATGACAGAGGCTCGAAGCATGTCTTCCAGAATTTGATTGACTCGTTCCACTTGACCACTTGACTGCGGATGGAAGGCAGTACTGAAAGAGAGATGAGTTCCCATAGCATTCTGGAAACTTTCCCAAAATCGTGAAGTGAAAAGACTTCCACGGTCCGAGTTAATCTCCAACGGTACACCATGAAGTGATACTATTCGAGAGATATATAAGTCTTCTAGCTGGCTAGCGGTAATACTCTCTCGAACAGGTAGAAAATGAGCTACTTTAGAGAGGCGGTCGATAACGACGAAGATAGCATTATTCCCTTTCCTGGACCTGGGAAACCCGGTAATGAAGTCCATACCGACTTTGTCCCATTTCCATTCAGGAATAGCTAGAGGTTGGAGGGTGCCAGCAGGCCGTTGATGCTCTGCTTTGACTCGACGACAAACGTCGCAGTTAGCAATGAACAGAGCGATTTCTCTCTTCATCCTAGTCCACCAGAATCTTTGACGTAGGTCTTTATACATTTTGGTACTACCGGGATGAATCGTGAGAGGAGATTCATGAGCCTCCTTAAGGATTAATTGCCGTAGATGGTGGTTCTTGGGAACCACTACACGGTTCTCAAAGAAAACAACACCTCGATCATCCATGGAGAAACTTTTAGCGAGTCCGCTAGCAATGTTCTCTTGGAGTCGTGATACACCTTTATCACGCTTCTGGGCAGCTATGATTTGATCCATAAGGGTAGGTTTCGCCACCAAGGTGGAAAGGAATCCTCGAGGAACAATGTGAAGGTTAAGCTTACGAAATTCCTCGTGGAGAAGTGGTTGACTTTGTTGTAACATTAAATTGTTACAATGTGACTTACGACTTAGTGCATCAGCCATGACATTGGCCTTTCCAGGAGTGTAAGTGATTCCTAAGTCGTAGTCGGTGAGCAACTCAACCCAACGTCTTTGCCTGAGATTTAGATCCGGTTGGGTGAAGATATACTTCAAACTTTGGTGATCAGTGAAGATTTCACAGCGATTACCAAGAAGGTAATGTCGCCATGTTTTGAGTGCATGGACTAGAGCTGCAAGCTCTAAATCATGAGTAGGATAGTTATCCTCATGTGGATGCAACTGTCGGGATGCGTATGCAATCACTTGACGATCTTGCATAAGAATGCAACCTAGTCCTTGTCGCGAGGCGTCGCAATAGATTATAAAATCCTTGGAAAAGTCTGGTGGTACCAGTACAGGTGCAGATGTCAGGCGTCTTTTCAGTTCCTGAAAACTGGACTCGCACTGTGGGGTCTACTCAAACTTTTTATCTTTCTTGAGGAGTTCGGTTAGAGGTTTAGCAACCTTGGAGAAGTTCTCGATGAAACATCGGCAATAGCTCGCTAAGCCAAGATAACTCCTAACTTGCTTGACCGATTCAGGGGGAGTCCAATCAAGTACGGCTTGAACTCGCTCGGGATTGACAGCAATACCCTTGCCAGAGATCACATGACCTAGATAGGTTACTTCTGGCAACCAAAATTCACATTTAGAGAATTTGGCATAAAGGCGGTGCTCTCGAAGTTTCGTCAATACTAGCCTTAAATGCTCGGCATGATCTTCCTTGTTCTTGGAGAAAATGAGTATATCATCGAGGTATACCACGACGAATTTATCCAAATACTCCATGAATATAGAATTCATTAACCGAGAAAAGGTAGCTGGGGCATTGGTTAATCCGAAGGACATGACGGTGTACTCATATTGGCCATAACGAGTAACGAAAGCCGTTTTAGGAATGTCCCCGTTCTTGATTTTGATTTCATGGTAGCCCAACCTCAAATCCATCTTGGAGAAGACTGAGGATCCCGCGAGCTGATCATACAGGTCGTTGATCCTGGGAAGCGGATACTTATTCTTTATGGTGACCAGATTGACAGGTCGGTAATCTACAACCATCCGCTCCGTTCCATCCTTCTTCTTGACGAAGAGGACGGGGCAAGCCCAAGGGGAAGAACTAGGACGGATGAAACCCTTTTGCAAGGACTCATCGAGTTGTTTCTTTAGCTCAGCTAATTCTAGTGGTGCCATCTTATAAGGTCTCCTAGAGATTGGGACGGTTCCAGGGATAAGATCTATCACGAACTCGACATCTCTGTCAGGTGGAACTCCTGGCAGTTCTTCTGGAAAAACATCCGGAAAGTCACGGACTACCGGGATATCTTCGAGTTCTGGTAGAGGGCTGGCATTAAGAGAGTAGAGTTGACGTTCAGCCATTCGAGTCAAGACATTGACTATCTTGCCGGATGGATGTGTAAGTTGAACGGTCCTAGTAAAGCAATCAATTTTGGCGTAATGAGTTGTCATCCAATCCATACCCAAGATGATGTTTATGTCCGAGGACTTGAGAGCGATTAAAGAAGCAAGGAAAACAAGTCTATCGACAAGGATTTCATTTCCATGGCTTACCCTAGAGGTTTGCCACTTTGAACCAGGAGTTTGAATAACCATGGAAGTAGGCATGTCACAAAAAGTCATGTTGTGCAATCGAGCATAGCTCTCAGATATGAACGAATGGGATGCTCCGGTATCGAAAAGAACAGATGCCGGATGGCAGTTTATGAGAAGCGTACCAAGGACGACGTTAAGATCCTCATAAGCTTCTTCGGCAGAAACATAGTTGACATGACCACGTACAGTGGGGATTGGCTTGACATAGTTCACCTTGCCGGTTGGCTTGCCACGACCAACGGGTTTTCCTGGCTGATTCTGGGGACAATCACGCATGTAGTGTCCTGGTTCTCCACACATGAAACATGTCACAGTGGTGGTGCGTGGAGCAAAGTTGGAGGGTGGACCTCCATAGGTCTTAGCAGGTGCAAACTATTGAGTTGGGCGAGGCGCCTCATAGGATGGCCTCGGTGTATACTTGGGTGGTAGAGCAGTGTTAGGAACCCACACACGGCGCTTGTGAGAGCCAGAGCCGGATGAGGAACCAAAGTCTCGAGTATGCTTGCGGGTGGCCTCGAAGTCGGTCTGGCCTGTCTCAGCACTGATAGCCTTGTTAACCAACTTCTGGAAGGAGGTGCACTCGTGCAGACGTAGATCTCGACGAAGTTCAGGGCTGAGTCCCTTGCGGAACCTTGCCTGTTTCTTGGCATCGGTGGATACTTCCTCAGGTGCATAGCGTGCCAGATTACCAAACTCACGACTGTAGCCATCCACAGTCAAACGGCCCTGGGTGAAATTGCAGAATTCCTCCCGCTTGCGATCCATGAGACCTTCCGGAATGTGATGTTCACGGAATGCCTCACTGAACTCAACCCAGGTAGTGACTTGGCCAGCAGGACGCATAGCTTCAAAGTTTTCCCACCAAAGACTGGCAGGGCCCTCAAGATGGTAGGCGGCGTAGATAACCTTGTCAGCTTCGGCCACACGGGCAGAGTGTAGCTTGTGGGTAATACTACG
Source organism: Secale cereale (assembly GCA_902687465.1). Taxonomy (NCBI): domain Eukaryota; kingdom Viridiplantae; phylum Streptophyta; class Magnoliopsida; order Poales; family Poaceae; genus Secale; species Secale cereale. The sequence goes on along the minus strand of LR738714.1, from coordinate 404,733,774 downwards.
TAGCCAGTCATCAGCATCCAGAGGTTCAGTGGAGTGATGGAACTTTGGTGGACACATCTTGATAAAATCGTGGATTGACACCACGTCATTCCTCTGACGGAACCCAGTGTTTTGCTCTATGCGTTCCAGCAGACGGTTGGTCTCTCTCTTGTTCCGTTCTGCTTCAAGCATAACTTCCGCCAAAGAGGGTGGCTGGGGCAGATTCCCATCTCTAGCCCCACTAGCCTCACCCTGCTCCTGATCAGCAGGAGTGTTGCGAGTGTTGACCATCCTAGGAAAACAAAACAACGGTTTAGACAAGGATGGCAAAAATTTGACATAGAAGTGCAGAATGTAATGGATGACACGGAATGCAGAGACGTTCATCCGTACGACATAGTAATATAGGAACTGCTATATATACACCAGTGGTCATACACACCATACAAAGTTTAGTACAAGCCAAGGCTAAAGTACAACTGCGGTGAAAGACGATACATCCCATCAGAGGCATTCCAAGCTCCTATACATTATTTAACTACACCTCCGGAACTCAGTACACACTAAGTCATATTCCACAAGACGCACAGGACTGTGGAAATACAACCACTACAATACTACTACTACCACGGACTAGCTCAGACACTCGCGTAGTAATCCTCGTAAAGATTACCACCGTAGCCTGGAAGTGGTACAGACGGATCTTGGAACTCGCGAGCACTCGAAGGCTGTGGACCATAGGGGCATGGGTGTGGTCTCGGTCCCGATGCTGGTGGTAACCGACGCCCACGTGGAGGTGTAATACCCCCAACGTCACGCCAATCCATGCGATCAGGCAGACGAGTCTGCACGGGGTACAAATCCCGCATGTCCAGATATCCGGCGTGCACAGCAGGTGCAAGCCGTGTCAAAGTAGTCCAGTGAGCGGCTCGAGTGTTATACAGCTCCATTCGGAGGGCACGGACCTCACAGTCCCTATCCTCCAACATCTGAACAGTAGTCTGAAGCAGTGGCTCTTCATGAGCAACATCAGTATACAGACCAGTGTAGTAGCCTTCCTCTCCGGGGAGTGAAGCTGGCATGTAACAGAACTCAGTGTTCAGCAACAGGGCATGCCTAGCACGGAGAATGGTCATCATCGAATAAGCGGCATCCTGCACTGCCATCTCGATGGTAATCCCGAGTCCATAAGACCAATGGATGGGATCATTAGCTCCGGGATATGAGGGGTATATCCGGACTGTGCAGAAATAATGACTTTGATTAAAATCCCAATATTGTTCCTCCACGGTGTATTCAGGATACCAGCGATAACCGGTCTCAGTCATCACACGGACTAGCATGGCCGTGTGACCGGGCACATTAATGCACCGAGTCAAACGAACCACTTGGTGAGGGATGCAGCCAGACATCTGAAACACGGAATAATGCAAAGGCATTAGTGTTTCTGGAAGAAATCGGGCAGCATAACAACTGTAAATGCTCAAACAAAGATTTGAACATCATACAAATGATAGCATAGCCACTCAACAATTCCATATCAAGGTTCCGGTTCAACAATCATCATACTAAAAGGATAGAAACTGAACTGAGGCTTGAAACCAACAATCCTAGGAGTCTACGGATTAGTAACATGTGAACCTAGTAAGGATAAGAGGCCTAGTCCTAAATCCCCATAGAAGAATAGACTGACTCAGATCAGAAGGGCATAAGGTAAAGGAGTAAAAAGAGCCTTACGTTCCCTTCCACAATCAATTCCCCTACATATAACTAAGAATTTTTCTAGACTCAACATCGACCAGTTTGGCTTGAGAAACCTACAGGCAGTCCAGCTCTGATGCCAACGCTGTCAGGACCCCGATCCTAAGTCACACCGATCTAGCTGTAACAAGTCATATCACTTTGCGGCCTCACGCACGGTAACCCCACGGGTGCCACCTTACCTGGCCCGGGACCGTTTGCGCATTTTGGCACACGTATATGACAGTGTCGCTAGCATCCATATGACAGAGAACCTGGGCCGACATGGCTAGTTATAAACCAAAAGTGGCACTAAATTACAGAGATAGGCATCCATGACCCAGCAACAAACGTGTCGGTCATCAACGTATGAACCCAAGTCGTAGCAAGCTACATGCACTTAAAGGAACAACGCGTGACATTTCCCCTAAGGGATAGACACATGAACGAAGAAGGACACATGCCGGCGAGCCTACGTGTTCCGAGCAGTAGCAAGCTACCAAGGCTCATTGGAATCACTAGGAGGCATTTCCCTGTAAGATAGGCTACCAAAGGAAAACAACTAGGTGTCGGATCCCACACATACCAAGCATTTCAATCATACACGCAATATGCTCAATATGTGCAAATACAACATTGCATCACAACAGAACTCTATGACTCAAAGTACTTTATTTAAAAGGCTCCAAGAGCCATACATAACATATTCATACAGGTAGGGGTCACATGACCCAACACTCAAGTCATACAGTCATACAAGCACAAGTGGAAGCTACATGTCTGAGTACAGACAACTTAGAAAATAAAACAGGCTTGGTGTAGCTTGACTATCTACAAGGCCCTCCACAAGCTCCAGATCACCGTCTGGGTGTCAAGCTACTCGTCGACGTCAACGTCTATGTAGAACCCATCAGCAGGGGCAGGGTTCTCCTCTGCAACAGTTATTAAGCAAACATGAGTACGAAGGTACTCAGCAAGTCTTACCACAGAACCTATTATACATGCAACATTATCAAAGGGGGATAGTGGAGTTTATAGCAGAATGCCAGCTTTGACCTTGGCTAACCTATACTACAACTCTCAACGGATTTCAAGATATTGTTACGAACACGAGTCCACTAATCACCACATCAATACACTACCGAGGATCCTCTTCCGTCATCCTACGGAAGGGCCATCCACGGCACTCACGCTTATCTTGAGGCTTTTAGTAGTATCCATCAACTTGTCTATGAACTGTAAGAGTAACCAAGTAGTTCGTACCGCGAACAACGGCTATTCGAATAGTTTGATAACCCTGCAGGGGTGTACTTCTTCACACATGTTTTCACCACTTAGCGTCTGCACACGACATGTGCTCGGCAGACTTCAAGCGAAATCCGACGTGGGTGTAGACCACGACCTAACCAACCACTCAAGTCTCTCGTCCAGGTTTATCGCCTATTTGGGTTCCATCCGTGGGGAGATCCGGCCGGGGTGTCGCTCACGGCCCCAAACGATGTGTACAGGGTTCCCGAGTCACCAAACGGGCAACCGGTACACCGTGCCACGTACCTGTCGCATCACAGCCCACCCCGAGGGTCAGCGCTGCGCACGACCTCCAGTAAACTATAAACACCAGAAACTAGTTGAAACTCCTGGACAGAGTACAAGGGCAATCAATAAGTCGAGCGGGGTCATATTTCAGGGCCCAATGTGTGGTAGTAACTGTAACTTGAATCACACACACAGATCTCGGGTCCTATGGACGATTCCAATGAAACAACCCACCATGTACTCCTACATGGCCTTTCATCGATACCTTTACCAAGCGTATTCCACACTTCCCTCTCTTTATCGGTAAGATCATTTCACTCTGGTCCATCACCCAGATGAACCAGACCAGACACAACTCTAAGCATAGCAGGCAACATAAGTAAATAGCATGGTGGATCACACATCACATGGCTCAATCAACTCCTACACATGCTAGTGGGTTTCAACTATTTACTGTGGCAATGACAGGTCATGCAAGGGAATAGGGTTCAACTACCGCAGCAAGTAACAGTTCACGCGCTGTTGCCTTAATGCAGTAAAAGAGAGCAGGAGCGAGAAGATTGGGTTTGTATCGGAATGATCAATGATTGCTTGCCTGACAAGGTAGTTGTCGGGTACTGCTCTTCAACTAGATACGCAGCAGTATCCTCGGGAGCAGGACCTAACACAGGGAATACTGACGATACAATCATTAACAAACAAATGCAACAATATGATGCATGTTTATGACATGGCAAGATGCATGTGTGTTGGCTAATGCAACTAAAACCAGAAGGGTTTGAACCTATTTGAATCAAGGATTCAAATTGAAGTTCAAACTATTATTTAAATAAGTGCATTATCATGTTTTTGATATATACAGCAAGTTAACTTGTTCAAACATGCATGAAACCAGTGCCATTAGAAAGATTGGATTTTTCTGATCATTTTTCATATATAAATCTTTTCCATCTGAGCTATGGTTGATTTTATATGATTTTTAGAAGTTTTGGGTATTTTCTGGAATTTCTTGAATTATTACTAAAACTAAAAATCCCAGAAAAAGCTTTACTGCGTCAGCATGACATCATGCTAACGTCAGCCAGTCAACAGGGCCAGTCCGGTCAAACCTGACCAGTGGGTCCCCCATGTCAGTGTCATAGCTAATTAACTGAGTTAATTAGAGTTAAACTAAAACTAATTAGCTGTCAGTGGGGCCAGGGCCCACGTGTCAGTGACTAAACTAATTAACTAATTAATTTAAATTAACACCTAAACTAGGTTTGACCTGCGGGCAGGGCCCACATATCATTGACCCAGGGGGTCAAACCCGTGGTCAAAACAGGTCCAACTCGCCGGCGTTTAGCCGCCGGCGAGGCCAAACGCGGCGGCGTGCTTCGGAAAACGCCTACGGTGCACGGCTCGAGCTGCGGCTGGGTGCGTTGGATAGCCCTTGCTCTTGTGCGTCGGATGGAGGAGGTCGCCGGACCTGGGGTGGCCGGAGACGACGGCAACGAGCTCGACGGCGGCGACCGGCGTCGGGCGTGTGTGGAGAAACGGCTGCAGGGGCCTAGGCGATGCGTGCGTAGCACCGTTCGCATCTACGTGCTGTGGTGAGTACGTTGGACGGGTGCCAGTGACCAAATGGTCACCGGAGCATCACCGGCGGCGAGCACGGTGGCGGTGCGTGCGGGCGAGCTTCGTGCAGTGTGTTACAGGGCAAAAGGGAGCCAACGGAGAGGGGGAGGAGGTAGCTAGGCTCACAGGGGTTGCGGCAAGCACCGGAGCGAGCTCGGGGGTGGTCGGAGCTGAGCAGAACGGTGAGGGGGATCTCCGCGGCCGGAGTTGGGGAAGAAGAGGTCGGGGGCGTCTCCAAGGCGGGCGAGCGCTCGGGGCTCGGCCTGTTCGAAGCAGTCGAGGACGGCGGAGACGAAGGACACCAAGGCGGAGCTCAGGAATGATGGTGGACGCGGCTTCTACGACGGTGCGATCACGGCGGCGTCGGCCATGGCGCGGGGAGAGCGGAGGAGAGGAGCTGGGGGGAGGTGGAGGTGTCTGGGGGGTCGAGGAGGACGTGGATGTTCGATCCATCCCTCCAGGACGGCGAGGGGGTGAAGCAAGGCGGCGGGCAGCTGCGTGGCGCGCGGCGCGGTCGCCGTCGAGCACCTGCCTGCCTGCCTGGCCGAGCCAAGCAGCTCGCTGGAGCGGTAGCTGGGCTGGGCCGGCACGTGGGCCGGGTGGCGCCAGGTAAGCTCTCTCTCTCCCTTTTTTTCTAATTTTCTTTTCTGTTTCATTTCTTTTGCAGCTTTGTTCATTTAATAAAAATGCCTAAACATTTTTATAAATCATAACACTTGTCATACCTGCTGTATATAATATGAACAGTAGGAAACATTATAGTTTATGATTATTTGAGCATTTAAAATATTTTGTAGCATTTAAATGCCCAAATTCAAATACCATATGATTTAATCCAAAACCCTAGATTGTCCTAGAAAAATGTGCACCATTTTTGGCAGAGGTTTAAGACCAAGGCAGAAATGATGAACATTTTGAAGGGCATTTTGGGTACATTGGAAAATATTTTAGCAAACCCTAGTTGTTAGGGGAGGGGTGCTGGGGTTTCTGTTAATCCCATTTCAAGTTTCTTTGAAAGTAAACATGATGCACACTCTAGTCAGGTCCTAATGCAAATGCTAGCTAGGGATGTGACAATCTTCATTACATCTTTGACTTCAAGTCAGAGCTGAGGCTAAGCGAGCCTTTCCACTTTAAGTTTAGACTGAAGAAGTCGAACTGATTGAGGCAGGGACTGCATAGAGGTTGTCTCACACCTACTGGTGAGTAGCTTCAACTCACTGTCTTCATCAAGACATGACCTTGGGGTCATCTCGTTGTCCTCAAGATGGTTTGGCTCACTATCTTTCCTAATGTTTTGCCTGGCATAAGAGATACAACTCTGAAAGAGAAACAACGAGACACGTAACATGTTTCACAATTATATAAGCAAATAAATGGATCTGTTCTACATAAGGAACATGTTTTTACAACTACAATTTAAAACTGGTAGTAGTCGCGAACATCCAATCAGATGTAAACAGCAGTGGAGGAAATGATTCCTATCCAAATCTATACTATAACAAAGTTTGAAGGCTTGAGAAGGATGAACTTACATTACATGTTAACACGGGCTGGACCAAGCCCTTCTCCATGTTGATGGAAAGACAATTCAAATAATTCCCCAAACAAAATTCTTTATAAGCGTTGCCATTATTCTACATTTTACAAAGAGTAAATATAGATCAAATAATATTGGAAGAAATAGAGGATAATGAAGCTCGGGTGTAGACTGATGATACGTAATCAAATAAAAATTAATTAGGTACAGTGTTACAAGGCAAAATGTACTGACAAGAGGAATGCAGACATCAACGTGTGAAGTGGCATTGGCTTTATTCAACATTTTGGTAAGAGTAAATGTAGATATGATAATTTGGAGAAAGTGGAGAACTGGAAGATAAGATGCAGAGTAATGCTAGACAATTAACTATCTCGCGATGCATGTACAGTAATACCACCACCGTCCGTTATTAGTTGTCGCTCAAATGGATGTATCTAGCACTATTAAGTTCTAAAATACATCCAATTGGTTAACAATTAATTCGATAAAGAGGGAGTACATGACAACAGGTACTTACATGAGCAATCCAAAACTTCATAACCATTGTGTTAATTCTACATTTATCTAAGAGTAAATATAGATATTATAATTTCAAGCAAAGGGAGGATAAAGAAGCAAACATTTACAGTGATGCTACATAATCAAACAACAATGAGTGTAAGTATGCTGACAAAGGGCAAGAGGTACTGACAAGAGAAATGCAGAGCCCAGTATTGTCGTGAGATCCTATGATCCTTTGAGCAAGGAGATTCATCTAAAATTAATTTTCATACAAGAGAGAAGGTAAGGCACATGCAGAAATTTAGGAGTATAAAATTTGAATTGATATCATAGACAGTACCTGACGCTGGGCTGTCAGTAGTTCTAATAGGGGTTTGGCCACTGGAGTAGGAGTAAAGTCTGTTACAGTTGGTCCTTTCTTTTCTATGGCTGCTGATCTATCTGATTTAACATGTATCACTACCTTTTCCAAATACCTAGTTTGTACTCCTTGAGGATCTGCAATCACCCTCTTCCTTTTGGACATCTATTACGAAAGAACAACATTTGACTGGAAAAACATAGTATGATGACACATGGAATATGTACAGAAAATGGATAGGTATGACATATACTCATATATGATGCTTAAACTAAGCAGATGGTGTAACAAAGTAGAATGAATGCAAGAGGTCAGATGCAAAATATGTGCGACCAATACAACCTTGCCAAGTTAGAGCATGCACCTTGATGGGTAGATAAGATAGGCCATCCTCCACCATGCCAAGTTTGTTAGCTAGTGGGTTGTTCCGCAATATTCCTCTCGTGCACCCATTCTCATATTCATTTTGATAATGTTCAATACCTGACATGCATGAAAACATAAAAACAAGTGAGATTATCTTTGTAATGCAGAAGTGATTCTAATCCAATACTTCCTCCCTGTAAACCCCTTTGTGCTATCTCTGCAATTCTTCTAAGAGGTGCCATGCATGCTGTAATTTGGTGTGTGCATTAATATAATGTGGCCTACTACTCAAAATATGAGAGCTCCAGTAGTGATGATACTTCGCAGATGATAGCTTAAACATATAGTAAATAAGAACAAGTCGACCTGACCCGACAGATTCAAAATATACTAAGGGAGAATAACTCGACCTAACCAGTTGACCGCAAGAGAAGAGGATCATGTTAAAGAAGAGCAGAAGGGCAAGCAGATTGAAGATATTACAAGTCTTTCTATACAATGTCGGTTGACCACCCATAATGAACCAGAGCGCAGAGAGAAATACTATTCCTTCTGGTCTCTCCATATGTGGGTCACATGCATTTCGAAACTAAAGTAGGAACATTTAGCTGACCAATTAAACATCTTCCAGTTTAACTAACATCAGCATAATATCATATTTGAATTTGTACAACTAAGCTTGTTTAGCTTGATGGGTGGAGCAGTGCTATTACGACACGAACCACGTAGGCTGATCGTGGTCATCATAAAATGGGGAAACTGTAAGCATGATGAGTATAGTGTTGACCGTGGCAGTGGGATGGCAGATCTGAAGCTGCAAACCGCGCAAAGGGTAGTTAGCAATCGATATTTGCTTTGAAATAACAACTAAGATTTGGTATGGACAAGAAAGTACAGTCAACAAGTGACAAAGAAATGCAATTCTGCTGTCTCTCTATATGTCGCGACATGCATTTGGAAACTCAAGTGGGACATTTAGCTAACCAATTACACGTGTCTGTTAACTAATATCAGTATCATATCACAATCATATTTGAACAACTAAGCTTTCGAATTTTGAGTGGTGTCTTGTTTTGCTTGAAGGGTGGAGTAATGCTAGTATGACAGAAAGCACCTACGCAGATCATAGTATAGTAGATAAAAGGGGAAAACCCTAAGCATCAAGAGTAAAATCAGGAAAGTGGAACTAGCTGGACTAGTGGGTGGCGCACATGCTTTTCGAAATGAATATAGGAACATTAGGTGACCAATTGAGCGTTCTCTATTTTAGTAATATGAGCATCATATCAGATTCTTATTTCAACACGTAAGCTTTGGAATTATGAGTGGCATGTTGTTTCACTTGATGGGTTGAGGTCTTGAGGAGCAGTGCTAGCACGACACGAAGCAATGAATCACCTATGATGATGGTAGTGAATATAAAGGGGGGAAACCATAAGCTTTACAAGTATAGTGACCGTGACATGGCGGACCTGAAGGTGCAAACCGGACAAAGCTACTTCGCAACCAATGTTTGCATTCAACTAGCCACCACGATTTGGTACAGACAAGAAAAGTACAGTAAACAATTTAAGATGTATTTTCCAGGTGAGATCAATAACTTAAGCACATATGGAAGAGTACCACCTCTCTTGCAACGCCGTGTAGGCCCCTGCTGATACGTTGAGGGTGCTGTGAGTGCGATGGCTGTCGGCGGCGGGGAAGAAGACTATAGATGGCAGACGACCGGGTTGGGGGATAAATCATGTTGCCGTGGACGAGACGGTCGTAGGAGCGGCAACGACGAAGTGGACAACGGCGCCGATGAAGCGAGACGAAGCGATGAAAGGATCCTAGTCCGGCGTCGTGGATGAGAGACGTCCATCTCTTGTAGTGGACGACGGGGTAGGGGTAGCGGCTCCGGCAAGGTAGAGGATGGGGTGTCGAACGGTGGAGGCTGGCCGCAGTGGAGAGGTTGTCGTGGCGTCGATGGTATATGAATGGGGAAATGGAGGGGGAGGGGGATCTCAAACTTTGGGACGCGCTTGTTGATACGTCCAAAATGCATCACTATTTTATATCGTAATTCGTCCTTATTCATTGATATATTTCACATTACGATGATGTTCTTATGTTGTTTTGGCCTATTTACACAGTTTGCAACTTTCTGGTGCCGAAGCAGCAGACGCAGGATTCAGCGGTAAAAAATGGACGCTGAGTTGCTGAAGAAGAATACCTCCAAATTACCTGAAAATCGACGAAGGGTATTTTCCAGAAGGATCACGAAGATACGCAAAAGAGCAACCAGAGGGGGGCCACAGGGTGCCCAGGCGGCCACCTGGCGCTGCCCCCACCCTGGCCGCGCCGGGAGGGCGCCTGGAGCCCCTGGCCCACTCCAGGCTCTCCCCTCTGTCTTATATACTCCTCGTCATCCAGAAACCCTAAAAAGGGGAGAGTTTACGGAGTTCCGCCGCCGCTCCGTGGTGGAAACCTACAAAGAACAAAAGCCATCTCCGGCGGGCAGATTCCGCCGGGGAGATCACCTCCCGGAAGGGGGGATCATCGCCATAGTCATCACCATCGTCACGGCATCATCGAGATCATCATCAACATCATCCCCAACATCAGCACCATCTCCATCTTCATCCAATCTCATCTCACAATTGCAACTTGTGTTGTAATCCGTACTATCTATCCTCTCTACTTTATCGGTGTTGATTACTACTTTGTGGTGAATGCTATTGAGTTTTGTTGGAGAAATATCATTGTGTCCAGATTGTTTATCATCCATCTATCTCCACTGATCATGATCTCTTTTATGTCTTGTGAGTAGTTACTTTAGTTCTTGAGGATATGGGAGAAGTCTTGTTGTTAGTAGTCATATGATGTTGAAGTAATATGTGTTATTTGATACTTAAGTTGTGTTGTTATTTTCCTAGTGGTGTTGTGTGAGTCGAACACTCAACACTTCGCCTTATTAAGGACCTAGGGGAATACATTGTGTACAAAGAATGCTTACGGTGGGTTGCCGGAGTGACAGAAACCTGAACCCCAGTTCGCACGCTTTTGCACAAGGGAACAATGGATCATCGATCGTATTGCTATGGTTAGGCTTTTGCCTTAAATACTATCTTGTATTTGCGGATGCTTGCAAGGTGTTTAATCATAAGAGTGCACTCATCTTAGTCTAGAGGGTGTACTAGCATAGATCCACCCACTCAACACTTATCAACACATCACATAGTACCGATACGGAATATGGCGAAATCACATGACTACCTCTCCCGTGTGTCCTCAAGAACACTTTAGCCTTTATAAGTTCAGTTGCTAGGCCTCTCCTTTGCTCAGAAAGGATTGGGCCACTTGTTACTCTCCAGTGCCTTTTACTTTGCTCGCTTTTACTTTCCTGTTGCTTATATCAAGAAAACCCCTAAAAAGTTATCTTTCAGTGCTTGCAGTTATTCCTTGCTCAAAATCACTTATCAATACCTTCTGCTCCTCGTTGGGTTCGACACTCTTATCGAAAACGCTGCATAGATCCCTTACGGTTGTGGGTCATCAAGTACCATTTTCTGGCACCGTTGCCGGGGAGTGTAGCGCTATTGGTAAGTGAAGCTGGTAAGGAAGTTTTTATATTTCTGTTTTTATTTTGCTGTTGCTGCTCTTTGTCCTTATGGACAACCTTGCTATTGGATCGTTGCTTGTGGGAAGACGCCCCACATCTGTGGTGGTTGCTCCTCCCCCTACTGAAATTGTGCCCTATAAAATACCAGCTGGTATTATCGATTATGTTTTGGCTAATCGTTATGCAGGAGACAGACATCCCGGTGAACACTTGCTATATCTGTCACAACTATGTTCATTATTTAAGCTTGCAGGTGTATCAATGGAGTTTGTCATGAGGAAATTGTTCTCCGTATCGCTTATAGATAAAGCTTCAGATTGGTATAAGCTTCTTGATAACTCACACTTTCTTGATTGGCAAGAGCTTATGTCTCTCTTTTATACCAAGTTTTATCCTCTACATGAAATTCATCGAGACAGGAACTATATCTATAACTTTAGGTCTCATGACGGAGAAAGCATTGCTCAAGCTTGGGGGAGATTGAAGTCCCTAATGCTCAAATGTCCTATTCATGAGCTCCCCAAGAAAATTATACTTACAAATTTTTATGCCAGGCTTTCTCGTCAGGATAAGGAGATGCTGGATGCCTCCTCTAGTGGGGTATTTCAGACAAAGGGCGTTGAAGAAAGGTGGGATCTCATTGAAAGGATCCAGAGGAATACCGAAGATTGGGAAATCGATAAAGGTATTGAACTCGCTATAAATTATGAGCATGATTATATTGAGAGCTATGTGAAAACTGATTACTTCAATACCTTTTGCTCTAAGATTGGTCTTGATTCCCATCTAATGATTGATTTCTGTAAGGATGTTGCCTCTCACGTTGATTCTTTTAAAAAGAAGAGAGATCAGCATCAAGAACCTTTCAAAGAGTTACCTCTTGATATTCATGTTGCTGACCCTATTTTGCCTGCAGTTATATATGAAAAGCCTCCTTTTTCCGAAAGGATAAGGGAGCACACTCTTGTGACAGGCATAATAAATAAAAGTGAGAGAAGAATTGATGAGCCTGAGGACCAGATCAAGGTCGATCCTCAAGTTGCATTGGTTAAAGACCTTGTTAGTAATGATGTTTTGGATTCCATTGTAATTTTTTGTGCTGTTTCCACTAACCTTGTCACGGCCAAGAATAAAGGCCCAATTTCAGGTACTCCAGTAGTATCTGTTAAAATAGGAGATCACAATTATTATGGGCTATGCGATTTGGGATCGAGTGCTAGTGCTATCCCCTATTCACTTTATCAAGAGATCATCGGTGAGATTTCACCTTGTGAACTTGAAGAAGTTGATGTTACCATTCATCTTGCAAACAGAGCAACTATCTCTCCTATCGGAATTGTGAGAGACGTTGAAGTCCTATGTGGAAAGGTAAAATACCCTACCGACTTTCTAGTACTTGGTTCAGTGAGGGACAATTTTTGTCCTATTATTTTTGGTAGACCTTTTCTCAGAACTTGTGGAGCTATAATAGATTGCAAGAAAGGTAAAGTTTTTGTTGAATTCAATGGTGAGCCATATGAATTTAACTTTTCTAAGTTCTCTAAGCAGCCTCGTGGTACCGATTTACCTAGTGATGATAAAATTATTGAAAGTATTGCTGCTATTGCTATTCCCCCTAATGATCCTTTGCAGCAATATATGGAGGACCACGAGAATGATGTGCATATGCAGGAAAGAAATGAACTAGATGAAATATTCTTGAGACAACCTGCTATCCTGAAGCACAACCTTCCGGTTAAACCTTTGGGAATTTTATCAAAACCAAAAGAAGACCCGGTGTTCGATCTTAAACCTCTTCCCGATACGCTCAAGTATGCTTATTTAAATGAAAAGAAAGTATATCCTGTTATTATCAACTCTAACCTTTCAAGATATGAAGAAGAGCGACTATTGGAAGTACTTCATAAACACCGAGGTGCAATTGGCTATACCCTTGATGACCTTAAGGGGATTAGTCCATCTATCTGTCAACATACTATCAACCTTGAGCCCGATGCTAAACCAGTTGTTGATCATCAACGACGGTTGAACCCGAAGATGATGGATGTTGTAAGAACTGAGATTCTCAAGCTTCTAGCCGCAGGTATTATCTACCCTATAGCTGATAGTAAGTGGGTAAGCCCGATACATTGTGTTCCTAAGAAAGGAGGTACAACTGTGGTTCCTAATGATAAGAATGAACTAATACCTCAGAGAATTATTATTGGATATAGAATGTGTATTGATTACAGGAAGCTGAACAAGGCAACCAGGAAGGATCACTACCCGTTGCCGTTCATCGACCAAATGCTTGAAAGTCCCTATGGAGGACATCATGCCGGATTCAGGAGACAAACTTCTCATATGAGACTGGAGAACCCCTTCCATGGAAGCACTTCGCCGAGGACTACGTGATCAACGTCAACAAGAATGAGGAGTGAAATCTCCTTGGGTAATGGCATCCCCTTGGCTTGTTCCAAGCTTGGGGGAGTGCCCGGTATCTTTATCTTTATCTTTTGTCTTTTAGAGTCAAGTAGAGTCGTATCATGTCTAGGGAGGTTATTATATGAAATAGGTGTGTGCATTGAGGTCTATCACTCCTTCTGTGGAGAGATTGTATCCGTGAGTGTGGAGTCGTCTATGATGGAATATTAATGAGAAGTCTATTGGTTCCTTTGTTGCACTCGGTATTCTCTTCACGCAATCGACCTTATATGATGATTCTTATGGGGAGTGTTGACCTTATATCAGGTATGGCTTTGAAAACTTTATTTAATCTTGGCAAACATAGCTTTGGTCATAACAACGAGCATGATTTTCTTAAAGTAGCGACATAGCCAAAACCTTTATGTTATTATGCTTGAAGTGTTATGCTGACAAGGAAGACAACTTGATGTGTTATGCTTATTTTAATGTTTATGCTTTATATTGCTTTGCATCTTAGTCATCATCAATTGTCTGTTCTCTCAAAGCCTTTGCTAGCCTAAAACTCTGTACTAAGCGGAATTCTGCTTGTGCATCCATACCCTTAAACCAATACCTTTCATATGAGTCCACCATACCTTCCTATTCGTGGTATTCCACTACCACCTCCTAAAGTATAGAATTTATGTGTTATTCTTAAATGTTCAAAATCTTCTATTTTGTGCCCCTGTTTTAGCTCATGAGGAAGTAGTAGTTAATTCATGATCTTTTTAAGTTGGACAAGTTTTACCCCGGGATTGCATGTCTAATCTGCAAACCCCTAATACGAGGAGGAACTGGCATGAGTGCGCCCGGCTCATAAAAGATAATACAACAAACTAACCCTCCTTCACGCTTTGTTCATGAGAAATCAGAAAACTTTTGGCAGTGATAAACAAAGGAGATTAAGGGGATGTGATCGTCCCCGTGCGGGAGCCGTTCCTCGAAACTTGTCCAGTTTGAGAAGTAATTGAGTTATCTATTAGCATTCGTTGACAAATCATGCACCTCTCAAAACTTGTTTTCATTCTGTTTGATTTAAGGATAGCACATGAGTTTTCCCTACTTCCCTAGAGCAGGGCCTATCTCTTAGTTTTAGGTTGAGTCAGTTATTCCTACTTCCTTCTATTCTTAAAGAGAGCAGACATTTGATGTTGACGAGGATTCATTCATATAAAGTTGCATTAAGATTTGTCATATCATATCCTTGTTGACATTATCATTTGATAAGTAAGTTGTTTGTCAAGACCAGCTAAAGCAAACATCTTCCTTTGTGTTAACACTTTCACTTCTTGCCTAATAACATGTTCTTTCAAAATCTTCAATTAATCTCATCAAATCATAAAGAGAAATAGCAAAAGTAAAAGCTATTAGTTGTTCTTCGACCAAAGGACATGTTTGCCATGATTTGATGAGTTTCCTTAGCCCTACTTTCGATTATAAGTGTTACCACTCTTTTATAAGGGCCTTATGAGTTGAAGATTGCTGTTGAGGATATTTGAGTTTGGTGAAGAAACCGTGATGCTTCTTGTTCGTATTCTATTTATCGACACTTCACACTCTAAACTTGTGGACAGGTTTACCGAGCTCAGTATTCGCTTGGGGACAAGCGAGGTCTAAGCTTGGGGGTGTTGATACGTCCAAAATGCATCACCATTTTATATCGTAATTCATCCTTATTCATTTATATATTTAACATTACGATGATGTTCTTATGTTGTTTTGGCCTATTTTACACAGTTTGCAACTTTCCGGTGCCGAAGCAACAGACGCAGGATTCAACGGTAAAAAATGGACGCTGAGTTGCTGAAGAAGAATACCTCCAAATTACCTGAATATCAACGGAGGGTATTTTCCAGAAGGATCACGAAGATACGCAAAAGAGCAACCAGAGGGGGCCACAGGGTGCCCAGGCGGCCACCTGGCGCGGCCCCCACCCTGGCCGCGCCGGGAGGGCGCCTGGAGCCCCTGGCCCACTCCAGGCTCTCCCCTCTGGCCTATATACTCCTCGTCATCCAGAAACCCTAAAAAGGGGAGAGTTTACGGAGTTCCGCCGCCGCTCCGTGGCGGAAACCTACAGAGAAGAAAAGCCATCTCCGGCGGGCAGATTCCGCCGGGGAGATCACCTCCCGGAAGGGGAGATCATCGCCATCGTCATCACCATCGTCACGGGCATCATCGAGATCATCATCAACATCATCCCCAACATCATCACCATCTCCATCTTCATCCAATCTCATCTCACAATTGCAACTTGTGTTGTAATCTGTACTATCTATCCTCTCTACTCTATCGGTGTTGATTACTACTTTGTGGTGAATGCTATTGAGTTTTGTTGGAGAAATATCATTGTGTCCAGATTGTTTATCATCCATCTATCTCCACTGATCATGATCTCTTTAATGTCTTGTGAGTAGTTACTTTAGTTCTTGAAGACATGGGAGAAGTCTTGTTGTTAGTAGTCATATGATGTTGAAGTAATATGTGTTGTTTGATACTTAAGTTGTGTTGTTATTTTCCTAGTGGTGTTGTGTGAGTCGAACACTCAACACTTCGCCTTATTAAGGACCTAGGGGAATACATTGTGTACAAAGAATGCTTACGGTGGGTTGCCGGAGTGACATAAACCTGAACCCCAGTTCGCATGCTTTTGCACAAGGGAACAATGGATCATCGATCGTATTGCTAGGGTTAGGCTTTTGCCTTAAATACTATCTTGTATTTGCGGATGCTTGCAAGGTCTTTAATCATAAGAGTGCACTCATCTTAGTCTAGAGGGTGTACTATCATAGATCCACCCACTCAACACTTATCAACACATCACATAGTACCGATACGGAATATGGCGAAAGCACATGACTACCTCTCCCGTGTGTCCTCAAGAACACTTTAGCCTTTATAAGTTAAGTTGCTAGGCCTCTCCTTTGCTCAGAAAGGATTGGGCCACTTGTTACTCTCTAGTGCCTTTTACTTTGCTCGCTTTTACTTTCTTGTTGCTTATATCAAGAAAACCCCTAAAAAGTTATCTTTCAGTGCTTGCAATTATTCCTTGCTCAGAATCACTTATCAATACCTTCTGCTCCTCGTTGGGTTCGACACTCTTACTTATCGAAAACGCTGCAATAGATCCCTTACGGTTGTGGGTCATCACTTGTCTGAAATATGGCAAAGTTACGATCTTATCCCCCGTTTAAAATTTCGGACATCACGTCTATTGGGGATAGGACGGTAATCTGGCATCTCCCAAATATTTTCCGGTAACGATTTCGGGTGAGGAGAGGGTGTTTTGCTGCCCACGGTTGGCACCCACGGTGTATGAACGGGGCTGACAGGTAGGGCGGTTGTGTCACGTGTTAGGGAAGTTACACTTCTGCCCCTATGCAAAATATTAGCCTACATCGATTTTGGACGAGGAGAGTTTGTTTTGCCGCCCACCGTGGATGAATGGGTAAATGGAGGGAGAGACACATGTCTTTCAGACGATCTTGAATCAAATGTGTTTTGACGCCCACGTTTGGCGCCCATCGTGTCTGAATGGGCTCAGAGGTCGTCGTGTCACGTCTGATTGAAGTTACTAGTCTACCCCTATCGACAGCAGTGTAAATCCAGTCGATAAGGATGTCAAGTGTCAGGGTAGACAGTAATTTCCATCTCGCAAACACTTGCTTCGGGCAGCCCACAAATGATAGTGGGTGTTTAGCCACTTCGTTCAAAACTTGGGAGAATTAGCATCCACCTTTGCCCTGGGCCTTGGCAACTAAATCCAAATCCAATTTTTATCCGATTACGAATATCCACAGATAATTCTACGTTTTGTTATTTATTTCTTCAAAACCACAACAAAGATTTATTCCACCTTTATATATGATTATGATTTAGAAATGTCGTGATCTTCGAATTCAGTAGGCTGGATACACTTTGAGTCAAACAATTATTTCATCTAATACAATATGCTCACACAAAAAACAGTTCACCTTATGTCAATCATACAAGTACTGAGGATTACCTCGCCTAAAAAATTCGGATCATTACAACACATGGACAACATAGGGGGTCTTACAACATAATCCATTCAGAGACATGACACAACATGCAAGTACAATAATCTAATGACAATTCCAACTGCTATCTAAAGAGGAACTAGGATTACCCTGAGCTTCAGATAGCAGAAGCAACAGGACCTCCTCCGTCTTCAAATGCAACATTCTTACTTCCTCCAATTCTTGGGTTGCTTGCATAATGCGTGCAGCTAATTGCGTAATTTCCAGCTTCAAGATCAAAATTACCTCAATCATGGCAGCCACACCATCTCTTTATGCCTCTAGTAGAGCCTGAAGAACTATAATATCTGTGCTCAGACTGCTCTCCGGTGGTGTTGCCTCTGAACTGCTACCATCTGGTAACATGGATGGCGCACTGCTTCCACAAATAGATTCTAGGGTTGTACATTGTGTCCTAGTGTGAACGGCATCCTGAAAGGTTTCTGCTAGACATAAGTATGAGATAGTTATCGCATGATCCAGGCAATAAGCTTACATGGTAAACGACATACGAATTATTGCCGAGCATGGAAAGCTATATTTAAATGGTTCGAAGTAGCATCAGCCGAAAAGAAATTAAAATGGTAAGATGAAAACTTGTAAGGGAGTCTACCACCGCTATATTTAAGTTGTCAAGGCATCTAAGTAGTTGAAATAATATGAGAAAGCACTTAACAGTGTGGCCTCATATAAACTACAAAGACAATCTTGTGATGAAGTTCAGAGGAAAAGTTAAGGACTCAAATGAACTAGGCATGCATTTCTTTACGATAGTACAGCAGGCACTGCTGACATATTGGCCAACTCAGGTATGGCGTAACAAGTAACAAACAAGCATTTGAATCAACCAATACAGCAAAGCAGACAATTGTACTATTTGTTATTCTGTAGGATTACAGGTTGAGGGCACAAGCCAAGAAAGCAGCCCACACGCATTACATTTCACATGTGCTAAAACACACTGGCTTACCATATGTTGCTGTGAAGCCTCGCTGCTGTTGCAATGTTCTTTGAATATATCGTCAGCATCCCGTGGTTGCAAATCTACTTATTGTAGTTTATTTTGCACCCTCTATTTAGGTAAAATTAATTTTAATCGCATGCACTGGTTTGAATTGATCATCAATGGTTCATCTAAACTAATGAAAGAAGGGTGTGTGCATACACGACAATATATCTGCTTCCCTCTATTTTTATGCTTGTTCGAGGTGCTAGCCCCAAAAGAACAAATATTTTGCTTGATGGGGTTGGCAGCTCCATAATTAATAGAAGCATCAAATTAGTCATGCAACTTGGGGAGATCAAGAACACACAAAGAAGTAATGAACAGAGGCTCGTAGCAGTGATGTATTATCTAGCATCATAAAATGTAGGGTAAAACAAACAAAAACCAGCGGAACCACATGCTAGTTTCCTGATGTGTAATTAAGCATAGAGAACATGAAGCAGTCTGATGGAACCAACATGTGGCATCAGAACAACACCATTATCATAAATATAGCATGCAAGAAGTAAAATAGTAGGCAGTGATATCTAGGAAGTACAGTAATACTTAGGACAAACCTAAAGCATATTAACTATATGTGCACTGGTATGTAATTTAGCACATGTAACATGTTCACTGCCAGAAGTATGGCCCTATAGGTGCAAGCAGAATAACGCATCTCATGAAAAACTGAATGATGCCCTGAAGAAATTCAAAGGTGCGGTGCTTATGCTAAGAAAGTGAACGTAGGCGCCGGCCGTAGGATAATAGTACATGATTCTCGGTGGCGTACGGGCATCGTTGGCATACTTGATAGCTAAGGATCGTCGATGGTACTCGTGTTGCGGTTGAATTTGGGCTAGCTGTCGCCGTCGCTAAAGCGGCTCCGGTGCTACGGTTGCGGCGCTTGTCGACATAAAAGAAAGCTCATCTGTGGTAAGTGAACAGTTGCACGATAAAGAGACAAACCGAAGGAGTACAGATCGAAATAACCTGATGAGGCTGCGGCATCGGTAAAGCAGGGCCGGTGGAGTTGAATATGACGTTCGTGGAGCGGGTCCGGTGCAGTGGACGAAGGCTTCGACGGGCGCGTTGTATAGTGCTTTTGGTGAGGCAGATCTGTTGCGGCGGACGAGGGCTTGTATGAAGGGCCAGTGAAGGGACGGACGAGGGAGTCAGTGAAGGGCCTACACTGTGGTCGACGAGGGCGTCGGTTA
Source organism: Secale cereale (assembly GCA_902687465.1). Taxonomy (NCBI): domain Eukaryota; kingdom Viridiplantae; phylum Streptophyta; class Magnoliopsida; order Poales; family Poaceae; genus Secale; species Secale cereale. The sequence goes on along the minus strand of LR738714.1, from coordinate 404,713,843 downwards.
AGCAGATCCGTTGCGGTGGAGCATGATGGCGGTCAAGGAGATCTGGAGCGGTGTACAAGCCAGTCGCTGAAGCGGCTCCGGTGAAGTGGTGAGTTGGCAGTTGGGGGTTCCAAGGTGCGGAAGGTAGATCCGTCGGGGTGTGAGGTCCACCGTTGCGGCGGAGGACTTGATTCGGCGGCTTGCCGTGGTTGGGGGGGGGTCGGGGAGGGGAAGGGGAGGGGCTCTGGGGAAGAATGTTGGGGGCCAAGAGTGGAAAACAATGGAGTTACCAAAGCAGCCCTTTTCCGTTCATGTGGCAGGGGTAAAACAGGAATATCACAGGGCTAAACTTTCGGGCGCGAGATATTTCGATGTGAGCGGGAAGTTTGAAAGCTTTTGGCGCCTGAAATTATATTCTGCTCTTGTACGGCCGACTATGATATCATGGCCGAGAATTTGTTTGTTTTGCATGCAAAAAAAAGGTAAAAGTTTTGAAAATCAATGTCTCCAACTCGAGACTTAGATTGTCCATTCAATTCAAATATGGATCATTGAGCTACTACAAGCAAATACCAAAATATGGTCCAATTCAAATGAAATTCCAAATGTGTTTATCCTAAATATGATGACAAAAGCAAAAATGAGTATGTGTATGAATAAAGTGGATGATTATAAAGTTTGAACATGCCCGTATGTGTATATCTCTAGGTTGGATATATGAATTTGAAATCACGAAATCCCGGCTAAAAAATGTACCTCCGTTTAAATGAATTACAAAAACTAATGATGGAGTCGAATTCCAAAATTCCAATCTTAGGTTTGTAATTCTGGTACATCAAAGTATATCATGCATGTTCAAAGTATCGTTATCTCATAGTCCAAACTACGAAACAAATTGATCAACCTTGAGTGCACACACTATTGACCATGTATATCTCAATTACGATAAAGTCCCTAAAATATAGACACCTCACTCTTTATCTGAAGCCAACCCCCCCTCTTCGCCCCCTCCCACACACACACAGAGAAGTCGTTCTCTCCCCCAAACACCAACACACGAGCACATTAACACCCCTCTCTCTTCTAAAGTGCGGACCCCAATATAGGTCTCTATCACTTTGTCTCGTGGGCATGCACACATCTCTTCCCCCATTCTCTAGCTAGGTCACCCGAGCATCTCTCTTTCCCAAGCACACACACTATGTAGAGTGTATCTTTCCCATACACACAAAACGTCGCCCCCAAACGTCTATCTCTCTAGTTATGTGGTTCTCGCACACTCACCTCACACACAACCCCCACTTCAAAACAAGCACACTTTGTATCCTTGTGCACCACTCTCCTCTTTCTATCTCTCCCACATGTGGACCCGCCCCAGCTCCTCCGTGTATACATATATGTCGTGACTCTTTCCATAGCTCCCTAATGTATCGTCGTTCTCGATATCGCACATTGTTCTCTACACCATCTATTCTAGATCTCTCATGAAGTCCCTATCACACACACGATGACTCGCTTCCCTTGCGTCTCCGTACATAGGCCAATTTCAAACAACATCAACATTGTCTCCCTATCTATAGGCCATTTATGGACACAAACGCCCCCTCTCTCGCCCCTCTCTCTCTCTCTCTCTCTCTCTCTCGCCCCCTCTCTTTCTCTCCTCTCTCTCTCTCTCCATCGCTAGCTCTCTCTCACTCACTCTCACACCCCTCTCCCACACACAATCGATGTCTCTTACAAATAGCCTGCTCCCCCCCGCCCGCACCCATGCTATCCCGCTACTAAACATGTCACACCATTCCCCTTCCCTTATACTAGGTTTACATCATTAGTGGTCTCTCTAGTCCACATACACACACTCCCTCTCACACACAAACGCACGCACAAACACACACAGACACGCACAAACACCCATTAATCTGGATCCTCGTCTCTCCCCATGTCCGCATGTGTATCTCGCACACTCACTCTCTAATTATGTATATGTGTTTTGCACGTTACACAAAGCAAAGCCCCATGTACATTTCTCTCTCTATCCTCCACACACATAGACACAAAGAATCTGTTATCATTGCCTCAGTCTCTAGACATATCACACACGCATGTTCTCTCTCTCTCTCTCTCTCTCTCTCTCTCGCAAACACGCTCAACAAGGGTTTCCCCGTCAATAACTTACTGTCTATTAATCAACAGTCGTGGCAGTACGGCGAACACGAGAGGTGAAAAAGAATAAATCTACACGTGCTTAGACCACCTAGTATGACTACTAGGACTAGAGCAAGCCAAAAAGCGCGCCGCCGCCAGCCCCTCCTTATCGGCGACGGGAAAACATTTGTTTTACACAGTCGAGAAGTCATTGTGCTAAGGCCTCACATGCTGAGGCGTTGAATAGAATGTAGATGCTAGTTTACGAAAACAAGTATCGATAATACGTTTGTATCTCCATACTTATATTTCTTCTCTTATAAAAAAACCGAGTTGGTGATGAGGGTACGCGTGCCATCTTGCAATATAGACCGTTCGATCTATATCTGACTGATGGAAATTAAACTAAAAGATACCTGCACCCCTCTCCACATTTGCAGACAAGGCCTTCACTCATTCATCCTTGTCTCCAACAACCTCATTGTTGAGAAATTAAGAACGGATGCCTCTGGAACAAACTGGCCTGGTGGCCGCTGCCGGCGTCATCAATCCCCATGCCTCCACTCAGTCCGACCACCAACGACCACCACGCCCCACTCCTCTTCACCTTATCTCCTAGTTCTCGAGATATCATTAGTTTTTACACATGGGATTACTCCCGCATGGGGCAATCACAAAGCGTGTTTTAATAATAATAAAATGCATCTTGATGTTCCGTGCGATGCACGGATCTTGCTAGTACTCCTACAGAAGACTAAGTTGGTGATGATGGTGTGTCTGCCATCCGTCGTTTGTTACCATTAGATCTACATCTAACGACTGTGAGGTAAGTTGTTGCCTTTTCTCACAAACATCCCACTTGTCTACCAATTTGCAGAAAAACCCATAATTAGCATCTTAAAACCAACCACATCCCTCCCTGACCTCACCAAAACAGCCCAAAGAATATATTCTAATTGAAACATAATATATCTCTAGTGATATATGTATATCAAAATTAGAGTGTTTTGTATCAAGTTTGTGAATAAGTATTATTCTAATTATGATTCGTTGCAACGCACATGAACATTGCTAGTATTTCCAATCATGCAAATTGTTTTCCCTAGTATTCCATAGTTTCGAGTTTTCCATCAAGATATTAGTCACTCATGGTTGATATTTACTTTCAATCATGTACACATATGCACTATGTAACTAGCCTTGCTTATTGGGTTCCAAAGCTTCACTTTCACTCCTATTTACAATATGTAGAGTATTTAACAAAAAAACTACCACTTTCAACCAGCCCTAGGAAGAATCTATTATACAAAAAATAGCAAAAACAAACACAAAATTTCTTAATCCACGCCAAAAACTACTACCTACCGATTAGGTTAGTTTAAACCCATTTATGACAGGGTTGGCCCACACATCTGTGCTGACGAGGCAACTTAAGCCAACACATTTTGTTTGACCATTGACATGAGGGACCCACATCTGACCTTCTATCTTGTTATTCCCCCTCAAATCATTATTTTTCCTGAACGTTACTTCAAATAGTAGTGATGCGTGTTCGTCGGTGGCGCCGGTGAGGAGCGAGTTGGCCGCCGCTCCGCCGGACGGGCCGGATGCCGCGCTGGCCTCCGCACGGGTTTCCAGGCTGGCCCGAGCGTGACTCACGAGCGAGCAAGCCGCCGCGCTGGCCTTCGATCGAGCCAGACGACTGGCCTTAGCGCGGCACGCGCGAGCAAGCCGCCGCGCCAACCTAGCTAGCAAACCTTACAGACAAGCAGCTGGACGGAGCTATCTTGGCTAGCTAGCGGCCGCGAGCGCCAGACGGAGCTAGCATCCGAGCTGCCGCAAGATGGGCTCGCGCCGTAGGCGGTTTTAACCTCGCCTTCTGCCGGCGGCGGTAGCTGCGTCCCATGGCCGAGGATGATTAGGTGGATGGGCCGAAGGTAGGAGGTCACTCGGGGATTTTTGTACATGTAGGTCCCACAAGTCATAACGCCCGGTCGAATAGAAGGCGTTGACTTAATGGGCGACGTGGGCCCTATTTGGATACTCTAAGTCAGTGGTTAGATTCTAACCCTGAACTAACTCTAACCAAAGTGGTGTTTGGATGACATGGTTAGATTGACAACAAATGTATCCAAACAGGGCCATGGGTTGAAACGTGCCTATAACAGCACTTTGTAGAGTAGTCGTTTCTTGGTAGGGCTGGTTTGTAAGAGCATGTACAATGGTTGATAAGGTAGTCTTATCTTAAGTCTGCCACATATGCAAGTGGTAATGGTTTCTTGGCATTATTAGTGGTTTCTTGCATTATTAGGGGTTTCTTGTAAGGAACAATGTACTACTAGCGACAAAAGGCGATTCTAGGTTGCGTTGTACTCCAACGGGTACTACTAGTGGTCGCGGGAGTGTATACCTCGTTTTGTGGGTTCGATCCCGGCCGAACACACGGCGGCCTTTTTTTAAATAGTAACTTCGCTGCGAGCCAATATTTTACACGGGTAGTTTGAGTTTTGAAGTCAAACGGATGTGCGGCACCACAATCTGGGTGCACTGGATAGCCTAGCCACGTGAACAGGTTTTCCTTCCCAGCATATCGTGCCTCGCGTGCTCGCCCTAGCCGCACCTCGCTTGCCGCTTCCACATCAGCTAGTAGCATATTTAAACTAGCGCCTCCCAATTAAGCCCGAGGAGCCGGAAAAGCCTGGCGGGGCATTGGGAACTATGCAATATGGCTCTGTATGTAAAGTGCTCTACTACTACTCTGTAGTTTGTGGCGTTGGACGCATGGACTTCACTCCATTATCGGCTCCACTATAAAAGAAATTCCTCTTGACGTGTTTTTTTAAACGGAGGCAAAAGCTTTGCTTCATCTCATTCATAAAGAAGGAACTACTAACAAAGTTTGATGAGATCCATTACACCTCCACAAATGGAAGCGAAAAGCCTAGTCTCGCTGTATCAAATAACTCAAATGTTCTGCCCCCGCAGTAACCGCCGCTGATAAACAGTCTGGTAGTGTGTGCGTGAGAGGAGCGGTTGAGGCCCTCCACTATGTGTTTGGTGCCAGAAATCTAAAAAGTTTGCCACATACACTTCGATGCCAAATGAAAAATATTTAGCACCGGCACCACAACGTGAACGATTTGACATCCATCCACCTCTGGCCCACCTAGCTATAAACTAGTAATATATCAGCTCAAATCAGTGGCTGCTTCGCATGCAAAAGTGCAGTGGCTGCTTTGTTTATTGGCTCAACGAAATATGGCGTCGGAGCAAGTAGAAGCATCGATGCCCTGAAATTTTTATATGGCATTGGCTGGGCAATGTAGGACACCGGTGCCAAATGTTCAAAAGGTGAATTTGGCACCGGTTTTGGCCTACATATGGCATCGGCTGGGCAATGTAGGACACCGGTAGTAGTGGAGGGCCTGAGTAGGCCAGGTACGTGAGAGGAGCGGCTGAATAGAGCACCGAGAGTACCCACTAGGCCACTACGCAGGTGTACTTTCCCTGCATTGATAGTACAGCGATGGTTCTAGAGAAAAGTAGTACCCTCCACTTCCAACTGTAGCTCCTTGGCCCCGAGATTCAAGAGTTCAAAACTGGTGCACTACACTAGAAGTACACTACATAGCACTAGTAGTACCCTCGCACTACTAGTTGAGAAAGCAGTACAAGTACTCCTACAGTACGAGTACGTACTCCTCCGTCACATAATGTAAGACGTTGTTTGACACTAGTTGGCGTGTACAAAAAATAGCAAAAACATACCCAAAATTTCTTAATCCACGACAAAAACTACTAGCTAGTGCCAAAAATTTCTTACTAGTGCTATTATTTACAGTATAATGCAATCCCATAACGTCCCATAATGCTAGTACTAGTAGTAAATAACGGCCTCACCCCTTCGCTACAGTTGGAAGGGACGAGGCCCTGTGGTTACTACGCTCTTATCTCCTCCTCGCCAGTTCCCCTCCCCCTGGAGAGAAGGCAGTTCGTTGCTGCTCCCATGGATTCGCCAGGCGATTCTCCTCCTCGTCGGGGCTGGGAGACCTTGGACGACGATCCTCTCGGAGAAATCGCACGCCGCTCTGATGTCCTCACCGTCGCAAGACTGGGTGCTTCCTGCACCAACTTTTTCAAGACGATGCTTAAAATGGCTTGGGAAAAGGCCATGCTTGTTGGTCTTCCATGCGTCCTCAAGGAGAAGGTTCTTCTATGGGACAATCCTTCGAACAATCCACCGCTCCCTGGCCATGGTTGCATGTTGACTCCGCTAGAGTTGCCGACGTTGAGAGGTAGTCGGATTTTGTCCGATGAGCAGGTCAGTAATGGAGTTTGATCATGTAGTACTTAGTTATTCCATTTCCATCCCGTATTTTCTCCGCTGCCCACCGTCTTATATATAGGTCTGGGTCGGTGCCAACGAAGATTGGCTTGCATACCTCCGGCCGGATACCACCATCATTTCGCACAACATCTACAGCAGTGCGGCCGTTCTGGTAGACCCCTTCTCCACCATTGGGATCGGCCCTCCGGACTGGCTGGGCTTGAATACGTATGATGATGCCTACATGAGATTGAAGAAGATAGCAATTGCGAACCCACCGGCAAAGCGACGCGGCTACGACGATTACTATCTCATCGCGGTGTTTGACATAAGGATTGCCATCAATGCAAGAGGCACTAACGGCAGAGGCTGGCGCATGTTGGCGGCGTGAGATTTGTACCCTACACGTTCGAAGCCGCCGTGCGCCATCTAGGCCGCATCTTTGCGGTGACAAGCGAGGGGACTTGTTTCATCTGGTTGCCATCCTACGGTACGGGAGATTACAAACGGAATGTACAAACCATCATTTACATCCCTAACGGTACTCCATTATTTTGCAGGGACTAGTCATCCCGCGATCAAAATAAGATCGCCGATCTTGGAACCTTGTAGCTGATTAGGGCATATTGGGATCAACTATCTTAGCAGTCGTTACCCATGGTACCACTGATGTGCAACATGGTCACACAATCTACCATGATCGGATCGTCACCTTCTACCCATGTATTCCATTTTTTAACCCTCTCGCTTTCTCTTTCATCGTTGTACTAGTACTCTACTTACGTACTAGTAGGAGTACTTTTTACCTTGGAGGACGCGTATAGCTAGCTAGGCCCTTGAAGACTTGAACCCACTAGCTGCCACCATTTTTGTTTTTCCATGTCTTACTATCTCATCCATGTAGCCAAGAGTGGCTATATACAATAAGCCGGTTATTTTACTTCATCTATACCGGAGTATTACTGACCGCCATATTTGAGCACAACATTATTATGCATCGACCTTGACTATGTACGTCACCATGTGTCCAGATCTGAGATGCCGCGTGTACCAGATGAACGACGCCGAGTTCGACCCCCGTGATGCTACGTGGGTGCCGAGGAACACTCTTGGAGATTACTCGCTTTTCATTGGGGACAGCTACCCCATTGTGAAGCGGATGCCACCTTCCGTGCACGACACGGAAGGCCTGCTGTGCATGAAGCATGGTTGTGTCTTCAATGCGCACCGCCGAATGCACGACATGCTGGGACACGCTATCCCTGATTTATGCTGCTTCAGCTTGGACGATTCTCCATCGTGTGGAACTGGACTAGAAAGCTGCGACAATGATTCCCGTTTCCCGCCGCTATGGATCGTGCCATCCATGAAGAACACCTGGGACTGGAACCTAGAGGAGGACATGTAGCCCATCTATAACGTGTAAGTGGAGTACGGTAAATTGTGAACGGTAGCGCTGTGAATATATATAGACTAGTCCTGCACAAATTTATCACATGAATTGGAGATGAACTTGTGTGGCATACTGGCATTTGTCTTTTAGAATTTATTACTAGTAAATGTGTTATGTGTACGTGCAACTTGTGTGGTTGTTGCACGGGCTCCAACACGCTCTTTGAAAAGAAAAAAAAGGTGGCACAGCTTTGGATATACATGATGTGGCGGCATCATGCAGTAGCATCGTTTGCTATAGTTGTACTCCGTGTAGTACGCTCCTACTAGGACGACAACTCCAATAAAACCTTGCACTTGGCTCTTTGCCTCTTTGGGAGTTTCAACAGTTCGTACTCGTGTGAACCTTGCACTTGGCTCTTCGCCTCTTCGGAAGGTACAACAATGATGATACTACAGTACACATTATGCTTTTGGCAATCTGACACCGATTGACCTGCTGCACGTCCACCTCGAGGGAGAGGGAGAGGGCGCTGTAGTCAAAACCCTCTCCTCGACCTGTCAACCACCACGTGCGTGGGCGAGGGAGAGGCGTAGTAAGCAAGCTTCTCCTCGTTCGGCGAGTTGATGGGACACATCAAAGCAGTACTAGTACTAGTCCATACTGCGTCCTTTCTGGTTAATATGGCTTAATTTGAAACGAGAAAATACACTGGCGGTCAACGTATGTAACAATACGCTCTTTACGGTCACTATATATAGTTTTGACATGATTATACGATCACTAGCTCATCGTAGAGCACCGTATTGCACCCTACTGACCGGCCACATAGTCGACATGGCACTTTGTTGACTGGTTAAATTGTCACCTGGTTTCTGGGTCCCACGTGTCAGTTGGCAGAGCAAAGAAATCAGCTAAAAAACAAAGAGTGTAGTACATCTACACTTACAATGCATTTAGCCTTTAATCTAAATCGATATCGATTGACTAATGCACCAACTTGTGCTCTAAGTATAGGTTACATGTCTATCCTTAATTACAGCTTGCAACGACCTTCATTTAATCTTCTTCTCTCAATGGTCGCATGCACACATAAGTCTGCTACTTTTGGGCGTTAATTATGCCCTCGCCAATGTGTAAATCTCTAAATGTACAGTATTTCACGGACGTAGGGAGTAGGTTGAGCACTTGAGCGTGAGCATGTGTGTTGCGTCGTGTGCTGTGTGCCGCATGGGTGCGTGAGTGTTGCCTGCGTCCATGTGTACGTGTGAGTGTTGCATGTTGCATGCATGCATGCATGCATGGGGCTTACTCCCTACCATTGGCATGTTCATATTTAAAGCTTCCTATGTTCCCTCCATATGGTGATACTCCCTCTGTTCCCAAATATGGAGTAAAATCCTGCCTCTGTTCCCAAATACGGAGTAAAATCCTCCCTCTGTTCCCAAATATGGAGTATTTGTCTTTCTAGAGATTTCAACAAGTGACTACGTATGGAGCAAAATGAGTGAAGTGAGCGTAGAGGCACAGGAAAGGAAGTCTTCGTGATCCATTATTCCCCATCTCGGTCAGAGAGAACTATTCAACTAGTCTTCGTAGTGAAGTGACAATACATGCTGCAGCAGATGGGACACTTAATTAATAAGCTGAACAAGCGTGTTGGTGTTACTAAATCAGCATTACCCAGTACTGGCATCATGTTTGCAAGTAGAGCACGCTTCTATCCTCCATTAGCTGACGTATGGGCCCTCTTGTGGTAGACACATATGTCATCGGTGTAACTATTTACACTCCAAAGGACGGTATATCCTGGTAGTAGTAGTAGAATTCAGATTTAATGCACTTTCTTCCCCGTCTTCCACTCTTCTTCCTCCTCTCTTCCCCATCATCGGTCGTACACCATTTCCCCCCGCTCTTTGCTCGCACGCCCGCGCTATCTTCCTTGGTGGCTCGCGCGTACCATTTCTCCCCGCTCACTGCTCGGCCACACGAGAAGAAGCTTCTTCACTCGCCCGCCCAAATCCACTTCCCCACTGGCTCGCAGGCACCGAAAACCCCAATGGGAGAACCGACTGACACGCAGAGCCGCGATTGCAATTCCCTCCCCGATGTTCTCTTGGAGTAGATCTGTAATCATATGGACCTACTCAGCACCGTCCGTCTGGCCGCATGCCCGGAGTCTTTGTACCGTCTACTCGTCTGCAACCGACCGGCTCTTTTCAAGACAACCTGCTTGTTGATGCCCGATCCTCGCAGGTGGCCTAGACACCGACTTGACGATCCTACGGAGGTTGCCATGGTGCCCCTCGACATGCTACCACTACCCGTCCACCTGTCCTTCATGCGCGGCCACTACTGGGCGGTCATGAAGGCCAACTGGATCACCCTCATCCACCAATCTGGTAGTCCGTGGCGTCTCGTGGATATCTACACCCTGCGAGAGATCACCCTTCCATCTTTGGATACCGCCACCATCAAGCCTCGCGGCCCGCCGGACACTCCTGCCTACTACGCACGAGACGCGTCGAACTTTTGGCTCGACCTCTGTTTGCTGAAGGTTGCAATCTGCGAAGTGCCCACACCATCAGAAGACTACATGGATTACAAGCTCATTGCCGTGTTCAACATCGCATTAGTCTATCTGGAATCCGATCGCCATACATGGTTATGGCTCATCGTCGATCCTCTTTACCTAACACTTCTCTCTGATGCTATAGTGCATGATGGCATCGTTTATGCGGTCGACGCACAGATTGGCTGCCTATACTCGTGGAATCTATCGTCGTGTAATTGTTCTATCTCATCTCATCTTTACCTTAAGAATATGACTGCCTGTTCATTGTTACAAATTTAGAATATATAGTATGTCTATAACCACATCATTGCTATATGTTCCTCTCATTTCCTAGATTTTTATGACCACACATGTTATTGTTAGAGTTGATATGAGAACAATTGGTAACTAATGATTGTTAGAATAGATGTTATGAGTATAACCTCATGATTGCTATATGTTACTCTCATTTCCAGGATTTTTATAACAATGCATGTTATTGCTTAGAGCTGATATGATAATTGTAGTAAGTGCTATGGTAGAATATGAGTAGGCCCTGTCATATTTGTTTTCCTCTCATTGTTACATGATGTTTGAACCATGATATATTGCTAGAATATGATAGCCATTGGCTTATTTTTTTTAAACTTCGGGTATGATTATGACCACGGCATTGCAATTCTGTGTCTATGATATGTGTCACTGTTACAATAATCTTAATTCCACACATACTTTGAACATGATTGTTTATTTTTGTCCTTTTGGTGTCCAATTTGAATTGTTGCAGCAGACGCAAATGCGCTGGCCTTCATGATTCCAGGACCTGGAATCATACCAGCCGATGGGTGGTGGTTTATCGCTCGTTCAGCTGACGGTGGTCATTTGATGCTCATTTGCATGGACCAAATTGACCAAACCATTTCATCAAACAGCATGCAGTCCAATGCCTGGGGCGTTGGTGACATTGATGGCTATGGCTGCTTTGTGTTCGAGAAAGGTCCCAGCTCCGTTGGGCCAGGCGTATTCAACTGGAGGCGGGTTTACAACCTCGGCAACCACTCCATGTTCCTCGGGCTCAATTATCTGATCATCCAACCAATCATTGATCATATCACCGGCGATAATTACCGTGCTATGCAACTTCCATTCGCCAGGGGGGCTGTGTTTACACATCATACCATGGGTTTCATGAATCACCATATCCAGAGATTCGTCGACACAGCATGTTGCCAGATAATCTTCAGTGTGTGAAAGGCATCAAGCTTCCATGTGATGGATGGCTTTTGCAAACCCGACATGCGGCGATGTGGTTCATGCCAACAGCAAATATGCACAATTTGATTCGTACTGATATGTAGACAGAGCCATGTATTCTGCTGCTGTAGCTGTTGGAAATATGAGGCCAAAGGCCTACTAGCAAAATTCCAACAGTAGCACGACCCTCTTTTGTTGGATATTATGTACTGTTGTTTGTTTGAAGCTGTGCAGTATATATATATATGTATATCACTTAGGCTCCAAGTGCGTACTTGTTAGTTAAACCTATGGTTAAAATGTGAAACTAAATACGACTAGTAACTAGTACAGTAGCAGTACTAGTATACGTCGGTCAAATTATTCATCATGTCCACACATTGAATTAACGTGACAACAAGCTGTGCGTGAGGTGACACAAGAATCCCGGCGGCGTGTTCGGGTATTCTGGACTTCAGATTTGGAGTACCACTTATTTGTCGAAATCTTTCATCATTCACTTAAAACAGTCGATTGATCATACATCGAGTACCATATAACTGGAATTAACCCATGCAAGTCGAAGAAGGATTGGCCGGTGCTGCCGGCTGGCGTCAAGTTCGATCCCGCGGATCAGGAGCTGATCGAGCACCTTGAGGCCAAAGTGAGTGCTGATAGCGCTAGATCTCACCCTCTCAACGATTTGTTCACACCAACCATCGACAGCGAGCACGACATATGCTACACCCATCCTGAGAAACTTCCAGGTAAGACAGCGATCAGCCGTCTACTTGCACAAACATATTCCTTTGTTTATAGCTCTATTATTCTTTTTAGATGCAGACCTGGTGAAGCAATTACAATTTGACAGTTAATAAAAAGTGAAACAAGTGACTGCAACATGCCAAAGATGTAATGAAAATGCCAACTACGTACACTAAATCATGTATTCGACAATACTGCAGGTAACACACTGAGTGGCCTAAGCAATCATTTCTTCCAGCGCAATTCCAGGGTGTTAAAAGGGGCACGTGGACGCGTGGCAAGATATAGTCGGAGTGCGGCATGCACTCGATGTGGCACAACACCGGCAATACCTTGCCGGTGATGGTCAACGGCCGACAGACGGGCAACAAAAAGGTTCTGGTGCTGCACACCAACAAGAACTTCGACCAGCAGGGGACCAACTGGGTGATGCACCAGTACCACCTCGGGGACCTGGATCAAGAGAAGGAGCAGGAGCTGGTCCTCTGCAAGATTTTCTACCAGACGAACACTAGGGCCAGGAGTAAAAAGATTATAAGTTAGTCTGCTATTGGTACTTGTACTACCTTGTCGTTCGCACGTTGGTATTGTTGTTAACGATCTTTTGGTATGAACTTGGAATTAGCTTCCAACCATCATGCCGAGGGTCGACGTGGATATAAAGCTGAATCATTTGTTTTGAAACGAATTTTCAGGCACCTGATTTTTATTTCATGGATAGCATAAGCACCTGCCGTTCGAATTCCTAGTTCTCCAAATTTTTCGAAACAAGTGCATGCTCTTATTATCACGATGAAAAAACAATATCTCTGCTGCATCCCAGTTATCAGTCTGTACTTGCAGAATTATCTCGTTTATTGAGCACGTATATTGTTCTTTTGGGTCAAGCAAGTTTCAGCTGGGCTGTAGACTGCTGAGGCGTGGTTTTTTTTAACAGGCCTAGCCCATGACGACAATGGGGCACAAAGATTCAGCAGGTATCTATTGGTCTCTGGCCCACCAACGTTAGTTATATTTTCTCTTACAACATCCGCAGGAACTTTTTTTTCCGAATCAAACACACAACCCAGTTCTATTTTCCTCTTGAAACGCATGTCCTACATCCGTTTTCTAATCTCTACCTATAGTTTTACTAGTTCATATAGATGTATCATCATATTGAAAATACATAAAATTCACTTTTCATATTTACATCTTTATTTTTGTTGTTGTTTCCCCTCCCATCGTTGATATTTTTTACCACTGGTTTTCCCTCAAACGAACTCAATTGTCCCACGTGTTATTAGCTTACAAAAACAAAACAAATTTTTTGGGACATCAATAAGTTCTTAAAAAATGTTTATCATTTCGGGATTACAAAAGTCCATACTCCACCGAAATATGCAAAATAAGGTTGAACTTTTTGACCGTGGTCCTGGGCAGAAAATGGGCTGTAATAAATTACTTAAGAATTAGCAAATGGGATGCAAATTAATAAAAAATAGCAAATGGGATCTATGTTGTCTGCCTCAGATTTGGAGGCTGACTTGTCGGCCTACTAAGTTCATCCGTACACAAGGTTTATCAAAAAAGAAACTTAGTCAACAATCGACTCTACCAGCATCAGACCGTTAGATGTCAATCTAACGGCAATCGTGCTTCTTCAGTCTCTGATCTTCCTACCCCAGCCGCCCAAAACAGCGCCGTTGGAACCGCCTGCTCCCTCCACCCGTGGCTGGCTATGCTGCCGAGCAGGCCTCACGGCCCCGTCATATACTCGCATCCCTGGCCTGGCTATCCCTCTGCTCACCCACACCTCCTGTTATTTTCCGCCGACGGCAGCCGAACCAGTCAACCCTCATACTGTCCACCGCATGGGTAGCCATTGCCGTGTCTTCCCTGCCTCCGTGTCGTTCCCTTCGTATGGCCTCGCCGTCGTTCACCTCCCTGGTGATCTTGGCGCGGCGTGGTCAACATGGTCAACGAGGAACATCCATCGGAAGTGGACTATACGTGGAGAGGATGACAGCTGGGTCCATGGCCGCACACAAGGAAATGCCTCCTTATTACGCGCAAAATAATGATTCCTCCACCTGACATCTTGGACCCGCCGGAAGGGCCTCTGTATTTCGCGAAAAAAACGTTCCCTCCGCTAACAGGTTGGACCCACCAACTATATCTTCGCTCGCAAGGAAGTGCCTCCTTATTGCGCACAAAAAAATGAATACCCCCTGCCAGCTGGGACCCAGCACAGTGGGAGGCTGACTTGTGGGCCTACTAAGTTGACGGGGACGGAGGGCATTGTCAACTTAGTCAATATGAATGATTCTAGCTCCAGTGATCGTACGATGTCCATCCAACGGCCTTAGTGCTTCTTCAACCTATGGTCTTCTTGATCCAGCCGCCCAAAGCAGCGCCGGTCGTGCGGCCTGCTCCTACCTCCCATGGCCGGCTGTGCTGCCCCGGAGGCCTCACTGCCCCCATACTACTCCCACCGCTGGCCACGCCATCCCTCCACTCACCCACACCCCCTGTTATTCTGCGGTGACGGCAGCCTCACACCACAGCCGAACCAGTGAACCCTCGTACTTCTCTCCGCGATGGCATCCACTGCTGCGTCTTCCCCGGCTCCGCGTCGTCCCCTTCCTAGGCCTCGCCATCATCCCCTTCCTAGGCCTCGCCGTCGTCCACCGCCTTGGTGCTCTCGGCGCGGCGTGGTCCATGTGGTCAACGACTGCTTCCATCGGAAGAGTACTGTACGGGGAGAGGCTGACAACTGGGTCCACGGTCACAGCCTAGTTTTTTTTTGATTTGCCAAGTAAGTCGCTTTGTCAGGCCTGTTGGGCTGCAAATCTTTCAAGACGAGGAGAGCTTCATTCGGCTGGCCGAGAAAATGGCCTATCAGTAATGAGAAATGGGATGTACATTTTTAAAACACATCAAACCGACAATTAGTTTCAAATTTCTTTTTTTTCATTTCGAGATTTTAAATTGCATTGATTTTTATGCATGGACAATTTGTTGGATTTTATATTGATATACATTTATTTTTAAAATTAGTTTGAATGTGACTCGAAATTTCGGGATTAAAAACATTTCGGACTACAATGAAATATGCAAAATTTCGTATAATTTTTTAACCGTGGCAACAATATGGGCTGTAATGCTAACAAAAAGAATATGGGCTCCAAAAAAACCTTAAGAATTAGCAAATGGGCTATAAATTATTAGAAATAATGGCAGATATGATGTTTTCCATAGATTTGAGGCTTTCCTAAAAAAGAAAGGTTGACGAACAAGCAGTGACTGTTGGATGTCCATCCAAAGGCCGTCGTGCTTCTTCAATCTCTACTCTTCCTGCTCCAGCCGCTCAAACAAGCGCCGGCGGGACTACCTGCTCCCTCCTCCCTGCGTCCGGCTGTGCTACCACACATGCCTCACCGCCCCACCATACTCCCATCCCTGTCCTAGCCATCCCTCTACTCACCCATACCTGTTGTTATTCTTCGGCGACGGCAGCCGAACCAGTGAACCCTCGTACAGTCGTACTCCCCTCCGCGTGGGAAACAACTGCCGAGTCTTCCATGCCTCCATGCCGTTCCCTTCCTAGGCCTCGCCGTCATCCACAGCCCTGGTGCTCTCGGTGCGGCCTGGTTAACATGGTCAATGACCGACATGTATCTGAAGTGCACTGTACGTGGAGAGGCTGACAGCTGGGTCCACGGCTGCACGCAAGGAAATGCCTCCTTATTACGCGCAAAATAATGATTCCTCCACCTGACATTTGGGACCCACCGAAAGGGCCTCTGTATTTCACGAAAAAACATTACCGCCGCTGACAGCTCGGACCCACCAGCTATATGTTCGCACGCAAGGAAGTGCCTCCTTATTATGCACAAAAAAATGAATACCCCCTTGCTAGTTGGGACCCAGTATAGTGGCAGGCTGACTTGAGGGCCTACTAAGTTGACGGGACGAAGGGCTTTGTCAACTTAGTCAATATGCACGATTCTAGCTCAAGTGACCGTACGATGTCCATCCAACGGCTGTAGTGCTTCTTCAACCTCTGGTCTTCTTGCTCCAGCCGCCCAAACCAGCGCTGGTCGTGCCTCATGCTCCTGCCTCTCGTGGCCGGCTGCGATGCGGCGGAGGCCTCACCGCCCCCTACTACTCCCACCGCTGGCCAGGCCATCACTCTACTCACCCACACCCCGCGTTATTTTGCGGCGACGACAGCCTCACACCACAGCGAACCAGTGAACCCATATACTCCTCTACGCGCGGGCATCCACTGCCGCGTCTTCCCCGGCTCCACGTCGTCCCCTTCCTAGGCCTTGCCGTCGTCCATCGCCCTAGTGCTCGGCGCGGCATGGTCAACGTGGTCAAGGAACGACTTCCATCGGAAGAGTACTATACGTGGAGAGGCTGATAGTTGGGTCCACGGCAGCCGCAAGGAAGTGCCTCTATTACGCGGAAAATAATTATTCCTCCACCTGACAGCAGGGACCCACCGGACGGGCCACTGTATTTGGCAAAAAAACGTTTCCCCCCTGACTGCTGGGACCCACCGGACGGGCCACCGTATTTCGCGAAAAAAACGTTCCCCCCGTTGTTAGCTCGGACCCACCGGAAGTGCCGCCTTATTAGGTATAAAAAAATGAATACTCCCCCTGCTAGTTGGGACCCACCTTGGTGGGTGGCTGACTTGTGGGCCTACTAAGTTGACGGGGACGGAGTGCTTTGTCAACTTAGTCAATATGAACGATTCTAGCTCCAGTGACTGTACGATGTCCATCCAACGGCCGTAATGCTTCTTCAACCTCTGGTCTTCTTGCTCCAGCCGCCCAAAGCAGCACCGGTCGTGCCGCATGCTCCCGCCTCCCGTGGCTGGCTGTGCTGCGCAGAGGCCTCACCGTCCCCTACTATTCCCAACGCTGCATGGCCCTGCGGCGACGGCAGCCTCACACCGCAGCCGAACCAGTAAACCCTCGTACTCCTCTCCGCGCGAGCTTCCACTGTCGCGTCTTCCCCGTCTCCGCGTTGTCCCCTTCCTAGGCCTGGCCATCGCCCACCGCCCTGGTGCTCTCGGCGCGGTGTGGTCAACGTGGTCAAGGAACGAATTCCATTAGAAGAGTGATGTACGTCGAGAGGCTGACAGCTGGGTCCACGGCCGCAGCTAGGAAGTGCCTCCTTATTACACGCAAAATAATTATTCCTCCACCTGACATCGGGGACCCACTTGACGGGCCACCGTATTTCATAAAAATAACATTCCCCCCTGACTGCTGGGACCCACCAGCTACATCTTCGCATGCAAGGAAGTGCGTCCGGGCAAAAAATAACGATTCACCCCCCTGACTGTTGGGACCCACCAGCTACATCTTCGCACGCAAGGAAGTGCATCCGGGCAAAAAAATGATTCGCCCCCTGACTGCTGGGACCCACCAGCTACATCTTCGCAGGCAAGGAAGTACCTGACAGTCGGGACCCACCTAGTCGAAGAGTACGTAGCGTTGTCATTCTGGTCACGAACGTGTACGTACATACTGGTCAATGTAGAGGCGCACACGTAGCATGTACACGTACGTACATCGGTCAGGGTGCAAGAAAGTAAATACGGCCACGTACGTACATATGGGCGGGGTCTCGAACGCCTACTCGCGCGTACGTACGGCCAGGGCTCGTGTACATGGCTGGGTCAGAACGGAGAAACAGCGTCGTCGTCGTGTTCATGGGGAGCCAACCGGCTAGGTCAGAACGGAATGCGTCGTCGTGTTCATCGGGAGGTCTTGGATGGAATAGCCGATGGAAACGAGGCGTGGCGTACCGCAGAACGGAGCAAACAGCCTTGTGTTCGACCGGCCACGTTCGAAACGGGATCATGTTCATCGGGAGGGGTCTGGCGTACCGCAAAACAGAGAAAACGGAACTCCTACGGTCGAAACGGGGGTCCTATTGATCCGGAGGGGTGTGGCGTACCGCAAAACATAGGAAATGGACTTATGTTGGAGTGCTACGGTCGAAACGGGGGTCCTGTTCGTCGGTGTGGCGTACCGCAAAATGGAGGAAACGGACTTGTGCTGGAGCGCTACGGTTGAAACGAGGGTGCTGTTCACCGGGAGGGGTGTGGCGTACCGCAAAACGAGACTCCACGAGATACTGTTCATCACCACCGTTGACCCCCTCCATCCTCCACAAGATATTGTTCATCCACCGTCGACCTCCTCCAGCCTCCACCTGCGACTGTTCAGCCTCCACCGCACGCGCCTCCACCGGCTACTGTTCAACCAACCCTCTCCACGGGCTCCTGTTCCACCACCCCTCCACGGACCACTGTTCATCCAGCCCTCCACCGTCTACTGTTCATGCAGCCCTCCACGGGGTGGTCCTTTTCATGCACCCCTCCACGGGGTCCTGTTCATGCAGCCCCAACCAGCTCGATCGAACGGGGTCCTGTTCATGCAGAGGCAACACCACGGGGTCCTGGTCAGCCACCCCAGCGGGAACTGTTCATCCAAACCCCCCAGCAACGCTCACTGTTCATGCAGAGGCAGCATCGATCGGCTTCAGTTAGCAGCAGTAGCGAATGAATTGCTCGATCGGGTTCAGTTAACAGCCATCGATCGATCGCTCGGGTTCAGTAACGCGTAGCCTGCAGTGCAATCGCTCGGGTTCAGTTAGAGCCCAATGCCTCGCTCGGGTTCAGTTAGATCCCAACGCCTCGCACCCACGCGCGTGCGTGTACGATAGAAACGCGCATCGCTCGGCCCCGACCACCCACCGTAACCGGGAACACCCCGATATTTTCCTCGCCCTCGCTTCTACCACGGTTTTTTCCGTCATGGACGGCCCAAAGAATGTCATGCAGTTGCCTCTCCGGCCCGCCCAGGACGAAAAGCCCATTTTCTGTCATGATTTTTTGTCATAGAAGTAGGACCCCACCACATCGATGATGATACCGTGTTTTGTTACAATTATTGTAATAGAAGTGTCATAAGTATGACAGAAAAAAGTTTCGTTCAGACCAAAATGTCACGGATGTGTCTTTTTTTTGTAGTGATTCCTAAAACAATGAAACCGACTCATATTAACAAATATATTATCTTAACAATACCTTGGTTAAACATGTAGAAAGAACTACAAAGCGGGATAGTACCATTAGTAAACATTGTAACTAATATATGTTAACATAGACATTATCTCAACAATACATTTCTTAAACGTGTACTGCGGCCGATCCCTAAAAGAAATGGTACTCCGACTGATCCCTAACAGAAATGGTACTCCCGTCGATCCCTAACAAGTGTTGCAGTTTTGAACTAAGATTCACTCGTTAATTCTGAGAGTGGCATTGCTAAATTCTACAGGTGGCATTAGCTAAACAAAAAGCATATAAAGTTCCAGGGTAGAGTGGGCGCAACAGCACCAGGTGCTTCCATCTACTTATAAAGGGGGGATGTAGAGTTTTTTGTAACAAAGCAACAAGCATCATGTCTTGGTTTGTCCCATTTTTCACTTAAGGGGAAAAGACATCAATTCAATAGCTTCAATTCAACATTTATTTAAAATAGTGCCAATAAAAGTAGCACATCATCTCATAGCACACTACACGATCATGTGGATGAAGGCCGGTACTGACCTTTCATGACGCAGTCAAGATCACCTACGAATCTGCCAACACAAATAGGAAATCCAATCTCGTTTTGTGTAGTTCAACTAAATCAAGCAAAGCCGCCGGTGTGACATTTAAGTTCACAATAGCAACAAGTTGAATAGATATCCCTGTTTTAACATAGGCAAAAAAGGAAACAATTATTTCCCAATAAAGGAGGATGAAACATACAGAGACAAAAATAAGCTTCTACCTTATCTTGATGGAAAACTAAGTATGACTATAGCATTTCTAATATGGTTACATTGATTCATATCAACGAAGACATTCTCTTAAACCAACATTCGTTAGAAATATAATTTACTTTTAACAGTGGCATTGCTTCCATTTTTTCAGCGGCATTCTTAGATTAACAACAGCAAAATAGTTGTACTGGACATGGGACATGCCAACACCATGTGCGTCCGCACGCATAAATGGGTGATGCAGAGTATGTTGCCAAGCAGCATATCTGGGTTGGTCCCATATTTGTTCTCTTTGAACCTTTTTCCCATGTGAGGGCAGCAAATTTAGTCCTACACAAACTACCCGACCCCGAGTTTCTTTCCTTTTTCAACAAAGATCGGTTCCTTTCCACAAACCAATCTGTAGTTTCTTTACAAATCTGAGTGTTGGGTTACCCCCTTTTTCCCTTTTCGACCAACAGAGCGGCTGGATAGCCAGTCTATACTACTTTCCCCCCCCTCCTTTCCTCATTGAACCACGTCCTAGATTCATGCTCCACCCCACCCGCCCTTCTTTCCTCTTTGAACCAATACCTAGATTCGAAGGAATACACTCGAAAAGATCCGCATGTAGCTAGAGCAATGATGGTTTCAAAGAAAGTTATACCTTAGGGTCGTCGGGATGTGGCTAGGCGTGCGGCAGGAGGCCGGATCTGCCCACACTACGTACGTCAGCGAGGAAGAAGCGGTCGGAGGCCCTCCCGCACAGGCGTGGGTGAAAGAGAACAGCGCAATAGGCAGTGGATTGCCTCCCTCATTGAAGGCGATAGAGTGAACGCTGCAACTCCTCCCCTTCCTGGTGTGACGGGATCCGTACTACTCCTTCACTAGCTGTGAGGGAGGAGAGAGAGAGAGGCCAATGCAGTCTTGTTTAGATATGATGAAGAGGGCGAGATATTGTGAATAGAGCAAACCCTAGCAAAGGAATGCTAAGCCTCCGGCGTGTATATATTTGTAGTGCAGTAAGAGTGTGAAGAGTTCAAACCCTAGCGAACAAGCGCCGAGGCTCCAACTTATATAGTACTAATCAAGTGGAGTGCTTTTATTTTTTTCTCTATAACAATCGCTTTAAATTGTGTATGAAACAGAACTCTTTATTTAACGTACCAGTGAAGAAAACTAGGAACAACTAACGACCCACGCATCTTGGTCGCACCTCCTGTCGTTCACGTGCAGTACACTACCCTCCATTAAGTGAACAACCACACACGCGCAAAATTATCGGAAAGGTTTGAGAGTGTTTACAAATAAAGAAATTTAATTTCAATTACTTTGTATGTATAGTTTGCCCTATCTCAATAATTATGGTTTGTTGTGTTCGGCCTAAACTTGGTCAAACTTTAAATTTTTTGACTTTATTCAAATCTAATACTTCATCCATTTTTATATACAAGGCCACAATCAAAATTACAGTTTGCAACAATACAAGGCCCCATACACCAATTGAGAGAGAAATGATGGTGTTTGCCTTGTACTCCCTATATTTTGCATCTATGCAAGGCCACTCATGGTAATCGAGACTAAAATTAATGATGTTTCCTCGTTTTACCAACTTGTTTAATACTTGCATGCATGTAGTCATAATGATAATGTACTACTTCCTTCTCATTTCTTCCTTGCATGCATGCAGACACATTAATGATCCCAGTTAACGAAAAGAAAAATTGGCTAGCAAAGCAGTCATTAAATTTTTCCTTGGTACCTATAATATGAGTTTGTTGCCTTGTATAAGGGAATGCATTAATTATCCCTTGCATGCAGGTGTGTGTGAGAAGTTGGTTTGCATGCGCCTCATTAATTAACCAAAAGGAGTGAGAGAATTGGCTTGTTGTCGAAGGTGGGACAGAGAAATATGCATTAATTAACACGACAAACAAGGAGAAAAGTTGGCTTGCAATATTGGCTTAAGCACACATTTACTTTTACCTTGGAACCTATTGTAATATTGCTTTGTGGCCTTGTATACAAAAATGGAGGGAGTATACAGAGTAAATAAAAACGAAGGGGTACTACCTCCATCCGGGTTTTTAGTCCACACCATATTTTTAATTAAAGCCTGACAACATATCCAGTTAAAAGTTGGACAAATAAAATTACAGGGGAGCTGAAGACAAAGTTGTGAGAAGGCTTAGAAATCAATACAAAACTTTGCTCTTAGTAACAACGTTGATGCTTCTTCGAGGAAACATTTGGTTCATATCCAGTTGTGTGATAAAATTGCACCAACGTAAATGACTGTTTCAAGATGAACTTATGAAGGATATCGTCTTTGTAGTAAGACGCAAAGAGCACTCATGGAAGACAACCCTTTATTCATTGAACATTGATCAGCTTCACCAACGCATGCAACCATGAGACGCAACCCTGAGCATCGATAGGTCATCGTGGTGATGCATCATCGATGTTGGCATCAAGTTTGGGTCAGGCACCAATGAAGTTTGATAATCATCACGGTGGTCTGTTTCTTCTCGGTAGTCAAGCTCGAGAAAGGAAGAACCACTTGGCAGAAGATAATGAGGAGAAACAACAGTGGACATCCAATTTTGTGCAGCCCCACTAAAATTGAGGAAGACACGCCCGGGTATGGAGATACGCATTGTTGTTTGCAAAAGTATAAAAAAAGGACATTTACTTAATGTCGTTACTTGGTTTTGGCAGTGGAACAAGATTAACAATAGTGTCTTAATTGTCAATTAGAATTAATGAAATGTACACACAAAAATAGAAGCATCATGATTATATTGATGTGAACTAAAGCGGAAAAAATAAACTAAAGCAGGACAGAAGCATTTATCAACGCCTCTAGATTGGCAGCAGCATTACTTCAAAGGGACGTCACTTTAACATGGGCATTGTGAAAGTGCAACTATCCCCAGGTGGTTTTGGTAATTACTAACAATATATAGCTCATTGAACTAATGCTATCTCAAGATGATATTTCAGGAAAGTTTAATGATTGGCATGGGATGGACTAGAGGATGTGGAAACCCCTCAAAATTCTAAGGACAAAGGATTGGCTCAAGCTCAAGACTCTACATTCTCCATTTTAGTGATCCAAGATCACATTGAGTCCATAGGAAAGCCAATACTATTAAAAGGGGATAAAGTCTTGCCTAATGGGTTTGTTGCTCAAAATGCTTAGTGATATGCTCCAAAATCCTCAACCACTTTCTCACATCCACATATGTCCCAAACCAAAAGTCAAACTCAGCCCCACCAAAAAGATCTATCCGGCGCCACCGAGTTCATTTGACATAGCCACTGCCACTAAAACCTAATCATTTCGGTCTCACCGAAAGGGATCTCGGTCTCACCAAGATGGGATTGCAAACTCTTTGTTTCCCTTCGTAACATTTCAGTCTCACCGAGATGAGCGATCGGCCCCACCGAGCTCGCAATGCAAACTCTTTGTTTCCTCTTTGTAACGTTTCGGTCCCACCGAAACGAGCGAATCGGTCCCACTGAGTTTGACTGACCAACTCTCTGTAAGCTTATTACCAAAATCGGTCCCACCAAGTTTGTGCAGTCGGTCTCACCAAGATTACAATATGCCCTAACCCTAATGAAATCAGTCTCACCGAGTTGATCATATTGGTCCCACCGAAATACCTAATGGTCACATGATGAACTAAATCGGTCTGGCCGAGTTCTCTGAATCGGTCCCACCGAGTTTGGTAAATTGTGTGTAATGGTTAGAGTTTTTGTGGAGGCTATATATACACCTCCACCCACTCTTCACTCATGCAGAGAGCCATCAGAACATACCTACACTTCCAGTATTCATGTTCTGAGAGAGAACCACCTACTCAAGTGTTGAGATCAAGATATTCCATTCCTACCATATAAATCTTGTTCTCTAGGCTTCCCCAAGTTGCTTTCCACTCAAATCTTTCTTCCACCATATCCAAATCTGTGAGGAGCTGTTTGAGTGTTGGGGAGAGTATCACTTGAAGCATTTGAGCAAGGAGTTCATCATCAACACACTGCCTATTACCTTTTGGAGATTGGTGTCTCCTAGATTGGTTAGGTGTCACTTGGGAGCCTCCGACGAGATTGTGGAGTTGAACCAAGGAGTTTGTAAGCGCAAGGAGATCGCCTACTTCGTGAAGATCTACCCCTAGTGAGGCAAGTCCTTCGTGGGCGTTGACCATGGTGGGATAGACAAGGTTGCTTCTTTGTGGACCCTTCATGGGTGGAGCCCTCCATGGACTCGCGCAGTCGTTACCCTTCGTGGGTTGAAGTCTCCATCAACTTGGATGTATGATAGCACAACCTCTCGGAACCAAGACAAAAACATCCATGTCTTCACTTGCGTTTGCTCCCTCCAAAATCCTCCATTTACCTTCATACGTAATTGTTTTACATTCCGCTGCTACACTCTTAGAATTGCATGTGTAGGTTGATTGCTTGACTTGTGCTAAGTTGCTAAAATCTGCCAAGAACTAAAATTGGGAAAAGGCTAGATTTTTATTTGGTCAAGTAGTCTAATGAACCCCCTCTAGACATACTTTCGATCCTACAAGTGGTATCAGAGCTTTGGTCTCCATTTGCCTTAATTTCCATAGCTTTGGTGATCATAGCCTTGGTTTCACAACCTAGGAGAGTATGGCGTCTAGCGAGGGAAGTTACCATCGTAAAGGTCCTTACTTTGATGGTAGTAATTTTGCTAGTTGGAAGCATAAGATGAAAATGCATATTCTTGGACATAACCCCGCCATTTGGGCTATTGTGTGTATTGGTTTGCATGGTGAATTCTTCGATGTGAAGGAACTGAATCATGAAGCTACCGCGGAAGAGTTGAAGATGCTGCAATACAATGCTCAAGATTGCGATATCCTCTTCGACGGATTGTACCTCGAAGAATTCAAAAAATCAGCTGTCTTGAGAATGCAAAGGAAGTTTGGGATACTTTGATTGATATGCACGAAGGTACCGACTCCGTCAAGGAATCCAAGTTGGATGTGCTTCAAAATCAACTTGTC
This sequence comes from Secale cereale, assembly GCA_902687465.1. Taxonomy (NCBI): domain Eukaryota; kingdom Viridiplantae; phylum Streptophyta; class Magnoliopsida; order Poales; family Poaceae; genus Secale; species Secale cereale. Next base: position 404,688,590 of record LR738714.1, on the reverse strand, counting down.
AAGTTCAAGATGAAGGATGGTGAAGGTGTCGCTCTAATGTACTCTAGGCTTGCTCTCATCACAAGTGAGATTGCCGGCTTAGGAACTGAAGAGATGACTGGCGGATTCATCATCAAGAAGATCCTAAGAGCGTTGGATGGAAAATATGATACCGTGTGCACATTGATCCAAATGATGCCCAACTACAAAGATCTCAAGCCAACGGAAGTCACTTGAAGAATTGTTGCTCATGAGATGTCACTCAAAGATAAACAAGAGCTTCACAACAAGTCTAGTGGTGCTTACAAAGCCTCATGTGATGCTCCTACATCATCAAGTGAGAAACTAGTCTTAAATGAATAATTGAGCTTAATGGTGAAGAACTTCAACACGTTCTACAAGAGTAGAAGCAAAGAGCGAAGTTCCAAGTCAAGGTCCTACAATGACAAGAGATCTTCAAGTCGTGATCGGAATTGCTACAATTGTGGAAGACCCGGACAGTACCCCAATGAGTGTACGGCTCCCCACAAGAGAAGAGAAGACTCACATAAAAGGAGAAGTAGAAGAGAAGATTCACCAGCAAGAGAGAGAAGGAGTAGAGATGATCGTTATGAACGAAGACCTTCTTGGAGAAGAAAAGATTCTGAAAGGAAGGAAAAATCATCAAGGAGCTATACAAGACGAAGACATCAAGCTCATGTTGGTGAATGGGTATCCGGTTACGAGTATGATGACCACTCCGAGAGAAGCTACTACTCCGACTCCGAAGATACTCAAGATGAAGGTGTTACCGGAATTGCTCTTGTGTCAACCAACTCCTACGACATATTTGACTCACCAAATGAAGGAATTGGAAGATGCTTCATGGCTAAAGGCCCTAAGGTATCACACCCCCAGTATCTTGATTTTAATAGTGATGAAGATGACTTTCTAGGAGATGATGATTTACTTGTTGGTAGCAATAGTGATGAAACTTTTGATGAAAACTATGATGAAATTGCTATTAATCATCCTAATAAAGATAAAAAATGACAATGATAAGGAGAAGATTGAGCGTCTAACTAAAGAACTAAACACTCTTAAGTTAGATCATGAAACTACCTTGGAAGATCATCGAGAACTTTTAAAGACTCGTGAGAAGCTACACTTTGAAAAGCTCAACCTTGAGGAAGAGCATGAGTTCTTAAAAGCAATCGATGATGGTCTTCGCAAGAAAATTTCTTCTTACATTGCCAAGCGTTTACTCTTGCTCAACCTTGATGTTGCTTCTAGTAGTTCTCTTGATTCCACTAATGATTCTCTTAGCCAAGTTACACTTGAGCAAGAAAATAGCTTATTGAAGGGAATTATAGAGAAAGGTGTTTACAAGAGCCTTGCCGGGAGTAAGCAATTTGAGGAGATTGTACGCAAGAAAGGAAGACACCGGAAGAATCAAGGTGTTGCTTTTGAACGGAAGTTCAATGCCAATGGAGTTGTGTGGGAGGAAGATCAATACCCCAAGATGAAGTTTGTTCCTCAATTAGAGAAGTATGATCCTACTTCTTTTCAAGGGACACAAGCACAAGATGATCTTCCACCACAAGACCACAAGCTAAAGGGCAAGGACAAGCTTCAAGAAGAGATTGATGCATTTGAAGAAGATCCTAAGGCCTTGGTCAAGTGGGTTCCCAAGACTACATCAAGTTCTACTTCATCAAGTACGACAACTCCAAGTATTCCCATCAAGATGGTGTGGATCCCAAAGAAGAAGAACTAGAGAGTTCTTGAGGGTGACTTCGCCAACATACTTCACTCATATCATTTTGGCGAGGACAAGTGCAAACAACTCTCATATCTTGCACTAGTTCAAGGAGTCACAAACCCTCTTGTTGGTAAGACAAGGGACAAGGTAACCTAATGCTTTCATGGACATCATCATGTGTGCAATTCACTCTATGTCTATGGATATCCTTGTTTGTTCCTTGTAGGACTCACCCGTGTAGGTATTGAAAGTGCAACTCACTCCAATGGATTTCTCCAAATGATCTACATCAACATTGAGCATCTACATCTTCAACACCTACATGAAGTCATCATCGACAAAACCCAAGGTTAGTTCATCCCTCTTAGGGGGGATATCACATCTAGGGGGGAGCTTTACTCTAACAATGTAATGCCCAGGATGGGACTATATCTCCTACGTGTCGAGGCACGACTTAAAGATATAAGCCCATCCTAGAATGATCTCAAGTTTGGTATCTTTGCACGACACATGTAAAAGAGGGATTAAATTGCAAAAGGAGATAGTTGGCTTACACTCGCCACTTCACACAATACATTACATAAGCAAAACATCATTCAAAACATCACAACCCGACTACGGGCGAAGATCCAAAAGAAAGATACCAAAACAACATAAAGCCACAGGTCAGGATCGAATCCTAGTAGAAACCACTACTGATCGTCGAACACGTCACAAGCATACGGCCAACTCTTCATCGAGCTCCTAGTGAAGCAGTTGAACCAGCTTCTGCATCAAACTCGGCTGAACCTGCATCTGGTGTTGTAGTAATTGTGAGCCACGAGGACTCAGCAATCCCATAACCATGGGTAACAAGACTAGCAAAGCTTTATGGGTAGGAAGAGGGTAAAGTGGTGAGGTTGCAGCAGCGGCTAAGCATAATATGGTGGCTAACTTACGAGTACCAGAATAAGATGAGAAGCTACGCAAACGGTCGCAAAAGTAGTGATCGCTAAAGATCCTAACTACATACGTGTCAAACATAACCCCACCGTGTTCTCTTCTCAAAGTGAAAAGAGTCAGTCACGGTTACTCACACAGTGGTGTGTTTTACTTCGGATCATCTGTCAAGTTTTCTACAACCGGACATTAACAAATTCCAATCTGCCACATAACCGCGGGCACGGCTTTCGAAAGATCATAACTCTGCAGGGGTGTCCCAACTTAGCCCATCACAAGCTCTCACAATTAGCTGAAGTGATAAATATAATATCATCACCCCTTATCTTAGGGAAAATCCGATCAGGCTCGGCATCCCGGTAGCACTAGTCATTTCGACAATGGTAAAACAAGTCCAGCAAGACCTCCCGGCGTGCCGACACCCTGATGGTAGCCGCGTGCATCTCGTCTCAGGCCATGTCCGGATGAGCAGTACGTACAGATACCGAAGATCCCAGCGAACTGGGTGGCATCCGCAAGTGGCTCTAGTTTGGGACCAACACCATCAGCACTGGCCCCCCTGCTATGTAGAATTAAGAATCCTCGGGGACGCGACCCCCTATGGAAATTTAATTATTTAATTAAGTTGTTATTATGAGGCAAATTAAAACCAATGTTGGGCCTTGCTGGAGGAGTTTTATTCAAAGTCGAACTGTCAAGGGGTCCCCATCCACCCATCGTGTAAGGAACGCAAAATCAAGGAACATAATGCCGGTTTATCGGCGCCTAAGGTGGCATGAGTGGAACAAAACACTGAGCAAAAGGCCAAGCCTTCCACCCATGCCCAGTATATAGGTGTGTTAATATATATTAATAGATATTGTGATATTCCAACAACAACAAGTTCCCTCCTGGAACGAACTTCATCTTCACCTGCAACTAACAACGCTATAAGAGGGGCTGAGCAAGCGAGGCTGAGCAAGCGGGTAACATAGCCAAACAGTGGTTTTTGCTAGGAAGGTGTCAAAGGTTAGAGGTTTCATGGCAACAAGGAGAGGCTGACATAAAAGATGGGTAGCGCGACATGTAACGATAGCATCGAGACAACTAAGCATGGCAATGGTAGTAAAGGTATCCAAGGGTATGATCATCTTGCCTGGGAATCCACAAGGGAGAAGAACGGATCCATGAAGTAGGCGGAGCAACACAGTCGAGAGAAACCTCACAACTCCGGAACGAAACCGAAGCTAACAAGAGAAGCAACCGGAAAGAAACAAACACACGGTAAACACACAATCATAAACATGGCATATGATGCACATCCAAGTATGATGCATGTCCGGTTTAATTATGCATGGCATGGCAAAGTGCACAAACAAAACTACAAGTTAAGTGGAGCTCAATATGCAACGAGTTGCATATTGACGAAACACCACATTTTCATTAATTAATTGACTCTCGTTATCTACAAGACAAGATTAAATGTTTTTAACATGGCAAGAGGTGAAGCATAACAAAACTACACTATTAAGGCAAGTTTAAATGGGGCCGGAAAATAACAACAACAAATCCGGAAAAACCCCATGAGCATGTTTAGTAATTATAAGCAACAACAATTAACACATTTAATGTTGTTAACATGATGCGGATGACATGATCAAGTTTTATGCAAACTTATTAAAAGATTGACATAAGAGATATGAAGCATTTGTCATCGTGGTGGAAAGAAAGGGTGCCACGGCAACGATCCGAAAATGATGCAACGGCATCATATCGGTGCCGGAAACTCGTTGAGAGTCCGGTGCAAAAGATAACGGAGAGCGTGTCAACAAGATGGAGGTGGGGCGATCCCGTCACCGGGTTCCCACGGGTCGGCGACGAGGCAACCGAGGAACATGACAAAAGGCCGGAACGGGCACGGAGCACACACGGGAAACATTTCATACAACACAACAAGCATTCAACCACGGTGTCGTCGTCTCGGGTTATACCTTCGGAACATGCGTTTTCGGGGCGGTTCGAGATAGTCGAGAGACGTAGAGGAAGTAGTCGTTCCGTCGGCTGTAGTGGAAGTAGACGTTCTCGAAGATGTACACGTGTAGTCGTTCACATCCCGTTCGGAGAGGTACTTGTCGTAGGGGTTCATGTCGCATCATCGGACGTGGTGGTACTTGGCGTTCATCGTCACGTGTAGTCGTTCTCGTCTCGGAGTCGTACACGTTCCGTAGAGGTACACGGGGCGACGGTAGTGGTACTTGGGGTCTCCGAGTAGTCGCGGTACTTGGTGCTTCCGGCGACGGTAGTGGAAGTAGTGGTACTTGTCGACGAGGTACTTGACGATTCCGGTGACGTCGGTAGTGAAAGTGCAACTAATCCCCGGGTGGTTTTGGTAATTAATAACAACATATATATCATTGAACTAATAGTTACTTGAGAATCATTTCAGAGAAGTTCAGTGATATGGGTATGGAAATGACTGAAGAAGTGGACCCCTCAAAATGCTAAGGCAAGCATTGGCAAAAGCTCAAGACTCCATTTTTGGTTTAGTGATCCAAGATCACATTGAGTCCATAGGAAAAGCCAATACTATTAAAAGGGGATGAGGTTGTGTTGATGATCTGGTTGCTCAAGTGCTTAGTGATATATCTCCTTTAGCTATCAGCAACTTTCACTACTAAACACACTCATAAGTAATCTCGGACAAACCGATTCTTCCAACTCAGTCCCACCGAGATGAACCACCTCAGCCATAAGCCAAACCCTAGAAAAATAGGTCAATCCGAGTTTGAGTTAGGTCTCACCGAAACACGGGCTGCCAACCTTCTGTAACCGTTTGACATCATTTCGGAATATCCGAGTTGATAATTTCGGTCCCACCGAAACTGGCAAGTTCCTACCTTTGCTCAAATCGGACAAACCGAGATGGTATTTTCGGTCCCACCGAAAACCCCAACGTTCACTATATTTGAACTTTCGGTCTGACCGAGTTTCCACTTCGGTCTCACCGAGATTGCTCAATTATGTGTGTAACGGTTGGATTTTGTGTGGAGGCTATATATACCCCTCCACCCCCTCTTCATTCGTGAAGAGAGCCATCAGAAAGAACTACCACTCCTACCTTACAATTTCTGAGAAGAGAACCACCTACCCTTGTGTTGAGATCAAGTTGCTCCATTCCTACCATATGAAACTTGATTTCTAACCTTCCCAAGTTGCTTTCCACTCAATCCTTTCTTCCACCACAGCCATATTAGTGAGGAGAGTTGAGTATTGGGGAGATTATCATTTGAAGCACAAGAGCAAGGAGTTCATCATCATCTACAACATCTATTACCTTTTGGAGGGTGGTGCCTCCTAGATTGGTTAGGTGTCGCTTGGGAGCCTCCGTCATCGAGATGTGGAGTTGAACCAAGAAGTTTGTAAGGCCAAGGAGATCGCCTACTTCATGAAGATCTACCCCGAGTAAGGCTAGCCCTCCGTGGGCGTAGGCCATGATGGAACAGACAAGGTTGCTTCTTCGTGGACCCTTCGTGGGTGGAGCCCTCCGTGGACTCGCGCAGCCGTTACCCTCCGTGGGTTGAAGTCTCCATCAACGTGGATGTACGATAGCACTACCTATCGGAACCACGGGAAAAATCATTGCGTCTTCAAATTGCATTTGATCTTCTCCACCTCTCTTTACTACATGTGCAATTTACTTTCCGCTGCTTATACTCTAGAATTGCATGTGTAGGGTGATACTTGTCTTGATCATAATTGTGAAACTGCCAAAAACTGTTCATGATCAAAAGGCAGAATTTTTATATTTACAAGTAGTCTAATCACCCCCCTCTAGACATACTTTCGATCCTACAAGTGGTATCAGAGCTTTGGTCTCCATTGTTTTGGTTTCCATTGCATTGGACTCCATAAGCTTGGTTTCACAACCTAGGAGAGTATGGCGTCTAGTGAGGGTAATTATCGTAGAGGTCCTTACTTTGATGGTACAAATTTTTCTTGTTGGAAGCATAAAATGAAAATGCATATTCTTGGTCATAACCCAGCCGCATGGGGCATTATTTGTGTTGGTATGCAAGGTGAATTCTTCGAGGATGGAAAAGTTCCGGATCGCGAAGCTACACCGGAAGAGTTGCGGATGTTGCAAAACAATGCTCAAGCTTGTGACATTCTCTTCAATGCTTTGTGTCCCGAGGAGTTCAACAAAATCAGCCGTCTTGAGAATGCTAAAGAGATTTGGGATACTTTGGTTGAAATGCACGAAGGTACTGAATCTGTGAAGGAATCAAAGCTAGATATTCTTCAAGGTCAACTTGACAAGTTCAAGATGAAGGATGGTGAAGGAGTCGCTGAAATGTACTCTAGGCTTGCTCTCATCACAAATGAGATTGCCGGCTTAGGAAGCGAAGAAATGACCGACCGATTCATCATTAAGAAGATTCTCAGAGCTTTGGATGGAAAGTACGACACCGTGTGCACTTTGATCCAAATGATGCCAAACTACAAGACTCTCAAGCCAACTGAAGTCATTGGAAGAATTGTTGCTCATGAGATGACACTTAAGGATAAGGAAGAGCTTCACAACAAGTCAAGTGGTGCTTACAAAGCTACAAGTGATGCTCCCACAACCTCAAGTGACAAGTTAATTTCCAATGAAGAGATAAGCCTAATGGTTAAGAACTTCAACAAGTTCTACAATAATAGAGGCAAAGAAAGAAGCTCAAAGTCTAGATCATATGATGAAAAGAGATCTTCTAGTCGTGATCGAAACTGCTACAATTGTGGAAGACCCGGACACTTCTCAAATGAGTGTACGGCTCCCCACAAGAGAAGAGAAGAATCTCCAAGAAGAAGATCAAGAGATGAGTCACCTCGGAAAGAGAGAAGGAGTAGAGATGATCGTTATGAACGAAGACCCTCTCGGAGAAGCAAGGATTCGGAGAGGAAAGACAAGTCATCAAGGAGCTACACATGAAGAAGACATCAAGCTCATGTAGGTGAATGGGTCTCCGGCTCCGAATCCGACAATCAATCCGATGGAAGCTATCACTCCGACTCCGACTACAGTCAAGATGAAGGTGTTGCCGGTCTTGCTCTCGTATCCTCCAACTCCAACTCCTACGACTTATTTGATTCGCCCAACGAGGGAATTGGAAGATGCTTCATGGCTAAAGGCCCCAAGGTAACACACCCTGAATTCATTGACTTCAATAGTGATGAGGATGACTTACTTGGTGAAGATGAGCTCTTGCATGATAAATCTAGTGAGCTTAGTAACGATGAAAATGCTAGTAGTCTTTATAGTCGAGAAGAGTCGAATGACAATGCTATGAAGGAGATTGAGCGTCTAACTAAAGAACTAAACACTCCTAAGTTAGCTCATGAAACAACTCAAGAAGATCATAGAGAGCTCCTAAGATCTCATGAGAAGCTACGCTTCGAGAAGCTCACTCTAGAGCAAGAACATGAGTTTCTAAAAGCGATCAATGACGATCTTCGAAAGAAGAGTTCTACATATCTTGCCAAACGACTTCTCTTGTCTAATTTCTTGCCACCTATTAAGACTAAGCATGACAAGCATAAGAAAAATTCTTCCTCTAGTAGTAACAATAACCATGTTAAATCTAATGTTGTTAATTCTAGTAGTTCTCTTGATTCCACTAACAATGTTTCAAGCCAAGTTACACTTGAGCAAGAAAATAGCTTATTGAAGGAAATCATAGAGAAAGGTGTCTACAAGAGTCTAGCCGGAAGCAAGAACTTTGAGGAAATTGTTCGCAAACAAGGAAGGCACCGGAAGAATCAAGGGATTGGTTTTGAGCGAAAGTTCAACGCCGAAGGTGTTGAGTGGGAAGAAGGTCAATACCCTACTCCAAAGTTTGTTTCTCAAAAGGAGAAGTATGATCCTACTTCTTCCAATGTGGAACAAGCTCAAGATGACCTTCCACCACAAGACCACAAGCTAAAGGCCAAGGACAAGCTTCAAGAGGAGATTGATGCATTCATTGAAGCACCTCAAGCCATGGTCAAGTGGGTTCCCAAGGACACATCAAGTTCTACTTCGTCAAGCTCAACTACAACCCCAAGGATTCCCATCAAGATGATGTGGATCCCAAAGAAGAAGAACTAGAAGGTTCTTGAGGGTGACTCCGCCAACATACTTCACTCACATTCATTTTGGCAACTTGTGCAATCAACTTCCACATCATGCACTAGTTCATGGAGTCACAAACCCTCTTGTTGGTAAGTCAAGGGACAAGGTAATCATTGCTTTCATAGGACATCATCTTTTGTGAACTTCAATCTATGTCTATGGATATCCTTGTTTGTTCCTTGTGGGACTAACCCATGTAGGTATTGAAAGTGCCCTAATCCAAAGGATAGCTCCCAACTCTTGATGATCTACATCAACATTGAGCATCCACACCTTCAACATCTACATGAAGTCTACTACGACAACCCAAGGTTAGTTTGACCCTTTAAAAGGGGTTCTCACATCTAGGGGGAGCTTTGCTCTAAAAAATTGAGCTAAAAGCATCTCCAAATGATGTGATCACATCAATGCTTTATGTAAAAGTGGTAACCCCACTTGTGCTTAAACGATGAGTATGACCTATGATCAAATGTTCTCATTTGGCTCCTAAGTCAAAATACTCATATAAAGATGACCTAGTCATCGACAAATTGTGTGCTAGTAGCTAGAGTTTTGGTTGTGCATGTTTGACACATATTTCATTTGCTATCTTATTGTGTGAGCATGTTGAATGCATGATTTTATCCATTCAAGGACATCCATTTGTTGTTTTGGTTGTTTTGATTTTTCTGGCCAAATGGATGGACAAGAATGCCTAAGCACCTTCCCTAGCTATCTATGCTTTCTTGTCTCAAATTCTATTCATGCTCAAATCACAAACTTTGAACAAGTCATTTTCGGACCCTCCGAGTGAGGAGCACTCGGAGCCACCGATCCGTCTAAGGCTGACTTCCAAAACCTTCTAAGTCAATTTTGGTCAGACCAACTTCTCCCACTCGGTCCAACCGAAACGCTTAGACTGATCTAGGTTTCATCTCGGTGAAACCGAGTTCTAAATCTCGGCGTGACCGATATGCGTAACTGCACAGCAGTTATCCATTTCGGTGTCACCGAGTTTTTCAACTCGGTCCCACCGACAGCAAGGGGATATAAATACTGAGGGCAGCGCGCGATTATTCCTTCAAACCGTTTCGCCACCAAGTCCCCTGCTGCCGTCGCCCTGATCTCCGGATCGTCGCCGTCATCGCCTGTGCGCCCTCGCCGCAGGTCTCCGCCGCCGTCAACGGTTTTCTCCTCCGCGCCGTTGCCGCCGTAGAGGGACTCCACCAAGTTAGGGTGAGTCTCGATCCCTCTCGTGCTCCCCATCTGATTCATTGCACGATTGGTTTGCCCTGTATCTAGCCACGTTTGAAATCTTCCTTAACATCAGATCGGATCTAGTTTCGAGTAAAATTCTTAGGTTTAGGTTTCCACGGAACACATCTCGGTGAAACCGATTTTGAAAACTCGGAATGACCGATTTGGCCTCTGGCCATTGCACTGCACCTTTCGGTCTAACCGAGTCGTGCAAGTCGGTGTGACCGAAGTTGAGTCTTAGTGAAACCCTAGTGTTTCGGCAGGACCGAAACTCACTTCGGTCTGACCGAAAGTGATGTGATAAGCCTCTGTATACACTTCGGATTCACCGAAACTGAAAATCGGTTTGACCGAAATGCATTCTGTGAAAACTCAAAACTAAGATTTGAACTCATTTTTTTTGCAAAAACCTCTGCAGTTTGTGATAACTCTTCTACTCTGCCTATACCTTATCTATTCACAGGTTGTCAGCCATGTCAGATGCCAGTGATAGCCAGAACAGGTCTGAATCACCTTTTGCAGAGATTCCTGAGGCAGATACTAGTCCTGAGGCTAGTAGTCCTAGTGATGATGGTGAGAGGAGTACCCCTAGTGGTTTGCCTCCTACAGCCACCAGAACCAGAAAGCAGAGAAATTCTGATGATGAGGACTCTGACTTCATTGCTGAGGAAGTAACCTCCAAGCCCAAGAGAAATGTTGTTGCCAAAGAGCACCAAGGGCAACAGTTCAAGAAAGGCACCAGCAAGGTCAAGCAATCAGCTGTTGCCAAGAAGCTGAACTTGGAAGAGCCAGCCCAAAGTAAAGTGAAGAAAACTTCCAAGAGGAAGAGGGTAGTATATGCTGAACCTCATGCAGATGCAGCAGTTGAAGAAGAAGAAGCACCCCAGCCTGTTCCTCAGAAGCAGAAACTCATGGGTGATGCAATTAGGGCTCAAGCCACTTCTAAGCCTAAGAAGCCTGCTCAAGCAAAGGCAGCTCCAACAAAGCCTTCTGCCAAGCCCAAGAGGACAACCAGGAACATCCCAGCCTCTGAGAAGAACAAAGGTGATGTGCCACCGTCTGAGTCTGAAGAAGAACATGTGTTGCTGAAGCTCCGTCCAAAATTGCCACTCCACAACGATGCTCATCCTCAAGCCGAGGATATGAAGGCAAGGAAGGATAGAGGTCTCAGGCTATGGAGACAGTCTGATCCGTATGCCGTGAGGAGAAGGACTGCTGTGGACCCCAGATTCCACACCAGAGAGCAGCAGGACTTCTATGAGACTGTGCTGATGGATAAGAAGCCTATTGTTGCAGACACCAGGTACGTTGACTGGAAGTACATTGACAGTGAAGAGCACCGAGACTTCTTTCCCCATGTGCATGAGAGCTTCACTGCATGTGGAGTTGATGAGTTTGTGGGTCAGAAGCTGACAGATTGGAACGATGAGATGATTATGCAGTTCTACGCCACAACCCACTTCTATCCTGATGGCAAGATCACCTGGATGACTGAAGGTCAAAGGTTTTCTTCGTCTGTTGAAGAATGGGCAGAACTTCTGAATGCTCCAGTGCAAAGAGAGGACGACATTGATGTCTATGGGATTCCCAAGAAGAACCATGATTCCATGAAGAACATGTACAAGGAGATCCCCGCAGCAGATTTGGAAGGGTGGAAGCTTGGCTCAGTGTACTATCTCCAGGCAGGTCTCCCTACCACAAACACTATTTTGAGGCACACTTTGATGCCCAAGTCTGGAGACCATCGCATGATCCGAGGCTATTCTATCAACATGCTGCACATACTCGATGAGAAGGCACCTTTCAAGGTGATGGACTTAATGGTAGAGACCATTAAGAGGACTGCAGCTGACCAAAAGAGGTCATGTGGATTTGCCCCACAGATTCAGATGCTTATCAATGCCAAGTTTGGCACGGGCATATTCCTGTTGGATAGGAAGCACTTACCACTGCAGCCAGAGCATGAAGATAATGTTGTTGTGATGGACGAGGAGGATCCAACTTCAGTTGAAGGTCAAGCCAAGATAGAAGCTGCTAAGAAAGCCAAAGCTGATAAAGAGGCAGCAGCAGCAGCAGCTAAACCAAAGAGCTTCGTAGAGCAGATTCTTGAAGCTACCCAGAGGATTGAACAACGCCTGGCCAGCATTGAACAATCTCAGGAGAGCCTAGAGAGGATTGTTGACGACAAGATCCACGCTCTGGACGTGAAGCTGACTGAGATTCAGGTGACCGTCAACAAGCTTGAGGCAGACATGGAGGAAGCAAGGCAGGACAGAGAAGAGCTCATGCAGGATGATCTAGTCCAGGACTCTCATCGCCAGACTGCTCAGGTTCCCAGAGGATCCCGATCAGCTGCTATTCCAGTGACTGACTCCAGGGCTACCACTTCAGCACCTCCTACAGCTCCAGCATCCACTCCTCCAGCGCAGACATCAGCAGAAGTCTTCGCCGATGCCGTCATTTCTACTCCGACATCTACCCAGACAGCAGCCGCCAGCAGAGCCCACAGTGACGTTTAGCTCTATGCTTTTTCGAACTTTTTGGTAACTTGTTGCCAAAGGGGGAGAAATTGTATAGATCATAGGGCTTCGAGAGAGAGAGTGCTCTTTCGTTCTTTTGCCTGTTTTCTTTGAGATACATTTGGTTCTTTTGGTTCTTGAAACTTTCAGTGTGCTTGATACTACGTTTGATGCTACCTTAATGAGTGCATAGTCATACTATGCTTTAATGTGTGCTTAATGCTTATCATATGCTATTCCTTTTTGTATGACTATTTACTCTTGTCTTGGTGATTGGGTGCATGTTATTCATTCTTATCATTTTGTGCGCTCCACCAAGATGTATGTGACATGGAAGAGTGACCCATAATCCTAATCGATTGTGCATTTGCATTCAAACGCAAATTTTAAATAATGCACAAATTTAGGGGGAGCTCTTGTTTATCACATACTTCTCAAAGCGACGATATTATTCATTGATTATATCCCTTGTCGAAGCTTTGATCTATATGTTGTCATCAATTACCAAAAAGGGGGAGATTGAAAGTGCAACTAATCCCCGGGTGGTTTTGGTAATTAATAACAACATATATATCATTGAACTAATAGTTACTTGAGAATCATTTCAGAGAAGTTCAGTGATATGGGTATGGAAATGACTGAAGAAGTGGACCCCTCAAAATGCTAAGGCAAGCATTGGCAAAAGCTCAAGACTCCATTTTTGGTTTAGTGATCCAAGATCACATTGAGTCCATAGGAAAAGCCAATACTATTAAAAGGGGATGAGGTTGTGTTGATGATCTGGTTGCTCAAGTGCTTAGTGATATATCTCCTTTAGCTATCAGCAACTTTCACTACTAAACACACTCATAAGTAATCTCGGACAAACCGATTCTTCCAACTCAGTCCCACCGAGATGAACCACCTCAGCCATAAGCCAAACCCTAGAAAAATCGGTCAATCCGAGTTTGAGTTCGGTCTCACCGAAACACGGGCTGCCAACCTTCTGTAACCGTTTGACATCATTTCGGAATATCCAAGTTGATAATTTCGGTCACACCGAAACTGGCAAGTTCCTACCTTTGCTCAAATCGGACAAACCGAGATGGTATTTTCGGTCCCACCGAAAACCCCAACGTTCACTATATTTGAACTTTCGGTCTGACCGAGTTTCCACTTCGGTCTCACTGAGATTGCTCAATTATGTGTGTAACGGTTGGATTTTGTGTGGAGGCTATATATACCCCTCCACCCCCTCTTCATTCGTGAAGAGAGCCATCAAAAAGAACTACCACTCCTACCTTACACTTTATGAGAAGAGAACCACCTACCCTTGTGTTGAGATCAAGTTGCTCCATTCCTACCATATGAAACTTGATTCCTAACCTTCCCAAGTTGCTTTCCACTCAATCCTTTCTTCCACCACAGCCATATCAGTGAGGAGAGTTGAGTGTTGGGGAGATTATCATTTGAAGCACAAGAGCAAGGAGTTCATCATCATCTACAACATCTATTACCTTTTGGAGGGTTGTGCCTCCTAGATTGGTTAGGTGTCGCTTGGGAGCCTCCGTCATCGAGATGTGGAGTTGAACCAAGAAGTTTGTAAGGGCAAGGAGATCGCCTACTTCGTGAAGATCTACCCCGAGTAAGGCTAGCCCTCCGTGGGCGTAGGCCATGATGGAATAGACAAGGTTGCTTCTTCGTGGACCCTTCGTGGGTGGAGCCCTCCGTGGACTCGCGCAGCCGTTACCCTCCGTGGGTTGATGTCTCCATCAACGTGGATGTACGATAGCACTACCTATCGGAACCACGGGAAAAATCATTGCGTCTCCAAATTGCGTTTGATCTTCTCCACCTCTCTTTACTACATGTGCAATTTACTTTCCGCTGCTTATACTCTAGAATTGCATGTGTAGGGTGATACTTGTCTTGATCATAATTGTGAAACTGCCAAAAACTGTTCATGATCAAAAGGCAGAATTTTTATATTTACAAGTAGTCTAATCACCCCCCCTCTAGACATACTTTCGATCCTACAGGTAGACATCCGTGCGTAGAGGTACTTGTTCGGGCTGCCATCGTAACTCGTTGTAGATGTACATGTACCACCTGGCCGAAAAGAAAACAGCAGCAAACACAGCACAAACACGAGCACGGCACGGTCACGGTCACGTTCACGGCCACGGCAAGGAGGAGAGGCAGCACGCCGACGACATCGAGGCCATGGCAGCAATACGGCGAGGTGGCTGCAGCTCCTTGGCGAAGAGGAGACAGGGAGGACGAGGAGAACAGGGCCGAGACGGCCTGGGCGCGCGTCGGCGCGGGATGGAGGCAGGGGCGCTGCCTCGGCCTGAGGACGGAGGGAGGCGGAGCTCGGGGAGCTCCGGCGCGGTGGCCGCCGCGGAGCATCGCCCTGGCGAGGCGCACGGCTGGAGGAGGGGCTCTTGGCCGCGGCGCTGGGGATCGGGCGCGATGGGGTTCGATGTAATGCCCAGGATGGGACTATATCTCCTACGTGTCGAGGCACGACTTAAAGATATAAGCCCATCCTAGAATGATCTCAAGTTTGGTATCTTTGCACGACTCATGTAAAAGAGGGATTAAATTGCAAAAGGAGATAGTTGGCTTACACTCGCCACTTCACACAATACATTACATAAGCATAACATCATTCAAAACATCACAACCCGACTACGGGTGAAGATCCAAAAGAAAGATACCAAAACAACATAAATCCACAGTTCAGGATCGAATCCTAGTAGAAACCACTACTGATCGTCGAAACATCACAAGCAAACGGCCACACTCTTCATTGAGCTCCCAGTGAAGAACTGATCCAACTCCTGCTTTAACTCGGCTGAACGTGCATCCGGTGTGGTGAAGTAACTGTGAGCCACAGAGGACTCAGCAATCCCGTTCCCGGGTAACAAGACTATTTAAGCCTTGGGTGAGGACAAGGCTGAAGAAAGAACGAGAGGTGAAGGAACAACAAGAGTCTGCAACAGCAACTAGCACTAACTTACGTAACAGAGAGCGAGAAGACAAGTGCCTCGGTCGAGAGATGATCACGAAGTGATCCTAACTAAAGCCAGTCAAACATAACCCCACCGTGTTCAACTCCCGAATCCCTATTCGGAAATTGACAGTCACGGTACACACGCTGGTAGTGTATTGAAACATTGTGTCAAGTTATCTACAACCGGATATTAACAAGCTCCCATCTGCCACATAACCGCGGGCACGGCTTTCGAAAGTTCAAACCCTGCAGGGGTGTTCCAACTTGACCCATTACAAGCCCAAGATCCGCGGAGTCGCAACTCCATAGGTGGGAAGACCCGAGTATTCTCGGAATCCCGTGCTCAAGTTAAACCGAACTAAGGTAAGGCTAATCCAGCAAATCCTCCCGGCGTGTCGACACCCTGATAGTAGCCGCGCGTATCTAAGTCTCAGGACACGACCGGATGAGTCATCCTACAGATGTATGCCAGATACCTCAGGTTGCCCCGAGGCGGCCCCGCAGTCTGCTCGTTTCGGACCAACACTCATGTGGAGCACTGGCCCGGGGGGGGGGG